>CM046450.1:56283998-56946498 GCA_025506515.1 Flaveria trinervia
GTCGTCTTCGTCGTCGTCGTCGCCGCCACCGCCGCCATCGTCATCGTCAGCATCGTCATCGTCGTCGTTTGTTGTTGTAGTTGTTGTTGTTGTTGTTGTTGTTCTTGTTGTTCTTGTTGTTGTTGTTCTTGTTGTTGTTGTTGTTGTTTTTGTTGTTCTTGTTGTTGTTATTGTTGTTGTTGTTGCTGTTGTTGTTATTGTTGTTATTGTTGTTATTGTTGTTTTTGTTGTTGTTATTGTTGTCGTCGTCGTCGTCGTTGTTGTGATTGTTGTTGTTATCGTCGTCGTCGCCGCCTTTGTCGTTGTCGTCGTTGTCGTCGTCGTCATCATCGTCGTCGTCGTTTGTTGTTGTTGTTTTTGTTTTGTTGTTGTTGTTGTTGTTGTTAGTGGTTGTTGTTGTTCTGGTTGTTGTTATCGTTGTTGCTGTTGTTATTGTTGTTGTTGTTGTGGTTGTTGTTTTGTTGTTGTCGTTGTTGTGGTTGTTGTTTTGTTGTTGTCGTTGTTGTTGTTGTTGTTTTGTTGTTGTTGTTATTGTTGTGGTTGTTGTTGTTTTGTTATTGTTGTTTTGTTGATGTTGTTGTTGTTGTTTTTGTTTGTTGTTGTTGTTGTTTCTGTTGTTGTTGTTGTTGTTATTGTTGTTGTTGCTGTTGTTGTTGTTGTTGTAGTTATTGTTGTTGTTGTTGATGTTATTGTAGGATTCGATCTGCCCAAGATACATATTAAATTGATTTGGCTAGTGTGTGTGATATGATCCAAGTCGGGTCATACCCAATAACAGGCTAGACAAACCACCTGCAATATTTATTTATTGATTTGATCAGTTAAATAATAACAACACCAAAGGTTTAGAAAATTGTTTTTCTAAAATAGAGGCACTTAAGAAATTATTAAATAACATGGGTTATTTATTAACTCTGAGAGATTAGTTTATAATTGTTACTTAATGGTTAATTAACATTTATAAAATGAAACCAAAAACATGGCATGTAAGATGTTACAAATTAATTAACTTGGATTTTATTAATTATATGGTAGAGCTAGTTGGGTGTACAAAATAATATGTAAATGTTACATATTCTATTTGGTAGTTCTAATAAAACAATTGGAAGATAAAGCAAAAGGCTTGCCACCCATTGGTGGCAGCTAGTTCTCGGCCCCAAGGGGCTGCCATTGAGGCAGCAATGCTTTATTAGAGGGTTTTACACCCACCAGCAAGGGACATGCAAAAGATCCTATCTCTCTCAAGAAAAGTGCAAAAATTCCTCTCTTTCCTCCTCTCTTCTTGTTCACGGCAGCATCAAGAGAAAACAAGGCTGAATTTTCAGCTTTAAAAGTGTTTTAAGCTGAAAGTTGGTGTTGCAAAAATCCTAGTATAAAAGGCTTTTGCTTGTGGCTTGGGTACAACCTTCTTGAGGTCTTCTAGCTTGAAGATTCAGCCAAAAGTTCAACCTTTTCAACTCAACAATATCGTTTTCTAGCAGCTCCAAAGGTTGTATTTTAACCTTCTTATGTTTCATTTCGTTGTATGCATTTCGTATAATGATCCATGGTTTGGGGTTTGATTGTAAATGGGTTTTATAATCATCATATTAACATGTTTTAAAACTTATAACCCGCTGCGTTTTTCATATAAACAAACTTATATGAACTTTGATAAACTTGTTAAAAGTCTACAAATGGCATCAAGAGCCACTTATACGAATGCATACATGTTTTTGACCTTCTTGTTCACAGTTTTGTGGTGTGTGACACCATATGGCCGTGAGTTTTGTGGCTGGAATGGTTACCCCTTTTGGTTTTAAAATTCTATTTTATATGCATGTTAGGATCTTTAAAATTTAGGTCATGTTTGTTTGTTTGTTTGGACCAAACCCATTTATTCTTGGTTTATGTTGGCCAAGAATATGGTTTGAAAAGGGGCTGCCATTATCGATTGTTATGTTCATATTGGATATGTTGTTTGGTTATGCATAACAAAGCTTTGACCTTGTGGATTGATTGATTGGTTGTCATGATATTTTCGTTTGGCTATGTAATTATTATTATTTTTTTGTTTCAAGTCTTGTTTTGTAATCTATTCATTCATATGTTTTGTAATAAATAGATTAGAGTTTTTTTCTTTACTAGAAAAATTGTATTAGGATACATATTTTGTAAGGATGCTCTAGATCAAGATTTGAAGAAAAGGACAAAGAGGATGCTTGAAGATATGGATTCAAGTGGGAGTCCTTTTGCCAACCTTGTGTCATGTTCTCAACCCTTAGGACAAGACCTTTTGACACACTTTTTTTGGCTAAACAAGTGTGCTCAACTTAGTATGCTTTGTTATGCATATATGTTTGTTTGGTTGAATGCTCGTGACGATGTTGTTTTGATGTTTGGTTGTGCTTAACAGACCGACTATTAATACAAGCTATTAACTAGTAATTGGTTCTCCATCATTAGCATAAATAGAATGGTTCTATAAAAAGTGTTAATGGTTTGCAAAATAAAATGGGTGTTTTTTAAAGAACCTATAGGGTACCATATGGTTGAATGCATACAATCATATGGTACATAGGCTTTTCTTAAACTTGAATGTAAATTGTAAATCCCTTTTGTAAACAAGTTAAACACCATCCTTTTACACAACACTTAGGTTACTTGCAAACTCTTAGTGGGATAAAGGTCACCTAACCACCATAAGGAACTTGTAACTTGACGTGAGAATACCATGTTAGTGGGATAAAGGTCACCTAACCACTTAGATGTAACTCACACGTGTGTGTAAGTAGGATGACTTGATTTGTAATATATAAAATGGATCACCTAAAATATGTTTTACAAAAGGTGTTGATGGATAAACATGTCGTTATAGACATAAGATGTTCAAACGATCCCATCCACTAGAAGTTGCAATAGGTTGCAATTGTCATTCATGACTACCTTGTTTATTTAAATAATAGGATAAAGGTCACCTAACCAATATTTAAATATACATTAGATTCTAAAATTTTATTTATTAACAGTCTATGAGACATAAAGGTATTAATAAATGAAATATAATTATACCAACGATCACTAAAAATGAACTTTGTTAAATCTTGTAGATGGCCGCAACAACAATGCAATAATGATGTACCAAACCAAAACAACCAATCCCTAAGGGCGATCCTTCAAAGGGATCGTCTAACACCTAAAAACTTCATGGATTGGTATCGCAACTTGAGAATCTTCTCAAGCAAGAAAAGCGAGCCTACATCCTTGATGATCCCATCCCCGATGAACTAACGAGGAGGATGTAGAGGCCTATAATGATTGGGTTAAATATGTGGAAGACTCCATCCAAGTCTCTTGCCTAATGTTAGCAAGTATGACACCCGAACTCCAAAGGAGTATGAGCTCCATGGAGCTTATGACATGATCACTCAGTTGCGGGAAACGTTCCAGCAACAAGCCAGAGTGGAGCGCTTCGAAACGGTTCGAGCGCTTCATGCATGTCGGATGGAGGAATCCCAATCAGTTTCATCATCTTATGTTCTTAAGATGAAAAGCCACATCGACCGCCTTCAAAGGCTAAACTGTCTCTCAAAGGAGTTGGCCACAGATTTGATCCTTAATGGTCTAACAAAAAAATTTGAGGCATTTGTTCTGAATTACAACATGAACGGATGGGACTGAGCATAATGAACTTCATTCAATGCTCAAATCAGCCGAGGCGGGAATGGGTAAAAGGGTTTTACCCGTTCTCACCATTAATGAAGGTGGGGAGAGAAGAAGGTCTCTACCCCCTCCCAAGGCAACAGTTGCCAAAAGAAAGGGGCACGTTGGGGAAAGGGGAAGATGGTTGTTAGGGCGGAACCTCCGAAGCCTAAGGAGAAGAAGCAAAAGGTTGCTGTAAACGACCCATGCTTCAAATGTGGTGAGATAGGGCATTGGATGAGAAATTGTCCAATCTATCTCAAAGAGCTAAGAGAAAAGAGGGATGCAGGGCAACATCAGGTAAATTTACATGATACATGTTGAGAGCTAAATGTGATTTCTTCTTAAACACATGGGTATTAGATACCGGATGTGGAACTCACATTTGCAATTTGTTGCAAGGGTTCAAAAGAAATGAGCATTATGCAAAAGGGAAATAAGTCTCTTCATGGGCAATGGTGCAAAGGTCCACGTGGAGCCCAAGGTTACTACATTTTGAAGCTTCCAGTGGTTTGGAAGTAATTTTATATAATGTATTATATGCTCCTAGTTTGACTAGGAACATAATTTCTGTTTCCCGTTTGAGACAATATGATTACGATTTCAAGTTTGTTGGCAATGATATTCATGTTTCTTTAAATCATATGTTTTATTTTAAGGAAATACCTTGTAATGGTATTTATGAATTGGTTCATGAAAACACTACATATGATAGCTCAATATACCAAGCAACCACCAAAGGCTCAATTAGATTTGAGTGATACCTACCTTTGGCATTGTCGTCTTGGTCATATAAACAAGAAACGTATACAAACACTTCAAAAGAATGGTCTTTTAAAAACAATGAATGTGATTCATATGATGTATGTGAATCTTGTTTACAAGGAAAAGACTAAGGCACCCTTTAGTGGAACTAATGAAAGGGCAAAAGATTTATTCGGTATCATACATTCAGATGTATGTGGTCCTTTTAAGCCAATGACTAGGAATGGTGAACGATACTTCATTACCTTTACCGACGATTATAGTCCTATGGTGTGGTACTTATTAAGGCACAAAGAGAAGCTTTTGAAATGTTCAAAATCTTCAAGAATGAAGTAGAAAATCAGCTCAACAAATCCATTAAAGTTTCTCCGCACCGATAGGGGTGGTGAATACTAAGTGATGTTTTTCAAGATCATCTTAGGAGTTGTGGGATTGTCTCACAACTCACTCCACCTGGACACCAAACATAATGGTGTGTCTGAGAGGAGGAATCGAACCTTATTGGATATGGTCCGATCAATGATGGCTAGAAGCACATTACCACTATCATTTTGGGGTTTCGCTTTTCTCTCCGCGGCCCGTATTTTAAATATAGCCCCAACCAAAAAGGTGGAAAGAACTCCTTTTGAGATATTGAATGGAAGAATGACGGGTTTGCAGAACACAAAATCTAGTTTAGCCCTTTAAACTTTCTGAAAAACACAGCGGAATAATAGCTATAAGACATTGTTTATAAGCTGAAAAATTCAAGTTCTATGTGATGTTTTATGGTGTAACAAACCATAACAAAAGGGATCTTTTATATGTGAATGAGCATGCTATGTAAACACAAAAACACATAATATGACAGCCACAAGGTGCTGCCAAAACTACCTTTCAGCAAGCTACAAATGTCGACAGAAAGAGTAGAATGGATGCTGAAAATCGGCAAAAAGAGGCTGAAATATGCCCAAAAACTTCAAGCTTAGAAGTCTTCAAGTGTTCACTCCACTTGGCTTTAAGTAAGCATCATGATTACTTGGATTTGGACACCAATACTCCAAAGGAAAACCGCCAACTGCCCTTCAAAACCGTGAACATCCAGCAGCAAAATTGGGAGGATGAATCGACCAAGGTTCCAAGAGGAGGAACCCTCAAGCTTGTATACCCCAAGCCTTTGAAGCAACCACCACTCTTGCTAGGAGAGAGCACCAAAACACCCAAAATGTTCTCTTCTCTTGTTTCAGCCGTGAGGTTCAAGAGAGAAGAAGATGAGAGAGATTTTGGAGCATGCAAAATGTATTGATGGATGAGAAGTGTGTCTTACACTCTTTCATAAAGAGTGTAAGTTTCAAGACCAGATTTTTCACTTTTCACACAAGGTGGCCGCCCAAATGGTCCAAAAGGGAGGGTTTTCCCTCCTAATTGTCTTATATCACACATTAATAAGTCATTGTAAATACCGCCTCGCCTAACAAGGTTTACTACCCTTAATACGCAGACTTATAGCCATTCATAACATCATCCCTTTCAAGTACCCTACTTGAAATGATTTAGGTGAATCAATCATCTATCCTTTTGTTACAGATGTCATGTTAAATCCAAGGACACAGAATGATCATTCCTTGTTGATTTAACTTAATCAGGCCTTAGACATCTAACTCTCAACGAATAAGAGGAACAAATTCCATCTTGACTACATACGTTTCTCACAAACACCTCGTGTTATATCTGAACATACCCTATGTACTGTCCACTATTTCAGGACAGTGAGAATTAGCTCAAGGTATATACTTAGTGAATAACAAAACTCAATATGTATCTCAGGTCGGAGGATACCAAATGATATTCGCCTTTACTCAAATTTACTTATGATCAATCATTAAGATTCCAAGTAGTAAAATTTGAGATGCGGGTTAGTCCAATATTTGTGTCCCACAAATATCTACGAACCTTGATAGCAACCCATTGCTCTATATTCATCCTTATGAATATCAACCAATCCAAGTTCATAATAATCTTACTCTCACACTTGTTCCCACAAGTATGAGCGACTACGGACATTTTAGAGTAACATTTTACTCATGGATAAAACATGCTAAATAGAACATTAATTGAAACACTATAACCAAATAATTTTATTCAAATAATATAGAGTTCCAATATCCAAATACAAAATTTACAGATCAAATCCAATCACTAGAATATCGAAGTCCCATGGCACAAGTATGACCTTCATGCTTTGCCTTTTCAAGGAGCTTCGTGAGAGGATCCGCAATGTTTTGATCCGTGTGAACTTTGCGAATACATATCTTTCCCTTTTCAACTTCATCTCGTATGTAGTTGAATCTCCGCTCAATGTGCCTAGTCTTTTGATGAGCACGAGGTTCCTTGATTTGAGCAATCGCACCCTCGTTGTCACAAAAGATCTCTAGGGGTTCCTGAATGGAAGGGACAACCCCTAGATCGGCATGAATTTCTTCACCATGCAGCTTCTTGAGCTGCCAATGAGGCGGCGACGTATTCTGATTCTGTAGTTGATAGAGCCACCACATCCTGCTTGGAGCTCTTCCAAGAGACAGCTCCTCCATTCAGAATGAAAATGTATCCCGATTATGACCGTGAATCGTCACGGTCGGTTTCCGAACATAGATCTCTCGTCCTCCTTAGGTACTTAAGTATGTTCTTAACACCATCCAATGACTGTTTCCAGGATTTTGCTGGTAACGGCTTGTCATGCTCAAGGCGCATGACACGTCCGTCGAGTGCATATCATTGCATACATATGGATCCAATAGCAGATGCGTATGGGATAGCCTTCATTTTATCTTGCTCATCTTTTGAGCTAGGACATTGAGTCGTACTCAATATCGTTCCTCTTTGAAAAGGTACGGTACCTTTCTTAGAGTTTTCCATCTTGAACCTTTTCAAGATTTTATCAATATACGCACTTTGATTAAACCAATCAACCGCCTTGATCTATCCCTATAGATCTTTATTCCCAGAATATAGGCGGCTTCTCCAAGATCCTTAATGGAAAAACAACTTCCAAGCCAGGTTTTTACACCTTCCAAGGTGGAATGTCATTTCCAATAGTAGTATGTCATCAACATACAATACTAGGAAAGTTATTGTGCTCCCACTAGCCTTCTTATACACACAAGCCTCATCAGCGTTTTTGATGAAGCCAAATTTCTTTATCTCCTCATCAAAATGATGATTCCAGCTTCTCGATGCTTGTTTCAATCCATAGATTGATTTCTTTAACTTGCATACTTTATTAGGATGTTTTGGATCGACAAAACCTTCAGGCTGAACCATATAACATCTTCCTCAAGATATCCATTTAGGAAAGCGGTTTTTGACATCCATTTGCCAAATCTCATAATCATAATGAGAAGCTATGGCAAACAATATCCTTATAGACTTTAGCATCGCAACAGGTGAGAAGGTTTCATCATAATCAACCCCTTGAGTTTGTTGAGTGAAACCCTCGCTACAAGTCTAGCTTTATAAGTATCCAAGTTTCCATGCATATCGGTTTTCTTCTTGAACCCACTTACTTCCAACTACCTTGGAATTAAGAGGTGGTACAACAAGTTCCCAAACTTGATTGTCATACATGGATTGCATCTCAACGTTCATGGCCTCAAGCCATTTGTCACAATCCAAATTGGACACTGCATCATGGTATGTGGTTGGCTCATCTGAATCTACCACATAGCATCCATCCATGAAAAATCCGTATCTTTCAGGTGGATTACTAATTATACCACTTCTACGAACGTTTTGTGTGTATTGATAAACCACTTGATCAACTTCAACATCCTCATGTTGAGTGCTAGTTTCAACCAAACGTGCATTGGGTTTTGGTTCTTGATCCTCCTCAAGATCCACTGTTCTACTGCCATTTCCTTCCATAAGGAACTTTGCTTCTAAGAACTCACCCTTTCTAGCAACAAACACCTTTTGTTCTAGTGGATCATAGAAATAATATCCCATAGAATCTCTAGGATATCCAATAAAGATACACTTGGTGGATCGGACTTCCAATTTGTTTGGGGTGGGAGTCTTAACATAAGCCTCACAACCCCAGACCCTTAAGTATGATAGGGATGGAACTCTTCCATGCCATATCTCAAAAGGTGTCCTTTCCACCTTTTTGGTTGGGGCCATATTTAAAATACGGGCCGCGGAGAGCAGAGCGAAACCCCAAAATGATAGAGGTAATGAGCTTCTAGCCATCATAGATCGGACCATATCCAATAAGGTTCGATTCCTCCTCTCAGACACACCATTATGTTGTGGTGTTCAGGTGGAGTGAGTTGTGAGACAATCCCACAACTCCTAAGATGATCTTGAAAGGCATCACTTAGGTATTCACCTCCTCTATCGGTACGAAACTTTAATTGACTTGTTGAGTTGATTTTCTACTTCATTCTTGAAGATTTTGAACATTTCAAAAGCCTCATCTTTGTGCCTTAATAAGTACACATACCCATAGCGACTATAATCGTCGGTAAAGGTAATGAAGTATCTTTCACCATTCCTAGTCATTGGCTTAAAAGGACCACATACATCCGAATGTATGATTCCTAATAATCTTTTGCCCTTTCGTTAGTTCCACTAAAGGGTGCCTTAGTCATCTTCCTTGTAAACAAGATTCACAACCATCAAATGAATCACATTCATTTGTTTTTAAAAGACCATTCTTTTGAAGTGTTTGTAAACGTTTCTTGTTTATATGGCCAAGACGACAATGCCAAAGATAGGTATCACTCAAGTCCAACTTGAGTTTCTTGGTGTTAGTTTGGTACAATGAGCTATTTAAAGTATTTTCATGAACCAATTCATAAATACCATTAATGGGAATAGCTTTAAAATAGAACATACCATTAAAAGAAACATGAATATCTTTTTCAACAAATGATAATACATATCCAAATTGTTTTAACAGGGCTACAGAGATAATATTCCTAGTCAAACTAGGAGCATACAAACATTGTTCAAAATCACTTCCAAACCATTTGGAAGTTTCAAGATGTAGTCACCACGGGCTTCAACTTGAACTTTAGCCCCATTGCCCATGTAGAGGCTTACATCCCCTTTCTTGAAGTCACTACTTCTTTTGAACCCCTGCAACAAATTGCAAATGTGAGTTCCACATCCGGTATCCAATACCCATGTGTTAGAGGATATCAGTTTAAATCAATATGGATCATGTATATTGTACCTGAGGTCTGCCCGGCATCCCTCTTTGCTTTCAACTCTTGAGATGGACAGGACAATTCCTTGCCCAATGTCCAATCTCCCCACACTTGAAGCATGGGTCATTAGTAGCAACCTTTTGCTTTTCTCTTGTGGTTTGGGTGGCACCCTTGCCACCCTTTCCCTTTTCCCCAAGCGGGTCCCTTACCCTTGGCAACCTTTGCCTTGGGTGCGGGACGAGGCCTTTTATTGTTTCCACCTTCATTGATGGTGAGAACGGGTAAAACCCTTTTACCCATGGCCGCCTCGGCCATTTTGAGCATTGAGTGAAGCTCACCAATGCTTTTGTCCCAAGCATTCATGTTGTAGTTTAACACGAATGTCTCAACTTCTTGGTAAGGCCATTTAGGATCAAATCCGTGGCCAATTCCTTCGAGACGGGACAATTTAGCCTCTCGAGGCGGTCAATGTGACTTTTCATCTTAAGTACATAAGATGAACAGATTGGTTGTCGTCCATACGACATGCATGGAGTGCTCGAACCGTTTCGAAGCGCTCAACCCTTGCTTGCTGTTGGAACGTTTCCTTCAGTTGGGTTATCATGTCGTAAGCTCCGTGGTGTTCATACTCCTTTTGGAGATTTGGAGTCATGCTCGCTAGCATGAGACAAGACACTTGGACGGAGTCCTCAGTGTACTTCAGCCAATCGTTGTAGGCCTCCTCATCATCCTCGCTAGGTTGATCGGGGATAGGGTCGTCTAAAACATACGATCTTCTCTCTTGCTTGAGAACGATTCTCAAGTTTCGATACCAATCGATGAAGTTGTTATGATTTAGAAGTTCCTTTTGGAGGATCGCTCGTAGAGATTGGTTGGACGCGGATGAGTTATCGGAATTATCATTATTTGAGGCCATCTACAAAATTTAACAAAGTTTTATTTTAGTATTTTCGATATTGTAATTTTAATAATAAATGCCTTTTAAGGTCTTTTCATATTAAAATCTAGAACCCAACATTACATTTAAATTGTGGTTAGGTGACCTTTATCCCACATTTTAATTAATAAGGTGGTCACGTTTGACATTGCAACCATTTGCAACTTCTAGAAATATGGGATCGACTTGAAACATCATATGTAAAGTCGGCATGTTAATCCCATCAACACCATTTGGAAACCACATCGTAGGTGATCCATTTGACATGATTTGCAAATAAGACACCCTACTTACACCCACGTGTGAGTTTGCCAAAACAAGTGGTTAGGTGACCTTTATCCCACAAATAAGGCATTCTCACCTTGAATCACGAGTTCCCTCAAAGTGGTTAGGTGACCTTTATCCCACTAAGAGTTCTCAAGTGACTCAAGTGTTGTGTAAAAGGACGGTGTTGATCTTGTTAAAGAATATTAGAGGTTTCATAATATTAGTTTAGAAAACTCTATGTACTTGTATTTGCACGCAATCAAATACAACGTACCCTATGGTCCTTTGATTAAAACCAATTTTATCTTTAAAATCATTAAACCATTTTAATAACTTTATATAAACTTTTAGAACCATCAATTTTCAGCTTGTTAAGTTGTTAGTGAGTTTGTTATGCATGTCAAAACATCAACCATTCAAACAAACAACAAACATATAAACAAGCATAAACATTAACAATCATATGTGCATAACCATAGCCCTTATGTTGACAACACTTGTTTGCCATCACAAATGTTGTCATTTGGTCTTTTCTAAGGTTACAACAAGAGACACATAGAAAGCTTCCAAAAGCCTCCCACTTGAAACCGCATCCAAAATGCTCCATGTTTCTTTTGTGTCTTCCTTTGTGCTTCCAAGGCATATGTCTTCATATTACAAGATATAAGGTCCTAATACATGATATCTAGTAAAATGAAATTACACCTAATCTATTTATTACAACCCAATATTAAATAAAATTACACTTGAAACAATAGATAATACAACTCAATTGAATGAATGAATACAACCATTACAAACACCCAAACAACACAAGGTCAATGGCTAGGTTATGCACTAGAATAAGCATCCATTATATCATCCAAAATATAACTATGAATCCCCTTAAAACCAACGAATTTTCAGCCACATAAACTGAAAAATTCGGGTTTAGATGTTGTCCAAACAACACAACATATCAACATATATATATCTTTCAAGATTTAATCTTAAGCATGTATAATATAATCTTGAAAGTTGGGGATTCAACAAAACAGAAACATAGCAGCCCCAAATCAGCTTATATTTAGATTATTATCATCCTTTAAAACCTATTTTAAAGGACAAAACAAGCAAGTCATCCACATAACCGGCTCTTGATGCCATTTGACGGGTTTGCAAGAACACAAAATCTAGTTTAGCCCTTTAAACTTTCTGAAAAACGCAGCGGAATAATAGCTATAAGACCTTGTTTATAAGCTGAAAAATTCAAGTTCTATGTGATGTTTTATGGTGTAAACAAACCCATGAACAAAAGGATCTTTTATATGTGATGAGCATGCTATGTAAACACAAAAACACATAATATGACAGCCACAAGGTGCTGCCAAAACTACCTTTCAGCAAGCTACAAATGTCGACAGAAAGAGTAGAATGGATGCTGAAATTCGGCCAAAAGAAGGCTGAAATATGCCCAAAACTTCAAGCTTAGAAGTCTTCAAGTGTTCACTCCCACTTGGCTTTAAGTAAGCATCATGATTACTTGGATTTGGACACCAATACTCCAAAAGAAAACCGCCAACTGCCCTTCAAAACCGTGAACATCCAGCAGCAAAATTGGGAGGATGAAATTGACCAGTTTCCAAGAGGAGGAACCCTCAAGCTTGTATACCCAAGCCTTTGAAGCAACCACCACTCTTGCTAGGGAGAGAGCACAAAAACACCCAAAATGTTCTCTTCTTCTTGTTTCAGCCGTGAGGTTCAAGAGAGAAGATGAGAGAGATTTTGGAGCATGCAAAATGTATTGATGGATGAGAAGTGTGTCTTACACTCTTTCATAAAGAGTGTAAGTTTCAAGACCAGATTTTTCACTTTTCCACACAAGGTGGCCGCCCAAAATGGTCCAAAGGGGAGGGTTTTCCCTCCTAAACTTGTCTTATATCACACATTAATAAGTCATGTACTAGACTTATTAAAATTGTGACATATACCTTCTCTAATTAAACATTTTAACTAAAGTATACTCACATGTTATTTGTGTTATTTAAACCCTTTTAAATAACAAAGTAATAATAACCCATCAACAAATTATCCTTATAACTTGTTTCATCTCGCAGATAATTATTTAGAAAACCTATTTTTTTTTCTAAATTGGTGTAATTATTTAATTGTATGAACCCATCATCAGTTAAATAATTCTTGGTGATGCAAAGCTTGTTATTAGGTATAACCGACTTGGATCATAACGTACTAACCGCATCAATATTCTACATGTCTTGGCACATAGAATCCTACATTAAACATTATAAATCACAACCATATATCATTTCATTAAGTACCCAAGCATTACATAAGCGTAAGATATTCAAGACATATTACATTAAGATCCGAATCTAGGTACATATGTATCAACATCTTTCAATTCCTTGAAAGGGTCAATATATCTTCACTATCTTCCTTCCCTTTCCCTTTAACAAACTCAGCAAGCAAAGCATGATTTATCTCAGTTCTTGTTTCCTCAACCTTTGCACTCCAATGAAAGTTAGAAATTAATGTTGTCTCCTTTTGTGATTCACATCTTCCTTCTCCCTCTCAATTGTTAATCTTGGTGTCACACCCCCGCTAAGAGCGGAAACACGGGTTGCGACGAGACGGGAATCGTCATAACACATGGTAAGCGATAGAGATGCAATAATAAAATGATGACAAGCGTGTCATGACGACACCCGACAACAAGGGACTTGTGTCGTGTATAGTCGATGTTCACGACAACATAGCCATATGCATAACAGAATAAGCGATTCACACGATCACATAAAGATGAAATTGTAATGTAAATTCCCACAACCCGGGAACAAGTTTCAAAAGATTGTAATTGTTACACAGTTCAACATTGTTCAAGGTAACTATTTGTCAAACATGTTTAGTCCAAAAAAAAGCATCCTAGAGGTCTCCACTAAGGCAGCACACCTAGAACCTCAGCTAGCATGATCACCTGAAAAGATATGCTCAGAATGGTCAACAAATTGTTGGTGAGCTCGCAGGTTTAAGTAATAAAAGTGTAAGTAATGCTGTATAAAGTAAATGATATGGAATTCCGTGAATACAGTTATACACAAGTAAAATCACATGACATGAGCTTTGCAACCAATCCTAGCGACGTACACAAGAAATTGTCGGCGTATATTCACCCAAGACCCGTACCTGGCTATTGTTGGTACTAACTAGTATACCAACACGAGGTGGGGGTGTCAACCCAGTAGTACTACCAATACCTAACCGTCGGTTCCCACACTGGAATTAAATAGTTGAAAGATAGAACCACACAGCAGACCCAAGCATGTATTAGATAAGTACTTGCAACACAGTATCACGTTGATTCCTTGTATGAAAATTGTATGTATATTGTACAGCATAGAAAACGGGCGAGCATAATTTTCCCCCACGTTTGTAAATGTTTGTAAAATAGTATAAGCATAAAAAGGGGCCACGAAACTCACTTGTTAAGTGGTAAGTATGAAAGGTCGAGACTCCGACAGTTGAATGCAATGATCGGTCAAACACCTATTGACAGTTATTGTCAAGCATTAATGACATGTATAAAGCGTATAGAAATGTTTTGTCGGTTCGGGTTGTATCGGTTCGGTCGTGGGTGGCACACACACACAAGCGGACACACGTACCAGATCTTATGTAGATCCTAGTACTACGAGTAGTCGTCATTGCTTATGACATCCTTGTAAAGATCTCATTGTTATGAAAGATGACACTTGTTAAGTATTTGTAGTTGCAAAAGGGGTTGTCGATAATTGTAAAATGTTAGGTTTATTTCAATTGAAATAGTATGTGCAAGTTGATAGCGTTGACTTTAATCTTTGGGGTCAAGCAATGACACTTTTATTGATGCTGCCTTATCATCATCAGACGCTCAAGGAATACTTACACTCATCATCAGTCACGCAACAGGACTAGACGCTCGACCCACGTTCCATTCGTACGAATCAACCTTCAATCGTGCGAATTAGCTACTTTCGTGCGATTGAACCTTCATTCGTGCGATTGGACTCAGTCGCACCACACAACACACACATTCGCACGACCCAACCTCCATGCGCACGAATCAACCCTCAATCGTGCGAATTAGCTACTTTCGTGCGATTGAACCTTCATTCGTGAGATTGGACTCCAGTCGTGCGAAACACGCACAAACGCATTCACTCAGTCGGTCACCTGACTCAATCGCACACAATCATTCATACGCATGACTCAATCACATACAAACACCCAGTCGCACGACTCCATCGCACAACATGCCTAGTCGCACAACACAGTCGCACGATTGACTTAGACGCATGATTCAGTCGCACGACTCACTCAGTCGCACGGCTCAATCGCATGACAGACTCAGTCGCCTGAACCACAGAATCGCGACTGTGGTGGGGCTGAGCAGCCCCCGAGCTGCCCTAACGCGAGTTTTATACCACGAGGACTTCCAGAAACACTCAACAAACATACACAACATGAAACACAAGCAGAAAGACCTCACACGCACCCACACGACCTCATGCTCGGATGAACCCGAGCACCCGAAACCCTAGAAAACGCAGCAGTAAAACCGAACCAAAACGGGTTGAACAAGGTTGTCTACCTGCTAGGAACGCGTATACACGATGATAACCAAGATTTGGCAGTGAAGACGCGACAAACGTGACGATTTTTGGTGCTAGATCGAGAGAAAAGTGGAGAAAATGTTGAAGGTGAAGAAGATGAAGATGAGGATAAATGGCTGGAATGGGGTTTATATACCCAGCCCAAGTTTGCAAAATTACAAGTTTAGTCCCTGCACTTAGCCCCCGAGTTTTTCCAAATTTGTTTCGGTGGAAAAACGACTGTAAGATGTTCGTTATATTACGGTTAAAAGCGTGTTTAATGGCATTTGATAGCCTAAAATGGTTTTATTAATCACAATGATCGAATTTAAAATGATATATTTGGTGGTAATGGTGATGAAATTTATAAAAGTTTTATGCTTAACACACGTTTTCGAAGGAAGTACAGGCACAAGGGAAAAAATAAGCAGACATGATTCCTTAAAGCAGGAGTTCATGAAGAAAAGGAAGAATAATTAAAATATTTCTATGTTATTTATGTCGTTCGACGGACCTTAAGGTGACGGATGTCACAGTATCCCCCAGTTGAGAGAGTTTCGTCCCGAAATTCAGCTGGAGTTAGGTCCAAGAGTGTCATCCATGAATAAGTGTGGGTATTTGAGTTTCATTTGATCTTCCCGTTCCCATGTAAACTCTGGCCCTCGTTTTGAATTCCACCTTACGTGAACAATTGGTATTCTACTGCGCTTCAACTGTTTGACTTTACGATCCATGACCTCAATGGGTTCCTCAATAAAATGAAGCTTTTCGTCGATTTGGATATCGTCAATGGGTATGTGAAGTGATTCGTCAGCCAAACACTTCTTGAGGTTCGACACATGGAAAGTATCATGCACACCGTTGAGTTCTTGTGGTAACCTTAATCGGTAAGCCACTGGACCAATTCTTTCTGTAATCTCGAATGGTCCAACGTATCTTGGGGCTAACTTCCCTTTCTTTCCAAACCGAAAAAGTCCTTTCCAAGGAGAGACTTTGAGTAACACTCGGTCCCCAACGTTGAATTCTAGAGGCTTTCGACGATTGTCAGCGTAGCTCTTTTGGCGATCTCTAGCGGCTTTCAGCCTATCTTTGATTTGGAAGATCTTGTTGGTTGTTTCCTGAATGATCTCTGGGCCTGTTAGCTGACTTTCACCAATCTCGGCCCAACAAACGGGTGATCTACACTTCCTTCCGTACAACGCTTTGAACGGAGCACACCCAATGCTGGTGTGGTAGCTGTTATTGTATGAGAATTCAATCAATGGCAAATGAGTATCCCAACTACCACCAAAGTCGATTACACACGCTCTCAGCATGTCTTCTAGCGTTTGTATGGTTCGTTCACTTTGGCCATCTGTTTGAGGGTGATAGGTGGTACTCATGTCTAATCCAGTGCCCATTGCTTTCTGTAGTGTTTGCCAAAATCGTGAAGTAAATCGGCCGTCACGGTCGGAGATGATCGACACCGGCACTCCGTGTCTTGTCACGACCTCTTTAATGTACAATCTCGCCAACTTGTCCATTTTGTAGTCTTCTCAGATTGGCAAGAAGTGTGCTGATTTCGTCATTCGATCCACTACGACCCATATCGAGTCATGCCCGTTGCTTGTTTTAGGGAGTTTGGTAATGAAATCCATGGCTATATTCTCCCATTTCCACTTGGGAATTTCAGGTTGCTGTAACAATCCCGATGGTTTCTGATGTTCAGCTTTAACTTTCGAGCATGTCAAGCATCTGCTGACGTACGTGGCAATGTCTTTCTTCAGGCCTGGCCACCAGTACAGGTCTTTGAGATCGTGGTACATCTTGTCTGCGCCAGGATGAATAGAATATCGTGTCTTATGTGCTTCATCCATGACCAAGGTGCGTACACCTCCCCACTTGGGTACCCATATACGGTCCACGAAGTACTGTACACCATCGTCCTTGCACATCAGTTGTTATCCAGCCCTCGGAATTCTTCTCCCGCAAGGTTTTCTTCTTTCAACGCCTCACTTTGTGCAATTTGGATCTGGGCTTTCAAATTTGTTTGAATGGTCAATCCCAAAGCTGGAGCACATAGTGGTTTCACGCGTTCTTTGCGGCTTAGAGCATCAGCCACCACGTTAGCTTTCCCCGATGATACCGGATTTCACAATCGTAGTCACTAAGAAGCTCTACCCAACGTCGCTGTCGCATATTGAGTTCCTTCTGGTCTACTTCATTCTTGAAGATTTTGAACATTTCAAAAGCCTCATCTTTGTGCCTTAATAAGTACACATTCCCATAGCGACTATAATCGTCGGTAAAGGTAATGAAGTATCTTTCACCATTCCTAGTCATTGGCTTAAAAGGACCACATACATCCGAATGTATGATTCCTAATAAATCTTTTGCCCTTTCGTTAGTTCCACTAAAGGGTGCCTTAGTCATCTTTCCTTGTAAACAAGATTCACAACCATCAAATGAATCACATTCATTTGTTTTTAAAAGACCATTCTTTTGAAGTGTTTGTAAACGTTTCTTGTTTATATGGCCAAGACGACAATGCCAAAGATAGGTATCACTCAAGTCCAACTTGAGTTTCTTGGTGTTAGTTTGGTACAATGAGCTATTTAAAGTATTTTCATGAACCAATTCATAAATACCATTAATGGGAATAGCTTTAAAATAGAACATACCATTAAAAGAAACATGAATATCTTTTTCAACAAATGATAATACATATCCAAATTGTTTTAACAGGGCTACAGAGATAATATTCCTAGTCAAACTAGGAGCATACAGAACATTGTTCAAAATCACTTCCAAACCATTTGGAAGTTTCAAGATGTAGTCACCACGGGCTGCAACTTGAACTTTAGCCCCATTGCCCATGTAGAGGCTTACATCCCCTTTCTTGAAGTCACTACTTCTTTTGAACCCCTGCAACAAATTGCAAATGTGAGTTCCACATCCGGTATCTAATACCCATGTGTTAGAGGATATCATGTTTAAATCAATATGGATCATGTATATTATACCTGAGGTCTGCCCGGCATCCCTCTTTGCTTTCAACTCTTGGAGATGGACAGGACAATTCCTTGCCCAATGTCCAATCTCCCCACACTTGAAGCATGGGTCATTAGTAGCAACCTTTTTCTTTTTCTCTTGTGGTTTGGGTGGCACCCTTGCCACCCTTTTCCCTTTTCCCCAAGCGGGTCCCTTACCCTTGGCAACCTTTGCCTTGGGTGCGGGACGAGGCCTTTTATTGTTCCCACCTTCATTGATGGTGAGAACGGGTAAAACCCTTTTACCCATGGCCGCCTCGGCCATTTTGGGCATTGATTGAAGCTCACCAATGCTTTTGTCCCAAGCATTCATGTTGTAGTTTAACACGAATGTCTCAAACTTCTTGGTAAGGCCATTTAGGATCAAATCCGTGGCCAATTCCTTCGAGAAAGGACAATTTAGCCTCTCGAGGCGGTCAATGTGACTTTTCATCTTAAGTACATAAGATAAAACAGATTGGTTGTCGTCCATACGACATGCATGGAGTGCTCGAACCGTTTCGAAGCGCTCAACCCTTGCTTGCTGTTGGAATGTTTCCTTCAGTTGGGTTATCATGTCGTAAGCTCCGTGGTGTTCATAGTCCTTTTGTAGATCTGGAGTCATGCTCGCTAGCATGAGACAAGACACTTGGATGGAGTCCTCAGTGTACTTCAGCCAATCGTTGTAGGCCTCCTCATCATCCTCGCTAGGTTGATCGGGGATAGGGTCGTCTAAAACATACGATCTTCTCTCTTGCTTGAGAACGATTCTCAAGTTTCGATACCAATCGATGAAGTTGTTATGATTTAGACGTTCCTTTTGGAGGATCGCTCGTAGAGATTGGTTGGACGCGGATGAGTTATCGGAATTATCATTATTTGAGGCCATCTACAAAATTTAACAAAGTTTTATTTTAGTATTTTCGATATTGTAATTTTAATAATAAATGCCTTTTAAAGTCTTTTCATATTAAAATCTAGAACCCAACATTACATTTAAATTGTGGTTAGGTGACCTTTATCCCACATTTTAAATTAATAAGGTGGTCAACGTTTGATGATTGCGACCATTTGCAACTTCTAGAAATATGGGATCGACTTGAAACATCATATGTAAAGTCGGCATGTTAATCCCATCAACACCATTTGGAAACCACATCATAGGTGATCCATTTGACATGATTTTCAAATTAAGACACCCTACTTACACCCACGTGTGAGTTTGCCAAAACAAGTGGTTAGGTGACCTTTATCCCACAAATAAGGCATTCTCACCTTGAATCACGAGTTCCCTCAAAGTGGTTAGGTGACCTTTATCCCACTAAGAGTTCTCAAGTGACTCAAGTGTTGTGTAAAAGGACGGTGTTGATCTTGTTAAAGAATATTAAGAGGTTTCATAATATTAGTTTAGAAAACTCTATGTACTTGTATTTGCACGCGATCAAATACAACGTACCCTATGGTCCTTTGATTAAAACCAATTTTAATCTTTAAAATCATTAAACCATTTTAATAACTTTATATAAACTTTTAGAACCATCAATTTTCAGCGTGTTAAGTTGTTAGTGAGTTTGTTATGCATGTCAAAACATCAACCATTCAAACAAACAACAAACATTTAAACAAGCATAAACATTAACAATCATATGTGCATAACCATAGCCCTTATGTTGACAACACTTGTTTTCCATCACAATGTTGTCATTTGGTCTTTTCTAAGGTTACAACAAGAGAACACATAGAAAGCTTCCAAAAGCCTCCCACTTGAAACCGCATCCAAAATGCTCCATGTTTCTTTTGTGTCTTCCTTTGTGCTTCCAAGGCATATGTCTTCATATTACAAGATATAAGGTCCTAATACATGATATCTAGTAAAATGAAATTACACCTAATCTATTTATTACAACCCAATATTAAATAAAATTACACTTGAAACAATATAATACAACTCAATTGAATGAATGAATACAACCATTACAAACACCCAAACAACACAAGGTCAATGGCTAGGTTATGCACTAGAATAAGCATCCATTATATCATCCAAAATATAACTATGAATCCCCTTAAAACCAACGAATTTTCAGCCAACATAAACTGAAAAATTCGGGTTTAGATGTTGTCCAAACAACACAACATATCAACATATATATATCTTTCAAGATTTAATCTTAAGCATGTATATATAATCTTGAAAGTTGGGGATTCAACAAAACAGAAACATAGCAGCCCCAATCAGCTTATATTTAGATTATTATCATCCTTTAAAACCTATTTTAAAGGACAAAACAAGCAAGTCATCCACATAACCGGCTCTTGATGCCATTTGACGGGTTTGCAAGAACACAAAATCTAGTTTAGCCCTTTAAACTTTCTGAAAAACGCAGCGGAATAATAGCTATAAGACATTGTTTATAAGCTGAAAAATTCAAGTTCTATGTGATGTTTTATGGTGTAAACAAACCCATGAACAAAAGGGATCTTTTATATGTGAATGAGCATGCTATGTAAACACAAAAACACATAATATGACAGCCACAAGGTGCTGCCAAAACTACCTTTCAGCAAGCTACAAATGTCGACAGAAAGAGTAGAATGGATGCTGAAATTCGGCCAAAAGAAGGCTGAAATATGCCCAAAAACTTCAAGCTTAGAAGTCTTCAAGTGTTCACTCCCACTTGGCTTTAAGTAAGCATCATGATTACTTGGATTTGGACACCAATACTCCAAAAGGAAAACCGCCAACTGCCCTTCAAAACCGTGAACATCCAGCAGCAAAATTGGGAGGATGAAATTGACCTAGGTTCCAAGAGGAGGAACCCTCAAGCTTGTATACCCCAAGCCTTTGAAGCAACCACCACTCTTGCTAGGGAGAGAGCACCAAAAACACCCAAAATGTTCTCTTCTTCTTGTTTCAGCCGTGAGGTTCAAGAGAGAAGAAGATGAGAGAGATTTTGGAGCATGCAAAATGTATTGATGGATGAGAAGTGTGTCTTACACTCTTTCATAAAGAGTGTAAGTTTCAAGACCAGATTTTTCACTTTTCCACACAAGGTGGCCGCCCAAAATGGTCCAAAAGGGGAGGGTTTTCCCTCCTAAACTTGTCTTATATCACACATTAATAAGTCATGTACTAGACTTATTAAAATTGTGACATATACCTTCTCTAATTAAACATTTTAACTAAAGTATACTCACATGTTATTTGTGTTATTTAAACCCTTTTAAATAACAAAGTAATAATAAACCCATCAACAAATTATCCTTATAACTTGTTTCATCTCGCAGATAATTATTTAGAAAACCTATTTTTTTTTCTAAATTTGGTGTAATTATTTAATTGTATGAACCCATCATCAGTTAAATAATTCTTGGTGATGCAAAGCTTGTTATTAGGTATAACCCGACTTGGATCATAACGTACTAACCGCATCAATATTCTACATGTCTTGGGCACATAGAATCCTACATTAAACATTATAAATCACAACCATATATTATCATTTCATTAAGTACCCAAGCATTACATAAGCGTAAGATATTCAAGACATATTACATTAAGATCCGAATCTAGGTACATATGTATCAACATCTTTCAATTCCTTGAAAGGGTCAAATATATCTTCACTATCTTCCTTCCCTTTCCCTTTAACAAACTCAGCAAGCAAAGCATGATTTATCTCAGTTCTTGTTTCCTCAACCTTTGCACTCCAATGAAAGTTAGAAATTAATGTTGTCTCCTTTTTGTGATTCACATCTTCCTTCTCCCTCTCAATTGTTAATCTTGGTGTCACACCCCCGCTAAGAGCGGAAACACGGGGTTGCGACGAGACGGGAATCGTCATAACACATGGTAAGCGATAGAGATGCAATAATAAAATGATGACAAGCGTGTCATGACGACACCCGACAACAAGGGGACTTGTGTCGTGTATAGTCGATGTTCACGACAACATAGCCATATGCATAACAGAATAAGCGATTCACACGATCACATAAAGATGAAATTGTAATGTAAATTCCCACAACCCGGGAACAAGTTTCAAAAGATTGTAATTGTTACACAGTTCAACATTGTTCAAGGTAACTATTTGTCAAACATGTTTAGTCCAAAAAAAGCATCCTAGAGGTCTCCACTAAGGCAGCACACCTAGAACCTCAGCTAGCATGATCACCTGAAAAGATATGCTCAGAATGGTCAACAAAATTGTTGGTGAGCTCGCAGGTTTAAGTAATAAAAGTGTAAGTAATGCTGTATAAAGTAAATGATATGGAATTCCGTGAATACAGTTATATACACAAGTAAAATCACATGACATGAGCTTTGCAACCAATCCTAGCGACGTACACAAAGAAATTGTCGGCGTATATTCACCCAAGACCCGTACCTGGCTATTGTTGGTACTAACTAGTATACCAACACGAGGGTGGGGGTGTCAACCCAGTAGTACTACCAATACCTAACCGTCGGTTCCCACACTGGAATTAAATAGTTGAAAAGATAGAACCACACAGCAGACCCAAGCATGTATTAGATAAGTACTTGCAACACAGTATCACGTTGATTCCTTGTATGAAAATTGTATGTATATTGTACAGCATAGAAAACGGGCGAGCATAATTTTCCCCCACGTTTGTAAATGTTTGTAAAATAGTATAAGCATAAAAAGGGGCCACGAAACTCACTTGTTAAGTGGTAAGTATGAAAGGTCGAGACTCCGACAGTTGAATGCAATGATCGGTCAAACACCTATTGACAGTTATTGTCAAGCATTAATGACATGTATAAAGCGTATAGAAATGTTTTGTCGGTTCGGTTGTATCGGTTCGGTCGTGGGTGGCACACACACACAAGCGGACACACGTACCAGATCTTATGTAGATCCTAGTACTACGAGTAGTCGTCATTGCTTATGACATCCTTGTAAAGATCTCATTGTTATGAAAGATGACACTTGTTAAGTATTTGTAGTTGCAAAAGGGGTTGTCGATAATTGTAAAATGTTAGGTTTATTTCAATTGAAATAGTATGTGCAAGTTGATAGCGTTGACTTTAATCTTTGGGGTCAAGCAATGACACTTTTATTGATGCTGCCTTATCATCATCAGACGCTCAAGGAATACTTACACTCATCATCAGTCACGCAACAGGACTAGACGCTCGACCCACGTTCCATTCGTACGAATCAACCTTCAATCGTGCGAATTAGCTACTTTCGTGCGATTGAACCTTCATTCGTGCGATTGGACTCAGTCGCACCACACAACACACACATTCGCACGACCCAACCTCCATGCGCACGAATCAACCCTCAATCGTGCGAGTTAGCTACTTTCGTGCGATTGAACCTTCATTCGTGAGATTGGACTCCAGTCGTGCGAAACACGCACAAACGCATTCACTCAGTCGGTCACCTGACTCAATCGCACACAATCATTCATACGCATGACTCAATCGCATATAAACACCCAGTCGCACGACTCCATCGCACAACATGCCTAGTCGCACAACACAGTCGCACGATTGACTTAGACGCATGATTCAGTCGCACGACTCACTCAGTCGCACGGCTCAATCGCATGACGGACCTTAAGGTGACGGATGTCACAGTATCCCCCAGTTGAGAGAGTTTCGTCCCGAAATTCAGCTGGAGTTAGGTCCAAGAGTGTCATCCATGAATAAGTGTGGGTATTTGAGTTTCATTTGATCTTCCCGTTCCCATGTAAACTCTGGCCCTCGTTTTGAATTCCACCTTACGTGAACAATTGGTATTCTACTGCGCTTCAACTGTTTGACTTTACGATCCATGACCTCAATGGGTTCCTCAATAAAATGAAGCTTTTCGTCGATTTGGATATCGTCAATGGGTATGTGAAGTGATTCGTCAGCCAAACACTTCTTGAGGTTCGACACATGGAAAGTATCATGCACACCGTTGAGTTCTTGTGGTAACCTTAATCGGTAAGCCACTGGACCAATTCTTTCTGTAATCTCGAATGGTCCAACGTATCTTGGGGCTAACTTCCCTTTCTTTCCAAACCGAAAAACTCCTTTCCAAGGAGAGACTTTGAGTAACACTCGGTCCCCAACGTTGAATTCTAGAGGCTTTCGACGATTGTCAGCGTAGCTCTTTTGGCGATCTCTAGCGGCTTTCAGCCTATCTTTGATTTGGAAGATCTTGTCGGTTGTTTCTTGAATGATCTCTGGGCCTGTTAGCTGACTTTCACCAATCTCGGCCCAACAAACGGGTGATCTACACTTCCTTCCGTACAACGCTTTGAACGGAGCACACCCAATGCTGGTGTGGTAGCTGTTATTGTATGAGAATTCAATCAATGGCAAATGAGTATCCCAACTACCACCAAAGTCGATTACACACGCTCTCAGCATGTCTTCTAGCGTTTGTATGGTTCGTTCACTTTGGCCATCTGTTTGAGGGTGATAGGCGGTACTCATGTCTAATCCAGTGCCCATTGCTTTCTGTAGTGTTTGCCAAAATCGTGAAGTAAATCGGCCGTCACGGTCGGAGATGATCGACACCGGCACTCCGTGTCTTGTCACGACCTCTTTAATGTACAATCTCGCCAACTTGTCCATTTTGTAGTCTTCTCGGATTGGCAAGAAGTGTGCTGATTTCGTCATTCGATCCACTACGACCCATATCGGTCATGCCCGTTGCTTGTTTTAGGGAGTTTGGTAATGAAATCCATGGCTATATTCTCCCATTTCCACTCGGGAATTTCAGGTTGCTGTAATAATCCCGATGGTTTCTGATGTTCAGCTTTAACTTTCGAGCATGTCAAGCATCTGCTGACGTACGTGGCAATGTCTTTCTTCAGGCCTGGCCACCAGTACAGGTCTTTGAGATCGTGGTACATCTTGTCTGCGCCAGGATGAATAGAATATCGTGTCTTATGTGCTTCATCCATGACCAAGGTGCGTACACCTCCCCACTTGGGTACCCATATACGGTCCACGAAGTACTGTACACCATCGTCCTTGCACATCAGTTGTTTATCCAGCCCTCGGAATTCTTCTCCCGCAAGGTTTTCTTCTTTCAACGCCTCACTTTGTGCAATTTGGATATGGGCTTTCAAATTTGTTTGAATGGTCAATCCCAAAGCTGGAGCACGTAGTGGTTTCACGCGTTCTTTGCGGCTTAGAGCATCAGCCACCACGTTAGCTTTCCCCGGATGATACCGGATTTCACAATCGTAGTCACTAAGAAGCTCTACCCAACGTCGCTGTCGCATATTGAGTTCCTTCTGGTCTAGAATATGTTGAAGGATTTTATGATCTGTGTATACGATGCATTTGGTTCCATACAGGTAATGCCTCCATATCTTAAGCGCGAATACTACAGCGCCCAACTCAAGATCATGAGTCGTGTAGTTCTTCTCGTGCGCCTTAAGTTGTCGCGAAGCGTAGGCAATCACCTTATCTTTCTGAATTAGCCCACATCCCAACCCTTGATGCGAAGCATCACAGTACACCACAAAATCATCGGTTCCGTCTGGAAGGGACAATATCGGTGCATTACACAGCTTATCTTTCAGCGTTTGGAACGCCCGTTCTTGTGCATCTCCCCAATCAAACTTCTTATCTTTCTGAGTCAGCAATGTCAACGGTTGAGCGATCTTTGAAAAGTTCACAATGAAACGACGATAGTATCTGGCTAATCCTAAGAACTGTCGTATCTCTGAAGGTGTCTGTGGTGTATCCCATTTCTTTACCGCTTCGATCTTGCCAGGATCTACATGAATCCCATTTTTGTTAATGACATGACCCAAAAACTTCACCTCTCGCAGCCAGAATTCACACTTCGAGAACTTGGCGAAAAGTTTCTCTTCTCTTAACAGTTCCAGTATTGCCCGAAGGTGTTCTTCATGGTCCTCCTTCGATCGAGAGTAGATAAGTATGTCGTCGATGAATACGATCACAAACTTATCCAAGTAAGGTTTGCACACCCGATTCATCAAGTCCATGAACACAGCTGGTGTGTTAGTCAATCCAAACGGCATGACCAAGAACTCATAGTGCCCATAACGAGTTCTAAATGATGTCTTCGGTATGTCCTCCTCGAAAACTCTTAGTTAGTGATATCCAGACCGAAGGTCGATCTTGAAAAAATACGTAGCTCCTTGTAACTGATCAAACAGGTCGTCGATCCTGGGGAGAGGATACCGATTCTTCACAGTTAATTTGTTCAACTCACGGTAGTCGATGCACATACGGAACGACCTGACGGGTGGTCCATAGGACAACCCTTTATAGTGCTAAATCGTTAGTTTATTCCTCATTTATGCAAGTAATTGTCTTGAATTAGATAACTACTGTTGCTTATGTCTCAGGTACGATGTGGAGGCTTAAAACGGTGAAAATGCAGCTTTGGAGGTGTTGGAGTCAACTGGGTTGAAGTTGCGGAGCAAAAGGATAACAAAGTAGGAGATTCAGGTGGCCACCGTAAATTACGGTGCCACCGTAATTTACGGTGGACCTAAAACTTGCCTTTTTCCCACCGTAAAGCAGTAGTCCCTTGGCGTAACACTTTGACAGCCACCGTAATTTACGGTGGACTCTGACGGGAAAAATGTAACTACCCATTTTAGGCAGTTTTTGGGTGGCTTTTCACATCTCTCATCATTGGAGACGTTTTGGGGCTGTTCGAGGGCGAATTTGGGTGTTCTTCTTGGCTTGTGAACAATTCTAAACATTTCGGTTTGTATTTTGATTTCTATGAACACTTGTTTGAATGTTATGATGAATCACCAAGCCATGAGTGGCTAGAACTTTCGGTGATCATCTTAGGTGTAGGTTTCCTTTGAACTTGTGTGTGTTTGATTTCACATTTCTAGAATGATAACTTGTGTTTGCTTGTTTATCATGGTGTATGCATAATTGTTTGTAGCTTGTTAATTGATATTGCAATTTCTAGTCTCAATCGTACGTTCTTGGTGCCGTTGGCAATCGAGATATCACGAGAAGGGTTAGGGTTGGTTATTGATTAATTGGTCATCGGGAAACAACCTCGCATTCATATAATCCGAGTACTTTGTTCCCTTTTATCACAACAATTATACGTACATGAGTTATGTCTATGTAACTCTTTCTAGTTGGAATTACACACATTTGTTTAAGAAACTGAAACCTAAGATGGTCATTGCTTCCCTAATCTGTTAATCAACCAATTCCAATTTGCTTTGAGTTATTACTTAGTTTTTTCAAAACAACAATCGAAATCATTGAACTTTATTTTCTGCATTTTAGTTTAATTTAGTTAAAATACAAAGCTACATAGTAAACACATAATCCACATATTCCCTGAGTTCGATACCCTCTTACCACTGTCTATAGTTGTTTTTGGGATTAAATTTGATTTTGACCACGACATCACGTCAAATTTTGGCGCCGTTGCCGGGGAGTAGTGCGCAACGTGTGTTTTATTTAGTAGCTTTTGTTTGTTATTTTCGGGTTTACGCTGGTTGTGTTTAGTGTGCAGGTACTTTTCACAGGTGTATGCATACTAGAGGCTCTCATAAGTCATCACCGCTAGCATTTGATCCTGAAATTGAACGAACCCTACGTCAGCAAAGAGTCCTAATTCGAGAAAACAAAGTCATCATGGAGATACCGACTTCTACCGCAGGTCAATCATCACCCACCACACCTTTACCAAATCCTACTACCAATCCTACTTCAACTTTTGAAGTACAATCCACAAATGCCACATTACCTGAATTTACTCAACCTATAACCAACATTACTTTTGCCGCGACAACTATGGTCCCACCATTGTCGTCCTTCTTTCCATCCACGGGTCAATCATCCTCTACACAACAAATACCACCAAACCAATTCCAACCTGGCTCAACCGTTGTTCATACCACATCCAATTCCCAACCTTTATATCAAACAGGCTTTAACCCATCATCTCAGTATGGGCAATCGTCGGCAGTTCAAGGGGATGGTTTTTATGAGGGGTATGAGGAAGATTTCGGAGGTTATGATGAAGAAGGGTATTACCAATATTATGGAGGTGAAGGGGGTAATTCGGGATTTCAAGGAAATACGGGCTATCAAGTGCAACAATTTGAACCTGTTCAAGAAACGTTAGGCAACAAACTGGGGTACAACAAATTCGCCCACATGGGCCACAATTTCAACGACCCGTACCACTACAACAAGTTCGACCTCAGTTCCAACAAGCTCAAGTTCAAATGCCACAAGTCCAAGTTCAACGGCCCATGCAACAACAAGCATTTCAACAACCGCAATATCAACATTTTGCACCACCAATGGCTCGGCCTAGAGTGCCGGTGGGTGCTCCACGGAGGTTCCATAGAGAAATTGTGAGAGGAATCGAAGCACATTTTCGACCGGTTGTAACAAACAATCCCTCACCGGTCGTTACTCCTCAACACCCAGATGGAAGGACCTTTGAGGTTCGAACAAATTCATTGCAAAGCTTGCCAAAGTACAAGGGGTTAGCAACGGAAGAACCTTATTTTCATTTGGAAGCTTATGATTCTATTTGCAACACCATTGGGGGTCAAGGTTTTTCGACCAATAATGTCAAGCTTGTGTTGTTTCAATTTTCGTTGGAAGATAGAGCAAAGAGGTGGTACTACACATTACCGTCCGCATCAATCTACACTTGGGCACAAATGCAACAACGATTCTTAGAAGAGTTTTTCACCGCCCAAAGAACGAATGATGCTAGAAAAAGTATTCGAGAATTTAGACAACAAGTGGGTGAATTGTTTCATGAAGCATTCGATCGATTCAACATGATGCTTAAGAGTTGCCCACATCATGGGATTGCTTTATGGGAACTTTTACACGCGTTTCGAGAAGGTTTATGTGATGGTGACGCTCGTGATCTAGTGTCAGTGTCGAATGGTACTTTTGGTACGAATTACGAGCATGATGATTGGGCCTTTTTGGAGCAAATGTCTTTTAATTCCAAACGGCAAGCACAAGCGTCAAAGAGTAAGAAGTATGTGGTTACGAAAACACAAGTGAATGCCGTTGAGGATTTTGAAGTTCAAGCAAATGACCCAATGTTCAATGTGTGCACTAATTGCAATGAGATAGGACATACAATGGAGGTTTGTGTAGCGCCATGTATTGAAGGTCAAGCGGAAGAAGTAAATGCAATTCAAGGGGGTGGTGGAAACCTTGGGTTCAATTCAAATGTATATCACCCCGGGTTACGAAATCATCCTAATCTACGTTATGGGAATCCGACCACCCAAGCTAATCCTAATTTTCAAGGAAATTTTATTCCTCGCCAACAATTCAATCAAGGAGATTTTAGAGGTGGGAATAATCAAGGATTTTCCAATCAATATCAAAAGTCGGGAGGTGGTCAAGGTAACTTTTCGGGTCAAACTTCGTCAAGTGGGAACAAAGTTATGGAGATGCTCAAGAATATGCAACAAGAGATGCAAAAGCGGAATCAATTCGACGAAGTCCGGATGCAAAAGGATGAACTTCGAGATAAGAGCATTCAAGCTTTGACCACGCAAATGGGTCAATTAGCAACCGATGTAGCGGAGTTGAAGAAAGGTAAGGGTCAACTTCCAAGTGACACCAAGGTAAATCCTTCTCATAGTGCATATCGTAGTAATAATGTGAATGTTAGTGCATTGAGAAGCGGTAAAGAGTTTAAGGCCAATTTGTCACCGGATTTGATTGATGGGGAAGTTGAGGATGTAACGGGTCAAGAAGTGATGACGAATTTGAAACTTCTAAAAATACTTTTAAAAAACCAAATGTTGAAAAACCCATTGTATCGAATGAAACGAAAGACAAAAATGAGGAAAAGGTTTCTAATCAAGTTCTATTTCCTTCGGCTTTGCTAGACCCCGTAAAAAGAACTTTATTTCAAAAAGGGGTCCTCAAACCGAAGAGATTTGGGATATTTTTAAACAAGTGAAAGTGAATATTCCTCTTCTTGAAGCAATAAAACAAGTACCCGCTTACGCAAAATTTTTAAAAGAATTGTGTACTCAAAAGAGGCAACAAAAGTTACCTAAGCGGGTTGATTTGACGGAAAGAGTTAGTGCGATTTTGAATGGGGTTCTTCCACCCAAGCTCAAAGATCCGGTGCACCTTTGATAAATATTCAAGTGGGTGATTTTCAAATGTCAAGGGCGCTTTTGGATCTTGGAGCCGGGGTAAGCATTTTACCGGGGAGCTTATATGACCAATATGATTTTGGTCCACTTAAGCGAGTCGAGACAACGGTTGTGTTAGCCGATTTGTCTCATAAGCTTCCACGAGGAATTGTGAGGGATGTCATTGTCAAAGTTGAAGAATTTTACTATCCTGTTGATTTTCTAGTCCTAGACTATTCGTCGGGTGACCCAACCCAACAACAAAATGTGATTTTGGGTCGCCCGTTTTTAAACACCGCTCATGCTATAATTGACTGTCGATTCGGAATGGTGGACATGTCTTTTGGAAACCGGAAAATGAGATTAAATGTTTTTACTAACGGTTCTAACGTTTGTAGTGTTGATGAGTGTTTCATGGCAGATTTAGTCGATGGATGTAACCCGCACGAATACGAGGAGGATGGAGCGGATATGTGTGTTTGTGATTTTTCTGAACAGGTACATGCTTGTGCTTTGAGGGTTGAAGAGGAAAGTCAAGACGCTATGGCGTTGAAAGAGGGAAGGCCACCTTGGTCTCATCAATTTGAAGGCCTACCGGTGGAGATAGATTCGGGCACGAAACCTTCGTTGATAGAGGCACCGAAGTTAGAGCTCAAAGATTTGCTAAGCCATTTGAAATATGCATACTTAGGGGACCATGACACTTTACCGGTCATTATTGCCTCTAACTTGGAGATGGCTCAAGAGCAAGCGTTGTTGGAAGTGTTGAAGGCAAACAAGGAGGCCATCGGTTGGACAATTGCCGATCTTAAAGGAATTAGTCCATCCATCGTCATGCACAAGATAATTACAACCGAAGATGCCAAACCGACCCGCGAAGCCCAAAGGAGATTGAACCCGAATTTGAGAGAAGTGGTTAAGAAAGAGGTACTAAAATGGTTGGATGCAGGTATTATTTATCCTATTTCTGATAGTGTTTGGGTAAGTCCAACCCAAGTGGTCCCTAAGAAGGCCGGCATTACAGTCATTAAAGACGAAAATGGTGAACAAATCGCAACCCGGCCAGTCACCGGGTGGCGAGTTTGTATTGATTACCGAAAACTTAATGCCGCAACCTTTAAGGACCATTTCCCATTACCATTCATTGAGCAAATTATAGAAAAATTATCAGGTCAAAAGTACTATTGTTTTTTGGTTGGGTATTCGGGGTACAACCAAATCGCAATTCATCCGGATGATCAACACAAAACCACCTTTACTTGTCCATATGGCACTTTTGCTTTTTGGCGAATGCCATTTGGCTTATGTAATGCCCCGGGTACTTTTCAACGATGTATGATGAGTATTTTCTTGGACATGGTTGGGGAGTCACTCGAGGTGTTTATGGATGATTTTTCCATTTTTGGCCCAAATTTTGATTCTTGTCTCAACGAATTAGAAAAAGTTTTAAAACGATGTGTTGAGACGAATTTGGTGCTAAGTTGGGAGAAAAGTCATTTCATGGTACAAGAGGGTATTGTGTTGGGTCATGTAATATCGGACCGGGGGATGGAGGTGGATAAGGCGAAAATTCGGGTAATATCTTCATTACCTCCACCGAAGAATGTTAAGGGGGTGAGGTCATTTTTGGGGCATGTCGGGTTTTACCGACGATTTATTAAGGGTTTTAGTGTCATCACAAAACCCTTATGCAATCTGTTGTTAAAAGATGCCCCGTTTGAGTTTACTAATGATTGTTTGCAAGCTTTCAATGTTTTGAAGGAACAGTTGGTTAAGGCTCCTATTTTGCAAGCTCCGGATTGGTCGAAACCGTTCGAAATCATGTGTGACGCAAGTGATACCACGATTGGAGCGGTTTTGGGTCAAAGAGTAGATAAGAAGCCGTCGTGATATATTATGCGAGCAAAACTTTGTCCGAAGCACAACTCAACTACACCACAACCGAAAAAGAATTATTGGCGGTGGTGTATGCTTTGGACAAGTTTCGTTCATATATTTGGGGGAGCAAGGTGATAGTGTATTCGGATCATAGCGCGGTCCGGTATTTGATGGAAAAGAAAGATGCAAAGCCCCGGTTAATTCGTTGGGTGCTTCTATTGCAAGAGTTCGATTTAGACATCCGGGACAAGAAAGGGTGTGAAAACGTGGTGGCGGATCATTTATCCCGGATTCCGCTCGATGGAGTTGATGATCAGAACGAAATCAACGAACGGTTTCCCGATGAGCAATTATTAGTCGTATCGATCGCACCGTGGTTTGCGCATTATGTAAACTTTTTAGCCACGGGTGCCATTCCGAGTCATTGGACAAAGAAGCGACGACAACAGTTTATGTCTCAAGTGAAGCAATACATTTGGGATGAACCGGATCTCTTCAAGATTGGACCGGATCAAGTCATTCGGAGGTGTGTGCCCGAGAAAGAAATGCCGGATATTTTGACTCATGCTCATTCGTCTGCTTGTGGGGGTCATTTTAGCGGGAAAAAGACGGGTTACCGAGTTCTTTCATGTGGATTTTATTGGCCTACGATCTTTAAGGATGCTTGTGAATATGCTCGCCATTGTATAAGATGCCAACAAATGGGAAGTATTTCGAAGAGGGACGAGATGCCATTACAACCAATCTTGGTTGTTGAATTATTTGATGTATGGGGTATTGACTTCATGGGTCCATTTCCGAATTCTAATGGTTTCTTATACATTTTGGTAGCAGTGGATTACGTTTCAAAGTGGATTGAGGCCATTGCAACGCGAACAAATGACCATTCGGTTGTTTGTAGATTTGTCCAATCCAACATCTTTGCTCGCTTTGGGATCCCAAGGGTTATTATAAGTGATGGTGGTTCACATTTCAAGAACTTCAATTTCGGGAAGTTATTGAAAAGGTATGGCGTGAACCACCGAGTTGCTACACCGTACCACCCGCAAACAAGTGGGCAAGTCGAAGTGTCCAACCGTCAAATCAAGGAAATCCTCATGAAGACGGTAAGAACGGATAGAAAAGATTGGTCAAGTAAACTGGATGATGCATTGTGGGCATATCGAACGGCCTACAAGACTCCTATTGGCACAACACCATACCGGATGGTGTTTGGTAAAGGTTGTCACTTGCCAATGGAGTTGGCACATAGGGCACATTGGGCAATCACGACGGTTAATGCAGATTACGATGAAGCGGGCAAGATGAGGAAGCTACAATTAAGCGAGATAGAGGAAATTCGAGACGAAGCATATGATTGTGCATCGGCATATAAAGATAAACTCAAGAAGGTGCACGATGCAAAGTTAAGAAAGAAAACATTTGAAGTCGGTCAAAGAGTTTGGTTATTCAATTCGCGGCTTAAGATGTTTGCGGGCAAGTTGAAAAGCAAGTGGATGGGTCCGTACGTAATTCGAAGAGTTGGGAAATTTGGCGATGTTGACATTCAAGATGAGCAAACAATGAAGCAACAAACGGTGAACGGTCACCGTTTGAAGCCGTTCTTGGAAGGGAAAGACATCAACACTTTGGAGCTTGAGAAAGAGGGCTACATCTTACGCCCGGTCGACGAGGAATCATCATAAGAGGCCCAGGTTTGGTAGTGTACATAGTAGTATTGTTCTTTGTTTATTTTAATTTTTCTTGCACAATCGCCGTATTTTCTCGAAATCCGTGTTTGAAACAAGTGTGGGATTGTTCGGGTCACGAATTACTCTAACATTGTGTTGAGGACAACACGGGATTTTTGAGGGGGTAGGGTTGTTTTTGTAAGTGCTAAAAAAATAAAAATTTGCGAAGAATTGACACCCAGAGTCCACCGTAATTTACGGTAATACCGTAATTTACGGTGGAACTAGGATTTTGGCATAGTTTTACGGTACAAAGCTACTGATTTACGGTGAGGATACAAGTTCAGGGCTCACCGTAAATTACGGTGGCACCGTAATTTATGGTGCGCGCTGAACTCGTATCCTTCGGCCTAGTTCTCGCATATATATATATATATATATATATATATATATATATATATATATATATATATATATATATATATATATATATAAAACCGAAAATTAAAAACAAAAATCGGGGTTTAACCCTAACCACTCATTCTCTTCTTTCACTTCTCACTTTCATCTTCCCCACAACTCTTCTTTTAACCCCATTCCTCCACAACCATTCTTCACCTTCAAATCTCTATATCTCCTTCGATTCTTGGCCAAACTTAGTGAAATCGGAGTCTATCTTGACTAATTTTTCGCCTAGTTTCTGATTTTGGCGAGATTTTTGCAAGAAGATACCGTTTTAGGGTCCGAACCTCGAACCCTAGGTGCCGAAAATTTGGGGTTTTTTTGAAGTTTCTGAGTTCTTTGTGGCTAGTATCTTCAATTGAAAGGTATGGAGTTCTAAATTATGTATTTTGATGGTGCATTATGAAGATCGAGGTTTGTTTGATTTTTGTTCATACCCACTTGCTTGTGCTTAGTGTAATTCTCATTGTCTTGATATGATTGAGGTTGTAGAGTTAGAATGTGGCCAAGTAATGAAATTTATGGGAATTTCTACAGTGTAGAGTTACCATGCCCAAATTTCTTTTGCAAAATTTGCATACTTTGGTCTCTAATATCTATAACTCTAGTAACAAGCAAGTGTGGGGATGTGTTGGAGATGGAGTATAATTTTGTTGTTTGCTTTTGTTGGTTAATGTGTGTAGGACATCGCTAAGACAAAAGATCAAGCGGGATCAAGTACGTCTTCAAAAGGCAAAGGCAAGCAAAAGGAACAACCTTCACGAAAAAGGCAAAATTTGGGTCGGGTAAGTGAAGAGGAGAGTGGAAGTGAAGAAGAGATGGAGTTAGATTTGAGTGAAAAGCCGATTTCGAACTCGGGGTCATTGGATGATCAACCCGAGGAGTGGCAACCAATACTCTATAATGATCGCATGAACAAGCTGAAGAACAAGGCAGCAGCCTTCATTTGTGAGCGAGATGTGGAAGAGGCCCAATTCGGGCAGTTTGGGGTATTTGATAAATTTCGCGCCCTAGGTTGGGAGGGGGCGCTTAAGTGCTTTGATAAGGATAAAAGTAACCTTTTTCTAACCGAGATTCAAGAATGGATGGCTACATTGAGATGTACCAATTTTAACAAGCGGCGCAAATGAAATTGATAGGTGAAGTGCATGGGGTACCGGTGGAGATGTCATTCGAAACATTGAAGAAGCTCGGGAATATGACAGTCTTCCGAGTCGTGAGTATATGATTCCCACTCTTGACGATCTTTTAATTAATCCAGAGAAGCATGTCCGATGGAATGATATGTTGTCGGCAATATTTTTACCTGGTACATACAGTGGTATTCTTTATCGGGAGAATTTAAAGATTGAAGCAAAGTTGCTTTTAGCCATCTGTGTGTTGAATGTGATACCGCGTAGAGGGGATAAAGAGCAAGTGAGATACCCGGAGGTACCCGTTCTCTACTCACTCATGAATGGATCTCCCCGTTTTCCGATTCGTTACCTTATTATGCACCACCTTTGGATCAGCCGCAACAAGTATGGGAGAGACATCGTTCCGTACTGTAGAATTATTACGGGGCTGATGAAACAGCAAAAGGTGCTAACCTCTGAGGATCGTGGGTTGACGAAGAGGCACTTGCCTTACACGTTGGATAGATTGGGTACGGGTTGGACGTATACCCAAACAGAGCGGTATCACAAGTTGAAGTCAGAGGGTCAAAGGTGGAGAGCATTGAAAGTGAATGCACGACAGTTGTTACCGGAGAGCCTGATGAACCAGAAAGTGAGGATGAAAGGATTCCAAGTGGGGATGAAGATTATCCGGATGCACCGCCTGGTAGTGAGAATGTTGGTCAAGGGGGTTTTGGTGTTGGTTATGGTGGTATGTTCTACGATTATGCGCAACAGTCTTACGGCCCGAATTGGGCTTTTCAAGGATCTATGCAACAAGTGATTAGGGATCAACGGCCGTCGGATGAGATTTTTGGGTCATGGTCAGGGTTGGAGCGAACCGCATTTGATCAACGTACCATGATGAATGCTAGTTTGGAGAGGTCATTAAAACATAGCTTTGATCGCCAAGAGGCATGGAACCGCACCCATGCATATTCCCATGAGATAGAGATGAACAACCGATACCATGATGATCAAGAAAGGAGGTTACACGCGGATTGGCATGCGGGGAGGCCGGTGGTTGTGGATCCACAACATGTGGATTATGCGTCACTACCACCTTACGATGGTAGTATTTTGTATCCGACACCGGCGCTTCATCATTCTCAATGGATTGATCCGAGACAACAAGAAGGAACCCAGCCACAAGAAGGGAGTAGCAGTGGCGCGTTTGGATTTGGAGAGTGGAATGACATGATGTCATCTGTTTTTGGACCTCCAGGGCCTCGCTACTATTAGTCAGGTGGTATTCTTTCTTTGTATATTTTGTGAATACATGTCGTTTGATTTTAGTTATGGTTGGGCGGTTGGGTGGAGTATGGTTTTGTTCTTTGATGGGATGGTGCTCGTTGGTGGTGTCATGTGTTTAAAAAAAACAAAAAAAAATATAGAAAATGAAAAATACAAAAAGAAATTTGTGGTTTGAGGAAATAAGCTTTTGTTGATGATGAATGAAGTTTGTGATCAAACCCTCCGAAAGCCATACATTGGGGACAATGTATCCCAAGTGTGGGGATAGGGGGATTTTTGAAAATTTTTGAACCGAACAACACAATGTAAAAATTTGAACACCTTAATTTAACCCCGAATCACGCACCGGCAACCCTTTATACCCTTTTTATTCTTGGTGAGGAATTGAAGCCACACTTATATATCAATAATGTCTATCTTTGAAGAGAGTGGCAACGGTAGGGGTGCATTAGAACTTGTACTTGAATGCGATTTGAGGCCTTTGTTAGGCATGAATGTAGAAAGGATAAGGGCATTTAGGTAGCCTCGTCTTTGGTGTGAACGAGTGTGGGATTTGGGGGGTTAGACCTCATAAGTTTATATATGAGCATGGTTGTGAGAAGGGCGGGGGTTTGGACATTTAGTTGCCAAATATTGTGCCTAAAAGCCTATCGTTTGTTACCCTTAGCCACTTTTCTAAACAATTTTACCCGGTTTGACCCGGTCTTTTAGCATTAGTTTTAATTGTAGTTTTAGTCTTGTTTTAGTTTAGATTGTGATTTGAGCATGTAGTTTGTGCGCTTTAGTGAAAGTTATTTGTGTTTGCTTGTTGAAAAAAAAAATCTGGAAAAAGGAATAGAAAAGAAAAGAAAAAAGGAGAAAAAGCAAAATGAAAAGAAAAAGAAATTGTACTGGTTAGAATTTCGTGTTTAGTTTGGTAGTTGTATTTTGTTTATTTTTGTAATAAAAAGACCGGGTCGAATTGTCGCTACTTCATATATAATCCTTTTCCTACCTTTACACCTAGCCATGTTACAACCTTAAAGTCCCTTTGATTTGCATTCATGTCCGACATTTTGTAGGAGAATGATTGATTCGAGTACAAGCTTATGATTGTGCAATTATCCGTTTGCTTATTGTGTGTTTAGCTATTATTGCTAATTTTCAATTGTTGCCGAGAGGAGATATTTTAGAGAGGGGTGCTTTGATTGGGTGATAAAAAGGGGTTAGTAAAATGATTGCTTGTTATGTTTGGTATATTATTTTGATCACACGTTTTTGAACTGAATTGATGAGTTGCTTGGGACAAGCAACGGGTAAGTGTGGGGATGAGACGGGTGGTCCATAGGACAACCCTTTATAGTGCTAAATCGTTAGTTTATTCCTCATTTATGCAAGTAATTGTCTTGAATTAGATAACTACTGTTGCTTATGTCTCAGGTACGCTGTGGAGGCTTAAAACGGTGAAAATGCAGCTTTGGAGGTGTCGGAGTCAACTGGGTTGAAGTTGCGGAGCAAAAGGATAACAAAGTAGGAGATTCAGGTGGCCACCGTAAATTACGGTGCCACCGTAATTTACGGTGGTCCTAAAACTTGCCTTTTTCCCACCGTAAAGCAGTAGTCCCTTGGCGTAACACTTTGACAGTCACCGTAATTTACGGTGGACTCTGACGGGAAAAATGTAACTGCCCATTTTAGGCAGTTTTTGGGTGGCTTTTCACATCTCTCATCATTGGAGACGTTTTGGGGTTGTTCGAGGGCGAATTTGGGTGTTCTTCTTGGCTTGTGAACAATTCTAAACATCTCGGTTTGTATTTTGATATCTATGAACACTTGTTTGAATGTTATGATGAATCACCAAGCCATGAGTGGCTAGAACTTTCGGTGATCATCTTAGGTGTAGGTTTCCTTTGAACTTGTGTGTGTTTGATTTCACATTTCTAGAATGATAACTTGTGTTTGCTTGTTTATCATGGTGTATGCATAATTGTTTGTAGCTTGTTAATTGATATTGCAATTTCTAGTCTCAATCGTACGTTCTTGGTGCCGTTGGCAATCGAGATATCACGGGAAGGGTTAGGGTTGGTTATTGATTAATTGGTCATCGGGAAACAACCTCGCATTCATATAATCCGAGTACTTTGTTCCCTTTTATCACAACAATTATACGTACATGAGTTATGTCTATGTAACTCTTTCTAGTTGGAATTACACACATTTGTTTAAGAAACTGAAACCTAAGATGGTCATTGCTTCCCTAATCTGTTAATCAACCAATTCCAATTTGCTTTGAGTTATTACTTAGTTTTTCAAAACAACAATCGAAATCATTGAACTTTATTTTCTGCATTTTAGTTTAATTTAGTTAAAATACAAAGCTACATAGTAAACACATAATCCACATTCCCTGAGTTCGATACCCTCTTACCATTGTCTATAGTTGTTTTTGGGATTAAATTTGATTTTGACCACGACATCACATCACGACCCATCCTTCTTCTTGACAAATAACACTGGTGCTCCCCAAGGCGAGTGACTCGGCCGAATAAAACCCTTCTCCAGTAGTTCCTGTAACTGGCTAGATAACTCTTGCATTTCAGATGGTGCCAACCGATACGGTGTCTTTGATACCGTGTAGCTCCAGGAACCAAATCAATATGAAATTCCACCTCTCGTGGAGGAGGCAAACCAGACAAGTCATCTGGGAATACATCTGGGTAATCCCGCACTATAGGGATATTTGCCAATTCCTGTTCCTCCTCTTTCTTTTCCACCACATGAGCCAGAAAAGAGTAGCACTGTTTTCGTAAACTCCGACGTGCTTTTATGCAGGAAATAAGCTTTAAGTTTCTCCCCGGTCGTTCTCCTTGAACTCTGAGTACTCCCCCATCTGACATAGGGATTCGCACTACCTTGTCTCGACAGACAATCTCGGCCCCGTGTTTCGACAACCAATCCATTCCCACAATCACATCGAAACTTCCTAGCTCAAAGGGTATCAAGTCTATATCGAAGGTGTGGTTCTCTAACATTATCGAGCACTTTCTAATAATTTCATCAGCCTGAACAATCCTACCGTTGGCCATTTCTATAGAGTAGCTAGTTTCTAGCCTACTAGGGCTCAAATCAAGCAATTGCACAAACTCAAAAGATATAAAGCTATTGTCTGCTCCAGTATCAAACAGTATAAATGCAAAGTGATTATTGAGTAAGTGAGTACCCGTGACAACATTCGGGTCCTGGCGAGCATCGTTGGCTCCAATGACGAATGCACGTCCCCGAGCTGTATTCCCTTGATTGGTCGGGCCTTGATTTCCAGCTATAGCCATCACTTGCTGCTGGTTGTTTCCTTGTTGACCCGATGCCCGATTCAGCCTGGGGCACATGTTTTGGTAATGATCGAGGCTTCCACACTCATAACAAGCCCTTGCATTCCCGGTGGGGTTAATCGCGTTGACCGGTGCAACCATATTCGGCGCTGTTCTGCAGTCTCTTGCAAGATGCCCCGGGCGTCTACAGTTCGCGCACACCCGGCACTGCGTTCCTGGGGGATGATGATAATTGCACTTGTCACATTTGGGGTGCGGACCACATACTCTCGCCTGCCCTGCGTCACTGCCACAAAGTTTCTCGTTGTCTTGGCTCTTTTATCAAGCTTCCAGGCACTCGACCGGCTCGTTTCCCCAAAATCCTTTCTCTTTTCTGCTCCTCTACCCAAAATTCCTGTTCTCACCATTTCATCAGTCAAAGCGCCAGCCTTTAGAATCACGCTCTGAATAGTAGGAGGAGCGGTAGCGGTTACCATTGCCCGGATTTGAGGCGCGAGTCCCCAGATGTACCTCTCTATTCTTTTTGATTCCGGGGTGAGTAGGTGTGAACCAACCTTGCTAACTCATGAAAACGGTCGGTGTAAGCTGCGTGCCCAGCCCCCACCATGGCATGATTCCAGAACTCATGCTCAAGTTTTTGCATCTCATTGAGAGGACAGTACTCCTCGGTGATTAGGGCCTTGAACTCATCCCACGACATTTGCATCGCGGATTCTCTTCCCCTAGCCTGAATCTGAGTGTTCCACCACGTCAGTGCCTTGCCCTGTAGTGAGCAAGTGGCGTACTTAATTCTTTGACTGTCGAGGCATTCGCTGATGTCGATCACGGCCTCCATCTTTTCAAGCCATCTGGTCAGAGCTATGACTCCACCTTTGCCATCAAACTCTCGTGGTTTACAAGCCACAAATTCCTTGTACGAACATCCCCGTCTAGCATTCACTACCCCGGTCTCATTAACAATTACAGTTTCGTTACCGGCTGTACCACCATTTCCAGTCTCCTGATTGCTTTCATTCCCAGTCGGGTTACCGTTATCCTCATTTTCATTGCCACCGTCCCCGTGGGGGTGAGAATTCTGAAGAGCATCACTCACTTGGGCCACGATAGTGGGAATTAGTGCGGCCAGCTGTTGAGCGATCAGGGTTGCCATATCCGCGTTCCCTGTTCCTTGATTGCTACTGGTTGGAGCATCACTTGTTCTTGGGGTTCTTCCCCTGCCTCTGCCTCTGCCCCTTGGGGCTTCAATTCCGCTACTATTACTGCGAGTAGATCTTTGAGGCGGCATGTTCTATTCATAAAAGGGGTAACAAGTAAGCTTTAGTCACCATAAGATACACAAGTATTCGTTTATCAAGTTCCAATGTTCATGTTCCGGTCGGTCAAGATCACCATGCAGCCCATTTCAAGCATATTCTCGGTATACCGGTGATGTTTATATATAGGGTTCCCCGCAGCGTTCCCACCACACCCACGATGTACCGAGAATGATGCCTGATCCGGTTACATGACATCCAACTTTCCTTTACATCATATCCATAATAATCCATCAGGTCAACTGAGAGCACAAGCACGTAATCATGTATAGTCTGGTAGAGGTTGCCTATCTCGCATCCTTAAAGGATTCAGACATAGCCTCCTCGGGTCGGTCTCAGTATCCAAGGTCAGCGCAGTATATGATCTGTGAAGATCTCTTCGGGTCTCAATACCCGAATTTGGTTATGATAACTTGGCGCACAGAGGGAATGGAAGATCTAATAGGAGCATCCCATAAAAGAGTGAGCACAAGGCTCTCTCATAGGGTGAAAAGATCATGAAACAGATAGATAACGAACAAGTAATGAGGAACACGTATGAGATACAAAATGCACACAACCCTGGCATGCAATCTACATGAAGGTTCCTAGGTTATAGTCTAGGTCAAGTGTATTGCCTAATTCTCTATAACCAATGGCTCTGATACCAGTCTGTCACACCCCCGCTAAGAGCGGAAACACGGGGTTGCGACGAGACGGGAATCGTCATAACACATGGTAAGCGATAGAGATGCAATAATAAAATGATAACAAGCGTGTCATGACGACACCCGACAACAAGGGGACTTGTGTCGTGTATAGTCGATGTTCACGACAACATAGCCATATGCGTAACAGAATAAGCGATTCACACGATCACATAAAGATGAAATTGTAATGTAAATTCCCACAACCCGGGAACAAGTTTCAAAAGATTGTAATTGTTACACAGTTCAACATTGTTCAAGGTAACTGTTTGTCAAACATGTTTAGTCCAAAAAAAAGCATCCTAGAGGTCTCCACTAAGGCAGCACACCTAGAACCTCAGCTAGCATGATCACCTGAAAAGATATGCTCAAAATGGTCAACAAAATTGTTGGTGAGCTCGCAGGTTTAAGTAATAAAAGTGTAAGTAATGCTGTATAAAGTAAATGATATGGAATACCGTGAATACAGTTATATACACAAGTAAAATCACATGACATGAGCTTTGCAACCATCCTAGCGACGTACACAAAGAAATTGTCGGCGTATATTCACCCAAGACCCGTACCTGGCTATTGTTGGTACTAACTAGTATACCAACACGAGGGTGGGGGTGTCAACCCAGTAGTACTACCAATACCTAACCGTCGTTCCCACACTGGAATTAAATAGTTGCAAAATAGAACCACACAGCAGACCCAAGCATGTATCAGATAAGTACTTGCAACACAGTATCACGTTGATTCCTTGTATGAAAATTGTATGTATATTGTACAGCATAGAAAACGGGCGAGCATACTTTTCCCCCATGTTTGTAAATGTTTGTAAAATAGTATAAGCATAAAAAGGGGCCACGAAACTCACTTGTTAAGTGGTAAGTATGAAAGGTCGAGACTCCAACAATTGCATGCAATGATCGGTCAAACAGCTATTGACAGTTATTGTCAAGCATTAATGACATGTATAAAGTGTATAGAAATGTTTTGTCGGTTTGGGTTGTATCGGTTCGGTCGTGGGTGGCACACACACACAAGCGGACACACGTACCAGAACTTATGTAGATCCAAGTACTACGAGTAGTCGTCATTGCTTATGACATCCTTGTAAAGATCTCATTGTTATGAAAGATGACACTTGTTAAGTATTTGTAGTTTCAAAAGGGGTTGTCGGTAATTGTAAAATGTTAGGTTTATTTCAATTGAAATAGTATGTGCAAGTTGATAGCATTGACTTTAATCTTTGGGGTCAAGCAATGACACTTTTATTGATGTTGCCTTATCATCATCAGATGCTCAAGGGCTACTCACACTCATCATCAATCACGCAACAGGACTAGACGCTCGACCCACGTCCCATTCGTACGAATCAACTTTCAATCGTGCGAATTAGCTACTTTCGTGCGATTGAACCTTCATTCATGCGATTGGACTCAGTCGCACCACACAACACACACGTTCGCACGACCCAACCTCCATGCGCACGAATCAACCCTCAATCGTGCGAATTAGCTACTTTCGTGCGATTGAACCTTCATTCGTGAGATTGGACTCCAGTCGTGCGAAACACGCACAATCACATTCACTCAGTCTGTCACCTGACTCAATCGCACACAATCATTCATACGCATGACTCAATCGCATACAAACACCCAGTCGCACGACTCAGTCGCACGACATGCCTAGTCACACAACTCAGTCGCACGATTGACTAGACGCATGATTCAGTCGCACGAGTCACTCTGTCGCACGGCTCAATCGCATGACAGACCCAGTCGCCTGAACTGCAGAATCGCGACTGTGGTCGGGCTGAGCAGCCCCCGAGCTGCCCTAACGCGAGTTTTATACCACGAGGACTTCCAGAAACACTCAACAAACATGCACAAACATGAAACAGAAGCAGAAAGACCTCACACGCACCCACACAACCTCATGTGCTCGGATGAACCCGAGCACCCGAAACCCTAGAAAACGCAGCAGTAAAACCGAACCAAAAACGGGTTGAACAAGGTTGTCTACCTGCTAGGAACGCGTATACACGATGATAACCAAGATTTGGCAGTGAAGACGCGACAAACGTGACGATTTTTGGTGCTAGATCGAGAGAAAAGTGGAGAAAATGTTGAAGGTGAAGAAGATGAAGATGAGGATAAATGGCTGGGAATGGGGTTTATATACCCAGCCCAAGTTTTCAAAATTACAAGTTTAGTCCCTGCACTTAGCCCCCGAGTTTTCCCAAATTTGTTTCGGTTGAAAAACGACTGTAAGATGTTCGTTATATTACGGTTAAAAGCGTGTTTAATCGCATTTGATAGCCTAAAATGGTTTTATTAATGACAATGATCGAATTTAAAATGATATATTGGTGGTAATGGTGATGAAATTTATAAAAGTTTTATGCTTAACACACGTTTTCGAAGGAAGTACAGGCACAAGGAAAAAAATAAGCAGACATGATTCCTTAAAGCAGGAGTTCATGAAGAAAAGGAAGAATAATTAAAATATTTCTATGTTATTTATGTCGTTCGACGGACCTTAAGGTGACGGATGTCACACTTAGAACTCCTGAATTGCTAGAATTGGTGACAATTGGAGATGGACATTCACGTTTGAAATGTCCTAATTGTTTACAGTTGAAACATCTCAGTTTTGACTCATCAAATGTTAGGATCAGTGATCTACGTTTGATTGATTAGAGAGTATAGCAGCGGAATTCTAACAATGAATTAGTCAATTCACAAGAACGAAAAGATATTCAATGAAGAACAAAAACGGTTATTGATAGAGAGAATTCTGCAAATAAATTTCATTCAATATTCGCTTTCGTGGTAACGAATGTCACACTTACAATTAGTCGACACCTCTTATATAAGAGATGTGACGTCTGCTGATGTCACTTGATAGTGACATCTAACAGAATTATTCCAACTGAAACACAACTACTGAAGATGTTAAAACAGCTGACATCTTCTTACAAAAATACTAAGTGTTATCAGTTACTACAACTACTGAAAAACATAAAACTACTGACACTACAACAACTGAAGAACAAGCTCTTCAGTCATTTTACAAAATACTGAAAGTAAAAACATAAAACTACTGATATCACAACTACTGAAGAAGTACTCTTCAGCTGTTGTGACAAACTACTGAAACTTCAGTACTTGGTCTTCAGACTTGAACTTCAGACATTTCATCAGCTGATGACTTCAGTAGATGTCATCAGCTGATGTCTTCAGTCTTTGTCTTCAGACTTTGTACACCAGTTGTTGATCTTCAGCACTTGTAGACTCTTCAGCTGTTGTACTTCAGTACTTTGGTCTTCAGCTTCAGCACTTGTGTTCTTCAGCTGTTGAGCTTCAGCACTTGTGTTCTTCAGTTGTTGAGCTTCAGCACTTGTGTTCTTCAGCTGTTGAGCTTCAGCACTTGTGTTCTTCAGCTGTTGAGCTTCAGCACTTGTGTTCTTCAGCTGTTGAGCTTCAGCACTTTAGTCTTCAGCTGTTGAAGTCTTCAGTACTTGATCTTCAGCTGTTGAAGTCTTCAGCACTTGTCGAACTGCTGATGAAGCCTTCAGCAGTTGTTGTGATATCATGTGGGACTTAGAGGTTTTCTGATCTTGGCTCATTGGTTCTTTTGGTCCAACATCAAATCCCAGTTTTGAATTAGAAGTTTGTCCGCCAAAGTTCTTTCGTTCGGTCCGCTTCATAAATCTTTGAGCTCTAAGAGTCGAAATTGCCATTTGCCACTGGATGTCGGTTTCTTCAGGATCATCGGGATCTACCTGATTCATGTCTTCCATTGTCATTCCTTTTCTTTTCAATTCTCCTGCCACAAATGCTTCATAACTTTGAACAAACATTCCAAAAAGAGCCATTGTTTCTCATGGAACTGAAGTTTCAACATTCGCCTTAGAAATAATCTGATCTCTTCTAACAGTAACATTTCCTCCTGAAAATTTACTTTTATTAACTCTTCCTTGATAGAATTCTATATTTGAGAGCTTGCAGCGGATGATAATAAGCAGCATTTTGAGTAACACTAGATGTAGGCATCATGGTTTGGTTAAATTCCTGTCTCTTCATGTCTAACTTAAAGGATTTATGCTTATTAATAATATCCATCAGCTTCTAGTCTGTGAACCCTCTCTCTTGCTTTAGCATCCTAACCTGAAGACTCCACTAAGGTAGGAGAGAGTCTAGTAGCCTGTTAACTTGTTCACTGTTGGAGAGCTTTTCATCGTATTTCTTTAAGGTGCTTGAAACTGTCAAGAAACGATTGTGAGATTTTTCAGATTCTCATTCTTGTATCCAACAAAGGAATTGAATTCCATCTCAGCTTGAACGCTCTTATCCTTTACCAGATCATCGTTACCATCATAGAACTCGCATAAGGCATCGTAAAGAGATTTAGCATTTTTATGCTCTCCAAAATGATTGTAGATGTCCGGTGCTAGGCACAATGATATTTTTGAGTAATAACTACTTTGAAAAGGTAACTTGCAATAATGATTCATGATTAAGGTTTTGCAAGCTTACCCCACAATGAGAAAGATCAAATCTATATATATCAGTCTTAGTTTCGCAGAAAGTTTCGCGGTCAGCGAAAATGTACTGCCGAAACTATAGTTTCGCCTGGCAGAAATAGTAGTTACGCCAAGCTAACTAATCAGCTGACTATGAGCGAAACTATAGTTTCGCTCACAGTTTCGCTGGACTGCAAAACTACATAAAACTAAATACATACAAAAGGAAACTAACAAAAGACCTATTACAATCAAAAGTAAATAATCTAAACTAAGGTGAGTCCAACCTATACATGATCTTCACTTATCTAAGATTTGGTAGTCATGACATGTTCATGACTTACCTTTTGTCACCAACTAAAGTTTACAACTATACTAACTGATAAAGGTGAACAGTGAAATAAAGTATAGTCAACTAATGGGCATGGAAAATCACCATGCAGTATATCAGAGATTTGTAGCGGAGTGTCAGACAGACTATACTCATGTCCACTGGTTCATAGTAGGTACTTCCAAAGGTTAACTAGGTTTGGAAGAACAAGTTCTTCCGAAGCTACTTATACTTTGAAAGTAGCTACATCTTCCAAGGCTTCCTTTGGACTTTATACTTCGAAAGTTGTAGTCTTGAATTCTTCTAAGTCTTGAACTTCGGAAGAGAGAAGACTTTGTCTTCGGAAGTTAGAGATATCCTTTAGAAGATGATCTTTCACTTGCCTTCATAAGAACTCCATTTACCTTTGGAATTTCATACTTAGCTTCAAAAGACCTTTATTAGTTGCACCAAAATTGTCTAAGTATTTGGTTTTGGTTGTATCAGCCTTTCTAGTTCCAACACCCTTGGAATTCCCTCCTTAAAAAAACTCTAAATGAGTGAGTCCACATGAATGTGAACTTGAGGAGGTTTCTAAGTATGTACAACTGCAAGTGAAGATAGTGAGTCCTAAATGTCCTTACTCTGTGAAGAACTCCCAGGTTCTATGATTGTTGAGACTTTCTCCCCCTTTTTGGTAGCATCACCTACTGGCATAGGTGAGCTAGGAGTTAGGTCTATTACATCCATAGGTTCTTGTGTTCCTAGTTGAGCTCTTCTTAAAGGTCTCCCATCTAGTTTTTCCTTGAGATAAAAGATCTTAAGTTGCTGGTCGTTGACCCTATTTTGTAAAGTTGTCACATGTTTTGTAAGGTAGTCACCTAAGATTCATGACAAGAAATGGGTCACTACTCCAAGATGTTTTTGACAATTTGTACACCTTTAGTCTGATATTCCTCTCATCTTCATCACAAAAATCATGGGAGGATAAGAGAATTGGACCAAACTCTTCTCTCTTACCACCAGCATGGTGTTCTTGGTTGTTGGATTTCCCCTGCTCACTAACAACTTCAATTGAATTATCAATGGGTTGAGTTGACATGGTTGAGGTCTTAATGATGTAATCACTTGCAGAAGTGAGAGCCTCTTCCATATGGATCTCCTAAACAGATTTAACGAGATCCACCTCAGTGATAGGAGAATGATGTGGGCTAGACAATGGAAAGGCAGGAGCACTCATCTCTCTTTGAGTGAGGTAGAAGTAGAGAGACTCATGGTACTCACTGAATCCTATGTCTTCATTATTATATAATTCTAGGTAGGGAATGGTTAGTTTAGATCAAGAGTTGGTATGGTAACTGCCCCCTGAAGGTTGTTCACTAGAGTTTTGAGACTCTAAGTGAAGGCTTAAGGTTGTTTGGGTAAAGAACTCACCAGGCTAAGCATGAGGAACCTTAGCACTGATTGTTGTTAAAATGAGAGTGGTTTGCTCCTCAGGAGAAGTGGGAGCTCCAATGTCCACTTCTTCCTGTATAGGTGATGATATACGAGTCTACACAAGCTCAATAGCTTGAGCATGGTTTTGTTTGGATTTCCTTTTGTAGGTGAGGAGTATTTATGGTTGTTTAGGTGGTTGAGAAGTAGAAGGTGTGGGTTCAACACTAGCTTGTGTTGCTAGGTTATCACCTTAAGCAATAAGCTCTAACATCTTTGGGACAAGGGCTGTTTCTACCCTAGAGAAGCCAACAGTTAGCTTCTTCATAGTCTTAAAAATGTCAGGCTTCATCAGTCTCAATTTAAGAATATTACTTGTTACCTCAACTAGAGCCCAGTTCATAGTTGAGAATGTGTTGAATATATCTAGGGAACATATAATACTCTAAGGAATCTAAATTTGCAAGTAATTTGGTATACACAAATTATGAGTAATTGAATTTGACCCCTTGGACCATTCCATGTATTATGAAGGAGAGATCTTCAGAAACCTGGTCCCATCCTCCATGCTTGTTGGCTTGAGAACAATGCACTCATACTCATTAAAAAGCATGTTGTGTCTCTGATCACAAAATTAAGATAACTTAGAAGGTTGTATCCAAGCTCCTTAACAAAATTTACCTTCTTAATGCTGAGATTACCATTTGTGACCCTGACCCTTCCAGTTTTGTAACATCCACCACCTCCTCCAAAAGCAACTAGCCCACCGTCAATTTTCTCAAATATTTAGAGTAGTGACCCATTGCTTGTCATGTGCCTGGAATAGCCACTGTCAATGTTCCATATATTCTGATGATACATATATGTACCTAGATCCTGATCTGAATGTAATATGTCTTACACTTATGTAACTATTGGGTACTTAATGAAATACAAATTGTTTGGTTTAATATTTTATTAATGAGTTGTTTAATGCATATTGACTTAATTATATAGGTTTGTGATTGTTTGAAGTGTTATACATAATGTTAGAATATTGAATACACTCAAACTTGGTAAAGTGAAGTTCTCATGCATCCGACTGGACCATGCGCCCCAACAATAGTCATGCGTCCAAATGGCCATGAGACTGAGTGTCCATGTGCCTAAATAGTCCCTACGCTGAACAACTTCATGTGTCTACTCAGTCGCACGACTGAACACTCAGTAGTGTGAATGGATCAGCCGCATGGCTCAATCGCACGAATGAACCATGCTAATGGTTCAGTCACCCGAATGAGCAATCCTAACCTATAAATACCACCTAATTCGTGGAAAAACGTAGGCATTGAATCCACTTCGACTCTAGACGTACCCTAGCCGTCCAGACGCCTCCAAGTTCGCACTCCAAGTTCATAGAACGCTATAGATCGATTCTCAATCGATTCTTGACGTTAGTTTCAATACATTATTGTTTCTACGTGCGTTCTCACTGATTAGATCGCCAATCAATAGGATTCCGCACTATTTGGTTTGGTTTAACACGTTAATCAGTTGGTGTTTGGTCAAATACCAGATCCTAACAAGTGGTATCAGAGCAACAGGCTCTTGATTACGTGTTGATTCAATGTTTTGATACAGAATTGTGTTTTTGCATTAAAACTGCAATATTTTTGTGTCTACAAAGTCTTGGACGGTTCCTAATCGAAAAGTGTAGTTTTTTCAGCATACGGCTATTAGGTTTGATAAAATTCGAGATTTACGGCCAAAACAAGTTTAACCTAAGAATTATCAAACTTCAGCAAGTTCAGTAGCACGATTGGCTCAATCGCATGACTGAGTTTATTCGCATTCTCCAACTGCACGATTGGACTCATTCGTACCTTCATTCGTACGACTGAGAACTTCATTCGGTCTGTTCAACCGCATTAGTTCATTCGGACGACTGACTCATCCACATCTGTTTAGTCACACGATTGAACCATCCGCATTTGTTCAATCGCCCGAAAAGCCCAATCGCATACCTTCTTCCGCATACATCAGCAGTTTGTTAAACCATAAAGTTAAGTGAAATGGAGGATCAGTTTTCAGCATACACAGCTAGTAGAGATACTCGTGATTCAGAATCTACTATTATTGGAGAACAAAGTGGGAATACACAATAAAAACCCCGAAGCTTATCACGTTAGACGACTACCCACAATGGAAGAACGGTTTGAAATCTACTTAAATGGAGTAGATACAAACTTGTGGGAGGCAATAGTGTCGGGGTACAGCATGCCAGTAGGAGCTGACGGAGTCAAACTTACTCTAAGTGGCATGTCGGATGCGCAGAAGGTAAAACACAACGCTGAGAAGAAAGTCTACGCTTTGCTCACTCAGTCTATTCCGAAGGATATCTTCCATCAGTATTCGGAGTACACTCAAGCAAAGAAGCTATAGGATGCGTTGGAGAAGAGGTATGACGGAAATGCCTCTCTGAAGACCATTAAGGCCAAAGCTTTGAAGAAGGAGTTCGACAACTTCTCTTCAATGGGAAAGGAAGGCCTTGATGATGTGATCGATAGATTCTACCACTTGATGAGTGAGATGCACACTCATGGAGTGGTTACTTTGATGGAAGATAAGGTATCCAACTTTGCTGATGGATTACCAGAAAAATGGGGTTCGTTTGTTTCAAATCTCAGACAAAATGGAATGCTCTCGAAGTTAGACATAAATGACTTTATTCTGAATTTGAGAGAAGATGAGCTTAGGATGAAGTATCGAGCCCAAAAGGCAAACTATGATCAGAATCCTGCACTCTACAATGCTACTCCTTAAGTCAAGACATCTGGAGCACCATTGCAAACCGCCTTCATCTCTAGCACAGGAGTTCCAGCACAACCCTATACTTCAGGATCAGAAATGCCAAGGTCATCTAGCACCCATATATAGTACCTGAAGCAATGCCGCAAAGCTGAAAACCGACAACCTCGAGAATGTAACGTAGAGGTGGCTAGAGAACATATGGACCTTTTAGCTGTGGTGGTTCACTCCTACGATGGATTAATTGCTGGAAAGATAGGTAACTGCCACCTGGCAGATGAAGATTATGAGCAGGTGGATGAAATGGAGTTGGAACGTATAGACATAATGTGGGCTCTGGCAAGTGCTATCGGACGAGCTAAAAAGTTTGTCAAAAAGACCGGACAGAACCTGGTTGCAACGAAAGACACAACCTTTGGGTTTGATAAGTCAAAGGTTACATGCTTCAACTGCGGTGAGAAGGGACACTTCAAGAGGCAGTGTATAAACCAAAGAGGACAGGAAATGGAAATCCTTCTCGTCATTTAACCGTTAAGACAAGTCCACTGCTAGTAATGCTGACTTATCAAGTAAGGATCCAAAAGCCTTAACTGCTAACGAAGATGAAGGGCAGGACTGGAGCTTTGGTTCGTCTCACCAGGAGAGTCAAATATAGCTTGTGTGGAGGATATTGATGATGATTATGCAAGTGAAGGCGATATAGCAGTAGAGATCACAATGTCAAATTCTGAAGATACTGCAAATGTGGTCAACTACCTGCCTGAAGAAGAAAAATCTACAAATGCATCATCATCTGAATCATCCGAACCAGAGAAAAGCGAGCCGTACTCATGGCTGATTCTTCTTCTACATCTCAAGTAAGTACTTCTGACCACCTGTTTAATAATCATGCTTGCTTAGAATGTAATAAATTTTGAGAAAGTATAGATTCAAAATATGCTAGGTTATTAGATCATAATGATAGCCTAGTAAAGAACCTAGAACTGTGCACAGAAGCTAATAGAGTATTGAAACAAAACGAGCACAGTTACAAGGAAAAGATAGACCTATTAAATAAACAGCTTAGGGAACTGAGGTAGTTGCCTTTAACCAAGAAAATGACATTAGGTACTATCTGAACTCTCTTGAGGACACTAAGAAGCAAAAAAGAAGTTTTAGAAGTAGAAGTTACTTCATTAAAACAAAAACTGCATAGTTGGACAAGCTCATCACATATTGTCCAACACTTAGTAAGAGAGAAATAATAGGGAGGGACTGGGATACAAAGTGGTTCCACCACCACCTGAGACCTTGATGAACACCAAATGTAAACCAATTAACATACCCCATCAAGGATCACATCGTGTCCACTCCTCTGGTGAGTGATCTAGATTCATTAAGTAAATCAATTGGATGAGACACTAAACAGAAGGAGGCCACTTCAAAGGCAATAGGAAAAATGCCTTGTGTTAATCTGAAACAAGAATTTGAAAAGATTAGTTTTAAGTCAGGGTCAAACAAAGTCAAACAAGAACCTAAAAGAATATAAATCTAATCAATCACGTGCATCATGTCACAGTCCAGGTAAACAAGAGATCAAAGATGTAAAACCAGGTAAAGCAATTAAGTTTGTAAAACCAACTCATACATCAAACAAAGAAGTGTCCCAATCCAAACATAATAAGGTCAACTGTGTGACATCTGCTTCTCCACCAAAAAATAGAAACCATCAAGTTAAAAGCAGATCCTTCTATAATTGTGGAGAGTATGGTCACATAGCATCTCACTGTCCTTATTATCAGACACCGAGGAAGAAAGTTGAACTTTCTACATCTACCTAAAGATCTTTTAAAAGGAACTCAGTGGCGCCTTCTAAAAGAGATTGTGAACCCAAGGTTCAATCCATCAGCCAATTGTCTGTTTATCACAAACAGGCCTTACACAAATCTAGTTTATGGAAACAAAAAACCTCCTCAGTGCCTAAAAATAAGAACAAACAGAATTCTGATCAATCCTTAACCTCAAAGGGTCAGTGGTTTGAGTTTGTGATATGTGATGCCTCATGGAAACCCAAGCGGTTAAGGCTTGGGTTCCTGACATGAATTAATTTTTTCATTGACTGTGCAGGATGTTCGCTATAGTTCTGAAACTAACACGTGGATAGTTGATAGAAGAGCATCCAGGCACATGACAGGGAATAGAGCTCTCTTATCAAATGTCAGACAAATTAAAGGAGGGCATGTTTCATTTGCTGGAAACAAAGGCAGGTACATCACAGCCCAAGGAAAAGTGGGAAATAAGAAAGTTAAGTTTGATAAGGTAAACTATGTCCAACAATTACAAAATAACTTACTTTAGGTTTCTCAAATCTGTGATAAGGATTCAAGGTAGTATTTGACAACAAGAAGTGTTGCGTTCTAAAAAAGGACTACGTGATTCCGGAGGATCAGATCCTTATGTCAGCTTCTAGATATAATGATCTTTATGTTTTGGATCTCTCGAAGGCATCCACAACGGATAGTGAAGTCCAATGTTTCTTGTCCAAAGCTACTGAAGGAATCCATCTCCTGGCATAGGAGAATGGGACACATAAATCCAAGGAAAATGAATCACTTGATCCAGAATGATCTTGTGAGAGGAGTAAATGTCAAAAACTTTCAACTCCCAGATTTTTGTGTTGCGTGCAAAAAGGCAAACAGACGAAGAAATCTCATAAGGAAAAGAACGTTCATTCTATAGAACATCCACTTGAGCTTCTTCACATGGATCTATTTGGTCCAGTGAGTACAAGAAGCATCGCAGGCGACTTGTACTGCTATGTAGTTACCAATGACTATTCAAGGTTCTCTTGGGTAATGTTTCTGAAATCCAAATCAGAAACATTTGAGTCCATCAAGGAATTGGTAACTACTCTGGATTCCTTATACAAGCTGAAGGTAAGACAGGTGCACTCAGACAACGAAACCGAGTTCAAGAATCAGAGGATGGAGGACTATTGCAAGGAAAAGGAATCGTGCATCAATTCACCTCGGCTTATACTCCTCAGATGAACAGTGTTGCTGAACGGAAGAACTGCAGCTTGATAGAGACGGCACGGACAATGCTTGCAGACTCAAAACTACCTATGCAATTTTGGAATGAAGCAGTGGCAAATGCATGTTATACTCTTAATTGAGTTCTGATAGTAAAACGCCATGGAAAAATGTGCTACGAGTTATTACAGTGACGTTAACCTAACTTGGAATATCTCGGCCGTTTGGCGCTCTGTGCACCCTACTGAAAAAGACTCAGGAGGGAAAATTCAGTGAGAAGGTTGATAAACGGATCTTCCTAGGATACAACATACTGAACAAGAGAGTTTACAATAACTCAACAGGTCAAGTAGAGGTGTGGTGTAATGTTGATGTTCAGAGATATATCACACCACCTGCTGAAAAGGGCCTGCTTACTTCTTTGACTATGATGGATTCTTCAAGTCCTTCAACATATCTCTTTCTTCTTCAGAAGACGAGTGGGCAAACAAGATGATGTACAATGTCTTGAACACACTATCTCAAGATTCAACATGTCATGATCCTATCAACTCAGGGGTGCAGTTGATGTGAGTGATTCTTCTTCTGATGAAGAAAATGAAGAAAATGACCAGATCAACTAGGATGTACAGGTTCCGACTACCATAAGTTCACACGCACCGGCTGGTGATGCTTCTGAACCTTCAGAACCTCAGACTCCTATTACCTCAGATCTAGAACCAAATGTTCATAATCTTGACTCTGAGGTGGTTGTTTCGACAACTCCTGGCTCACGTCTAAACGTCTATCATCCATTGGATAATATTATAGGAGATGCGAGATCAGGGGTACAGAATAGAAATCAGCTGTATTCAGCTGATTATGCCTCTATGATGGAAAAAGGATATCTTCACGATGGTGCCTACCGCTGCATTGTGTCTCAGTTTGAGCCAAAGTATGTTAGCGAAGCACTAAATGATAAGGCTTGGGTTAGTGCCATGCAGGAAGAACTTCTTCAGTTTAAGAAGTTAGGTGTATGGACACTAGTGAATAGACCTAAAGGTGCTAAAGTCATTGGTACTAAATGGGTTTTGAAATGTAAGAAAGATGATTAGGGTGTGATCATCAGAAACAAGGCTCGGCTTATTGTTCAGGGTTTTAGACAAGTTGAATGTATCGACTACAATGAAGTATTTGCACCTGTGGCAAGGATGGAAGCCATCCGCATCTTCCTTGCCTATGCATCTTATATGAAAATCAAAGTTTATCAACTTGATGTGAAGAGTGCATTCCTTCATGGGGAAATCAGAGAAACAGTGTATGTCAGTCAACCTGAGGGATTTGAAGATCCATATCATCAGGATAGAGTTTACAAACTCGACAAGGCTCTATACGGGCTTCATCAAGCTCCACGGGCTTGGTATGAGAAACTCTCTACTCATCTTGTGAAACACGGATTTCACAGAGGAGTCATTGACTAAACACTGTTTATCAAAGAAAAATATGGAGACTTAGTACTAGTACAGATCTATGTAGATGACATAATCTTCGGTTCAAAGAATGAAGAATTATGCAAAGAATTTGAAGCAGTAATGAAGGCTGAGTTTGAGATCAGTGCCATGGGGGAGATGAAGTTCTTTCTCGGGTTACAAGTAGATCATACGCCAAATGGAATCTTCTTACATCAGACCAAGTATGTAGGAGATATTCTCAGTCGGTTTGACATGGAGAATGCTTCCATAGCTAGCACTCCATTGGCTACAAACCATGATGTAGCACCCGACGAGAACGGTGATCGGTAGATGCTACTATGTACCGAGGGATGATTGGATCTCTCATGTATCTCACGGCCTCAAGACCAGATATCATGTATGCTACATGTTTAGCTCGCGATATCAGGCAAAGCCTAAAGTGAACCATATAATTGGAGTCAAGAGGATATTTCGTTATTTGAAGGGCACACCCACACTTGGATTGTGGTACCTCATGATGATAACTTTGAACTTACAGCGTATAGCGACTCAGATTACGGCGGCTGCAAGATGAACTATAAGTCTACATCAGCAGGGTGTCAGTTCTTTAGGAGAAGATTGGTAACCTGGCAGTGTAAGAAGCAGACCTCGGTGCCTTGTTAACCTGTGAAGCAGATGACGTTGCTGCTGCAAGCTGCTATTCCCAAATCATATGGATTCAACAGCAAATGGGGATTACAGTTTGCAATTCACTTCTACTCCTATATTTGTTGATAACTCTGCTGCGATTGCAGTCACTAAGAACGCGGTCCAACATCGCAAGACCAAACACATCGGGATCAAATATCACTTCATACATGACTGTTTTGAAAAGAACTTAATCGATGTGATAAAAATAAACGCTGATTCAAATGCGCAGACTCTATACAAAGGCTTTTGATAAACCACGTTATCTATATCTGTTAGAGGTCAATGGTGTTAAAAAGAAGAGTGAGGTCATTCCTGAAGATGACCATGTATAGTCCGATGCGTCGCGTCTAGTGTCTTTTAAAATTTCTTAAATTATAGTATTTTTTAAGTTTAAATTCTTGTTTTGTTTACTGTTAGTTTGTTAATTACACTTAGTGTCGGTTCTTGCTCATTAAAATTCTAAAACGCAAATCCTTAGAGGTTTTAGTATTTTAGGGGGAGAATAGGTATATATAAAAAAAGAAAAAAACGAGGGAAAAGGAGAGGCAAGCCGATAATAAATAAGATCGTACGTGTGATACGATTTAACGTGTGGAAGATGATAGTACACAGGTACAAACCATTTGGGACTTTAAAAATCCAAAATTGAAAAAGATGCAAAGTTCAAGTATAAGTCTAAGCAGTCTGAGCAATATAAAAGGAAATATGATAGTTAAGCTAGCTACTCTAAGGTAACACAAAGAAAGTAGACCTAGAGGTTGCTAGACCACAGCTGATATGTTGGTAGATCGAACACAATAATGACTAGACCGGTTGGTGATCTCAAGATTAAACTAAAATGTTTGACAAGCTGTGGGAAACACCTTATCCCTGGTTAACACAATCAACAGGATTCCAATAAGGGGTGACGAGCAAAATAAACGCCACAAAAGTGTGCGTAAGACCACAAATATGAGCAAAGCACATGTAAAAAATGCTAAAAGCAATCAAGTTGATAACCTATGTTGTTGGTGAGATCTGTGCAAAAAGGAAAAAATTGCTCAAACAAGAAGACAGGTTATGTGCCTCTCTGCTGTGCGGTGGCACTGACCTGAGGATAAGCATAACCTATATATTCTAGAACTCATTATTGTTTGCCGCCTCTCTGCTGTGCGATGGCACGGACCTGAGGATTGGCTTCTCTTTGAAAGTTCTAAGAATAGTCTCTTCTTGAATCTCTACCCTTAGACCGCTCAAAAATCTCCTGAGGAATGTTGATTACCATATAAGTGTGGGATCCACAAATGCTTGTTGAAATAAACAAACCTTAAAACGATCACCAAACTATGTTGAAAGTCTGTGTATGGATTTAAGAGGACAAGTATACTGACAATCACTGTGGCTACAATTCTTGAAACTTCAAATCAGCATGGGGACCTAATAGTACTAGTATTATTTCCTAAATTTGCTAAATGACTCCAGATCAACAACAAGGAAAGAGCATCAAAGCTGGTTTTTTCTAATAACTTGTCCTGAATGATTTGAATATCCTATATGATTCCAACTTAAATTGATCCATGTATAGCTTAAATGATTGTGGTTGCTCTCTCAGAATAATTATTCCTAGAACTACATCTGGGAATTAACTCTCATAAAAACACAAAAACATGTCTTAATTTTTAAATTTTCAGTACTATTTCTTTTATTTCTGTACAAGGTTTGTCATATTCAGTATGTGTAGTATCGGACTATGTCATGGAAGTTGATAAGGGACCTTATCATCGAAAAGGTCACGTCTGAGGTGACAAAAGTTTTAAAATGATCACGTCTGAGGTGATCTAAAGGTTTAAGTCTAAAAAGATCATGTCTGAGATGATCAAATGTTCATAATGTTAAATTAACAGGTTCAAAGGGTTTAAAAGTCAAATGGTCATAAAGTAAGGAAAATGTCAAGTGTATGACCCATTCGCACGACTGGACCTTGAGTATGGACCAACCATGCGAATGGACCATACTCATGCATTAAATAGTCGAATGAACATGAGTATGGACCATTCAACCAAATGACTTATAAAATGAGCCATTCGGCCGATTGAGAATGGGCGAATGAACAAGTCGCGCGACTGACCTCCAGTCGGATGACTGAAGGCAAGTAACTGATCCAATCGCATGACTGAAGTCCATTAGCCCGAATGAAATGAGCGAAGAGTCCAGTCATACAATTGAATCCAACTTTAGTATAAATAGAGGGGGAGTCGGTCGCAGAGACTCTTCACTCCCAAATTAACCCTAATTCGCACGACTGTCATTACTCTGCCAAATTTTCATTAGATCTTTCTATACCACTAATTATTGTGCACTGACGATTTCCACTGACTATACAGGTACAATGTGGGTCAATCCAACCATCTCTCGTTCAATTTGATTGCAAAATCAACAAGTTCGATCCAAACCAAGAACCGAGACTTGTTTGACTTAATAACCTAATTAATTCAAGCAATCAACTGAAATTAATGTTGTTATGTGCTAAGTATAATGATTGCGAGTCCAATGAACCAAAACCTGACATCTAATCATAAGAATTGGTCAAAATTTGAATTTGAATTGAACAACAGTCTGTCATGCGAATGGACAGGTTGATGAACTTCAGTGCACGACTGAGTAATGCGAATGGCTAAACCGCACGACTGAACCACGCGTATGAGTTCAGTCGCATGACTGATATACACGAATGAGTGTACATACGTATGAGCTCAGTCGCATGACAAGTCGTACATATAAAGTAAGCCGCACGACTGGAATTCAGTCGCACTACTCATTCGCACGACTAGATCTCAGTCGCATAGTCTCATTCGCACGGCAGATCAAAAGAAATATTTACAAGTCCAAGTGATTCAAGATATTCTTATTCAACGGATACTAACGTTTTCTTTTGTAACAAATGACGAGTCGGTGGACAATGAGCACCAAGAATATTTGTACTTATCTGGATCAGTCATCTAGACATGCACCTGACTTTGCTGAAATCATCTCATTTCTTAGACGCTAAAGGATCTCTCACGCAATCTCAACTCCATGCACACCGTACAAGTCTATTCAGCAGGCCTTCTGGGAAGGTGCTGTAGTTGATAGAACATCAGAGCCTCATCGAATCCATAGTTCGATATTTGGAGAAGCTATTGAGATCTCTGAGGAATATCTCATGATAATGTTGTAGCTTGGGCACGATGCTGAATGTCCAACACGATTACACCCCCTGACTGTCAGAGGTTGTTTCTTGCGGGCCAAGTACGCTGGGGACATCAATGCAGGGGTGATCAACAAGAGCAACCTGTGTCCCCAGTTCAAGTACCTTGCACACGTACTACTTAACTGCTTAGCGTCTCGAAAATGAGGTTTTGATGAGTTGTCCGATCAAATCCAGAACGCATATGCTGCTCTGGTGCTGAACCATCCGTTCAGCTTCTCCAAAATGATCTTCACCTACTTGGTGGAGAACATTGAGGGGAAAGGGAAGGAGGGATTCTGCATGTACCCTCGCTTTATGCAGATGATCATAGACCAGAAGCTCCCTGCCTTGCCGAAGGAGAAGGAAGACGCGGTGGTACTCGAGGGAATGGATGATACCACTTTGGGAAGGATGAAGGTTTACAGGGGGAAGCAGGTAAAGCCCCCTGTGAGGAGATTATTTGGGCATCTGGCTCGGGAAGACTACGTGGCGCTGGCTAGGCGTAAATGGCGTCACGTTGATAGTGACTCTGAAGAAGAGCAGATACAGCTCCCTGATGATGACTCTGATGATGATAGCAGAGATGCTGGAGATGAAGGACCCACTCAACAAAGGGGTCCCACTACTGTTATTCCATCTCCAGCATCTGCCCCCACTGGAGACGGAGCGGAGGCTGCTAGGTTCCACCAGGATTTCATGCCTGGTGAAGAAAAAGATGAGTCAGATGAGGAGCCGCTGACTCGGACTGTGGGAAGTAAAGTTGTTCCCACAGAACGAGGGCTTCAGGCGGTTGGTGAACGCCCAGGTGGATCGGGAGAGAATGTTGCTGACCCCACTTATGCTCCCGATCCGCCAAGCCGTGTACTAGGGGGAGCATCCTCCTCGACAGGATCGAGGAAGAAGAGGATGGCTCAGCCCTATGGATTGAAAAGGAAGAAACGCAAAATCACCTTTATCACCACCACAGCCACTATTCCACCCACCACCACAGTCACCACCATAGCCACCACCACAGCCACCACCACAGCCACCATTCCACCCACCACCACAGCCACCACCACTACCACCCTTCCACCTACCACCTACCACCACTACCACCCTTCCATCCACCACCACACCATTCACACCTACATCACCACCACCATCATCTATACCGCCACCAATATTCGCCACTGTCACCACCACCACTAGCCATCCTAAAGCACCTTCCTCTTTTCTCCATATCCATCAGGATCACCTCTGCCTCCCAGTGGGGTAGAGGAACAGCTCCCGACACTTAACCATATGGTACTGAGGCTGTTAGCGGCAGACGAAGAGAAGACTGCTCAGCTGCGACAGCTTGTAGATCTTACTGCTGCCCAAGCTTAGCAGATATCTCAGCAGGCACAACAGATGGAGATTCAACATGCAGAGATGTCCCAACTCTGAGAGCAAAATGTTCTATCAGCAAAGAAGATTAAGGAGTTGGAGACTACTAACAAGACTATCATGCTACACCTAAAAGGATCTAAGGAAGAGCCACTTAAGATCAAGGAGGGGGATGGGGATGATAGTGATGATGATAGTGATGATGAAGATAATGATGGTGATGATGATTCTGATGCTACTGGTGATGTTGGAGATGATGTTAGAGATGATGATGATGATGACTCACTGCTGTGAGTGCCACATCTGCCAGTGAAAGGAGGACCAAACGAGCACAAGATCAAGATGCCTCCACATCAGCCCCGCCAGCAGAAGAGCCGATGCTCCAGGACAAGAGTAATGCTTAGATGTCTTATTGTTATTTAAAATCACTTGAATTTGGATCATGAGTAAAATTAATGAAATGAATGTTTATATGTAATGTAAATGATTATGCCTTGACTATTAGCTAATGATTGTTGTGATGAATGTTTAAATCAAGCATATCCTGATTCCCAAAGAGATGAATATGACATTGCTCCCCTCCAACAGGTCAACACTCAACTGACATTGATTCTTGATCTGCAGGGTATTGTCAGGAGATCGGTAATATATACTCCTGAAGAAGGAGAAATCATTCACAATCTCACTGACGAGCAGATAGCCGAAATTTTCCAACTAAACGCTGATGAGATTGTGAAAGATGCTCCAACTGTGCAAACAGAAAGTGACGATGAGCTTCAGGATGTAGATGAGATTGAGATAGAAGATATCACGGCTCAACACTATCTTGAGTACACTGACAAGGAGGGAACTGCTATTCCCAATCTGGGAGACACTCTTGTCAGTGACACTTTTGCGACTCTAGACAGGATGGAGAAAGAGTCAGAAAAGGACAAAGAGAAGGCCCAAGCTTCAGACGTCTAAGTAAACATCAAAAAGGCTGAATGGGCAGCATGTTTTGTATAGAGATAGAACCCAACGCAGTGCTACAACGTCTACTGTCTACCCCAAACTATATCAGGTCAAGAACATCAAAAGGTGGCAAGCAGGATCATAGCGTGGGCATATTTTGCAGACCACAACGTTTACTCTCACAGGACCAAATAGATCCATATGCAGTAATTGCAAGCAGGCAGTGGACTTGGACACTTCAATAGGAGGAAATGAGACCTTGTGCTGTTTTCCTTTTAAACAAGCAGTGCAAGTTCATCACAGTGGAACTCCTTTATTGGTAAGCCTCTGACTAAACTATTGTGGCTAAGCTGATTCATGTTTTTGAGATTAACATGACCAAGCCTCCTGTGCCATAGTTTAGATTCTTGAAAAGAGGCTTTGGAAAATAGGCAAGGATTGCCTTTGAGATCTATCTTCTTAGAGAGATCTAAGGCATACACTCTTCCTGTCCTGTTGGCTTTCAGGAGAGTGTGATCATCCAACACCTGTCAATCAAGGGCAAAACTTTGGATGACAGAATCCTACAGTTTTGACTTGTGAAAAGGGCAACATGGCCTTTATCACACATTGACTGACACTCAAGAGGTTGTACTTGAGATTTTCCACATGATTAACATCATCAAATTTGATTTCTCCATTGGAGACAAAGCCCTTACCGATGATGTACCCCCTAGCATCATTGCCAAAAGACAAATCCCTTCTTTCCTTGAGAGTAGTCATGAAGAAGAGAGATGTTCCCAGTCATGTGCATGGATCCCCCACTGTCTACATACCAGATGCTATTTTGGCATGTTGAAGAAACCTGCAATAATAAACAATCAGTTAGTTTTAGAGACCCAAACCTTTTGTTTTTGGGCCTGGTCTCATCAATAGATGGTAAACTAGCATGTTTATTTGTAACAACAGCCTGAGAGGAAGAAGATGGTGCAGAAGAGGAGTCCTTTGGCTTAGACCTCCTTTTCTGTGGTTTCAACATAGGAGCATCTAGTTGGTTAACTCTACCCAACAGATGTTGTACCATCATCACCAGCTGTGTCTGGTTTTGTGATAAAGCTTTCAGCTCATCAGACACATTGCTAGTGGAGTTAGATAAGGTCCTATGTTGCACCTTCTTCTTTTGAGCACCCTCAGCTGTCACCTGTTTAACTCCTTCCTTTTTGGATTGCTTTAAGGACTTAAGGGTTACAGGATTTGATGTTGCTGATACAAATGTGGTCTCAAACTCCGTTTTCATTTTTACCATTTTCTCATTAATTTCTTCCTTTTGTTTGAGTTTGGAACCTCTTTTGTACCAACAATCATCTGTAAGATGATTGAACAAACCACATACTTCACATGGTTTCTTCTTCATCTTAGGTTGATCATCAACTAAAGATGGTGAAGCAACAGAAGACTTGTTCTTCAATGCTTTGGAAGCATTGGTTGCTTTCTTGACAGCATCTTTAGTAGTCTTCAAACTCTTTCTACTGCCAGTTTTCTTCCTTCAGTACTGACAGCAGTTGAAGTTTGAACTTCAGGAGTTGAATCCTGCTCTCCAGTCCTTTCAGGACCTTCAGGATTGACTCCTGAGTTGATCAACTTATTGATCATGTGAATGTCAGCATTTGGACCATCAACATCAGCTGATAGGTTCAAAGAGGACTTGATACTGACTGCTACTTCTGATTGTGCTGTATCAGAAGGTAGATCACATGACTTGATGGATTGGTTATCACTCTCACCATCAGATTCTACCTCTGCTCTTGGGGTAAAATCTGTAGGTGGAGCAGTGTGATTGTAACCAATTCCAAACTTCACATTTGAAGCAGATTGCTTACTAAGAAGCATTTCAAAACCTTTGCATGATTGTACCCATCTATCACACTCGACCTGGGTAACTGCAAGGGTTTCTTTGAGATCTTTGTACTTCTCTAAAAGTACATCTTCTCTAGCCTATCATCAATATTTTGCAATTCAGTTTATAAACCTCATCATTTTTATCTTTGAGCACAACTCAAACTCAGCTTTGTTTTTGGAAATTACTTGTTCTAGCTCAATGTTCTTATTAATTAAAGCTACATTTGCTTCTCTAATGGAAGCAAATGCTGCTATGCATTGTTCAGAACATAATTTGGCTTTTGCCTCAGAGGATACCTGTGATACCTGTGGAGTAGAGGCATTGGAAGATGAAGTATCAGCAGACTCCAAAGCCATAAGAGCTAGATTCCCAAAGGGACTGTCACCACCATGTTGACCAGCACCTGAGACAGTTGATCATGACCAGACAAGTCATCTGGTAAACTGCTCCAGTCAACAACTCCTGGGGTGAAGAAGCTGTGTTGTTGAGATGAAGGTTGTTGATGAGATAGGGAAGGCTGAGGTTCTGGTAATGCATGAGGTTGTGGTGTCATAGGAACTTGAACTTGACTTGACTGTGGCATGTAATAACAAGGGTACTGATAGGCATTGACCCTGAGGAACAAAATATGCCGGAGATTGTTGTTGAGGATGATGACTAGATGTCAGGATGTTGCCCTCTGTTTTGTTGACTGTTGCCAGGAAAAGTCACAAAGGTTGCAGTAAGAGTTTGATCCAGTTGATCTACACCTCTTGCAAAGTGTCCAAGCCGTTGGCATTTGTGACATCTCAACTTGCTCTTGTCAAAACCACTTTGGTTTTGCCAGAGAGTCCTGGGAATTTTCTTCCAGTTCTTTTGTAGAACTTCTGAGATCTGATTTAATCAAGGCCATTTGGCTCAAAATTCCATCTCTTCTAAGTCATCATCAGCAATCCCCTTGAGATCATCCATAATGAAACATAAATTGTCATTATTCCTCCAGTAACTGACCATCAACACTTACAATGCAGATTAGAAGTGCTCGAAGAGAAATTAATATGCTCATCATACTGGCATTCAGATGCAGCATATTCTGACTCATGACCCACCAAGGCAGTGTTGCCTTGATAAGTCTTCAGTGAGCTTTCCAGATGAAGACACTTTCTCTTCTGTTCTATCTCTCTCTCAAAAGTGAGCAATTTCCCATGGAGTTGGGTGAGAGATAGTTTGTCCAAACTTGCACTGGAGCGTAGGACAATAGTAATGTGTCCCATCTCTCAGCAGTTATCTGCTGAGAAATCTGTTATTCATCTGAATATTGGTGTATTCAAGTTTGACCATTTTTAGTTCAGAGATCAAACAAGAAAACCGCTCATATTGTTGAGTCAGTGTCTCACCTTTCTATGAGAGAATGTCTCATATTGTGGGCAAGAATTCTCTATTATTTGCCAAGACCTCTCTGTTCCTCCAAATTGTTCTTTCAAAGCAATCCAGAGTCATGGGCAGTTTCATGATGCATTACCCAGAATAGATTTCATTGGCAAAGCCATGGCCAGAATTCCAGGGCTTTTGCATCAATCTCAAGCAACTTTTTATCCTCATCTGAGTATTGCTCCCTCCTCTTCGGAACCATTTGATTGGTTTCCGGGTATTCACCATAGCTGTGTGGACCATGTACCACAGATGTCCAACACCCTGCGCTGTTACAGACAGGTGATGGAGCATACGTCTTTGCCATATGTTAACTCATTCCTAACCAGCATAGGAGGCTTGGTTGAGGAACCAGTATTGTGGGATATTGGAGGGAGTGGTCATTTTCAGTTCAAAAATAGTTGAGTTCAAGTTTAAATAAGTTTTAGACAACACCAACAAACTCAATGAAACCAAGATAAGATCTCAGATGAATGAGCGAATACAGAAAATTCAATCTCTATAACCTTTTCTTGCAAACACAAGCTAATTCAATCAAACTTGATCTTGAATAGCAGTTTCAATGATCAATTATTAGATCGATCAATGATTAACCTGCTCTGATACCATTTGACAGGATCAGTGATCACAAGTTTGATGTATCAGAAATAAAGCAGCGGAATACAAACACGAATTAGACAAATTGTAGCAAGCAATCGATACTTGTAAGCGTTAAGATCGCATACGATTATAGGGAGAGAATATGAATTTCTGATTTCTAGGAATGTTTTAGATGTAGAATATTTCTAATCGAATCAATCAATCATTCCATTCAATTGCTCATATCACTCAATGATTACAATGGGTTGTCACTCCTTATATAGAGTGCAACAGTCACTGCTGTTATCACGGAAAGTGACAACTGGCAGATCCAATACAGAAATAACTAATTCTTAACAACTACTGAAATGTTCACAACTACTGAGAACATATCAGCAAGTTAAGTACAAAATATAAAACTACTGAAACTACAACGACTGAAGAACAAGCTCTTCAGTCGTTTTACAAAACTACTGAAACAAAGAAAATAAAACTACTGATATCACACTACTGAAGAAGTACTCTTCAGCAGTTGTGACAAACTACTGAGGCTTCAGTACTTGATCTTCAGACTTTGACCTTCAGGCGTTTCATCAGCTGATGACTTCAGTAGATATCATCAGCTGATGTCTTCAGTCTTTGTCTTCAGACTTTGTACATCAGTTGTTGATCTTCAGCACTTGTGAACTCTTCAGCTGTTGTTCTTCAGTACTTTGGTCTTTCAGCTTCAGCACTTGTGTTCTTCAGCTGTTGTACTTCAGCACTTTGGTTCTTCTTCAGCTGTTAAGGTCTTCAGCACTTGATCTTCAGCTGTTGAAGTCTTCAGCACTTGTCAAACTACTGATGAGGCTTTCAGCAGTTGTTGTGATACCGTGTGGGACTTAGAGGTTTTCTGATCTTGGCTCATTGGTTCTTTTGGTCCAACAAACTCCCCCTGAACCAATGCAGCCAAAACCTCTAACTTATTTATACTCCCACTTATTGATGGCAAAAATGTTGGTCTTTTTCCTTCTTGATCAGTAGAGAAGATGACCCATGTACGCTCCGGCCTGGGAAGAACCTCAAATATTTGTTTGGCAGAGTATGAATGGGAACTCTGTTTTGGGGAACTGGACACAGAGTTGTTATCCCATTCATGAGATTCACTTCCCCATAATGAGTCTGTACGACTCACGAACATAGGCCTCAAGGAGAACAATTTGTTCCTCTTGAGAGAGTTCTTCAGCTCCTCCTTCGAAGAAGAACTCTGGACCATAGTACTCTGATAAGTACTTCATGGTCCTGCCATTTTCAGCTCCACCGTAGTTACCTCCCTGTATACAAATTCATCAGGATGGTTGCCTTCAAGGAGTAACTGGAGCTCATTCTTTTGGATGTCTTCAAGCTTTTTGTATACAACCCCTTCTTAATCATCTTGTTTTCTAGTAAGGCTTGAGGTGTCTTCTTTGCTTGGTGAGCTTTCTTGAATTCATCAATGATTTCCCAAGGTGAGACTACAACGGCCACATGATGGTAGATTCTATTGTTTTTCGTACTTGGCCGTGTATCTGTGTGGGATAGTTCTTTTATGGATTCTAGAACTCACCCTGGGGTCTGGCCATACTCTCACTCTCTCCTTCTGATACTGAAAGGTGTGTCTGAGAGTGTACAGCCTTTGAGCATGCCCTTTCATGGCTTGAATAGATGATGACTGAGGAAATTCCTTGTCAACCATCTTCAACAGTTGCTCATCGTGCTGTTTCTGCTGTTCTTCTTCTTCTATCTTGACTCTGACCATTTCCCTTTGAGAGTCAGGTGTGATCATGGATTGACTCTGGGGTTTTGGTAGCTTCAGAACAGCAGAGAGTGGCAGACTATCATCTTCATCCTCTTCTTCTGCTTCTTCTTCCATCCTCAGCACCCTTCTCCTTCTACGGGGTACATCACTGGATGATGGTTGGGTTGGTGAGGGATTGGTTTTGAAGAGAGAGGATGTTTGGATTTTGGCTTAGAGGTTGGTTGGGAGATTGAGGGATAGGATCTGTTTGAGTGGGTGGAAGGGAAGGTTGATCTAGCATCCTTGTAGTTAATTTTGCTTTTGTAAGTTTAGCCATCTCTAACCTTTTGCCAGCCCCAGCCTCATCAAGGGCTTCCACAATGATCCCTTTGTTGAATTGCTCAGACAGACAGATTCTGGTGGCTATAGCCAGAATGCTGTCCCTGGACCATGCGCGGATCTCCATTAATGATCTTCCCAAGTATTTTGCAATAAAGCGGATCATTATTTCCAACCTCTCTTTCTCAAGAGCATCGTACCCTGCCCATCGGGTTTGTATCTCTTGTACCTCTAACCTTCTGATCTCACTGTCCAGTGTGGCTGTGTCAAACCCCTGCCTGAATAGTTGTTCAATTATTTTATCCATGGAGCGGCTGTGTGTGGTGTCAGCTTCTTTGACCAGCTCCTCCAAGGATTTTTCTTCAGCAGTATGATCATCAGCACTTCTCTTTCGCTTGTACGTGAGCAGAGGTTGCTTTTCTTGTTCCTCCTCTTCCTCAGATCTCTTCCTCTTTCTATCTTTCACTGCAGTACCCTCCCCCTTTTTGGTTGCATTGGAGGAAGGGGTTGGTACCGCCGCAGAAAGAGTCTGTGGACAGCAGCATCAACCAGGGGCTGTAATGTTGAGGAAAGCCTCTCATCAAGGGCTTTGATCACTATATCAGTGATTATGGGGGTGATGAGAGGGAGGAATTTCGGAGGATAGCACCTATTTGCTCAGGAGGGTTCTGTTCCTGAGAAGTAGGGCCTGAAGCAGAGGCGGTGGTTGATTTTGGGGTGGCTCTGTGTTTGGGAAACCTTCAAGGGAGGTGCCATCTGTGGGTGTATGATGGTGGCAGATGGACTTGCATCCTGAGACATCTTGGCCAGCAGCTCTTTGAGTCTGCTAACCTCATCCTCTAGAATGGTGTTTTGAGCAACTACATCGAAGAAGAAGCTCAGGTCATCATCAGTTGATACTGAATCACCTGACCTCCTGCTTAGAGCAGGATTTACATGCACTGGGTGTAGACCAGTTGGTGCATGTGCCCCTTGTGCTTGGTACTGGGGACTTCCAGCCTCAGGACAATGTCCATCATCAGCTGTTGCCTCTAGGGAGGTCTTAGCAATGTTACCAGCCTCACTCTGGTCATGTGCTGAGTCAGAGGAGGTGGCAGCCTCACTAGATATTCTAAGCTCCTTCTCTACACCAGGAGATAGAATTGGGAAACCCCTGTGCTGTGGGTTCTCAAGTGCACTGTGTTCCTCCCCCTCAATTGTAGAGGTATTCCCAGTAGGAAGTGGTTTCTGGGGAGGGGGTGAGGAGTGCAATTGAGTCAGCACTTGTGCAACTATTAAAGTTGGGCTGTGAGGGGCGGTTGTTTGGGGTACAGGGGTAGAAGCAGTGTGCACCTGGGGTGGATGGTGCTCTTCAATGGCAATCTCCTCAAGTGAGGAAGATCCCAGATAAGTAGGTGCCCCTTGGGTTGCTGCAGGCTCCTGTTGAGAGGAAGCCTGAGCGGCTGTGGCGGAGGAGTCATTGTATCCACTAGGGGTTTGGACTAGTGGATATATCCTGCGTTTGTTGTGCAGGAGCATCCTCAGGGGACTCAATTCCCTGAGTAGCCATTTTGGTTTCTTTTTGGTGGGTTTGGTGGGGACATTGGATTTGGAGGTGGTGGCTGTGGGTTCCAGCTGCGTGGGTTTTCGCAGCTTGGCAGCCAGTTTGAGTGTCCGGTCGGAGTTGTGCCGGGAGTATACTTCTGGCAAAACAGCCGTAGCAGGGACTCCCAAGCCAACAAGTCCCTCAGCATTAAGCTGGTCTATTATAATGGCCATTATGAACCGTGGATAGAGTATCCAACGGTTGGCAGTTAGTTTTTGAGCCATATCTTTGAGCTCTGAAAATATTAATTCTGAAAAATTCAGTGGTTGTTGCTCAAGGATAGAATACTTACCTGCTGCCATTTGGTGGACATTTGATCCCAGACGATGTCTTAGGGGCCAAACATACATTGACCATGTGAAAGATCAGGCGCTCAGCGTCATTAAAGTGTTTCTTCATGATGGTGGTGGCACTGAGATCACCTTGATATCCATGCTGAGCAAATGAGAGATCTATAGTGCCCTTCGGATATCCAGCAGGAGAGGTAGCATCACTCAGTTGAAGAATTTTACGGATTGTTGCAGGAGTAATCACTACTTCTTTGTTGTTGACGACTGACCGGAGGGATTGTGTGTGGCTCTCCTCAGTTGTAACAGTAACGTTCATCCAAAATTGGTTCAAGGATTCGGCATGTAAAACGGGGTTCAGAAGGAATGCCTTGTTGTATTGGGACTGGACCATAAGATCGATAGCAGTATCGAACTTAGTCCAGATCGGCGATTTTGTGAGGTAGGCAACACAGTTGTGTCGCGGTTTAATTTGCATAGACGCCATGGAAATTTGTTGGAGAGGAACGTTAGGTTTGAAGAAGATAAGCATGGAGAGCTCAGGTTAAGGGTATTTATAGGGTACGGGTGAGGAAACGACTGAAGGATGTGGTGTTAGTCATCAGTAGTTTTAAACGACCGTTGACATGGTATTATCCTTTCAGACGTTGAAACAGCTGAAGTCGCGGTGTTAGGCATCAGTAGTTTAGAAAACTACTGAAGACCGTGGTTTTGACTTCAGGTGATTGAAACAACTGAGGACATGGTGTTTGTCATCAGTAGTTATGAAACTACTGAAGACAGTGGTTTTGTCATCAGCTGTTGTAAACAACTGAAGACTTGGTATTGGTCATCAGTAGTTATAAAACTGCTGAAGACGTGGTTTTGCTTCAGTTGTTTAAAATGAAACAGCAGTGGTACAAACGACTGAAGGAAAGTTCTCTTCAGCTGTTTTCGTCAATTCTTAGCTTTTCAGCTGTTTCAAACTATCCTCAACACATTCATCAGTCTTTATGGCTGATTTCAGTTGTTTCATAGGACATCAGTACTTATCTGTTTTTACTGATTTCAGTAGTTATGACTATCAGTAGTTGTAACTACTTCAGTAGTTTAGAGCAGATGAAGTACTTCAGTACTTGTGAGAACTTTTAGCCTTCAGTAGTTATAAAAAATACTGAGGTTAAAAGAGCTCATCAGTACTTATATGTGACAGGCACTCATGATCATCAATATGAATTACTGAGATCATCAGTAGTTGTCACCTATTCTAGCTGCAGCATACCAAGCCTTAACACCAGGTTTTGGAAAGTTGAACTATCCAAAGGCTTAGTAAAAATGTCTGCAAGCTCATCAGCACTGGGCACAAACTTAGGATCATCAGACCTTTTTCAAAAACATCTCTTATAAAATGATGTCTGATCTCTATATGTTTGGTCCTAGAGTGCTGGACTGGATTTTTGACAATGCAAAGAGCTGAAGCACTATCCATTAACAATGGAGTCTTAGTCTCTGTAATGCCATAATCCAAAAGTTGGTTTTGAAGCCAGAGTACCTGAGATGTACAGCTTGCAGCAGCAATGTACTCTGCTTCCGCAGTGGATGTAGCAACTGAGGTCTGTTTCTTGCTCTGCCAAGAAATCAAGCAGTTGCCTAGGAATTGACATCCACCAGAAGTTGATTTCCTGGTCAACTTACACCCTGCATAGTCACTGTCAGAAAAAGCAACTAATTTACCAGAATGTCTGGTAGAATACCATAAACCTAGAGATGGAGTGCCTTGCAGATATCTAAAGATCCTCTTGACTGCAATCAGATGAGACTCTTTAGGTGCAGCCTGAAATCTAGCACAAACACATGTAGCAAACATAATATCTGGTCTAGAAGCTGTTAAATACATCAAGGACCCAATCATACATCTGTAAAGTGTTTCATCAACCACTTTACCTTTCTGATCTGAGTCCAGTTGTGTGGTGCTGCTCATGGGAGTAGAACAGGGCTTACAGTTTTGTAAATCAAACTTTTGCAAAAGATCTTTTGTATATTTGGATTGATGAATAAAAATTCCATCAGCCTTTTGTTTGATTTGCAACCCCAGAAAGAACTGTAATTCTCCCATGGCACTCATTTCAAACTTCTGTTGCATCAACTTTGTAAAGGCATCACACAACTTTGGATCAGAGGATGCAAAAATAATATCATCTACATAAATTTGAACAAGTAGATTATGCTGCCCAGCTTTCTTAATAAATAAAGTCTTGTCTATGGAGCCTCTAGTGAAATTGTTTTCCAGAAGAAAGTTTGATAATGTCTCATACCAGGCTCTGGGAGCTTGTTTTAACCCATAAAGAGCTTTATCAAGCTTATACACCCAATTAGGATGTTGTTGTCCTCAAAGCCTGGAGGTTGACATACATAAACCTCTTCTTTAACTTTTCCATACAAAAATGCACTTTTGACATCCATTTGAAAGACTTTAAGTTTTTGATAAGCAGCATAAGCTAAAAACAATCGAATTGCTTCCAGTCTGGCTACAGGGGCAAAGGTTTCATCATAATCAATACCTTCTTCTTGTGCAAACCCCTGAACAACCAGTCTGGCCTTGTTCTTAACAATAAGCCCATTTTCATCAGTTTTGTTCCTAAACACCCATTTAGTGCCTATTGCACACTTACCTGGAGGTAGAGGAACCAGTTCCCACACTTGCTGTTTCTTGAACTGAAGAAGCTCAAGCTGCATGGCATCAACCCATCCATTGTCCTTTAAAGCAATGTGATAATTCTTTGGCTCTTGCTGACTGATGAAGAGAGCATAGAAGCAGAAATTTGACAATTGACTTCTTGTTGATACTCCAGCAGTGATATCACCAATGATTTGAGACATGGGTGATTCTTCAGATCTTGATACACAATGAGATCTGTGCAAGTGTTTGTAGCCGGTTCAGCAGCAACAGATGGTGATGGTGAATCATTTCCTTGAAACCAATCAGTGGATGGTAATTCAAAGGAAGTTGAATTCGAAGAAATCTCATCAGCATTTGTTGTGGATGGTGCTACTGGCGCTACAGGAACATCAGGTCTAGTTGAATCAGGCAGCTGATCACTAAACCTGAAGAGGTGAGTACTGCAATCATCATCATCATCAGCAGTACCACCAGGTGGTGAACTGTTGACAGGAGCACAGCAGCAGTTTGATAAGGAACATATTGCAGTATGTCCAGATCAAATAACTCCACAGGACTTTGTGGAATCTTGTCCTTTGGAGATTCATTAAACTTAACATGTAGAGTTTCTTCAACCATCTTTGTTCTGCAGTTGAAGACTCTGTATGCTTTGCAAGTAGATGAATAACCAACAAAGTATCCTGCATCCACCTTAGGATCAAATTTGTGGAGTTGATCCTTTGTGTTGAGAATAAAACAGGGACACCCAAATGCTTTGAAAAATGAAATCAGTGGAGCCAAATGATGGAGAACTTCATATGGAGTCTTCATCAACCTCTGATTTACTAAAACTCTATTTTGCACATAACAAGCTGTGTTGACAGCTTCGGCCCAAAAGGTCAATGGCAAACCTGAGTCAGCCAGCATGGACCTTGCAGCTTCAATGAGGGTCCTGTTCTTTCTCTCCACTACTCCATTTTTTTTCGGAGTCCTTGGAATGCTGAACTGCCTTTTGATTCCCTTTGAGAGATAGAAGTCATCAAGTGTATGATTTCTGAACTCAGTTCCATTATCACTCCTAATACACTTGACTGGAAGGGAATACTGCTTCTCAATGTACAGCACAAAGTGGATAATCTTCTGAGCAGCCTCATCCTTTGAATGTAGAAAGAAAGTCCATACAAATCTGGAGTAATCATCCACAATTACCAGACAGTATTTCTTCTTTGCCATGCTCATTACTCTCACAGGACCAAATAGATCCATATGCAGTAATTGCAAGCAGGCAGGGACTTGGACACTTCAATAGGAGGAAATGAGACCTTGTGCTTTTTCCTTTTAAACAAGCAGTGCAAGTTTCATCACAGTGGAACTCCTTTATTGGTAAGCCTCTGACTAAACTATTGTGGCTAAGCTGATTCATGTTTTTGAGATTAACATGACCAAGCCTCCTGTGCCATAGTTTAGATTCTTGAAAAGAGGCTTTGGAAAATAGGAGGATCCTTTGAGATCTATCTTCTTAGAGAGATCTAAGGCATACACTCTTCCTGTCCTGTTGGCTTTCAGGAGAGTGTGATCATCCAACACCTTGTCAATCAAGGGCAAAACTTTGGATGACAGAATCCTACAGTTTTGACTTGTGAAAAGGGCAACATGGCCTTTATCACACATTTGACTGACACTCAAGAGGTTGTACTTGAGATTTTCCACATGATTAACATCATCAAATTTGATTTCTCCATTGGAGACAAAGCCCTTACCGATGATGTAACCCCTAGCATCATTGCCAAAAGAGACAAATCCCTTCTTTCCTTGAGAGTAGTCATGAAGAAGAGAGATGTTCCCAGTCATGTGCATGGATCCCCCACTGTCTACATACCAGATGCTATTTTGGCATGTTGAAGAACCCTGCAATAATAAACAATCAGTTAGTTTTAGAGACCCAAACCTTTTTGGTTTTGGGCCTGGTCTCATCAATAGATGGTAAACTAGCATGTTTATTTGTAACAACAGCCTGAGAGAGAAGATGGTGCAGAAGAGGAGTCCTTTGGCTTAGACCTCCTTTTCTGTGGTTTCAACATAGGAGAATCTAGTTGGTTAACTCTACCCAACAGATGTTGTACCATCATCACCAGCTGTGTCTGATTTTGTGATAAAGCTTTCAGCTCATCAGACACATTGCTAGTGGAGTTAGATAAGGTCCTATGTTGCACCTTCTTCTTTTGAGCACCCTCAGCTGTCACCTGTTTAACTCCTTCCTTTTTGGATTGCTTTAAGGACTTAAGGGTTACAGGATTTGATGTTGCTGATACAAATGTGGTCTCAAACTCAGTTTTCATTTTTACCATTTTCTCATTAATTTCTTCCTTTTGTTTGAGTTTGGAACCTCTTTTGTACCAACAATCATCTGTAAGATGATTGAACAAACCACATACTTCACATGGTTTCTTCTTCTTATCTTAGGTTGATCATCAACTAAAGATGGTGAAGCAACAGAAGACTTGTTCTTCAATGCTTTGGAAGCATTGGTTGCTTTCTTGACAGCATCTTTAGTAGTCTTCAAACTCTTTCTACTGCCAGTTTTCTTCTCTTCAGTACTGACAGCAGTTGAAGTTTGAACTTCAGGAGTTGAATCCTGCTCTCCAGTCCTTTCAGGACCTTCAGGATTGACTCCTGAGTTGATCAACTTATTGATCATGTGAATGTCAGCATTTGGACCATCAACATCAGCTGATAGGTTCAAAGAGGACTTGATACTGACTGCTACTTCTGATTGTGCTGTATCAGAAGGTAGATCACATGACTTGATGGATTGGTTATCACTCTCACCATCAGATTCTACCTCTGCTCTTGGGGTAAAATCTGTAGGTGGAGCAGTGTGATTGTAACCAATTCCAAACTTCACATTTGAAGCAGATTGCTTACTAAGAAGCATTTCAAAACCTTTGCATGATTGTACCCATCTATCACACTCGACCTGGGTAACTGCAAGGGTTTCTTTGAGATCTTTGTACTTCTCTAAAAGTACATCTTCTCTAGCCTTATCATCAATTTTTGCAATTCAGTTTATAAACCTCATCATTTTTATCTTTGAGCACAAACTCAAACTCAGCTTTGTTTTTGGAAATTACTTGTTCTAGCTCAATGTTCTTATTAATTAAAGCTACATTTGCTTCTCTAATGGAAGCAAATGCTGCTATGCATTGTTCAGAACATAATTTGGCTTTTGCCTCAGAGGATACCTGTGATACCTGTGGAGTAGAGGCATTGGAAGATGAAGTATCAGCAGACTCCAAAGCCATAAGAGCTAGATTCCCAAAGGGACTGTCACCACCATGTTGACCAGCACCTGAGAACAGTTGATCATGACCAGACAAGTCATCTGGTAAACTGCTCCAGTCAACAACTCCTGGGGTGAAGAAGCTGTGTTGTTGAGATGAAGGTTGTTGATGAGATAGGGAAGGCTGAGGTTCTGGTAATGCATGAGGTTGTGGTGTCATAGGAACTTGAACTTGACTTGACTGTGGCATGTAATAACAGGGTACTGATAAGGCATTTGACCCTGAGGAACAAAATATGCCGGAGATTGTTGTTGAGGATGATGACTAGATGTGACAGGATGTTGCCCTCTGTTTTGTTGACTGTTGCCAGGAAAAGTCACAAAGGGTGCAGTAGAGTTTGATCCAGTTGATCTACACTCTCTTGCAAAGTGTCCAAGCCGTTGGCATTTGTGACACCTCAACTTGCTCTTGTCAAAACCAACTTTGGTTTTGCCAGAGAGTCCTGGGAATTTTCTTCCAGTTCTTTTGTAGAACTTCTGAGATCTGATATTTATCAAGGCCATTTGGCTCAAAATATCCATCTCTTCTAAGTCATCATCAGCAATCCCCTTGAGATCATCCATATGAAACATAAATTGTCATTATTACCTCCAGTAAACTGACCATCAACACTTACAAATGCAGAATTAGAAGTGCTCGAAGAGAAATTAATATGCTCATCATACTGGCATTCAGATGCAGCATATTCTGACTCATGACCCACCAAGGCAGTGTTGCCTTGAATAAAGTCTTCAGTGAGCTTTCCAGATGAAGACAGCTTTCTCTTCTGTTCTATCTCTCTCTCAAAAGTGAGCAATTTCCCATGGAGTTGGGTGAGAGATAGTTTGTCCAAACTTGCACTGGAGCGTAGGACAAGTATATGTGTCCCATCTCTCAGGCAGTGATCTGAGAAATCTGTTATTCATCTGAATATTGGTGTATTCAAGTTTGACCATTTTTAGTTCAGAGATCAAACAAGAAAACCGCTCATATTGTTGAGTCAGTGTCTCACCCTTTCTATGAGAGAATGTCTCATATTGTTGGGCAAGAATTTCTCTATTATTTGCCAAGACCTCATCTGTTCCTCCAAATTGTTCTTTCAAAGCAATCCAGAGGTCATGGGCAGTTTCATGATGCATTAGCCCAGAATAGATTTCATTGGGCAAAGCCATGGCCAGAATTCCATGGGCTTTTGCATCAATCTCAAGCAACTTTTTATCCTCATCTGAGTATTGCTCCCTCCTCTTCGGAACCATTTGATTGGTTTCCGGGTTATTCACCATAGGCTTGTGTGGACCATGTACCACAGATGTCCAACACCCTGCGCTGTTAACAGACAGGTGATGGAGCATACGTCTTTGCCATATGTTATACTCATTCCTAACCAGCATAGGAGGCTTGGTTGAGGAACCAGTATTGTGAGGATCATTGGAGGGAGTGGTCATTTTCAGTTCAAAAATATTTTAGTTCAAGTTTAAAAAGTTTTAGACAAACCACAACAAACTCAATGAACCAAGAAGAATAAGATCTCAGGATGAAAGAGCAGAAATACAGAAAATTCAATCTCTATAACCGTTTCTTGCAAAACAAAAGCTAATTCAATCAAACTTGGATCTTGAATAGCAGTTTCAATGATCAATTATTAGATCGATCAATGATTACCTGCTCTGATACCATTTGACAGGATCAGTGATCACAAGTTTGATGTATCAGAATATAAAGCAGCGGAATACAAACACGAATTAGACAAATTGTAGCAAGCATCGATACTTGTAAGCGTTAAGATCGCATACGTTATAGGGAGAGAATATGAATTTCTGATTTCTAGGAATGTTTATAGATGTAGAATATTTCTAATCGAATCAATCATCATTCCATTCAATTGCTCATTCACTCAATGATTACAATGGTTGTCACTCCTTATATAGAGTGCAACAGTCACTGCTGTTATCACGGAAAGTGACAACTGGCAGATCCAATACAGAAATAACTAATTCTTAACAAACTACTGAAATGTTCACAACTACTGAGAACATATCAGCAAGTTAAGTACAAAATATAAAACTACTGAAACTACAACGACTGAAGAACAAGCTCTTCAGTCGTTTTACAAAACTACTGAGACAAGAAAATAAAACTACTGATATCACAACTACTGAAGAAGTACTCTTCAGCAGTTGTGACAAACTACTGAGGCTTCAGTACTTGATCTTCAGACTTTGACCTTCAGGCGTTTCATCAGCTGATGACTTCAGTAGATATCATCAGCTGATGTCTTCAGTCTTTGTCTTCAGACTTTGTACATCAGTTGTTGATCTTCAGCACTTGTGAACTCTTCAGCTGTTGTTCTTCAGTACTTTGGTCTTTCAGCTTCAGCACTTGTGTTCTTCAGCTGTTGTACTTCAGCACTTTGGTTCTTCAGCTGTTAAGGTTTTCAGCACTTGATCTTCAGCTGTTGAGTCTTCAGCACTTGTCAAACTACTGATGAGGCTTTCAGCAGTTGTCGTGATACCGTGTGGGACTTAGAGGTTTTCTGATCTTGGCTCATTGGTTCTTTTGGTCCAACACTATTGGGTACTTAATGAAATACAAATTGTTTGGTTTAATATTTTATTAATGAGTTGTTTAACGCATATTGACTTAATTATATAGGTTTGTGATTGTTTGAAGTGTTATACATAATGTTAGAATATTGAATACAATCATACTTGGTGAAGTGAAGTTCTCATGCGTCCGACTGGACCATGCACCCCAACAATGGTCATGCGTCTGAAAGGCCATGCGACTGAGTGTCGATGTGCCTAAATAGTCCATACGCCTGAACAACTTCATGCGTCTAACTCAGTCGCACGACTGAACACTCAGTAGTGCGAATGGATCAACCGCATGGCTCAATCGCACGAATGAACCATGCTAATGGTTCAGTCGCCCGAATGAGCAATCCTAACCTATAAATACCACCTAATTCGTGGAAAAACATAGGCATTGAATCCACTTCGACTCCAGACGTACCCTAGCCGTCCAGAAGCCTCCAAGTTCGTACTCCAAGTTCATAGAACGCTATAGATCGATTCTCAATCGTTCTTGATGTTAGTTTCAATAGATTATTGTTTCTACGTATGTTCTCACTGATTGAATCGCCAATCAAATAGGATTCCGTACTATTTGTTTGGTTTAACACGTAATTAGTTGGTGTTTGGTCAAATACCAGATCCTAACATATTCTTGTTTGTCTTGAGTTATTCTTTCAGCATTTGGAAACCCAAGCCTTGTTGGTCTTGGGCTCATAAAAAAGTTGAAGACATTGCAACAATAATTGATCCTATAGTTAGATTTGGAGGATCATTTGTTGATGTTGATGAAGAACTTTCATTCACCTGGTCTTTCTTTGTCTTCCACACTTTTGAAGTTTCGAATTGACCGTCAATGCTCAGAAGTTTTGATAACTTCAGAAGTTTTTGAGACTGGACTTTCGAAAGATCTTGCTAACACTTCAGTAAGCTACACTACTTCGAAGTATTCCTTTCTTCCAAGACCAACTTTTCTTCCGAAGGCAAGTTTTCACTTGTCTTCTTCTTTATTTTGGAGCTTCCAAAAGGAAAAGATTTTCCTTCCGAAGCATTCTTTTTCTTCAAACTCTCAGAAGTTTCTTTCTTGATTATGTGGATAGTACCTTTTGGATTGTAGAGGCAATCCTTAGCAAGATGAGAAGTACTTCCATCACCTGTTGTAGTCTCTCTAAAATCCCCACTCCAACAACAAACAACAAGAAATTTGCAGCTTCATTTCCAAACCACACTACAACCCATTCATAACAATCAAACTGCTCACGGACTGCAGTAGCACAAGTTGATATTAGCAGCTCTTAATCATCGTATAAGTGTAGATTCAGCAGCTCCTACAGCTGCACAAAACAAAGTTTCAGCAGCCTCTTCAACATCATTTTTCAGCTGTGAAACAACAGCAAATCAAGCTACAAACAACCACGAATCATAGAGATCAGCAGCAGAACGGGTCAGTTTCAGCGACTATTTCAGCACCAATCAGGTCCGTTTCAGCAGTATAAGAACATCACAATGAGCTGCCTTTCAGCAGCGAATTAGCATCTAAACAACAGCTGATTCGGCAGCTATTTCAACAGCATACAGGCAGCATTCCTGCAGCAAAACAACATCAATTCAGCACAACACCATCAACAACAACATAAGATCAGAATCTGCAATAATTCATTATTATCATCATTAACAACACAAGATCATCTTCAAATTCTTCAAGTTCTCTATCAATATAACTACCTTCATTACCTCATCATCAAGCATCAAAATCAGAAAACCAATCAGAAATTAAAAAGAAGAAGATAAAAAACAAGAATATCCTCACCAAAACAGTTGATTCAAGAACACGCTTCCGCAACAACAAAAACAACATTCTTGAAATCAACTATTCATCATCACCTCATCAAAGGCTCAAGTTCAAAGCTTCAACCTATATCAATGGAAATCTACAATTTAGAGGGAGTATTGTTGGTTTTGAACAACAAGAATAAATTGAAGATTTCCAAGTCAACAGAAAAATCAACATAAAACCTTGTTGACAGCAGCCTTTAAGTGCAATGAAACAAGTTAGAATTGGTTTGCAAAGCTACATCAAGCGGCTGTAGCCCCCTGATAACAAACAACAACATGTATCCTATTAGAAGCAGTCAAACGCTCCATTTTGCAGCCCTTACAATGTTCTAACCAAATATACCCTTGAACAACATTATACAGCTCTAATCGTATTCACTGTAGTTTGCTTGGTTATTGATCATTTTAAGCAGCAAACAAACTCACTTGATGCAGTCCAACATTGAATCTTCTTCTTTGTAAGCTTTGGCATGTAATTTGTCAATCACTTGTGGGACATGCAGGAACAAATATTGTTATATCTAGGACTTATAGGTCAAGATCAATTTGTATAAGCTTAGAACTTTATTCATTCTTGTAATAAATATTTGTAATTATCATTTATTATGCATGCAGGAATTATATATGCTAACCCATATATGTGTGTTGTGGATAATTGTAGTACAAACATTAGTCTTGGTCAATTTAAACATTAGTCTTGGTCAATTTATAACATTAGTCTTGGTCAATTTATGAAATTGACCAAGTGTAAGAAACATCTACGGATGAACATTTTGTTCTTCCGTAGATATGTTCTTACAACTAACATTACATTCAAAGATCTTCTGCGGATGAACAACCAGAACTAAAGAACAAGTTTGCTTCCGAAGTACAAGTTTTCTACGGAAGAAAAATATTCCTACGGAAGAACAAAACGTCTACGGAAGAGCAAGACTTCTACGGAAGAACAAACTCCTACGGAAGACACTATTCCTGTGGAGTCCAACACTTGTATAATGCAAGTACTACAAGTCAGCAAGGCAGTTATGCGAATCCCAAGAAATCTGATGATCCTTAACTGACACAAATCAAATCCCAAGAGATCCAGTGTTTCCTATAATAGAAACATCATTGTCTATATATATGGATCCTAGGTTTCGATTCAAGCACGGTTGTTTTAGACGATTGATTGAACAACAACAGAAATAGCAATACGACAATCACCATCTCTCAACCAAACCCTAGCAGCCGTCACATCATAACAAACTTTGATTTCATTCATTCATTATTTTGTAATCATTAACATATCTTAATGAAATACACATTATTCATTAACTATATTCTATTAGTGTGTTCTTGAATATTTATTGATAATTAAAGTTATTTGAAACAATTAAATCAAATTAACATTGATTCCGCAAACGTTGACTTGCCATTAACCACACTGATAATTCCTGATTGCAATCTTTGGATTCACAGGTAGTATCAGAGCCAAGTGCTCATTGATTTAGATCAATTGATCTATCAGTGTTAGTTGTGTTTAATTGCTTTGAATCCTGTAGATTTATCAGTTTTTGTTGTATTAGATCTACTGTTTTTTAAAAGAATTTTATGTGAAACTTGTTTGTGGTTCAACTGCATTCAATTAGATTAACTAATATCTATATTCAAATCAATTGAATAGCAGATCTAGTTGATCATTCTCATCAATTTACATCATGAGCAACTTCAGTGGATCATCTTACCAACCACCAAAGTTGGAAACAAAAGTAGACTTCAAGTCATGGAAAATCAAGTTTAGGAATCATGTAAACTATACTAATTCTGACTTATGGGTCTCCGTCACTGATGACTGGGGTTGAGTAAGAGTGATATTCTTACTGAGAATCAAATATGATAATCAAGTCAATGATTGAGTGGCGGAAACAAACAATCAAAGAACATTCAAGGCAAGAAAATTACTCATAAATGTTGTTTGTATTGATATATGAAAGTTGATAAGTTACAGAGAATAATTACAACAAAAATTCTCTATCTATCAGTCATCACCTCAGTACGAGGTTAACTATTTTATTTATAGGCAGACAAGATTCCTTTACAAAATGACTAAACTACCCCTGACCTATTACATCAGAACTAGTCTGTCTTGATCCGCATCTCTGCTTGTTCATCCACATTAACAAATGCGGATGAGATAATCTTGATCAGCATATTCACTTGATCATCCGCATTAGTAAGTTGGTCATCGGCATTGGTTAATGCGGATGAACAAATACTTATGCGCATTTGGTCGGTCATCCGCATTTGTCAATGCGGATGAGCAAAATCTTGTTCGCTTTGTTCTTCCGCATTAGTCAATGCGGAAGAGTAACTTGTTCAACATTAGTATTATGTCTTCCACATTAGTCAATGCGGAAGAGTAAACACTGTCTGCATCAGAGTTATGTCTTCCGCATTAACTAATGCGGAAGATACACTTTTTATTTTCCTTGCAGATCTTCATCCGCATTTCTTTTTGGACTTGTAGGATTTCAGCTGAACAATCATCAATTCACCCATTAAGTTGGCATGTATGATCCTTTCAGGGTGCAACAATACTCCCCGTAAGGATTGTACGGCCTAAGGTGCATAATTGATGTTGTGATGATTCAGCTGGGTCTTTTGATTATACAAAAGGTGCAGCTTGTCTTGGATCCAGAATTGCTTTGATCATGTTGACAAAGTCTTGAGCCTCTGACATTTTATCCTTGCTCAGTACATGAATCTTCATTCTACTCATATTATGAATTGCTTCAAGTGGTAGCTTCTTCAAAGAGATAGGTTCCCCAAGAGAAACTGTTGAAAGTCCATCTCTGTGAATTAATAGGGAACCATCTACATCAACTTCAAGCTTGACAATGTTGCACAATTGGAGAGGTGTCTTCTTCTTCTTTCTTTTCTCTCTTTTTGCATTGATCTGATCATAGGTCATCTTTAGTAGTTTGATACATTTCAAAATGAAATGTAGATCTTCTTCACCTAGTTTGTTTAATATCTCTCTGAAGTGTCTGGTATAGATGTATTGAATGTATGATTGATCCAATAATCTCACTTCATAACCACTGAATAATCTAATCTTAACACCCTCTTTTCCTCCCTATTTCCTCTCAATCACTAACTCATATGTCTTCTCATCATAAAACACATTTGAAATTGGAATTGAGGAATGTGTACCAGCTACCATTTTTCTTTTCAAGGCTTCAGTAGGTTTGACTTTAAGTTCAGGGAATACAACTTCTTCTGCTGGTTTTGTTTGATTCATCTCCATTGGATTCTTGAGTGTTTTGTCTTTCATCATGCATGTAGCTTTCAAAGTGTTGAAGTTGTTTGTTCTTTTGAACATTTTGAGTATCCCTTCAAATTCATAGCCTTTGTACATGCCATTGTGGTTGATCAACTCTAGGTTGGCCAGTTCTTTCAGGTCATGAATCTCAAGTGCATTTACCAAAGCAGAGTACTCAGTAAAGAATTGCACTAATCCAGAGATCCTTTTGACCATAAACATGTTCCATGCACTATCATACTTCCAGGAAATAATTTTTTGATCTATTTTGCCTTTTGGAGTAGATATTCCTCTGATCATCTCAGCAGTGGTTAACCCTTCTTGAAGCCCTTCTTGAAGCTTCAGTTGGGAGGGTTCAGCAAACCACTCTGGATATTTATGAATGATAGGTGTAAGATAATCTTGATCTTTCTGAGTAAGACTCATGTCATGTGCAGACACTCTTCCTCTTGGCTTCTTGTTAAGCACCTCTTCTTCCAACTGCTTTAATTTTTCTTTCTTCTCATTTATCATCTTGAGAGTAGCAGCTCTTAAAGAATTTGTCTTCATGTTAGCCAACTTTCTTTTGGTGAAGCCTTGATTTGTGAGGTAATCCTTCATTTCCTTATCAGTCATACTATAAGGATCAGAAAATAGTGGCTTATGAATTGGAGATGACCTTTTCATTCATGATAGCTTGGATGGAGGAATCTGTCTTGGCAATGATCTATCATACCCAGATGATTTCTTCACAAAAGAACCTTTATGCATAGTAGTATCTTTGAAGATTGCCTTATCATACTCAGTTTCAATTATTGGATCAAGCAGCCTTTTTACTTTCTCTTCCTCCTCCTTCATGCCTTCATAAGTCATTCCAAACACTTCATCAGGAACATAACGTTGATTGATCGGAAACATGGCTTTGATCATCAAGTCATCAGTCTGTGCTTTGGATACCATGTCTTCCACTGCCCGTTCTGCTTTAGTGGGACTGTCCATAAGAACATCCTCTTCAGCTTCATATCCACTAGCAATCTCACATTCTTCCAAATCAATTGCACCAGCCAATTTCTTCAATTGAGCTTCTGCTTTCTCATGTTCTTCCAAAAATTCAGCAATTGCTGCTAGACTTCTGGGGTTACCTTTTTGTTTCTTGACTGGTTCTTCTTCAACTATTGGTTTCTTACTTTTAGCTTTTTCAGCTAAGTATTTCCTCTTTCATGAGTAAGTTTGAAGTGGAGGGCTTGAAGCTTCACCTTTTTCTATTACTTTAGGTATTCTCTTGGGTGTTGTTTGTACTTGTTCATCCACATTCATTTCTTGCTTTTCTTTTTCTGATTCTTTGTCTTTCTCTCTTTCTTGTTCAACTATTTCCCTTATCCTTTCTTTTTGTTCTTCAGTTAGAGATACTATAGGAACAATCTGCATGTTTAGCTCTTTCTCCAAAGGTTCTAGAGATTTTGGAATGAGCACAATTGGATCAGAATCAGCTTTTAGGTTGTTTACAAAGTCCCAGAAATCACTATCAACACTGAATTCTTCAAAAGTAAAGCTATCTAGTATGCTAAAAAGTTCTTCAAACTCAGCTTTTTTAGTGTGATCAGCAGAGGTTTCTCCAGAATAAAGCACCATATCTAAACTGTGTTCCTCATGCTCTGTCTGACTTGTATTACCCTCTTGTTCTTCATTTTCATCAATTGACTGGTTGTCATCAACATCACCTTTTCTTTTTCTTCTTTCTCATCATCATCATCACTTCATTCTTTGGATCTTAATCATCATTTCAAGCTTAGATATCCTTTTGTTCTTGCTATCAATTTCTTTTTCAAGTTTGGAGATGGTATAGCTTGTTCTTCTATGATATTTTCTTGTTCCACCATTGCTATTGTTTGAATTTCAAGAGTGTCAATATGTCCACTGACTTTTTGTCTTGAGTGATTAAGGGTAGCCTTTACAATTTAAATTTCCTTATCTTTCTCAGCCAATTCAGCCTTATGTTTATCTTTGAGATCTTTTTGATCTAGTTCCTTCTCATCTAGTTCCAAAATTCTATCATCTATGATTCTTGCCCTTCTGTTTAGAATTCTCTCCATTCTTTCAATCTTTTGCATTAATTCAGTAATCAATTCATCCTTTTCATCTGGTCTGTTAACATTGAATCAGCAAAACTTTCTGAGGAGCAGGCTCAGAAGTTGATGTTTTTGCAAGCATATGAGGTGATGATCCTCCTCATCAGAAGATGATTTGGAAGCTTTTGAAGCACTGGTTGATCCTCCTACATCAGCAGGGTAATCTTGTGATAGCACAGGTTGAAAAGGGGATATAGGTGATTGTTGTGGTGGTGATATTGGAGAGTGATGATTAGGTGATATAGGTGTAGGTTGAGTGGTTGTTTGTGGTGTTGGTTGTGGTAATGATTGTGGAGATGGTTGTGGTAATGGTGTTGGTGATGGTTGTGGTGTTGGTATTGGTGATGGTTGAGGTGTTGGTATTGGTGATGGTTGAGTTGCAGGTTGTGGTGATTGTATTGGTGATGGTATTGGTGATGGTTAAGCTGCAGGTTATGGTGATTGTATTGGTGATGGTATTGGTGATGGTTGAGCTGCAGGTTGTGGTGATTGTTATGGAGATGGTTGTGCTTCTTGATTTATCTGTAGCAACATCCAAGGCAGAAGAGGAGTGTGAGCCCCACTATAAAAGTTTCTAGGGTCTCTCTTCTTTATATACTTATATGATCTTGCATCATAGTGTGGAATGTCAAGCATTGGTCCTTCAGTTGCAATGTTAGGAAATGATTCATTGATTAGACATTGAATGAATCTGGGATACATGAGAAACTTGTATCTTAATCCTTATTGAATGTTAGAAACCAGGCCATTGAAAACATATGCAGACATATTGAATGGCCTATTGGTGCATAGAGCACAGATAGCTGATGATGTGAGGACTGGAATGCCATTCCATCCTGTTTTTCTCTTTGACAAGCAGTGTTGAAACATATGGATAAGGAATCTCCATGGTAGATCAACCAATCCCTTAACAATCTGCTTAGCTTCATAACCTCCTTCATATCCAATTTCAGAAAAAAATGTGGTTATGTCTTCATCACTCAGTTCCAAAGGAGCATTTGCATCATCACCAAACCTTAGACATCTTTTAACTGACTCTTCACTAATGATCAATGAGTGTTCACTATTAATTCTCCCAGTAAGTGTTCTAATGCCATCAGCTTCAACAACCTCAGCTGTGTTCCAGAAAGACCTTATGAGATTCTCATAGATAGTCGGTCTGACTGTGATGGCATATGCTATCCTTGTGGTATTGATGAATCTGATGATGTCTCTCAGTCCTTCTGCTTCTGGAACATCAGGGTTTAAATAACCACTGACGTTATGGAGCTTGCTCCATGTAAGATTAGCCATGTAATCTGCACAAGAGACATGTGTGTTAGTTATCAGTTTTGACTTTAAATTATAAATTAACAATGAAGACTGCTTGTTATTTGTATTGAATTGCTGTAATGGCAAATGGTGAATTTGTCATTTAACAATCACAGTTTCAATGTTTGAACCATTCAATAGATGATGTGACTTTGATTTGTTACATATTTTTCTTTTTCATTTTGCTCTGTTTTTTGCAGTAAACATGATTATCAAGGTTTTCAATATCAGTTGAATTCCTATCAATTTGTATGTTTATTGAAGTTGAAAATGTGTATTACATCACATTAATAAGTTTGATTTTGGTTTTCTTCACTATTATCTAGTTCATTGTTTGATTTAGGTTAACAGTCCGAAACTCAGGTCTTGGTTTCAAAATTTTATTGAAATTATACCTTATCTTCAAAATAACTGTATTTCTGAATCGATGACAAGAATGTTTTGAGAAGAATCATAACAAAATATTTGAATGTTTATGATGATGATGATGATTGGAGATGGTGTACTGTATGTTTGCGCTCGTCTCCCTATAAAGTATCTCAATTTGATAAGTATTAAATGACCCGTTTGAATTCCTTTAAATAGTCAAATAATACAATTTGAAAATTTTACAAGTTTAAAAGCAGATACAGTCACCACTGTAGCAAATGCAGAAGGTTAATCAGTTTTGACTTTTGGTCATCCGCATTGTTACTGTAGCAAATGTGGAAGACAACCTTTTGACTGACAGTCCGCTTTGGCTACTTTCGGTCATCCGCATTTGTTACTGTAGCAGATGCGGAGGACGAATTTTCGACTTTCACATTTCACTATTGTTGCAAATGCGGAAGTTTATCTTGAAACCTTTGGTTGTCCGCATTTTGTTGTAAATGCGGTATAGTTGATTGTTTTATCCTATCCGTATTTGTATATTGTAGCAAATGCGATAGAACAAAGTCAATCCGCATTTGTGCAACTATATCAAATGCGGTTTGACAAGTCAACATTGCACTGTAGCAAATGTGATAGACCTATTCATCCGCATTTGTTAACTGTATCAAATACGGTAGAGTAAATTTCACATTTACTTCACACACTAATACGTAGACTAAAATCATTGTCCACATTAGTTGCACTTGAAAATAAATATTGTTACCCGCATTAGTTACATGCATGGGTTACCTTCACCCGCATTAACTAATGCACTTACCTGCATTAGCTTTTGAACTTAATCAAAAGTTATGTCATTGACTTGATTATTCATCTTATGAAGAGGTGTCCTTGATTGATTCTTCTTATGAAGTAGGCTGTTGAAATTGTCAATTCTTGCTTGGATTGACTTGTATGTCACAATTAATACAAGTTTCTCAATTTTGACAGATCTTGGGCTTATCACGCTTCTAAGAATCTACATAAGCTGAGATATAATGGTATAACTTATTGCAGAAACACCAACTAACATCCTTTTTGTTTTATTTTTCGAAATTAAGTTAATAACAAAAATTTGGAGTTACTCAAAAATTTTAAATTACTCTCATAAAGTTTATGTCCACATTTGGATAGAAACTTTAAAGATTTAAAACTTTTTGAATATTATTTTGATTAATATTAATAATGAAGAGAAAGATCTCTTTGTTGGGATCATATCAATCTTACATTACATATGTGCATCCTTTATGATTAAACGGACATGATTATGAACTTGAAGATTGAAGGTATGTTTGTCCTCTTAAACCCATACCTGGTCGATATTTTGATGCAAATGACTTTTATCATGTTTTGGTTGATTTATTTTTCAATGTGTACCTCACACACATAAGCATGAAATGATCAACCTCCTTATACAATGCATGGTAGAACTTTTTCACAACTTTTCTTACCAGGTAACTTAAGTCATGAAATCTCATTTTCACTGATCCTCATTGTGATTCTTTTAATTTGATCCTTTTTCTTGTTGATCCACATTGGGATTCTTTTCACTTCACTTTGGAAGGTGATCCATGATAGGATTCTTTTGTTCATTCACTTGGAATGTATTAGTTTGTTGATTCATCAAATTTTGGATGTGTTCCACATTAGCAATCTTTTGGATCATGACATCTGCACTATGTGCAAGTTTCATTAGGTCTTGCGCAGCAAAACAAAGATGAAACATGATATGGTGAAAGAGATTCATAAAGTATCATTACCTGGTGTGTTTAGGCTATACACACACATGCATCAGATAAGCCAATACATACCTGTACTTTGTGATGAGGTTTCACAATTGAATATGTAACACCTCGAAAAGTCAAACAAGTCATTAGGATAATGGGCTTGTTTATTGGGTGTTTAATAAGGTAAAAGAAATGGTTATGGGTTAAATTAGGCTTATTGGGTAGTGGCCTATAGGATTAAAGGCCCATAATCAGCCCTTAAGCACCCAAACCAGCCTTCATCTTCCATTGCAACCCTATCCACCAAAATTCGTAGAGAGAGAAAGTAAAGAGAGAAAGTGAAAAGAAAACTAAAGATTTGAAGCTTCCAAGGTTAAGAGATTGAAGATCTAGGTGTTGGAGCATCAAGACCTAAGAAAGAAGCAACAAACCCAGGTAAGAATCGACCTCTAAACCCTTCTGTATATCAAACCCGGATTCTAGGGTTTTCAGTTTTGAAAAGTTGCAAAGAATGGCATAAAGGTCACATTTTTACGTATGAAAACATGTATTAAGCTTAGATTTAGCCACATGGATGATAAACTAAGAGATTGGATGTAAAAAGTTATGATTTTGGCTTAAAAACGGACTGGTACTTGATTTTTATGCGATTGCGAAACTGTATATGCATCAGCGAATTTGCATATTCAACCAGGGAAACTATGAGGACTTCCTGCGAAACTATAGTTTCGCAACATGGTTTTCCAACGAAAGTTGGGCGAAACTGGCAGCGAAGATGCCAACGAAACTGCCAGCGAAGGTGCTAGCGAAACTGCGGTGAAACTAGCAGCGAAAGTGTTGACGAATCTAGCTGCGAAATACTAATCTTGCAGCAAAATTAATAGCGAGTTTAGGCAGAAAATTAACCCTTAGAGTGTTAACTAGTCTGCAGGCTGTGTAGTGTGATCCTAGCCTAGAAAGCTTAGTCTAGAAATTATTCGTGGTATCCAGGTGAGTTCTAGATCTTGTTATTTTTAAGTTTTCCATGTTTTGGGGTTATTATGCATGTTAAATATACGTTTTAAATGACAGAGATATATGAGGTTTAACAGAAAGATAGCTTTCTATAAGGAAATGTGTTATATAAATGTTTAAAAATAAAAAATTATCGCGCTGACTTGGCAGCCCGGCCCCAGCAGGGGGCGTTGCCCCTTGGACCCCACTAGGGGCTGCCCCTCTAGGACCCCGCTGTCAGGGGCTGCCGCCCCCGAACTCCCGCTATCCCGCGGAGGATCAGCTATGTTATATGACGACTAGTACTTGGTATGGTGTGTACTTTATAAGTTAAGTATATATTAAAGAGAAGACGATAAAACGAAAAGCAAACTTAATGAATGTTACCCTCGGGCCATTTGATGATGGAAACTCTTGCAAGCACTATGATAGACTTCACTTATATGAGTCTGATTTATGATGATGGATCCGTATTCATGAGCGGGCTATGTGCCTTGCAATGTGGATCAACTGTCGGGGGTCAGCTACCGTTTTCATGTGTACCGACAGGGATCGACATCTGTTGTCGATCGACATGGAGCTCTTGCTTTGTGCAATCTCGTTTATGATGAAGTGAAAGTTATGAAAGAATGAAAGATAATGAACGTGCTTATTATGATGAAAATGTTATGTACTATGATGTATGCATGGTCATTATATGAAGGACAAAGTTTATATTTTCTTATATATCTAAAACTAGAACTCACTCAGCAAAGCTGACTTTTATGCATAATAGTTGGCAGGTAAATGCTGATGTTGAGGATGGCACACGGAGCTACTTGGGGAGCTATGGATGGCATTATTGTTTATGAAATATTATTGTGATTCAAGAACAAGGAACATGTTTTGGTTGCAATTAAAAGACAAATGTATGAGTACATATGATTTCCAAGTTTTAATGAAGTCTATTAATTCCGCTAAAAGTTTTGATTATTAAAATTGATTTTATGCTATGATTAACCAACTGTGAGGTTTTCCGGGAACGGGGCCTTACAGAATATGTCTTTAATTCATCACTGCATGGATCTTTTCTTCCAAGTTAAGCCTACCAACATATCAGGTAAGTCATTTCAGTCTTTTACATTTTGAAATTAAGCACAGTGAATGATATAACGACTGTAATTATATCATTTCCCATAGAATTCTTTTTTTCATAAACTTGATTTCTTCTTGTGGTTTTCTGATGTTTTAAATTGTTTTTGATGTTTTTCATAGTTTTTACTCAAGGTTAATCATGCCAATTGACTAAACCAGAAATTCAAACCTACTAGGTTCAAATGCCCTGGTAAACAAATCAGCTAATTGATTTTAGTTGGTACTTGAATCAATTTGATTAAACCCTTTTCAGCACAGTCTCTCAAAAAATGATATCTAATCTCAATATGTTTTGTTTTTGAGTGCTGAACTGGATTATTAGTGATAAAGACAATAGTTGTGTTGTCAATAGAAATTGGTGTATGCAAGAAGTTAAAACCATAATCAAGCATCTGGTTTTGAATCCAGAGAACTTGAGAGCAACATGTTGATGCAGCAATATACTCAACTTCTGCTGTGGACACAGACACATTTGTCTACTTCTTGCATTGCCAGAATTACTAATCTGGGACCAAGAAATTGACAACTGCCAGGATTGGATTTTCTGTTGAAGTTGCATCCTCCATAATCATTGTCTGTGGGCATAGAGATCAAATTCTCCTTCCTTTGGATACCATAATCCAAGAGCTGGCTTGCCCTTCGGAAATCTGAATATCCTCTTGACTGCGTTCATATGTGATTCTTTTAGATCAGCTTGATATCTGGCACACACACAAACACCAAACATAATGTTAGGCCTACTGGCTGTTAGATACATAAGTGAACCTATCATTGATCGATAGTGAGTCTAATCCACTGATTTGCCTTCAGGGTCAGGACCAATCTTCACTTTAGTATCCACAGGAGTTCTGATAGACTGACGTCAGCAAAGTGGAATTTCTTCAACATGGTTTCTACATATTTTGATTGGTTGATGAAGATTCCATCTGCTGTTTGTTGGACTTGCACCCCTAGAAAGAAGGTGAGTTCCCCCATAGCACTCATTTGGAACTTTGAATGCATAAGGTCTTCAAATTCTTTGCAAACTTGCTTGTTTGTCAAGCCAAATATAATGTCATCCACATAGATCTGGAGTAACAGCATGTCTTTCCCTCTTATTCTTCTGAAGAGAGTCTGATCAATCTTTCCTCTTTCATACCCATATTCAAGAAGAAAGGATGATAGAGTCTCATACCACTTTCTTGGTGCTTGATGAAGACCATATAGAGCTTTGTCAATCTTGTAAACTTTGTGAGGGAAGTCTGGATCTTCAAAGCCAGGTGGTTGACTCACATAGACTTCTTCAGCAATCTTTCCATACAGGAAGGCACACTTTACATCCATTTGATAAACAGTAAATTTCATGGACGCAGAATATGCAAGAAAGATTATGATTGCTTCTAGTTTGGAAACAGGGGCAAACACTTTGTTGTAGTCGATTCCTTCTTCCTAATTGTATCCCTGTGCCACTAGCCTTGCTTTATTTCTGATGACTATCCCTCTATCATCAGTCTTGTTCCTGTACAGCCATCTGGTACCGATAGGGTATTGTCCTTCGAGAAGATCTACCAGCTGCCATACTTCTTGCTTCTTGAATTGGAGCAATTCTTCCTGCATTGCTTCAATCCAACTATTGTCTTGAAGTGCTTCTTTGATGTTTTTGGGTACTGTTTGACATAGAAAGCAGGAGAACAAACAGATGTTTGCAATACTAGACTTGCTTCTTATCACCATCTCATTAAGATCACCAATAATGGTTTCAACTGGATGATTCTTGTGTATTCTTGTGGTTGGAATGGTGTCACCAGCAATAGTTACATCAAGATTGGAGACATTCAGTTCATTATGGTCAGAGGCACATTCATCTTGTATTGTTGTTGAAGTATGAAGATTGTCAACTTCTGTTTCAGTAACTGCTACATCTTCAGCAGCACTGAGGTTGCTTGCATCATTTGATGTACCTTGAGTTTCTACTGGATGAGAAGCCTGTTTTTGATTTCTGATCTCATTTGACAAGTCATCTGAGTGAGATGGTACTAGGCTGGGACCTTCTTCAGAAGAAACACTAAGTTTTTGTGATAGATGTCTGATGGGATCAGCTTGAAAATGAACATATTCATTCATATATTCATCAGATGTAGGTGGAATCAATGGATAATTATCTCTTCTTTCTACAGTTGATAAAGTATCACCTGAATGTATCTTTCGTGCATCAGACAAGTGAAATTGGTCAAATGATTTAGTAAAAGTGTCAATATCAAACAACCAATCGGGACCATTTGTAGATTTAGGAAATGAATGTTCTTTGAATTGAACATTTGTAGATTCATTAATAATGTTCAGTCTAGGGTTGAACACTCTATAAGCCTTTGAGACAGAAGAATAACCTACAAGAAATCCTTCATCAGATTTGGATGAAAATTTTCCTAAATGATCACGGGTGTTTAATATTGAGACTGGACAACTAAATGATTTGAGGAATCCAATAAATGGTTTCCTATGAAAGATCAGTTCATAAGGTGTCATGTTACTTTCTTTAACAATCAGAGTTCGATTTTGCACCAAGCACGATGTGTTAACTGCTTTTGCCCAGAAGGTAATTGGCAGTTTAGCATCAGCTAGCATTGTTCTTGCTGCTTCAATCAGTGTTCTATTTTGCCTTTCAGCTACCCCATTTTGTTGAGGAGTTCTAGCTGCACTAAATTGATGAGCAATGCCTTTGGTTGCATAAAAGGAGCTCATATTTTCATTTTTGAACTTTGTACCATTATCACTTCTTATTATTTTGCCCTTAAGATCAAGTTGATTTTCAATTTTAGTGATGAATTCTTGAATGATTTGGGATGCTTCGTTTTTATGAAGTAGGAAGAACACCCATGTGAATCGAGAAAAGTCATCAATGATCACTAAACAATACTATTTCTTTCCCATACGCATCACATGGGTTGGTCCAAAAAGATCCATGTGAAGTAACTTCAATGGAGTATTGTTAGTGTTCACCAGCTTGGTTTTGTGAGACGATTTGTGTTGTTTTCCTTTGAGGCACGCTGAATATTGATCAATAAAATTGAATTCTTTTTGAGGAAGACCAATGAAATGGTTTCCTTTGACTAGCTTGTTCATATTTTTAAGGTTAGTGTGCCCCAAACGTCTATGCCAAAGCTGTGACTCGTCAAATGATGCTTTAGACAAAAGACATGTTTCTTCCTTAGGTGATGCAGAACACAGGTTTAAGACATATGTATTATTCTTCCTTGGAGTCTTTAAAACAACCCATTCTTTAGGAATCTGAAATCCAGGTTTCAGAATGTATCAGTGAGTGTCTGTAAAGCGAGTGGAATATTTTTTGTCGCAGATCTGAGAAACGCTTAGCAGATTGAAATTCAGTTGTTCACAGTTTTTTCACTCTGTCAAAGCTAAGCATCCCATTTGTCACAGATCCTTCTCCTGTAATTCTACCACCTTCTGAATCTCCACCGAATGCCACAGTAGTTCCTTGTATGTACTTGAAATCATGAAGGAGGGAACGATCTCCAGTCATGTGTCGGGAGCATCCACTGTCTACGTACCATAGGCTATTAGACCTGTGTGGATGAACCTACAAACAAAAAGAACTAATTAGAATAAGGAACTCAAGCCATGATGGTCTTAGTTTCTCGTTCCTATTCATGATAGTCACCTCTTGGTATTTCCATCTGAATTGGGATTTGGATGGAGGTGTTCTAGGAGACTTTTGATGATGAATTGATCGAGTCATCTCATCAACATCTACTGAGGATTCAGATGAATAATGAAATTTGCCCGAGTTTAGCCCGAGTTTGATATCAAAAGTTGTTTTTTTAGGAATGTCAAGTTGGTTTCATTATGAGATGACTTCTTTGACCTTCCTTTAATCCTTCAGTTATTCTGTCATTTGTTGATCTAGGTGTCCTAGATTGAGTATTATGAAGATGAGGTCTGATGAGTGCATTACAGTAGATGTTTTTAGATGGGCTTGTGTTGTGGAATTCTCAACCCCTTCTGATTGAAGTAACAATCAGATGTATTGTGATTGTTCATGTCACAGATTGAACAATACTTGTTGAGATAGCAATTTTTGGTGGAGTGATTGTTCATATCACAGATAGAACAATATTGATTGAAGAAGCATTTATCTGTCTTGTGATTGAAATATCACAATACATTTGTTTGTTTCTTGAATCAGAGTTTTCCTGTGTGACTGATACTTTCATTTGATGAGTCACTTTCTTTTCTTTAGGTGATGAATCAGAATCAACCCTTTTAGTAGTTGTTTCACAACACTACTTTTGCTCAGTTGTCTGGGTTGTTTCTGTTTCTTCAACCTACTTCTCACTTCGTTTTCTAACTGGTCAACATGTTCTTTGTTACAGATATCAAACCTAACTCCCTGCCTTAACCTTGATGACTAAGGGTCTGATGAAGTTTTATGTGTTGAACTCAGTTTTTCAGTTTGTTTCTTTTTCAGTGAAACCTTTTCTGATTTGCTTGAATTTTGTGGAGATATAATCTCATTATCAAAATACTCTCTATAGTGGTTTCACTATCTTGACAATTTCTTTTGTCCTTGTAAAACAGATGGTATGAATTTTATAAAAGGTACAATTGCTTTTACAGGGCTTGATGGTTTCATGACACTCACTGTCTTGTCTGAGCACTCTTTGATTTTGATTGGGGACCTAACTTGATTTTATCCTCATTGGTTTCAAAATAACATCAGGTTATTTTGAGGATTTGTCACTTGTTTCACTACTGATTTAGGTTCCATAGTTTAGGTTCAACTGATCAGAGAGTGAGACAGAGTCAGCATGACAGTGAATTGTCATTGTATGGTGGAGGACATGAATTATACCAATCCCTGACATGTCCTTTGGATGTTTTGTGAATCCGCATCTCTTGCAGCTTGACTGAAGACATTTGAAACTTTTCAAGTTTCACTTCAGTCATAGATTGTTGAGCTTTAGATTGAGCTAATTTTTCAGTAGTAGTCATTTTCAGCTGCAAGATTGTATTTCTCACCAGCATTTTCTATGTCAAAATGAGAGATTTGATTTTGATTTCAAAACCTTTTAGTTCTCTCATCATTTCTGCTTCACTTTTTCTTCTTAATTTTATCTGCATTTATGGTGTGTTCTCTATATTTGTACTTCATTATGCATTTTTCACACAAAGGTTAGTTTTTACCTCAGTAGAATTGAGATGGTCCATCATGATGTGAGCCCTAAAGCATGATTCTGGAATTGAGGCTGACTTCTCAGCACATACTTGTTAGGACCTGGTATTCGACTGAAATACCTAGAGATCACGTGTATACCGGATCAAATAGTGCGGAATCCTATTTGATTGGCGATCCAATCAGTGAGAACACACGAAGAATCAATCAAGGATTGAAACTACGTTAGAAATCGATAAGGAATCGATCTAATGTGTTCTATGAACTTGAGAAACGATTTGGAAGGTTTCTGGACGGCTAGGGTTCGTATGGAATTGAACTTGACGAAATCCCGTTTTTCACGAATTGAGTTGTATTTATAGGTTGGCACTCTTCAATCGTGCGACTGAACCATTAGTTTGGTTCAGTCGTGCGATTGAACCATGCGGTTGGTTCATTCGTGCGACTGAGTGTTCAGTCGTGCGATTGAGCCAATCTTATGTTACAGTCGTACGACTGATCCAGTCTCCTGGTTCAGTCGTGCGACTGAGTCAATCGTATGAGGTTCTTTATGCTTATGGTTCATTCGCATGAGCCATTCGCATGGGAACTTCATTAAGTTAAGTTTGAATGTTTTTTGTTAATTATATAATATTATATGTAATCATTCAAGTAATCATAAACCCAATCAATTCATTTACGACTCATTAATGAACTATTAACCGTATAACCAACAGACTATCAACATCAGTTCATTAATCATACCAAACAAGATCTATTACATCACATATCACGATCTAGGGACATACATGTATCAACAAACTCCCCCTTGGACCTAGATCTCTCTAATGTCTTGTTTTCTTCATTACCTTCTCATATTTCTTGTACTTGTCCTCTTGTGTGACTCCCGCGTGAATATCAAACGCAAAGCAAAGTCGTATAACATTTTGGAATTGGAGGGCTTGTACAATGTCTTGTGTGTCATAGAACAGTGGCCACTTGTATAATGTATAGACATCATTAGCAGACAAGTTGGTTAGCCACATGGGTCGAATACCCTGACAGTATCCATTTGATCCCCTTTGTTTAGAACTATGACAGCTTCAGCAGTTCTCCAATCATAGTACCACCATTTGAAGTGTGGAGTGAAGTCCTGTGGCATTTCCCTGAGAGGGATTCTCGACATAGTGCGAGGAGGACTCCACTTCAACACAATCTTAGGTTTTCCAGTAATGGCATCCATCTCAGACCTTCTAATATACCTTGTAGGTTGTTGAGGTCTGAAGTTAATCCATCTGGTGTGGTACTCTTTCTTGAGGGCAGCCTCAAACCAGCCTGACATTTTTCTCGTGTCAGCATACAACAGCTTCAACTTGGCCAGCTGGTTGAGCTCAAATCCAGGTAGAGTCTTTAGATCATGTGGAAATCTAAAGTACTCTATGCCCTTTTCCCTCTTAACGGCATAAACGTTAAGATCATCAAAATAGCCCATGCTATAATCCTGCCTGACACCGTAAGATGTTTCTTGACGCTGTAGAACTTGGTGTAGGCATCCCTCTTCGGTGCATCACGTTGGGCTCTGACTTCCTTAAAACATTCAGCCCATTCAGCCTTTCGAATGTATACATCTTCGTTTGAGGCTGGGCTGTTCCTTCGTTCTTTCCTGCTTCCTGCTCCATCTTGTCCAGTACCTCAAACATATCACTGACTAGGGACTCACCCAGATTGGGGACCACATTACCCGCGTTGTCAGCGTATTGAGGGTACTCTTCAGCAGCAATATCTTCAACCTCAACTTCATCAACGTCGTGTAGTTCGTCGTCACTGGTTGAATCAACTGTTGGAGCATCCTTGACAATATCATCAGGATTGAGTCTGAACATTTCTGCCAGTTGCTCGTTAGATAGGTCGTGAATTATTTCACCTTCTTCAGGTGTATAACTCACTGACCTTCTGACAATCCCTTGCAGATCAAGAATCATTGTGAGTTGAGACTTGACCTGTTGAAGGGGAGCAATATCAAACTCATCTCTGTGGTACTTTGGATCTGTTTGATTTACACATTTCACATTCAAATCATTAGTAATATATCAAACAAAATGCATTAAGTTTATATAACATTCAGTACATCATTTTTCAATACAGAATACAAAAGTAATTAAATACATAAACATCCACTATTTACTTTTATCCTGTATGCTAGTCTCTTCGTGTGAAGGTGCAGAAGTAGAAGCTGACTGATCCTGTCGGTTCTTTGTTCTCTGCTCTTGACCGGAGCTGAGACAGAGTCAGCTGCTTCTCCTTCTTCAGTCTCTTCATCAGCACACCACTCTTCTGTTTTCTCTTCATCAGAATCACTGTCATCATCATCATCATCACACTCTCTTTCTCCATCCTTTATCTTTAGAGGTTCCTCCTTTGATCCTTTTAACTTTAACAAAATGGACCTCTTGCCTTTTCCAACTCTTCTATCTGCTTACCTGATGTGACGCTTTGTGCTCGGAGTTGGTCCAACTCAGTGTTCTGAGCAGCCAATTTCTGGGCCTGCTCCTTAATAGCTCGATCCTGCTCTGCGATTTCTGCGATTGTGCAGCAGTCAGGTCGGTGAGCTGGCGGATCTGAGAGGTCTTTTCCTCATCAGCCGCCAGCAGTCGTACACTATTCTGTTTAAGGCTGCCAGCTGTTCCTCTACCCCTATTGGAGGTAGAGGAGATCGAGAGGTGTGTGGGGTAGGCTGAAGGCTCGGTTTGGTGGCTAGTGGTGGTGGTGGAGGTGGTGAATATCGGGTAAGGTCTGGATGATGGTGGTGGTGAGTGTGGGGTGAATGTAGTAGTGGTAGCAGGGGTCTGGCTTGTGGTGATTGGTATGGTGGTGGTTGTGGTTGGTGTGGGGAGAGGTATGGTGGTGGAAGGTGTGTCTGCAGAGGTGGTAGTGGTGGAAGGTATGGGGGATGTGGTGGTGATGAAGGTTACTTCGCTTTTTCTTTTTCTGGCCATGGGGTTGAGCCATCCGTTTTCTCTCGTTCCCCTCGAGGTGGATGCTCCCCCTTCAACCCGCCTGAGGACTCCGGAGCATATGATGGATCAGTCTCTGTATCTCCGGATCCTCTCGGTTGTTCACCGACAACCCTCAACCCGTGCTCTGTGGGAACCACTTTCCTTCCCACAGTCGGGTCAATGGCTCCTCATCAGATTCATCTTCATCTTCCTCGGTAAGCACAAAATCTTGATGGAATCCTGCTGACTCAGTTACCTCAGCAGGTGAGACAGACACCGAGGGAACAGAGTCAGACACAGGGTGCTCGGGATGGAACAGCCTCATCCTCAATGTCATCCTCCTCAGATCATCAGTAGGGAGGACAATTGGCTCCACATCGGAGTCACTGTCCTCGTGACGCCATTGGCGTCTCCCCGGTGCCACATAGCTTTCATCTGCTAAGTGGCCAATCATTCTCTTCACTTGGGGCTTAATCTGCTTTCCCCTGTAAACTCTCATTCTGCCCAGAGTAGTATCATCCATTATTTCCAGAGCCACTGCGTCATGACTTCTTTGGGCAATTGGCAGCTTCTCGTTGAAGATGAGCTGTAAGAATCTGGGGTACATACAGAACCCCTCTTTTCCCTTTACCTCCAAATTCTCCACCAAGTAGGAGAATATCATGCTGGAGAAACTAAGGGGTGGTTCAGAACCAGTGCCACGTAGGCATTTTGAATCTGGTCTGAGAGGTCGTCAAAACCACCCCTCCTCGAAGCTACACACTTTAGAATCACGTGTGCTAAGTACTTGTACTGGGGGCTCAGGTTGCTCTTGTTGAGCACACCTGAGTTGATATCCCCAGCGTACTTTAGCCTTAGGAAGCATCCTCTTACAGTCAATGGATGTAGTTTTGTAGGATGATCAGCATCCTCCCCGAACTCGAGGACCCTCTGAATATCGGCGGCAGAGATCTCAATATCATGGCCCAGTATGGAGCTCCTGATACAGTAAGGCTCCCGAGAGCGGTCCACCGAGGCATTTCCCAGAATGCCTGATGGAGTGATCTGTAAGGCGTGCAAGGAGTGGAGATCGCCTTATAGATCCGGGACCGTCTCAGAAATGCAATTATGTCGGTAAACTCAGCCCCGTTCCTGGTGGTGTGATCCAAGTGGGCACAGATGTTGTGCTTGGGTTTATGGTCCACTTTTCTGCCATTTATCTGTAACACACAAGACATAGAACTATTAGACATAAGACATGAAAACATATGTTCTAAGTGAAAGTTGAAAGTCATTTTGATTCATTCGTGCGAATGAATCATGCGACTGAAGTCAGTCGCCTGTGGGACAGATGATTGCTGACTGAGTTCAATCGGTGATTGAGCATGCGATTGAGTTCAATCGGCTGATGCTGATGATGCGATTGAGTTCAATCTGCGATGACATGCGAGTTTGATGTCGATCGACTGGACTCATTCGGGTGGTTCAGTCGGTCGAATGATCCAATCGCAAGGTTCAATCGTGCGATTGGAGTTCATTCGAACGACCAGTCGCTTGCCCCACTGTTCGATCCCTGTGGGTCGAATCTTGACCCTTCTAAGTCTTTTAACAGTGTGTAATGGTCCATTAGTCTCGTATACTTGTCACTAATAACCTATTAAACTCAATTTTAACATTTTGCTTCATTTACATAGGTGATTAGGTCGATTTGCAGTTCGGTTCTTGATTTAATCCAATGTCGCTAGTGTGTTCGTGATGTACTGATTTTGATAGGTTCAAGGAGTAGTGTACCTGTAAAACGTCACTGGAATGAAGAATCTTAAGCGCAAAGTATATCAGAATCGGAGGCAATTTCGACAGGTAACGGTAATGAGCGCGATTCGGGGTGTTTTGGGAGTGATGAGTGATATGCGATCGATTAAGACCTTTAAATACTTAACCTAGGTTCATTCGGCCGACTGGCCTCAGTCGCTCAGTTCAATCGGGCGACTGAGGTTCAGTCGTACGATTGGCCTAGTCAATCGCATTCAGTCGGCCGACTGAGTCTCAGTCGGTCGACTGACTCATTCGGTCTCCTTCATTCGCCCCTTTAGTTGACCGACTGAGCCTCAGTCGGTCTCCTGTTTCATTCTCCCCCTTCCATTCGGTCGAATGAAACAATTTCATGTCCATTCGGCCGATTGGAAGCCATTCGCATAGTCATGATCCACTAGTGCGAATGGGTCACACTATGTGAGTTACAGTCATTTTAACATTTACTATTCAGACCCTTTTCACTTTTGATAATAACCTTGTAAGCTCTTAACCAATTCAGTCACTTCAGACGTGACCATTTAAATTTTAAAACCATGTGGCCATCTCAGACATGACCCTTTTAGGTAAGTTAATTCCCTTCTGATTTCCCTGATGTAGTCCGACAGACACACAACTAAAAAAATAAACATAGTAACTTAAACTAACTACACAACTAAAGTTTATGTTTGGACTTTTTGTGAGAGATAAAACCCTAAGATGAGAAATCTAAGGGATTTGATTAGGAGTAGACAGCTTTAACTTAGATTGATCATATCTGGACCAAATCAATTTTGGAATCATACAGGAATATCAAATCATTTGGGACTTGTTATTAAAGCTCTTTGACGCTTAAATTCTCGGTATTCATCCAGAGTCGTTAGCAACTTAAGGAAATCATACTGAAACTCTTAGATCTTCACATTGAGTTAACTTTTGAGAAGGTAGCCACTAAGATTGTCAGTATATTGTCCACTTAAATCCATACACAGACTTTTGACGCAGACTGGTGACTGATTTAGGTTTAATTATTTCAGCTAACATTTGTGGATCCCACACTTATATGGTAATCAACATTCCTCAGAGGTTTTGAGCGGTCTACGGGTATTATTACAAGAAGAGACTATTCTTAGAGCTTTCAAAGAGAAGCCTGTCCTCAGGTCAGTGCCATCGCACAGCAGAGAGGCGGCAAACAACAATGAATTCTAGAATATCTAGGTTATGCTTATCCTCAGGTCAGTGCCATCGCACAGCAGAGAGGCACACAACCTATCTCCTTGTTAGAGCAGCTTACTTTTTTTACACAAAATGCACCAACAACTGAGCCATTAGCTTTATTGCATTTGTCTTTCATTTTTCTTGCTTTGCTCTAATTTTGGTCATCCGCACACTTTTGTGGCGTTTAAATGCTCATTACCCCTTATTGGAATATATTTGATTGTGTTAACCAGTGATAAGATGGAAGTCCACAGTCAGTTGAACAGCTTAGTTTGATCTTGAGATCACCAATCAGGTCTAATTGTCTATTGTGTTGAATCTACCAACATATCATTTGTGGTCTAGCAGCCTCTAAGTCTACTTTCTCTGTGTCACCTTAGGAGTTGCCAGTTTTCTATCATTTTCCGTTTTATATTGCTTAGACTACGCAGACTTATACTTTGAACTTTTGCATCTTTTCAAACCTTAAATTTTAAATCCCTCTTGATTTGTTCCTGTGTACTATCATATTCCAAGGTATTGAATCAGTATCACAGACACAATCTACCTTATTTCAGCTAGTTACCCCTTCTCCCTCATTTTTTTTAATATTAACTTGCTGACATATTCTCCCCCTAAAATACTAAAATCATTTCGGATTTAATTATTTTGGATTTTAATAAACAGCAAGGTAACATGAAGTTAAATGTAACAGACAAAAAATAGATAACATAAGATAAAGTAAACTTTAACGAAACTACATCGGACTACAAATTATTCTCATCAGGAATTACCTCACTTTTCTTTTTAACGCCGTTGACCTCTAGCAAGTAATGAAAACGTGGTTTATCAAAGGCTTTTGTATAGAGGTCAACACGTTGAAAATCAGTATTAATTTTAACCACATCTATTAAGTTCTTTTCAAAACAGTCTCTTATGAAGTGGTATTTAATACCGATGTGTTTGGTCTTAGGATGTTGAACCGGGTTTTTGTTACTGCAATTGCAGCAGAGTTATCAACAAAAATAGGAGTAGACGAGAATTTCAAACCGTAATCCCGCATTTGCTGTTGAATCCAAATGATTTGGGAACAGCAACTTGCAGCAGCAACATATTCGGCTTCACAGGTTGACAATGCAACCGATGTCTGCTTCTTACACTGCCATGTAACTAATCTTCTCCCAAAGAATTGACACCCTGCTGATGTAGACTTGTAGTTCATTTTGCAGCCTCCATAGTCCGAGTCACTATACGCTGTGAGCTCAAAATCGTCATCATGAGGATACCACAACCCCAGGGTGGGTGTACCCTTTAGATAGCGAAAGATCCTTTTGACCCCGATTAGATGATTGACCTTAGGTTTAGCCTGATATCTGGAACATAAACATGTAGCATACATGATATCAGGTCTTGAGGCAGTGAGATACATGAGGGATCCAATCATTCCTCGGTACATAGTGGCATCTACAAGATCTCCACTCTCATCAGGTGCTATATCATGATTCGTAGCAAGTGGAGTCCCAGCAGCAGAAGCATTCTCCATGTCAAAGCGACTGAGAATGTCTCCTACATACTTGGTCTGATGTAGAAAGATCCCATTAGGTGTTTGATCCACCTGTAACCCGAGAAAGAACTTCATCTCCCCCATTGCACTCATCTCAAACTCTTTCTTCATCACTGCTTCAAACTCTTTGCATAACTCTTCGTTCTTTGACCCGAAGATTATGTCATCAACATAGATCTGTACAAGCAGTAGGTCACCATCCTTTTCTTTAATAAACAGTGTACAGTCAATGACTCCCCTGCGAAAGCCGTGTTTCACAAGATGAGTCGAGAGTTTCTCGTACCAAGCTCGAGGAGCTTGATGAAGCCCATATAAAGCTTTGTCGAGCTTGTAAACTCTATCCCGATGATAAGGGTCTTCAAATCCCTCGGGTTGACTGACATAGACTGTTTCCCTTATTTCACCATGAAGGAATGCACTCTTCACATCTAATTGGTAGACTTTAATCTTCATGTACGAGGCATAGGCGAGGAAGATACGAATAGCTTCCATCCTTGCCACGGGTGCAAACACTTCGTTATAATCAATACCCTCGACTTGGCGAAAACCTTGAACCACCAGTCGAGCTTTGTTCCTTATGATGACTCTTGGTCATCCTTCTTACATTTTAGTACCCATTTGGTGCCAATGACTTTAGCACCTTTAGGTCTATCTACCAGTGTCCATACACCTAACTTCTTAAACTGCAGAAGTTCTTCTTGCATGGCACTCACCCACGCCTCATCATTTAGTGCTTCACTGACATATTTTGGCTCAACCTGTGAGACAAAACATCGATAAGCACCATCATGAATGTAACCCTTCTCCATAACTGAGGCGTAATCAGCTGAGTATAGCTGATTTCGGGTTTGTACTCCTGATCGGACATCCAATAACATTGTCAAGGGGATGATAGACGTTTAGTCGTGATCCTGGAGTAGTCGGCACAGTCACCTCCGAACCAAGATTGTGCACATTTGGTCTGCATCTGAGGAGGTTGGAGTTTGAGGTTCCGAAGTCGAGGGTGCATCACTTGTGGATGCTTGTGGACTTTCAGGAACTGGAACCTGTTCCTCCTGACCGTTCTGGTCATCTGCTTCAGTTCATCTTCAGAGGAGGAGTCACTTTCATCGACTACCCCTTCTGACTGAGTAGATGACTCCCTGTGTGCTGGATGGAGTGTTTAGTATCATACATCATCCTAGTAGCTAACTCATCATCCGAGGGAGAGAGAGAGATGTTGAAGGATTTGAAGAATCCATCATAATCGAAGAAGTATGCAGGTCCTTTGCCTGTAGGGGGTGTGGTATATCTCTGAACGTCGACATTACACCACACTTCTACAAGACCCGTTGAGTTATTGTAAACTCGCTTGTTCGGTATGTTGTATCCAGAAAAATTCCTTCAACTGCCTTCTCGCTGAATTTTCCTTCTTGTGTCTTCTTCAGAAGTGTACACGGTGCGCCAAAAGGTTCAAGATACTCCAAATTCGGTTTGCGTCTTTGAAGTAGCTCATAACATGTCTTTCCGTGGCGCTTGACTATTAGGACTCTGTTCAGTGTATAGCAAGCATTTGCCACTGCCTCGTTCCAGAATTGGATAGGCAGTTTCGAGTCTGCCAGCATAGTCCGGGCTGTTTCTATCAAGCTCCTGTTCTTTCTCTCAGCAACTCCATTCATCTGAGGTGTGTAGGCAGAGGTGAATTGATGCACAATTCCCTTTCCTTGCAGTATGCCTCCATCCCTTGATTCTTGAATTCTGTCCCGTTGTCTGAGCGTATTTGTCGAACTTTGAGCTTGTAGAGTGATTCCAGTGTGGTTACTAATTCTTTGAATGTCTCCAAAGTTTCTGATTTTGATTTCAGAAACATTACCCAAGTGAACCTTGAGTAGTCATCAGTGACCACATAACAGTACGCGTCGCCTGCGATGCTCCTTGTACTAACTGGACCGAACAGATCCATGTGAAGAAGCTCAAGAGGAAGTTCTATTGAATGAACTTTCTTTTCCTTATGAGACTTCTTTGTCTGTTTGCCCTTCTTGCAAGCTACACAAAAGTCAGGAAGTTGGAAGTTCTTGACATTCACTCCTCTAACTAAATCCTTCTGAATCAAATGATTCATCTTCCTTTGACTAATGTGTCCCATTCTCCGATGCCAGGAGATGGAATCCTTCTCAGTAGCTTTAGATAAGAAACACTGAACCTCATGATCCGTTGTGGCAGCTGTTGACAGATCCAAGACATAAAGGTCTTTATATCTTGAAGCAGTCATCAGAACTTGGTTCTGGGATCATATATTCTTTCTTCAGCACGTAACACTTCTGATTATCGAAGACGACTTTAAATCCTTTATCACAGATTTGGGACACAGAAAGTAAGTTGTTCTGAAGTTGTTGAACGTAGTTCACTTTATCAAACTTAACTTTCTGATTTCCCACTTCTCCCTGAGCTGTGATATAGCCTCCTTTGTTTCCTGCAAAGGAAACATGCCCTCCTTTTATTTGTTTGACGTTAGATAAAAGGGCGCTATTTCCGTCATGTGCCTGGATGCTCCGCTGTCTATAATCCACGTGTTAGTGTCAGCACTATATCGAGCACCCTGCGCATACAAAGTAAAAGAATCAGTTTAGGTTAGGAACCCAAGCTTTGACTGTCTTGGGTTTCCCTGAGGCATCACACATCATAAACTCCACCCATTGACCCTTAGAAGGTGAGGGTAGCTCAGGTTCTTTCTTGTTATCAGTATCAGACACGAGGGTGGATTTTTCTTTCCATAAGCCAGATTTGTGCAGTGCCTGTTTATGATAAACAGTCGTCTGGCTTACAGGTTGGACTTTAGGGTCACTTGCTCTTTAGGTGGAGTTAGAGAACTCCGCTTAGAAGACCTAGGTCTAGAGTCCAGAAGATCAATCTTCTTCCTAGGTGTCTGATAGAAATGACAGTCAGAAGCAATGTGTCCACATTCTCCACAGTTGTAGCATGACCTGCTATCAACTTTATGAGTAGACTTTCTTTGTGGAGAAGTGCGTGACACTCTAGTAACATCAATCACTTAGTTTTTGACTCTTGGATGTTTGATGTTTTCTCTGGTATAACAAATTTTACTGATTTAACCTGTTTTCCTTTTTGGTTAGCTGGTTTTTGACTTGAAGCATGTGAAAAAGTAACATTTGAAGTCCTTTTAGGTTCTGATTTGACTCTATTTGACCCTGACTGTAAATTAACTTTTTCAAATTCATTTTCCAGGTTAACACATGGCAATTTACCTTTGCCTTTGAAGTGGCCTCCTTTTGTTTCTTACCAGATTCAGTAGATGAACATGAGGTGTCTGGATCAGTAACAAGAGGAGTGGTCACCACATGATCCTTGATGGGGTTATTATTTACTGGTCTAGACTTGGTGTTCATCAAGGTCTCAGGTGGTGGTGGAACCACTTTGTAGCCTAATCCCTCCCCGTTATTCCTTTCTCTTACTAAGTGTTGAACTATGTGTGAAGAACTAGTCCAACTATGCAGTTTCTGTTTTAATGAATTAACTTCGACTTCTAAAATGCTCTTGTTTCTTAGTGTCTTCTAGGGAGTTAAGATAGTACCTAATGTCGTTTGCTTGGTTAAAAGCCACTACTTCAGTTTCCCTAAGTTGTTTGGTCAATAGGTCTATCTTTTCTTATAACACTGCTCATTTTGTTTTAGCACTCTATTTGCCTCAGTACACAGACGTAAATCTTTTACTAAGTTATCATTATGGTCTAATAACCTAGCAAATTTGTCATCTATGCTCTTCCTAAACGTGTCACAATCAAACAAGCATGGTTATTAAAAAGTCGGTCAGTGGTACTTACCTGAGTTGGTCCAGAAGTATTAGCCATCAGAGCCGCATCACATCAGATGTGTTCTATTTCTGTCGACTCTGGCTTTTCTGTCTCTGAGGTGGAAACTTCCTCATTTGGCTTGTAGCTGACCTCGGCTGCAGTTGTTTCTTCACTACGTGTGACATTGCAATTTCAACTGCTATATCACTTCACTCGCAGAATCATCGTCAATATCCTCGACACTGGCAATGTTAGATTCTCCTGGTGAGACAAACCTGAAACTCCAATCCTGTCCTTCATCATCATGAGCAGTTAGTGCTTTAGGGTCCTTGTTTGATGATGAATTAGAATTAGGGTTGCTTGTCCTGGCGAGTAAATGATGAGAACGGGTTCCCATTCCCCGTCTTCTTTGGCTTGACACATTCTCGTTTGAAGTGCCCCTTCTCACCACAGTTAAAGCAGGTCACTTTACTCTTGTCGAAGCCAAAGGTGGTGTCCTTAGTAGCAACCAAGTTCTGTCCAGTCTTTTTCACAAACTTTTTCGCCCTTCGAACAGCACTTGCTAAGGCCCACATTATATCCATTCTTTCGAGCTCCATCTCATCCACCTGCTCGTAGTCCTCATCTGCCAGATGGCAGTTTCCAATCTTCCCAGCAACGAGTCCATCATATGAATGAACCACTGCTGCTAGGAGATCCATATGCTCTCGTGCTATTTCCACGGTCACATTACCGAAGTTCTCGGTCTTCAGTTTAGTAGCGTTAGCTTCTGATCCAATATGATGGGTACATGATGACCCAGACGTGTCTGATCCAGAAGTAGAAGCATGTGAAGGACCTGACGAGCTAGACACAAAGCAGTCTGGAGAGGTGCTCCAGATGCCTTTGCTTGAGGTGTGGCGTTGTATAAAGCTGGATTTTGTGTGTACGAAGACTTCTGAGCTCTATACTTCATCCTTAGTGCTTCTTTCGCAACTTAAGAATGAAGTCATTTATATCCAGCTTTACAAGGATACCATTCTGTCTCAGGTTAGACACGAATGTAGCCCACTTATCCGGCAACCCGTCTGCGAAGTTGCTTACTTTTTCTTCCATGGTAGTAACCACTCCATGGGTATGCAATTCGCTCATCAAGTGGTAGAATCTATCTATGACGTCGTCCAAGCTTTCATTACCAATTGAAGAGAAGTTATCGAATTCCTTCTTTAACTCCTTTGCTTTGATTGCCTTCAATGATGCATTACCATCATATCTCTTCTCTAGCGCATCCCATGTTTCTTGGATTGCTTGTTCTCGGAATACTGGTGGAATATGTCTTTGGGGATCGACTGAGTGATCAATGCATATACTCTTTTCTCTGCATTGTACTTTACTTTCTGTGCGTCGGTCATCCCGCTTAATGTTAGTTTAACCCCATCAGCTCCCACAGGTGTACTATAACCTGTCTCAATGGCTTCCCACAGATTAGGATCTACTCCATTAAGGTAGATCTCAAAACGTTGTTTCCAGTGGGGAAACTCATCTAAAGTCAAGAGCTTTGGTGGTTTATTGTGATTCCCCACCTCACTCTCAAGCAGCAACAGATTCTGTATCCTTGAGTCTTTCCCAGCAGTAAAGGCTGACATCTGATCTTCCATGATGAACAAACTTATAATCTAATCAAACAAACTTTTACTGATGCGACTGAAGGATGCGACTGAGCTAATCGTGCGTATAAGCTCTGCGATTGGTTCAATCGTGCGAATGAACTGGGCGATTGGTTCAGTCGTGCGAATGAATCTGGTACGTATGAGCTATGCGAACGAATGGTTCAATCGGCCGAATGAAGGTGCGACTAGGTCCAATCGTGCGTATGAGTAGTACGAATGGAGTCCAGTCGTACGAATGAGTCAGTCGTGCGATTGAAGCCGCTGGTTTGCGAAAATTTCTAGGTTTGACGGTTTTCAGCCGTAAAAACTCGAAATTTTACAAGTTCTGATTGCCTGAGTCCGTAGAAACCAAACGTCGATGAGCAGGGAACTTCCAAGATCACTTTTGATGCCAAAGATTGCGTTTTTAGTGTAAAAACACAAACTTTATGCAATCTTGATTGAATCAACACGTAATCAAGAGCCAATGCTCTGATACCACTTGTTAGGACCTGGTATTCGACTGAAATACCTAGAGACACGTGTATACCGGATCAAATAGTGCGGAATCCTATTTGATTGGCGATCCAATCAGTGAGAACACACGAAGAATCAATCAAGGATTGAAACTAACGTTAGAAATCGATAAGGAATCGATCTAATGTGTTCTATGAACTTGGAGAACGATTTGGAAGGTTTCTGGACGGCTAGGGTTCGTATGGAATTGAACTTGAACGAATCTCCCTGTTTTTCACGAATTGAGTTGTATTTATAGGTTGGCACTCTTCAATCGTGCGACTGAACCATTAGTTTGGTTCAGTCGTGCGATTGAACCATGCGGTTGGTTCATTCGTGCGACTGAGTGTTCAGTCGTGCGATTGAGCCAATCTTATGTTCCAGTCGTACGACTGATCCAGTCTCCTGGTTCAGTCGTGCGACTGAGTCAATCGTATGAGGTTCTTTATGCTTATGGTTCATTCGCATGAGCCATTCGCATGGGAACTTCATTAAGTTAAGTTTGAAATTTTTTGTTAATTAATATAATATTATATGTAATCATTCAAGTAATCATAAACTCAATCAATTCATTTACGACTCATTAATGAACTATTAAACGTTATAACCAACAGACTATCAACATCAGTTCATTAATCATACCAAACAACATCTATTACATCACATATCACGATCTAGGGACATACATGTATCAACAATACTCCGTCACATATCCCATCTTGTTTGATCACAAGGGCACTGGCAGAAGGCTGACTGCTTGCATGGGCTTGATTTGTCAGCTGTGGTTGATTCTGGTAGTTTGTTGATGATGAGAGTGATGATATTGCTGTTGTTGATTGTTAGAGTGATAGCTTGAGTTGTATGATGATGATTGGCCTGGAGAGTCCTTAAATAGTTGTTTCTTTGGAGCATTGCACTCTCTGAGAAATGCTAGTCATGCCATAGTTGAAGCATTAACTTGGATTTATCATATCTAAGTTTTGTGTTTCATCAGGCTCAACTTTCTTCCTTTTCTGAAGAATTTCTTTGCTCTCATGGCAATAATCATTGCCATGGCCACTGTAGATCATCTCCTCAACATCATCAGGATCTATTTCTTCTAAATCTTCTTGAATTAGGTGGGCAGAAGAAGTGAGTCGTCCCCCTAGATATGCTTCAAAGCTTGCAACAAAGGCATTGTAAGTTGCCTTTTGCTCTTCTGATTTTAAGTCTTCTGTAGAGGTTTGAGGAGCAGTGGTGACTTTAGGTGCTTGAGCTAAAGTTGAAGGGTGATTGAATGATGGAGATGCAATGAACCCAATATTGTTCATTTGATCTCTTGATGAGATGAAGTCATCTTCCTCTATGATGAAAGCATTTTCAACAGAATGAGATTTTGAAGGAAATTTGTAGGCCTCAATCACTCTTGGTCCACTCAGGTTTTTGCTTCGTTCATCAAGTTCCAAAGCTTCAATCCTGGCTATCATAATGTCTAGAGTGGTACTCTCAAGATCAAGAGTATTTTTCAGCATTGTGACATTTTGCTTCCAGCTTTCAGGTAGACTGTGAAGCATTTTCTTGTTAAGTTCTTTAATGTTGTAAGAAACACCCATAATTTCCAAGTCATTTACCAACTGTACAAATCTATGCAGTTGTTTTGATATGGATTCTCCTTTGGTGTGATGGAAGGTTTCATATTGATTGAGCAGCTTGTCTTTGTTAATTTCAGCAACCTCACTACTTCCTTCACACATAATTTGAGTGCATCCCAAACAGCTTTAGCAGTTCCATACTTTTCCAATCTTTTCAGCACATCCATTTTGAGTGCTTGAGTCAAAATTGAGTATGCTTTGAGATCAATTTTGGTTTTCTTATTGTCATCTTCATCTAGAGTTAAGTCTTCAATTGGTATTCTAGCAGTCTTGTAAAGTGCAGCTTGGGCTGTTGATAGAGTAACAAGAATATGTGGACCCTTACATATTGAGATCCACAAATCAGGATCTACACCTATGATATAATTTCTAAACCTTATTCTCCATTATTTAAACTCAGATTTGTGTTTAAGCATGGGAGGTTTAGGTGTATGACCAAGTTCAGAGTAACTGTTAGAATCCATGTTGATTTGTGTAAGTATAGATTTAGTTGATTTTAAGATTGATATGTTTGATGAGTCCAACTTCTTCAAGCAGTACTTTCGAGGTATAGAATGAGTTCTGTAATGATTTTCTTGCTGTTCGATAGGAGTATTCTTTCTGTTTACTAAGTAGAGATGAAGATATCCACTACTAGCAACTTGATTACCAAATCAATCGAGTTCTATTCATTCTGTGCGTAGATCTGAAAGAGAATCGAGAGTCAAAGTTCTGATACCAATTGACTGGGGTTGAGTAAGAGTGATATTCTTACTGAGAATCGAATATGATAATCAAGTCAATGATTGAGTGGCGGAAACAAACAATCAAAGAACATTCAAGGCAAGAAAATTACTCATAAATGTTGTTTGTATTGATATATGAAAGTTGATAAGTTACAGAGAATAATTACAACAAAAATTATCTATCTATCAGCCGTCACCTCAGTACGAGGTTAACTATTCTATTTATAGGCAGACAAGATGCCTTTAAAATGACTAAACTACCCCTGACCTATTACATTAGAAACTAGTCTGTCTTGATCCGCATCTCTGCTTGTTCATCCGCATTGACAAATGCGGATGAGATAATCTTGATCAGCATCTTCACTTGATCATCCGCATTAGTAAGTTGGTCATCGGCATTGGTTAATGCGGATGAACAAATACTTATGCGCATTTGGTCGGTCATCCGCATTTGTCAATGCGAATGAGCAAAATCTTGTCCGCATCTTCTTTTGTTCTTCCGCCATAGTCAATGCGGAAGAGTAACTTGTTCACCATTAGTATTATGTCTTCCGCATTAGTCAATGCGGAAGAGTAAACACTCGTCCGCATCAGAGTTATGTCTTCCGCATTAACTAATGCGGAAGATAACACATGTTATTTTCCTTGCAGATCTTCATCCGCATTTCTTTTTGGACTTATGGAATTCCAGCGGAACAATCATCAATTCACCCATTAAGTTGGCATGTATGATCCTTTCAGGGTGCAACAACTTAAGGTCCTTATATTCCACCCACCCTGGGCCGGATTATAATGACAAAAATCAACCAATTAATACCAAAGATCTATCACCTGATGATGTCAAAAAGGTCAAAGTTGACATCAAAGCATAAAGTTTGCTTAGTATGGCTTTACTGAAGAGATATTGATCAGGTGTGAGAACAACAAAACAGCAAACTCCTTGTGGAAGATACTTCATACTCTCTACGAAGGGAGTGATGAGATCAGAAGCATAAGGAGAGACACCCTCAGGTCACAATGTGAAACGTTTCATCATATTGAGGGTGAATCAATTCCTCAACAACTTCATAGATTCATGCAGTTGGTTACTGAGATGGATATTTTGGAGTTGAAATATACCAATGAGGAATTAAACAAGAAAATGCTCCACACTTTGCCAGAAAGTTGAAGCAAACAGTATCCATGTTCAAGAACACAATAGATCTGAAGTCAACTGGTCTAGATACTCTGGTTGCAAAAGTGGAAGCTCTTGAAATGGATGAAAAATCAAGAAACCAGAGTGTGAGAACTCATGTCTCACCCTATCACTTCAAAGAAACAAATAATGTTGGAAGTGCATTTATTTCAAACAATGAAAGTGATAACTCTTGTGCTTGGAGTGATAATGAGGAGGAAGTTAGCTTTTATCCTTCTAAACCCTCAAAGAAATCATCTCAAGATAAAAATCAAAAGGATAAAGGAAGAACTACTGAGAGAAAAATACAACTGCAGCAACAAATAAGTCTTCACAAATCACTGTGATATTGGATTGTGAAGAACAAAAAGCAGCCTTTGCAGCTTTTAGTTCTAGTTTTCAAGTATATCTGGAAAGCTCTCTAACTTCAGCAAATATCTTCCAACAAGAATTAGAAGAACTACATCCTGATGTAGTGGAAGAAATGGACCTACAATGGTAGATGGCAATGATTGCTTATAGAGCAAAGCAATATTTCAGGAGAAACAAGAACTTGGCAGCAGCCAGTAAACACTCAAAGATTGGTGTTGACAAATCAAGGTAAGATGCTTCAAGTGCAATCTCTATGGACATTTCTCTAGAGAATGCAATCAACAGTCATATACAGAGATGAGACAACATCAGCAGCATCAGTAACATCAGACTGAACCCCATCAACAATCAAACTCTCAAAGATCTTTGCACAGACAATCTCAATTGATCAATATATCCCCACCAGCCACCAATGAATGAGCTGGACCAAGCAATTCAAAAGAGTCAGGGTTGATCATACTTCAAGATGGAACGTGTGACTAGAGTATGTATGAAAAAAAGTTTTGGAAGAGAATCAAGCATTGATGGCTCATATGGAAGACAAAGTTCCTCCAATGGCCAGAGAGGTAAAAGAAAGGTTGTGTTCATCAACATGTGTTGAGGAAGTTAAGCGTTATAGAGTCCATGCTCAATAGTTGGCTGACAAAGTAAAAGAAACTATGATTTTGATTGAATCCCATGTTAGAGAACATAAATTGTATCAAATCAAAATTAACTCTTTGCAAAAGGATTTAGAAAATTTTGTTTCTGAAAACTATAGCCTAAAAGCCCAAGTTGAGCATCTGACCACTTCCTTAACAAAATCCATGGCTGATCATACTTCAACTGAAGTTAAACTTTAGAAGTTTCAATTATCATCTCAGCAATATGAGAAATTACTAAATTCTCATATTGAATCAAAGAAAAGGTCTGGGTTGGGTTATAATGTTGTTGCACCACCTGTGAATGATAATTACACATCTTTACCTACAACAATGACCAACACCCTGTCAAATCATTTTGTGCCTAGCACCAAGTTTGAAACAGAATCAACTCAAATCCATATTAGCAATGAAGCTGAGGTGAGTGAAACTGAATCCCTTGAATCAGAATCTTTATATCAAGATGATTCAGAATTTGATTATGATAATGTGATGACTTGGATGATTCTAATGAACCTGATGTTGATCAAATGACCATTGGTAAGAATGTTCATATTAAAACTGGTATTCCAAGAGTGCTTGAAGAATCAAAGCTGTAATATCCTCCAAAGCAGAGAAACATGCTAAAGACTATCTGCAAGAGGATTGCTGAACTCAATGAAGGACTTCAAGAACTGAATCTTCAAAAAAGAAGTTGATAGCTGCGGATCAACTGAAGAAGTACTTTTATCCGATGCATAAAGGTAAGAAGAAACAAGTATCAACTAAACAAAAGAAAAATTCTTCAGTAGAAGATCTGTGGATAGCAAAGTTTGCTAAATCCGTAGAACTTCTGTGGAAGAAGAAAACCGAATCTACGGATGAGGTACCAAAAAGAGTAGCTGTTAACAAACAAAAGATGTTGAATCTGAAGCAACAAAAGTCATCAAAGGACAAGAAAGATTCAATTGCTGATATTTCAAAGAACAGCAAGAACAAATCAAGCTCCTCAAAAGAGGAAACAAAAGCTCCCATACTGAACAAGAAAAAGAAGAAAGATGAGCATGAAGAGGAATCTGAAGAAATGTATTGCAAGTGGTGTGATATGACAAATCACAATACAGAAGACTGCTACTTCAACAGGAACTATTCAATATGCAATATGAACAATCATATGACTTCAGAGTGTTACTTCAACAAATTATGTGCTATTTGCAACAAAAATAATCATTCAACTCAGGAATGTTATTTTAACAAAAAGAACAAAAGCAAAAGCACAAAGAAGTCAAAAAATGATTTGACAGAATCAGACTCTCAATCTGCTGAAAGTCAAGATGATTCAAAGAAAAAGAAGGTAAATCAAAAGCAAAAGTCAAAACCAAAGCAGAAAACTTCCGAAGATGCTAAATCAGTGAAGAAAACAACATCAAGCCAATCCAAAACACCTCACAAAAAGGTGGACTTGGCTGAGGAGAAGTCAATCATCAGTGATAATTTCTTTGATCATTTTGAAAAGTGATCACATGTGTCTCAATCAAAAGCAAAAGATGATGAAACCTACAAAAGTGTAGGTTCATATTCTAAATCAAAATATCAACCAAAGAAAGATAAGGTGAAGGAAGAATCATTAAGAAAGAAGACTCCAAAGCTTTTACATCAGCTTCAACAGAATCATCCTCACCACCATCAAATCAAAATGAATCAACTAGATATGGAATTAATACTGAAACTTCAGGATTAAGTCATGAAGGAGTAAATATTTTAGATACTATTGATAAACCCAAGATCATTCAGACTTGGGTTGTCACTTCTAAGTGATTTATTTCTGAATGCAGGAACAATATTGGAGAGTTGACAACAAGTGGTATGTTGACAGTGGTTGTTCCAGGCATATGACAGGAAACTGTTCACTTCTCCATGATTTCAAACATAAAAATACTTCTTATATGGCATTTGGTGGGGATAAAATGGGAGGTAAAATTGTTGGTGAAGGGATGATAACAAATGGTGTACTCAAGTTTGAGAAAGTAAATTACTGTGAAAATTTACAATATTATCTACTTAGTGTGTCTCAAATTTGTGATCAAGTTATATCACATTGTTTGATAATTCTAACTGTTACATTCTTAAGCCAGGATTTATTGTTCCAGAAGAATGGATCCTCCTCAAAGCATCAAGAAAAGGAAACACTTATGTTTTGGATATGAACAACACTTCTCTCACAAAACATGAAACATGCCTTATATCTAAACTATCAGAAGATTTGTCTCAATTATGGCATAGAAGGCTTGTCTATTCTAACATGACGAACATGAATAAATTGTTGAAAAATGACCAGGTCATTGGATTGCCAAACAAAGAGTTTCATTGCTGAACTCACTATTCTTCTTGTTATAAAGGAAAACAACATAGAGTGTCCCATAAATCCAAAATCAGCAATACTAATACTACACCACTCAAATTGCTTCACATGGATCTATTTGGTCCTACCAATGTGATGAGCATTGGAAAAAGGCAATATTGTTTGGTGATAGTTGATGATTTCCCAGATTCACATGGGTCTTTTTCTTAAAACAAAAGAGTGAAACATCAGAAACATTAATGGACTTTGTGATCAAGATTGAGAATCAACTTGATACAAAAGTTAAAATTTTTAGGAGTGACAATGGTACTAAATTTGTCAATTTTGAACTGGATTCCTTTTCAGGAACAAAGGTATTTCAAGGAAATTTAGTGCACCAAGAACTCCACAACAAAATGGAGTTGCTAAAAGAAGAAATAGAACTCTTATTGAAGCAGCCAGAACAATGCTAGTTGATTCACAATTGCCATCACTTTTTGGGCTGAGGCTATCAACACTGCATGCAATGTTCAAAACAGAACATTAATTGTCAAAGAACATAACAAAACTCCTTATGAGCTCTTTTTAAAAGAAAACCATACATAGGATATTAAAGTCTTTAGATGTCATGTAACTGTTTTGAACATAAAAGAGTCACTAGGAAATTTTTAGAAAAAGCATATGATGGTTTCTTTGTTGGATACTCTTCAACATCTAAATCATATAGGGTTATTGTCCATAACATAACATTGTGGAAGAAACTCCTAATGTATCTTTTGACGAAACTATATTTACAAAGTCAGTTAAAGGTTCATCATGGTTGTTTGACATAGATGCTTTATCTAAATCATTTAACTATGATCACTTGAATAATGTAGGATCTGATGTAGTATGTTATCCATTTGTTCCACCTCATATGACTGAAGTAACCTTATCTATTGATCCTCCAAGGATACCCCCATCCTCGGGTGAAAGCACATCAGTAGCAGCAGATACTATATTTGGAAATGAACATGGTACATCTGGAGATGTGAATGTTGTCCCTTCAACAGAACCAGGCTCTAAAGTGAATACAACAAACATTGGAAATGATTCATGTCCTCACTTATCATCCGGAGAAGTTCCTACGGATGAGCAAAATGCTTCCGGAGAAGTTCCTACGGAAGAGCAACATGCTTCCGGGGAAGTTCCTACGGACGAGCAAAATACTTTCGGAGAAGTTCCTACGGAAGAGCAAAATGTTTCCGGAGAAGTTCCAACGGAAGAGCAAAATGTAGCTGGAGCAATTCCTATAGAACAACACACCAAGATTGGAGATGCTCCTGCAACCCATACAGAAGACTCTCATGATCCTTCAACTCATGTTCAACATTTTGACTATTTCTTAAACTCTCAACCTGAGTTGGATCAGTGTGAGGCAATGGAAATGACTAATCTAGGATCATCTATACCAGTTGAATCAACACCTTCAATGAGAATCCATGAAAGGGATCGGGATCTAGTTTGATCAATTAGATTAAGATTTGCAGCGGAATAGCACACGAATTAGACGAAATTTTAGCAAGAATAATATGAATATTAAATCAAACAGTAACGGTTATAGAGAGAGAATGTTTTCTGCAAAAAGAATGTTTTCATTCACGCACATGCTTCAAATAGAAGGAAATTAGGTCAACATTCCTTTTATAAAGGAATGTGACATCAGCTGACGTCACTTGATAGTGACAGCTAACTGATTTATACAAACAACTGAAAGTAAACTAAACTACTGAAGATGTCCACAACAACTGAGGACACCTTCACAAAAGGCTAAGTACAAGCTAACATTATAACTACTGAAGTTATAACATCTGAAGTGTAAGAACTTCAGATGTTTTACAAAATATAAAACTACTGATTACAAACTACTGAAAAGTAAACCATCACAACTACTGAAGAGAACTACTTCAGGTGTTGTGACAACTTCTGAGAACTTGGTCTTCAGACTTTGTCTTCAGCTGTTGTCTTCAGACTTTGTCTTCAGCTGTTGTCTTCAGACTTTGTCTTCAGACTTTGTCTTCAGACTTTGTCTTCAGACTTTGTCTTCAGACTTTGTCTTCAGACTTTGTCTTCAGACTTTGTCTTCAGACTTTGTCTTCAGACTTTGTCTTTAGACTTTTTCTTTAGACTTTGTCTTCAGCAGTTGTCTTCAGACTTTGTCTTCAGACTTTATCTTCAGCTGTTGTAGACCACTTCAGTTGTTTTGATGTCTGTGGGACTTAAAGGTTTTTCTGATTTGGCTCATTGGTTCTTTTGGTCCAACAATCCATAAGTCTCATCCAATCAACAACATCATTGGAAATCCAGCAAAGAGAACTACAAGGAGCCAAAGTGGTACTGCCAACCTTTGTCTCTTTAGTTGTTTTCTTTCTCAAGTGGTCCCTCCAAACATCACTGCTGCTTTAAAAGACAATAGTTGGATTGAAACTATGCAAGAAGAGCTTCAACAATTCAGAAAGCAAAAGGTATGGTCTCTAGTTGATCTACCTGAAGGTCAACATCCTAGTGGAACTAGATGGCTATACAAAAACAAACTAGATGATAGAGGGATTATTGTAAGAAACAAAGCAAGGTTGATTGCATAAGGATACACTCAAGAAGAAGGAATAGACTATGATGAATTTTTTGCCCCAGTTGCAAGAATTGAGGCCATAAGAGTGTTTCTGGCTTATGCATCATATAAGAAGTTCACTGTGTTTCAGATGCATGTCAAGTGTGCATTCTTATATTGGAAGATTGATGAGGAGGTGTATGTGTCACAACCCCCTGGTTTTGAAGATCCTCATTATCCCCATAGGGTAGACAAACTAGATAAAGCCTTGTATGGTCTTCATCAAGCACCAAGAAAATGGTATGAAACACTATCATCTTTCTTGCTCAAGCATGGCTACAAAAGAGGAACTATTGAACAGACACTCTTTCTCAAACAAGAACATCAAGATCTCTTAATAGTTCAAATATATGTTGATGATATTATATTTGGTTAAACTAATAAGAGATTGTGTATAGATTTTGAAGAGCTGATGAATCTGAATTTCAGATGAGTTCAATGGGTGAATTAACCTTCTTTCTTGGCCTTCAAGTTCATCAAAAATCCAATGGGATCTTCATCAATCAAGAAAAATACATACATCAAATTCTAAAGAAATATAATCTTGCTGAAGTATCCTCATGCAAAACACCAGCATCAACATTGATAAGATTATTCCTAATCCTTCTAGAAAATCTATTGATCAAAAATTATATAGATCAATGATAGGTTCACTTATGTATTTAACTGCCAGTAGACCTGATATTATGTATGTTGTGTGTGTATGTGCGAGGTACCAATCTGATCCCAAGGAGTCTCATCTCAATGTTGTAAAAAGAATTTTTAGATACCTCAAAGGAAAACCAGGACTTGGTTTTTGGTATCCAAAGGATGGAGACTTTACACTCTACTCATACTTAGACAGTGACTATGGTGGATGTAACAGTAACAGAAAATCAACAACCGATGGATGTCAATTCATTAGACCAAGGCTAGTGTCATGGCAATGCAAGAAACAAACCAATGTTTTTGTATCCACAACTAAGGCTGAGTACATAGCTACTTTAGCTGGTTGCTCTTAAGTTCTTTGGTTGCAAAACCAATTGCTTGACTATGGTTACAACTTCTTTCTAACTTCAATTTATATAGACAACTCTACTGCTATGTTTATAACTGCTAATCCTATGCAACATAGCAAAACAAAACATATTGAGATAAGATATCATTTTCTGAGAGATTGCTCAGAAAAGGGTTTGATTAAGTTAGTCAAAGTGGATACAACAAATTAGCTTGCTGATTTATTCACTAAAGCCTTTGACTCGGTCAAATTTAACTTTCTCGTTAAATCTCTAGGAATGATTAACTTACATTAATCAAATTAAACAAAAAAATATTATGTGTCATGATACTTAAGCATGACATATGCATGGGAAATGATAGTACACTGTAGCTTTGCTTATTCCTCAATTCATAAATAACAATAAATCTCAGCAAGTTTCTTGATATGTGAGTAGATTCATCTTGAGTTGAAACTAAACTGAGTGCATGCCAAACATATTGCTAAAGTGATTGTTTGTGGGAAACTTCATTTTGAAAATACAAGGGGAGTCTTTTTCTTATGTGACCAAATCCCTCATCTAAACACACTATGTACCAACACTTTATAATAGCTATCTTTGCAAATCATACTCCCTCTGTTTTGTGTAAATAAAGACCTGGGTGTATGATCACCATACTGAAATTTAGTTACAAACGGTGAACAGATCATGATCATCATCCCTCTGTTTTGTGTAAATGAAGACCTGGGTTAAAGGCACCTTTGTTTACGTGAGTAAAGACCTGATGACCTGATGATGATCATATCTAAGCTCTCAAAAGAATCCTATGTGATCAATTGTATATTATCTTGAGCTTTTACATCATTTCATTAATGAGATGCCAAATGCATCTCAAGATAGAACTTATAACTTAAAGTACATAGTTCTTAAGTGTGAAAAAGTGATGATTTGACTTACAAAGAGAGGACAAAATCTTTGTGAATCAAATGTGAAGCCCATAATAGTTATTTCCAAATCAATATGAAAACATGATAATCATAATGCCTAGTTGATACATGAGCTCTTGTATGGATTTAAGTTGATAATATACTTGCAATCAGAACTTTGTTCAGGTATCAATTCAACAAACTAATTCATCAGGAAGAGGCTTAGTATTATAGTATGATCCCATCATATGCGTATATATGTCTGATCATCATCATACAGTTACAAATCATGTTATTCCTCTTAAAGAAATTTATGATAAATGCTTAAATTCACCATTAATCACAAATTTAGGGGGAGTAAAATTCATAAAGTTAAGTTTCTCAATCAGCAGCATTATCTATCTCATCATCAATATGAAGGAATTGGAATCTGAGAATCATCTTAGCTACTGGATACATGAGAATTTTATTAAAATCTTGTTGAACTTTCTTGTGCTAAATTGCCATGTATACAAAGTCTATAAGGTCCTAAAGCAATAAATGGTTCTATCTAATGGACTTGGACCATATATTCAACAATATTTCTCTACATTATGCATCAGCAGAAGCTACAGTGCTATCTTAAGCATCAGCAGAAGCTACAGTGCTATCTTAAGCATCAGCAGAAGCTACAGTGCTATCTTAAGCATCAGCAGAAGCTATGGTGCTATATTAAGCATCGGCAGAAGCTACAATGTGGAAAACTTAAATGTTTATCCGTAGATTGGTAAACTACGGATGAACAAAGATCAACAAATGTAATTTAATTTTACAGTTTGATAATCTGTGAAAATGTAAGTTACACTTCATCAGCAGATGTTGTTTATCCATAGATTTTCTGCGAAAGAATACATTGAGGGTCCTATTTAAGTAATGAGATAAAATTAATATGTCTGAGAGTATAAATGATGCGGTCTGACTTCTCAAATTCATTATTCGCTTTTTCAGCTCACTTTTCAGACCTAGAAAAACTCACTCTCAACAAACTTTTCCCTCCTCCATAGCATTTAAAATTTTACCACATCAAAACATTAAACAAACATATATCTGTGTCCCTAATCTGCTGTTATTAAGGTTAAACATGTTGTAATGTTCAAAAATGAACAGCTTGATTCGTGTTTTATCTCTCAAATGTTCGTATTCTCATGTGAATAATGTGATTCTAATGAAACCTTTTCTTATGAACAGATGGATAAATGATTTGCGAGAGAACACAATATTTGCACCTTTTTAAACCCTGATGATCCTGTTTCAGAAGGGTGTCAAGAAATAATCAGATACCTAAGAAGATTGAGGTTGTTCTATGCCTTATCAGCAAAGCCTGTGATTTATCAATCACATATCACTGATTTCTGGAACTCTGCTCGCATAGACGAAGATGGTGAAGTTATTATGGCTATTGTGAAGAATCGACGACTGAGAGTCGATGAATAGACAATAAGAAGGGTTCTTGAGTTGGGAGATGTCGAAGCTGGTCATCCTGATGTGTTCAAAGATGAATACATAGAGAAAGTATTTCTTCTAATGGGATATGATGGTGATTTTGACAAAGGAGAAATCAAGAAAGGAATAATTTGCAAGCCGTACAGATTTCTCTGTCACGCTTACCTTAAGTGCATGTCGAACAGAAAATCTGGTCTTGACAGATTCTCAAGGCACATTTCCTCTGGGATTATTGGTGTTTTTGAGGGAAGAACCTACAATTATTCAAAGTACATCTTCAACTGCTTAAGTGATCACATCAAAGTGCAAAAGGCTGATAAGATGTACATGTTTCCAAGGTTCATGCAACTCATCATTAATGCTGATCTGCCTGGAACTACGGTGGATGGTGGTGCTTTTGTTCAAACACACCATGGCAGATCAATACTGAACAAAATTTCTGGAAAATATGAAGGAGATGACATGGACATGTTTGCTCATGTGATTGAAGCTACTGCTGATATTCCTCAAGAGCTTCTGTTGGATGTTCAATAAGAGGACTCTCCAGCCAATTCAGTACAAGACACTCATCACCTGTTATATCACCCATACATCATCAATATCAATCATCCCTACCAAATTCACCAGCAAGCCAAAACACTGAACCAAACTCTCCCTTTCACCCTCTATCACAAAATAGCCAAAACACAGAGCCAATCTCTCCCATCAATCATAAATCTGTAAGACCCGGTTATTTTATGGTCGAAGAAAGAAAAATAAGTAAAGAAAAGAAGGAAAAGAAATAAAACCCAAGTCTAGGGGTAAAAAGTGTCCAAAAGGACAAAATGTTTGAAAAGTCGGTGTAAAAGGTGGTATGGCCGCCCATATGTCACCTACACACTGATTTTTGGGGTTTAGAGAGATTGAGTAGTTGGGAGCAGCAAATTCTCGGCTTTGAAGAAGAACAAGAAGAAAGAATTCGAATTCAAGGTAAGAATTCATGCTTTTATGGTGTTCTTAACTGGTCATATCCTCGGGTTTATGCTTATGTGTGTTTGTATGTGATTGGGTATGTTGCTTTTAGTGGGTTCTAAGCGGTTGAATTCAATTTGCAAACGAGTTTGGAGGAAGCCATACTCAAGAGCTGCAAAGGTGAGTTCTAAGACCCCTCTTTTACTGGTTTTTAACTAATTTTAGGGCTGGAAATGCATGAATGTATGTTTTTATTTAACTGGGTTTCAGACCCGTATGCTTGAATGTGTGTATGATGATGGTATGATGTGATGTGTCACTATGTTCATGCTTGATGATGTATGATCATGTTCTAAGGCTTAGAGGGTAAGATTTAAGCTTAGAACCTGACGAATGGTGCATGGAAATTGATTATGGATGTTTTAGATCCACTTGATAAGTCTTTAAATCTGCTTATGTGTTTGGAAGTAAATGCGGATGAAAAAGTTAATGCGGATGAACATTAACTAATGGGTAAGTCAATGCGGATGAACATTGACTAAGTGCAGGAAATGCGGATGAGCATTTCCTAAGTCTGGGAAATGCGGATGAGCAAAGTAAGTCAATGCGGATGAAGTGAGTCAGTGCGGATGAGCATTGACTAAGTATAGAAATGCGGATGAGCATTGACTAAGTATAGAAATGCGGATGGCAAATGCGGATGAACTATAGCCAATGCGTATGAACTATTGTCAATGCGGATGAACCGTAGGAAATGCGGATGACTATAGCAAATGCGGATGAACACTTAGAAACTTCTGACTTTTTGGGAGAAAATTCTGACTTTCTGGGAGAAAAAGGAGTAAAATGCGGTTATGAAAGTTGACTTTTAAGGTCAAAGATGGTATGTTGGGCATGTAATGTATTGTGATTGATGTTTATGCATGATGATGATGATGTTTCATGGTTATGCATGATGTATGTATGTATGTATGATGCCCTGCATGATGATGTATGAATGATATGTTTATGTTCCTTGTGATGTTGTATGATTATCTTTCCTATGACTTTACTTGTTATGATAATGAATGAATGAACGAAGTATTATGTAACGTAAAGTGAAAGATAATGAAAAAGGAACATGATGAATGAATGCATGCATTAATGAATGAATGAATGTAAGAAAGGCCTGCAAGCAAATGTATGCAGGTTCACACCCAATGAAGGGTGTTAGCTCAACTGTGTGCGGGTTAGCTACCCCAAAAGGATGCACACTGGGGTCTAATCTTTGTGATTGACCATACATATAGGATCGTTGTCGCTTGCCCTAGGTACTGGAGCCAGCTTCGTGCATAATGTTCGAGGTCTATAAAAGACCTCAGGCCTAGTTACCCGCTTCGTGCACAATGTTCGGGGTATAGCATATGGCATTGATCCAGAATGAAAGAGAAAAGATAGATGGTGAATGTACTTACCCTAGGTACTCGAGTCAACTTCGTGCACAATGTTCGAGGTGTATGAAAGACCTCAGGCCCAGTTACCCACTTCGTGCACAATGTTCAGGGTGATGTACATTTCACTGGAAGTAATGATGAATGAATGAAAGTATGAACGAATGAATGACGAAGATAATAATGATATTATCTGTATGTACGTACGATGTATGATCACGAACGAATGTAAAGTATAATATGTTTTTATGAGAAAGGATGGTTTTATGAAAGAAAAGTATGTTTTATTATAAACTAGAACTCACTCAGCAACACTGACTTTTATGCATTTTCCAGTTGGCAGGTGAGCATTGCTGAGGATGGCACGAGGCGGCTGCTCAGCTCTTTTGCATGGCATCCATTTATTTAAGGCTTTTGTGATGTAATACAACAATGTAATTTTGTAACCGACAAATGATGCATTATTTTGCAAAAGTTTTTATGATGAAATGAAATGCCATTTGTTCTATGTTTCCGCTGTAATGTTTTGATGATTAAATGCAAAGTATATGTTTTATGTGCGATGAATTACCAACTGTAAGTGTCCCGGGAACGGGGCCTTACAAGTTGGTATCAGAGCCAAAGTTTAATTGAAATGGGTAAATTTTCAAATGAACCTTAACTTAAACTAAGAATAGGACGGATAGGGAATGGGATGCCAATCTGAGTAGCTATGTGCGATCAGGTATTTTCGTAGAGATAACTGGTTTTATGTGCGCATGGTATGTGGTTATGTGTTGTATGTAGATTTAAAAATACTGATGTAGTCATGACAGGTAATGCTTGGGGTGTGAAGAGTAAAGTAAGTGGCTAATCATAACTGGCCACTATAATTAGGGACTTACTATACTTGCCATAAACTGAGTCGTTTCCTTGAATGACCGTATTAGTGTTTAAATCTTTCAGTGTGAGTTAGAGGATGGCCGGTGGTAGATCATCTAAAGCTTCACGTGGTGGTGGACGTGGTGCTGAACCACGCGTTATGAGAGGAAGGCCTAGGGCCGAAAAGGTGGTTCATGAAGAACCAGAAACCCCTCATCCAGAGGGCGGAGATGAGAGTGCTAATCTGAGAGCCTCAGTGAAGGAGGCGGTTGTGGAAGAAGTCCATCAAGTCATGCAGATGATCCTACCGTCTGTGGTGAGCAAAGTAATAAAGGCAGTTAGAGAGGGGGAGATAAGGGAAAGGAGTGGACCTATGGGCAAAAGAAGACAGCCCGAGACTGAGACGGTTCCGTCTGATGATGAAGAAGAAGAGGAAGAAGCAGAGCCTGTGCGGGAGGCAGTATGAGGCTGTAACTACGGGGTATTCATGAGATGCAAGCCCCCTACTTTTGATGGAAATGGCACTTCTGCTGCTGCTCACCGGTGGGTGAGGGAAATGGAGGTTGTACTTGATATCAGTGAGTGCCGAGAGGACCAGAAAGTTAAGTTCGCTACCCACTCATTTGTGGATTCAGCTCTATGCTGGTGGGACAATATTGTCCAAGCTGAAGGCAGCAGGGCCATTGGAAGAATGAGATGGTCCGAACCGAAGAAGTTGGTGATTGAGGAGTTTTGTCCTCACGGGAAATGGACAAGGTTGAAAGGGAGTTTTTGCAATTTGAGGCAGGAACAATGAAACACCAAGAGTACACCACAAAGTTCAATGAAATGGCACGTCTGGTGCCGGATCAGGTGACACCTCTATCTCGGAAGATCAAGAGGTATATTCAGGGTTTGCCAGTGGACATTCGCAGGCACATGATTGCCGCCCGACCAAGCACGTTTAGGTCGGCGGTGGATTTGGCAGGAAGGTTATATGATGAAAGGAGGGTGGTGGTGGTGGCTGAAGGTAGTCGAAAGGGTGGAGGTGATAGAAACTGGAACGGGAAGAGGTTTGGTCGGGGTGGTGCCTCGACGAGTAACAAGAAGGATCGAGTGGATGACTGCCGTGTGGTCATATCAAGTGCGGGGTTGATAAAGTGTGGCAAGTGTGGGAAGGAGCATGGTGGCGAGTGTAGATGGGGGTTGAATGTTTTTTCAAGTGTGGGAAGCCTGGTCATATGGCTAGAGACTGTGGAGGTATGAAGTGTTTCAACTGTGGGAGAAGTGGTCATATGAGCAGGGAGTGTAAGAAGCCAAGAGTTTAGGGTTCTGGGGTGAAGAAAACTGGAGGTGAAGGACCAAGGGCGAGCGCCAGAGCATTCACAATGACACAGGAGAAGGCTAGAACGGACCCTGATGTCGTGTCCGGTACGTTTCTGGTGAACAAAACTTTAGCTTCTGTGCTATTTGACTCTGGTGCTAGCTAAAGTTTTATTTCTGCTGCTTTCTGTGCTAAGTTCCCTGTTAGTAGTAGACGTATTGATGCATCCTTCAATGTAGAAACTGCCATAGGTAAGTCTACCAAGATTTCTGAGATGATAGAGAACTGTGACGTGGAACTCGAAGGTCATAAGTTCCCTTTCAGACCGTTTGTAATGACCTTAGGTGGTTTCGATTTGGTTCTTCGGATGGATTGGTTAGTAGACTTCGAGGCGAACATTATGTGTGGCAAGAAAATGATTCAGCTATCAACGCCTGGCGGTAGTTCGGTGATGGTTTATGGTGATCGGGTGACTACGATTCCGAAGGTGATTTCAATGGCGGTGGCGGGAAAGTGTATGAGGCATGGATATAATGCCTACTTGGCCTATGTAAAGGATGTGGATACGCCAACACCACAACTATCCAATGTACCTGTTGTGTGTGACTTTCCAGACGTATTCCCAGAAGACTTATCAGGAGTGCCACCTAACCATGAGATCGAGTTCCAGATTGACTTGATACCGGGTGCCCAACTCGTTGCCAAGGCACCGTATCGTTTGCCTCCGACAGAGATGAAAGAGTTGATGGAGCAATTGCAAGAGCTGCTTGATAAGAGGTTCATTAGACCAAGTATCTCTCCTTGGGGTGATCTGGTCCTGTTTGTAAAGAAGAAGGACGGTAGTATGAGGATGTGCATTGACTACCGTGAGCTGAATAAGTTAACGATGAAGAACCGATACCCCTTACCGAGAATAGACGATTTGTTCGATTAGCTTCAGGGTGCCAGTTGGTTTTCAAGGATAGATCTTCGATCTCGATACCATCAGTTGAAGGTGAAGGAGCAAGATATCCCTAAAACAGCTTTTCGCATGGGCTATGATCACTACGAGTTTCTTGTCATGTCTTTTGGTTTGACCAATGCGCCGGCTGCTTTTATGGATTTGATGAATCGTGTGTGTCGGCCGATGTTGGATAAATCAGTGATTGTGTTCATTGATCTATCCTGATTTATTCGAAGAGCGAAAATGAGCATGCCGGTCACATTCGGGAGGTTCTGGAGACGTTGAGAAGGGAGAAGTTGTATGCAAAATTCTCCAAGTGCGCGTTCTGGTTGCACGAAGTTCAGTTCTTGGGTCATGTGGTGAATCCTGATGGGATTATGGTGGATCCGGTGAAGTTGGAGGCGGTTATGCAATGGAAGTCACCAAAGACGCCATCCGAGATTCGTAGTTTCTTGGTTTTTGCGGGCTATTATAGAAGATTTATCCAAGACTTCTCTAAGATTGCTACTCCACTGACTAAGTTGACCCGAAAAGATGTAAAGTTTATATGGGGCCAGGCTCAAGAGAAGGCATTCAAAGAATTGAAGGCATGATTGACTCAAGCTCCTGTTCTGTCATTACCTGATGGGAACGAAGATCTGGTGGTTATTCTGATGCTTCCTACTCGGGTTTGGGGTGCGTGTTGATGCAGAGAGGGAAGGTTATAGCCTATGCTTCCTGACAGTTGAAGGTTCATGAGGTCAACTACCCTACTCATGAGTTGGAGCTAGCAGCCGTGGTCTTTGCACTAAAGATTTGGAGGCACTATCTCTACGGTATGAAGTGCACCATTTTCACTGACCACAAGATCTTGAAGTACTTCTTCGAGCAAAAGGATCTAAACATGAGGCAGAGACGATGGTTGGAGCTCATAAAGGATTATGATTGTGAGATCCATTACCATCCGGGCAAAGCCAACATGGTGGCTGATGCTCTTAGCCGAAAGGAGAGACCTGAGCCGATTAGGGTGAAAGCATATCAGCTAATCATGACCTCTAATGTGATGAAGCAAGTCAAAGAGTTTCAAGATGAGGCACTGAAAGAAGACCATCTTAACTCTGAAAGAATGAGAGCTCTGCTTGGGGAATTGGGTGAAAACACACTCGGTGTTACAACCCGATTCGGCCGTGTGTGGATTCCTCGTTTTGGGAATCTACGGGTAAAGATTATGGACGAAGCTCACAAGACCCGATACTCTATCCATCCCGGTTCCACAAGGATGTACCAAGACATGAAGAAAGATTATTGGTGGCCGGGTATGAAGAGTGACGTGGTGGAGTATGTGAATAAGTGCCTTACTTGCTTGCAAGTGAAGGTCGAGCATCAAAAGCCGTATGGGAAGATCCAACCTTTGGATATACCGGAATGGAAGTGGGAGCACATCACCATGGATTTCATTACGAAGTTGATGGGTGATTGTGGATCGTTTAACGAAGAGTGTTCACTTCCTACCGATTCGCGACACATATTCATCCGAGAGGTTAGCTGACATGTTCATCAAGGAGGTCGTAACTCGTCACGGTGTGCCGGTGTCCATTGTGTCTGATCATGACACCCGGTTTACATCTAAATTATGGAATAAATTCCATGACGCTATGGGGACGAGGTTACATATTAGTACGGCTTATCATCCCCAAACTGATGGTCAGTCAGAACGGACCATTCAGATGTTGGAGGACATGCTTCGGGCATGTTTAATTGATTTTGGTGGAAGTTGGGATGACCACTTACCGTTAGCTAGAATTCTCGTACAACAATAGCTATCATGCCAGCATTGGCATTCCACCATACGAGATGCTATACGGTAGGAGATGCAGAACACCCGTTTGTTGGGGTAACATTGGTCAGAAAGAGTTGGGAAGCGTCGTGGTAATCAAGGCTACGACTGAGAAGCTTGAGAAGATCAAGGCCTTCATGAAGGCAGCCAAAGATAGACAGAAGTCGTATGCCGATAAACGACGTAGACCGATTGAGTTCCAGGTGGGTGACCGGGTTATGTTGAAGGTCTCACCTTGGAAGGGTATTATTCATTTCCGAAAGCAGGGCAAGTTGAGCCCGAGGTACATAGGCCCTTTCCGAATCATTGCACGAGTAGGAGAGGTAGCCTATAGATTAGAGTTACCCGACGAGTTAAGTGGAATCACCCGACATTCCATGTATCTCATCTAAGGAAGTGCTTAACTAATGAAGACATGATTGATCCATTAAAGGATATCGAAGTAGACGAACAACTCAATTATGTGGAGCAACCAGTGGCAATCATTGATCAAAAGGAAAAGAGGCTGAGGAATAATATGGTTCCCCTTGTGCGTGTGCAGTGGAAGCACAGGAAGGGATTCGAGTCTATGTGGGAGACTAAAGAAGAGATGAGAAAGCATTACCCACAATTCTTTGAGGAATAACAGGTTTCGAGGATGAAACCTATTTAAGGGGGGTGGAGTTGTAACACCTGGTTATTTTAAGGTCGAAGAAAGAAAAATAAGTAAAGAAAAGAAGGAAAAGAAATAAAACCCAAGTCTAGGGGTAAAAAGTGTCCAAAAGGACAAAATGTTTGAAAAGTGGGTGTGACAGGTCGTATGGCCGCCCATATGTCACCTACACACTGATTTTGGGTCTTAGAGAGAGAGAGAGTAGCTGGGAGCAGCAAATTCTCGGCTTTGAAGAAGAACAAGAAAAAAGAATTTGAATTCAAGGTAAGAATTCATGCTTTTATGGTGTTCTTAACTGGTCATATCCTCAGGTTTATGCTTATGTGTGTTTGTATGTGTTCGGGTATGTTGCTTTTAATGGGTTCTAAGCGTTGAATTCAATTTGCAAACGAGTTTGGAGGAAGCCATACTCAAAAGCTGCAAAGGTGAGTTCTAGGACCCCTCTTTTACTGGTTTTTAACTAATTTTGGGGCTGTAAATGCATGAATGTATGTTTTTATTTAACTGGGTTTCGGACCCGTATGCTTGAATGTGTGTATGATGATGGTATGATGTGATGTGTGACTATGTTCATGCTTGATGATGTATGATCATGTTCTAAGGCTTAGAGGGTAAGATTTAAGCTTAGAACCTGATGAATGGTGCATGGAAATTGATTATGATGTTTTAGATCCACTTGATAAGTCTTTAAATCTGCTTAAGTGTTTGGAAGTAAGTGTGGATGAAAAGGGTTAATGCGGATGAACATTAACCAATGGGTAAGTCAATGCGGATGAACATTGACTAAGTGCAGGAAATGCGGATGAGCATTTGCCTAAGTATGAGAAATGCGGATGAGCAAAGTAAGTCAATGCGGATGAAGTGAGTCAGTGCGGATGAGCATTGACTCAATATAGAAATGCGGATGGCAAATGTGGATGAACTATAGCCAATACGGATGAACTATTGTCAATGCACATGAACTGTAGGAAATGCGGATGACTATAGCAAATGCGGATGAACACTTAGAAAATTCTGACTTTTTGGGAGAAAAAGGAGTAAAGTAGGCTTTGACCTAGGAAGTTCCTGGGGGTTATGAAAGTTGACTTTTAAGGTCAAAGATGGTATGTTGGGCATGTAATGTATTGTGATTGATGTTTATGCATGATGATGATGATGTTGCCTGGTTATGCATGATGTATGTATGTATGTATGATGCCCTGCATGATGATGTATGAATGAATCTTTATGTTCCTTGTGATGTTGTATGATTATCTTTCCTATGACTTTACGTGTTATGATAATGAATGAATGAACGAAGTATTATGTAACGTAAAGTGAAAGATAATGAAAAAGTAACATGATGAATGAATGCATGCATTAATGAATGAATGAATGTAAGAAAGGCTTGCAAGCAAATGTATAGAGGTTCACACCCAATGAAGGGTGTAAGCTCAACTGTGTGCGGGTTAGCTACCCCAGAAGGATACACACTGGGGTCTAATCTTGGTGATTGACCATACGTATGGGATCCTTGTCACTTGCCCTAGGTACTGGAACCAGCTTCGTGCACAATGTTCGAGGTCTATGAAAGACCTCAGGCCCAGTTACCCGCTTCGTGCACAATGTTCGGGGTATAGCATATGGCATTGATCTAGAATGAAAGAGAAAAGATACATGGTGAATGTACTTACCCTAGGTACTGGAGTCAGCTTCGTGCACAATGTTCGAGGTCTATAAAAGACCTCAGGCCCAGTAATGATGAATGAATGGAAGTATGAACGAATGAATGAAGAAGATAATAATGATATTATCTATATGTACATACGATGTACGGTCACGAACGAATGTAAAGTATATTATGTTTTTATGAGAAAGGATGGTTTTATGAAAGAAAAGTAAGTTTTATTATAAACTAGAACTCACTCAGCAACGCTGACTTTTATGCATTTCCAGTTGGCAGGTGAGCATTACTGAGGATGGCACGAGGTGGCTGCTTAGCTCTTTTGGATGGCATCCATTTATTTAAGGGTTTGGTGATGTAATACAACAATGTAATTTTGTAACCGACAAACGATGCATTTTTTTGAAAAAGTTTTTATGATGAAATGAAATGCCATTTGTTTTATGTTTCCGCTGCAATGTTTTGATGATTAAATGCAAAGTATATGTTTTATGTGCAATGAATTACCAGTTGTAAGCGTCCCGGGAACGGGACCTCACACAATCACCAAATCAACAACAAACATCCCAACCATAATCACTAGCCAGCCAAAACACAGAGCCAATCTCTCCCATCCATCATCAATCACCAAATCAACAACAAACATCCCAACCACAATCACCAGCCAGCCAAAACACAGAGCCAATCTCTCCAATCCAACCTCCATCACCAAATCAGCTTCAAATGCAACTTTAACAACAACCTACAAATCCATAATATTCATCCACTGAGAACATTTACACTGGGGAGACAGAGTTAGCCTCATAAGCAAGTACAGTTAAACTGTCATTATCCAAAACTGAATCCCCTGTAGTCTCAAATAAAACTGAACCAGTCACTGATCATCATCAACAACAACAATCACATCAAGAACCAAAAGTTCAAGCTATTGAAATCAGTTCAAGGTCAGCAGGTGAAGCCCAGAAAGAAGTAAAAGATGATGAGATTACTTCTCAACATCAGGAAGGAGAAGAAGAAGCAAACCATGTTGATGTGATAGCATACAATGAAGAGGATCTAAGTGATAATGATATCCTTGTCAGCAAGAGTAATCTGGTTGTTGATTACAACAAGCTGGTGCTGAAATCAAATAAAAGAAAGCAAAGAATACAAGAGTTGAAGGGAGTGATCAGAGAAAAAGGATGAAGAGCTGATAAAACAAGCAGCTAGAATAAAAAGGCTAAGAGAAGATGCTCAATGCAACAATGAAGTCATTGATGCTCTACTTGATCAGGAGTCTGAGCTTAAAGAGTCAGCAGAAACTGAAAAGGAAGAAAAAGAAAGGGTGATGATGAAGCTTGAACAAGCAAATAACTCCATTTCTGCTCAATCTAATATGATAAAAAGAAAAGAAGAAGAGATTGAGCAGCTCAAAATGAAGATCTGTGCATTAGAATCAAATGTTGATGTTTCAACTATTCAAACAAAACAATCTGCTGAGGCATCAAAAGAGTTAATTCAGTACTCAAGGAAGAGAAAGTATCTTGGTCCTGCAGAGAAGAAGATGACAACTAATGAAAGTTCTTCCAAGAAACAAAAGCTCACATCTCCTGAACACACACCTTCAGTAGATTTATCTACTGTGAAGTTTATCTCTCACCAGGATGATGATAGTGATGAAGAGTGGAAAGAGCTAATCAAGGAAGACTCTCCAACGGATCAGAAAGTCTCAAAGGCTGATGATCTTCTGTCTTCAAAAGACATATTAGAAGAGAGGCCTGAATCAACCATGTTTATGACACTTATAAACCATGGTTTCCCTTATGACATGGTAGAGAGGCTAAACATGACTGAGATGAAGAATCTGTTGAAAGAATTTGAGCTTGCATGCTTTATGATACCAAATTGTGTCTATGAAGCTTTCAGCACCTTTCAATCCATCCAGAAGATAAAGAAGGAGTTGGGACATTATGACACAGCTAAGCTGAGTAAATACAACATGACTTGCTGGTTACAAGGCCATAACTACAAACCACATGAACTTAAGGGAAGATCAGTAGGAGAACTTAGAAGAATGATGGAGCATGCGATGAAAGTTAAGCTGGATACTGGTTTAAAATTTAGAACTAAGGCTCCACATCCATCCTATGAGCAACAAAGCAAACTTTTTGCTGAACCTATAACAGTTGAACCTAAAGATCAGCATAAAGGGAAGGACAAATTGATCAGAGAGCCAAGAGAAGTAATATCGGGCAAAGTATGGCCACTTGGCACTATAGTGAGGGAGATAACTTAACAGAAATCCACTCTAATGCAACTAATAGACCACCTCACAACTCCCAGTTATGTGGAAGAGAACAGGATCATGGCCTGGATTTATGATCCAGACTGGGATTATGCTATATTAAAAGAACATCTGGAAGAGTTGAATACTTCCATGATGTATTTTCAGTGGTGAGTCTGCCAGAGAATGACATCAAAGATCTTCAAAGCCTGATCATCTGCAATTATCCAATTCACCCTATAGGAAGAGACTTCTCAACTCTAGTGGGAAAGCTCAAGACTAAATTTAAAGATGATGTCCTCAGAGAAGCTAAAAGAGAAGATGCAGCATCAGAAGAGAATCAAAGGGCTTAAAAGATACAAGTCCAATGCCTCAGAATCTGTAGATGATGAATTCTTGAAGAGGGTTGGCTACAAAAATAGAACTACAGCAGCAATCAAATGCATTAAAGGGACTCAATTCACATACCCTATAACTGAATGGGGTTATGTTGAGAAAACAAAGGAGTTGGTCCTACTAAGAAATGCTAAAAACAAGAAAGCTGACGGATCAGGATCTTTGATCCTGTGGAAATCAAATTACTTCATCCCAGCTACACCTCGTACCTTAATGACAAATTCTTTCCCAAGCTGGATGATGAAAAAGCACAAAATGATTTGTTCCTGCATGTCCATGTGATACAAGTGATTGACAAATTACATGCCAAAGCTTACAAAAGAAGAAGATTCAATGCTGGACTGCTGAAGGGAACAACTTTTGATGAATTCACAGAACTCAAAATTCAGAGCAAGATAAGCTAGAAGTGGTGAATAACAACACACTCACTACAGAGGAAGATGTTCTGGGGATAAGCTTTGAGACTCTAAACAAGTTCAGGAAGATGAAGATCAACTACAAGTATGATGATCAGAAGACTGTTGTGTCTTACTTCTATAACAAGATTATTGCCAGAGTCAAGGAGCTTTCTATTTTGAAGGATTGATTACAAGGATCTAAGTCTAAGGGGGAGTATTGTTAGATCTAGGACTTATAGGTCTAGATCAATTTGTATAGGCTTAGAACATTAATCAATTCTTGTAATAAGTATTTGTAATTGTCATTTATTATGCATGCATTAATTATATATGCTAACCCATATATGTGTGTTGTGGATAATTGCACGTACAAACATTAGTCTTGGTCAATTTATGAAATTGACCAAGTGTAAGAAACATCTACGGATGAACATTTTGTTCTTTCGTAGATATGTTTCTTACAAATAACATTACATCCAAAGATCTTCTAAAGATGAACAACCAGAACTAAAGAACAAGTTTGCTTCCGAAGTACAAGTTTTCTAGGGAAGAACAAGATTCCTACGGAAGAACAAAATGTCTACGGAAGAGCAAGACTTCTACGAAAGAACAAACTCCTACAGAAGACACTATTCCTACGAAGTTCAAACACTTTTATAATGCAAGTACTACAAGTCAACAAGTCAACAAGGCAGTTATGCGAATCCTAAGAAATCCGATGATTCCTTAACTGACACAAATCAAATCCCAAGAGATCTGGTGTTTCCTATAGCAGAAACATCATTGTCTATATATATGGATCCTAGGTTTTGATTCAAGCACGGTTGTTTTAGACGATTGATTGAACAGCAACAGCAATAGCAATACGACAATCATCGTCTCTCAACCAAACCCTACCAGCCATCACATCATAACAAACTTTGATTTCATTCATTCATTATTTTGTAATCATTAACATATCTTAATGAAATACACATTATTCATTAACTGTGTTTCTGTTAGTATGTTCTTGAATATTTATTGATAATTAAAGTTATTTCAAATAATTAAACCAAATTAACGTTAATTCTGCAAATGTTGACTTACTATCAACCGACACTGATAATTCCTGATTGTGATCCATGGATTCACAGTAGAGGCAATCCTTAGCAAAATGGGAAGTACTACCACACATAACACAGTCCATTTTCTTCTTCTAAGAATTTTCCTTTGAGAACAAAGCTGAACTTGATCACTTTCCTTCTCCATCTTCATCTTTGTAGATAATGTGGCAATTCTTTTAGGATGAGAACTACCTTTGGAGCTGGATGGTTCAAGTTGTGTAGTAGTGGTACACAATTGATCAGCCTTCTTCATGATGCTAGGATGATTTGAACATGAACCAGAACTCCTAGTACTAGAGTTCAAGTCTGAGTCTTCAGCCTTAACCATTTCAAAACTTGTAGATATTAAAACTTGTTTCTACATAGAGTTAAAAGTGGCCTTGATCTCTTGAGTCTTCTTGGACTTTCTTTTGGCCTTCCTGATCAAGTTATTCCTTCTAGACTTAGTCATCCCAGTTTCTTTTCTCTTCTCAGGAGAATAGTGACCCTTCTTAGAATGCTCTTCTTCACTCTTCTCAGAGACATCCTTCACTATCTCTTCTTCATCCTCTTTACTCATGGGGTCTATGAAGGGAAGCTCATCTTCACAAGTTCCACACCTAGGAGATCTTACAGACAAGATTGTGTGTGGAGAAGCCATCTTAGTAGATCCCAACCTTGCTTATTTTGATAACAAACTTTTTCATGCAAGGATGAGGATATAATGGTCTTGAAACTCTTTTCTATTGGACTCAGTCTGCCCAAGACACATATTAAATTGATGTGGCTAGTACATCATGATCCGAGTCGGGTCATACCCAATAACAAGCTAGACAAACACCAGAAATATTTATTTTATGATATGATCAAATAAATAAGTGTTAACACTTAGAGTATTTAGAAATTTGATTTCTAAATATTTGCACTTATAAAGTAAATGAATTATATGGATAATTCATTTAAAAAGATAGTATTGTACATTGTTAATTAAATGGTTGAATAATAGTGTATATTGGCTTATAATATGTTGTATGTAATATATATTACGTTGTGTTATATAAACTATTTATTGTGCGTGACACAATTAAACTTAAACAAACAAAAGAAATTTAAATTGGGTGGGTACAAGGGCACAAAGGGGGTCGGCCCTTTGTTGTCCTCCCCTTTCTATCTTTAAGTTTGTTTCAAATTTATATAACATGCATAAAAGACTATTGGCCAGAGAGTAGTGTGTACACATTAAGTGTTTTCACACTCCATTCATTCTAGAATACACACACAAAACAAAAGTGTAGAATTTTCTCTCTTTCTTTTCACTATTTTCGGCCAAGAAGAGGAAGGAGAGAAAGTTGCATCAAGTGTTGAAAGTCCTAACAAGAAGGGTGTTTGTTTGGAGCATGGAGGGTATACAAGTTTGAGGTCTTCTCCTTTGAAGGATTACCATTCGATCTTCATCTTCTTCATTGTTATTGTCTCTTGAAAGGTTGTATTTCTCAACACTCTGTGGTTATGTTGTTTACAAGTATGTTAATTCATATATGGATCCTTGGCTTGGGTTTAGTTTATGAAATAATTTTTAAATTCATCTAAATAACAAGATTTAAATCATTTTATTCCGCTGCATTTTTCATATAAATGGGTTTATATGACTTTGATAATCTTGTTAAAACCCAACAGTGGCACCAAGAGCCACTTATACGGATACATGCTTCTATTGATCTAAAACTTTTCAGGTTTAATGGTGTGTCACACCATATGGCGAATTTTTTTTGGTTTTGGTTACTCCTTGGTTCTCCTAGATTATTTTACATGCATATGATAATCTTGAAGAATAATATCATTGGATGATTGGTTGTTTTGTTTGGACTAAAACCCAAATCTTTTGGTTTACCTAAGCCTTGGCTGAAACTTTGAGATTAAACAAGGGAAACCATTTTATCTTAGTGTTCTTGCATATATGGATGTGTATTGGATGTTCATACCCTAGCCTTGGCCTTTGTGTTTGGATAATGTTTGTGTTATGGTTTATTTGATTATCTAATTTGGTTGTAATATTCATTTATTTGGGTTTGTAATCTATTTATTTGTTCATATTGGTTTGTAATAGTGAGTAGATTAGTTTTTTTTCTTTTACTAGAGAAAAATGTATTAAGTTTTTTTGTAAAAGAAGATTCAACAAAGCTAGGGTTTTGGTTTTGGGCCTTTATGGACCTCATAGTCCAAAGTGGGATTCTAGCCCAAAGACCAAAGCTCAAACTTGGAGACCCATGAGAGCTAGGAGCTAAAATTGGAGCCCAAAAGCAAGCCCAAATAAAGTGGAAGAATCAAAACACAAAGTGGTCAGTTGAGGCATTTGGATACGGGATCAAGTGGGAGTTCACCGACACATGCCTTTGGTATTTTGGTTCCTTAGAAGAGACCGTTTGGCACACTTGTTTCAGTCAACAAGTGTGGCAAAAAATTAGATGGCTATGGTTATGAACTTCTGCTTGATTTTATGCTTGTGTGGTTGTTTTATGTTTTGTTTTGTCTTATATGGATATGGATAATTAACAACTTGATATTATTAACTTGCATAAAATTGGTTCCTTAGAAATCATTAAATAATAAAATTGGTTTTATTAAAGGCTAATGACTTCGAATAAAATGGGTTTATTAAAGGGACTTTGAAAATTGGTTTTCAAACAAAGTACCATACATTTGATGCATACAAACACAAGATACATAAATTGTTTTCCAATTGAGAATTTTATAAACTTAAACCCCTTTAAAACAAGTTAAACACCATGCTTTTATACAACATTCAAATCACTTAGGAACTATTTGTGGGATAAAGGTCACCTAACCACATTTAAAAAAACTTGTGTTTTGAGGTGGGGTTGCGATATTTGTGGGATAAAGATCACCTAACCATTTGTATGCGCATACTCACACGTATGTATAAGTAGGGCAACTTGAGTTGGAAACCATGTGAATAGGGTCACCAAAGCATGGCGTACAATGGTGTTGATGGGATTAAACATGCCAACTAAACATAAAGATGTTTAATCGATCCCATAAAAAAGAAGTTGCAAAGGGCTGCAATTGTCAAATGTTGACTACCTTGTTAATTCAAATAATGGGATAAAGGTCACCTAACCAATATTTAAATGCAACGTTGGATTCTAGATTTTATTATTAATTGCCTATGCGACATAGAGGGTATTAATAACAAAAAATTTATAATCATTAAAAATACTAAAATTGGACTTTATTAAATTATGTAGATGGCCCCTAACAACAACAATATCACCCCGACTGTCCATCACCTATCACTAAGAACAATCCTTGAGAAGGATCTCTCATCCATAACAGCTTCATGGATTGGTATCGAAACTTGAGAATTGTTCTCAAGCAAGAAAAGAAATCCTATGTGTTGGACGATCCTATTCCCGATTAACCCGACATTAATGATGAAGATGCCTATAATGATTGGATAAAGCACACTAAGGATTCAATGCAAGTTTCTTGCCTCATTCTAGGAACCATGATTCCTAAAATTCAAAAGGACTTTGAACATCATGGGGCATACGACATGATTACCCAATTGAAGGAAATGTCCCCTCAACAAACAAGGTTAGAATGCTTTGAAACGGTTTGGGCGCTTCATGCATCGGATAGAAGAAACCCAATCGATGTCATCTTCTGTACTCAAGATAAAAAGCCACATTGATCGTCTCGAAAGGCTGAATTGTCCCATCTCTAAATAGTTGGCCATGGATTTGATCCTTAATGGTCTAACAAAGAAATTTTAGACATTTTTCATGAACTATAACATGAACAGATGGGATAAGAGCATTGGGAACTTCATGCAATGCTCAAAAAAGCCAAAGTGGGAATCAGAAAGAAGGTACTACCAGTTCTCACAATCAATGAGGGTGGAAATAGGAAGAGGCATCACCTCGAACCAAGGCAAATGTTGCCAAAAATAAGGGACACATCAAAAGGAATGGTAAGGGAAAGGCTAAAACAGAACCACCAAAACCCAAGGAAAAGAAGCCAAAAGTTACCAAGAATGATCCATGCTTTGAATGTGGTGAGATAGGACATTGGAAGTGTAATTTTCCAACCTATCTTAAAGTGTTGAGAAACAAGAGGGATGCAGGGCAGACCCGAGGTACAACTTCCATGATTCATATTGAACTTAATGTTATTTCTTCAAACACATGGGTATAAGATACCGGATGTGGAATTCATATTTGCAATTATTATAGGGGTTCAAAAGAAGTAAACATTTCAAGAAGGGGGACACTAGTCTCTTTATGGGCAACGGAGCAAAAGTTGAAGTCAAAGCCCAAGGAGACTACATTTTGAAACTTTCAAATGGTTTGGAAGTTATTTTAAAAACATTTTGTATGCTCCTAGTTTGACTAGGAATATTATTTATGTTTCCCTTTTAAGACAATATGGTTATGTTTTAAAGTTTATTGATGATGGTATTTGTGTTTTTATGGATGATATGATTTATTTTAAGGCTAAGCCTTCTAATGGAATTTATGAATTAGTTCATGATGGCACATCCTTTGATAACTTGTTTTACCAATCAAAGCACAAAGAAACTTAAAATGGGTTTAAGTATGACATATCTTTGGCATTGTTGTCTTGGTCACATAAATAAGAATCGCATTGAAACACTTCAAAAGAATGATCTTTTGCAAGCATATGAAAACGATTCATTTGATAAATATGAATCTTGTTTACAAGGAAAGATGACCAAAGAACCCTTTAGTGGCACTAACGAAAGGGCAAAAGATTTATTAGGAATCCTAAATTCGGATGTATGTGGTCCTTTTAAAGCAATGACAAGGAATGGTGAAAGATACTTCATTACCTTTATCGACGATTATAGTCATTATGGTTATGTCTACTTGTTAAGCAACAAAGATGAAGCTTTTGAAATGTTCAATATCTTTAAAAATGAAATAGAAAATCAACTCAACAAAACAATCAAAGTTCTTCGTTCAGATAAAGGAGGTGAATACCTTAGTGATGTTTTTCAAGATCATTTCGGGGTTGTGGAATCATCTCACAACTTACTCCACCCAGAACACCACAACATAATGGTGTGTCTAAAATGAGAAACTGAACCCTATTGGATATGGTTTGATCTACGATGGCTAGAAGCACATTGCCTCTATCATTCTGGGGTTTCGCATTAATCTTCGTGGTCTGTATTCTAAATATGGCCCCAACCAAGAAAGTGTATAAGACACCTTTTGAAATATGGCATGGAAGAATTCCATCGCTATCATATTTAAAGTTATGGGGTTGTGAAGCTTATGTTAAACATAACACCCCAAACAAGTTAGAAAGTCGATCCACTAAGTGTATCTTTATAGGATATCCAAAGATTCTATGGGATATTACTTCTATAATCCAACAGAGCAAAAGGAGCAAGTAGTAGAACAGTGGAACTTAAGGAAGATCTAGAACCACGAGACGATACACATTTGTTTGATACTAGCAATCAACAAGAGGTTGTTGAAAATGATCAAGTGGTTGATCAATATACACAAAACATTCGCAGATCTGGTAGAATTAGCAATCCACCAGAAAGATATGGATTTTTATGGATGGATGCTATGTTGTTGACTTGGATGAACCAACCACATACCATGACGTAATGTCAAATACTAATTATGACAAATGGCTTGAAGCCATGAATGTAGAGATGCAGTCCATGCATGACAACCAAGTATCAGAATTGGTTGTACCGCCTCTTAACTCCAAACCAGTTGGAAGCAAGTGGGTTTTCATGAAGAAAACTGATATGCATGGAAACTTGGATACTTATAAAGCAAGACTTGTAGCAAAAGGGTCTACTCAAACTCAAGGGGTTGATTATGATGAAACCTTTTTGCCTGTGACAATGCTAAAGTCAATTAGGTTATTATTTTCCATAGCCACATATTATGACTATGAGGCAAATGCATGTCAAAACCCCTTTTCTAAATGGACATCTTGAGGAGGATGTCTATATGGTTCAACCTGAAGGTTTTTTTTCGGTCCATAACATCCTAATAAAGTATGCAAGTTAAAGAAATCAATCTATGGATTGAAATAAGCATCTAGAAGTTAGAATCACCGCTTTGATGAAGAAGTCAAGAAATTTGGATTAATCAAAAATGCGGATGAGGCTTGTGTGTATAAAAAGGCTAGTGGGAGCACCACTACCTTCTTGGTATTGTATGTTGATGACATACTATTGTTTGGAAATGACATTCCAACCACGAAAGGGTAAAAACGTGGCTTGGAACTTGTTTTTCCATCAAAGATCTTGGTGAAGCCACCTACATTTTAAGAATAAAGATCTATAGGGATAGATCAAGGCGCTTAATAGGTTTAAACCAAAGTACATACATTGACAAAATCTTGAAAAGGTTTAAGATGGAAAACTCTAAGAAAGGTTAGGTACCTATTCAAAGATGAACAATATTGAGTTCATCTCAATGTCCAAGCTCAAAGGATGAGCAAGAGAAAATGAAAGGAATCCCATACGCATCGGTTATAGGATCCATCATGTATGGAATGATATGAACTAGACCGGACATGTCATGCGCTTTAAGCATGACGAGTAAATACCAACAGAACCCAGCTAATAGCCATTGGATGGCGGTTAAGAGTATATTGAAATACCTTAGGAAAACTAAGAATATGTTTATAATATATGAGTCTAGTGAGGAGGAACTCGTTGTAAAAGGTTACACAGATGCGAGTTTCCAAACTGATCGAAATGATTCTCGATCACAATCGGGGTATGTCTTTATTATAAATGGAGGAGCAGTCTTATGGAAGAGCTCAAAATAGGATGTAGTAGCATTGTCCACTACATAATCAGAATACATTGCCGCATCACTGGTAGCACAAGAAGCTGCATGGCTAAAGAAATTCATTGCTGATCTGGGGGTGGTCTATTCCATTCAAGACTTTTGTGATAACGAAGGTGCAATGCTCAAATCAAGGAAGCTTGTGCACATCAAAGACAAGGCACATTGAGTGGAGATTCAACTACATAAGGGATGAAGTTAATAAGGGAAATATATGTATTCGTAAAGTTCATACAGACCAAAACATTACAGATCCACTCATGAAGCTCCTTAAAAGGCCAAAGCATGAGACCCATACCTGTGCCTTAGGACTTCGATATTCTAGTAACTGGATTTGATTTGTTTAGTATTTGAATAACATAACAATTGTTATTTTAACTTTTTCATATGTTTATGATATTTTGAGTTATGTTCCTTTTTAGCATGTTTAAATCCATGAATAGGCTAACTATTCTAGATGTTATTAGTTGATCATACTTGCGGGAACATATATGAATGTAAGACTATTATGAACTTGGATTGGTGGATATTCATAAGGTATGAATATAAAGCAAAGGGCTGCTACCAAAGTTCATATGTATTTGTGGGATACAAGTATTGGACTGACCCGCTCTCTAACATTACTGCATGCAATCTTCGTGATTGATCATAAGTAAATTTCAGTAAAGGCGAACATCATAGTATCTTCTGACCTGAGATACATATTGGGTCTTGATATTCACCAAGTATTATACTTTAACTTAATTCTTCCCTACTCTGAAATATGAAGGTACATAAGGCTAAGATCAAGTGTAATTCAAGGTAATTATGAGAGACGTATGTAGTCAAAAGGGAATTTGTACCTCTTATTTGTTGAGAGTAAAATGTCTAAGGCTTGCTACGTTAAATAACAGAGAATGATCACTCTGTGTCTCTGGATTTGACATGACATCTGTGACAAAAGGATAAATGATAGATTCACCTAAATCATTTCAAGTGAGGTACTTGAAGGAGATGATATTATTGAATGGCCCCTCGTCATGCGTATTAGTGGTAGTAAATCGTTGCTAGGAGGTATTAACTACTTGCATCAATCTTCTATGTATCTTGTGCAAGTGGGAGATTATTGGACTCACTCTACCCAAGACACATATTAAATTGATATGGCTAGTACTTCATGATCCAAGTCGGGTCATACCCAATAACAAGCTAGACAAACACCAGAAATATTTATTTTATGATATGATCAAATAAATAAATGTTAACACTTAGAGTATTTAGAAATTGGATTTCTAAATATTTTCACTTATAAAGTCAACGAATTATATGGATAATCATTTAAAAAGATAGTATTCTACATTGTTATTTACATGGTTGAATAATAATGTATATTGGCTTATAATATGTTGTATGCCATATATTATGTTATGTTATATAAACTATTTATTGTGTGTGGCATAGTTAAAATGAATCAAACAAAAGAAATTATATTGGGTGGGTACATGGGCACAAACGGGACTGGCCCTTTGTTGTCCTCCCTTCTCTCTTTTTAAGTTTGTTTCAAGTTTCTATAACATGCATAAAAGACTATTGGCTGAGATTAATGTGTATACATTAAGTGTTTTCACACTCCATTCATTCTAGAATACACACATAAAACAAAAGTGCATAATTTTCTCTCTTTCTTTTCAGTATTTTCGGCCAAGAAGAGGAAGGAGAGAAAGTGTCATTCAAGTGTTGAATGTCCTAACAAGAAGGGTGTTTGTTTGGAGCTTGGAGGGTATACAAGCTTGAGGTCTTCTCCGTTGAAGGCTAACCATTTGATCTTCATCTTCTTTATTGTTTTTGTCTCTTGAAAGGTTGTATTTCTCAACACTCTATGGTTGTGTTGTTTACAAGAATCTTAATTCGTATATGGATCCTTGGCTTGGGTTTAGTTTATGAAATAAGTTTTAAGTTCATCTAAATAGAAAGATTTAAATCATTTTATTCCATTGTGTTTTTCATATAATTGGGTTTGTATGACTTTGATAATCTTGTTAAAACCCAACATTTTCTTCAAGAACATATTTTTCTGCCCTGGCTTTGTTGATCACAAGCTCAGCCTAGCATTCAGTTAACTTAGTGAAGAAATATTTGATTTGAGTCCTATATTGATGTGCTTCTGTTTAAAAGTTGAAATGGTTTTCTCTAGATCTTCTATTTTAAGTTTGTAATCATTTTCAGCTCTTTTTAAAATCAGATTTTAAGATATTCAAAGACTCAAGATCAGATCTCATTATAATTTATAAGACATATATCTATTTACTTTACCACTACATTCAAGTGTACAGAGATGTTCCAATACCTTGGCTTCATCATGGTCAGCCATTAGTGCTTGATTTGGAGATATATCTTCCACCTGAAAGCTCCAATCAAAGCCTCCTTCTTCAACAGCAAATGCAACTTTCTACTTTGGCTTCTCATTCTGGTTAGCTCTTTTAGTGTAGTTTGGTTTGGTTTGTACTTGGCCACCATTTGTTCTAGGTGCCTTTCCCTCTCTAGCAAAATGCCACATTTGGTTACAATTGTAACACTTCACTTTGCTTTTGTCCAGGCCAAAATTTCCATTAGCTATATTGCTTGGAAACTTTCTCCCTATTCTCTTGTAGAACTTCTTGGCTTTGTGAGTGAGAAGAGTCATTTGTTGAACTCCCTCCACGTACTTCAGATCATCTAGATGGATGCAGTCAAGATCTTCAAGGGTGAAGAGAAAGTTCTAGTACTTTCATCAGCAATTCCAAAATAATAAGAAGAGCTTGTCTCTTGGAATGAACTTCCTTGAGTGTAACTCTTCTTTGGTGTCTCTGGAAAGATGATGAAAGGACCCTTTTGTGAGTTGTTAGGGTTGTAGATAAGATGATGTTGTGGTTCTCTACAATCCCTTTCAACCACATGAAGGTTTGAACTTAGTTGATTGCTAGAGTTAGTAGATGGATTTTGCATATTCATCTCCCTTTGGTATCCACTAAGAATACCATACAACTCTGTAAGAGTAAGAGTCTTAAGGTTCTCAATTCTCTTGATAACAACACAATAGTGTGTCCATTATCTAAGAAGAGTAGACATGAACTTCCTTACAATGTCTCTATTTCAAGAGTTACTCTAACATCCATTAGAGTATCCATAATCTCAACATACATGAAGTATTATTGAGTCATGGCTTCACTTGCTATGAAGGTGAAGTTTTCAAACTGCTGCTTCTAGGGGTCTTTCTTGTTTTCTTTTGCTTCAGTAGACTCCTCATGCATAAGCTTTAGTGCATCCTATAGCTGCTTAGCAGTTTTGCACTTCTTGAAGCCCTTGTATATGGAGTTTGGAAGAGCAGTTTGGAGGGTAGTCATGGCATTATGAACTATGTCTATTCTTTTTCTATCTTCTTCAAAATAGTCAGCCACCTCCTTTGGAATCATACTACCTCCAACAGCAGCTGAAGAGGTGCTTGGTATGTGAGGTCCAAAGACAACAGATTCTCATATTCTGAAGTCTTGTGACTTGATAAAGCCTTCTATTCTTTGACAACAAAGTCTTCAAGAGTGATCAGTGGGGACATTTTCATGGTTTCGGTTTCCATATAAGCCTTTATCAGAGCTACCATTTGAATTGTTAAGTGTTTTGTGAGACTTAGGGATCTAAGATTGTGAGATCTTACAATCAAGAGCCTAGAAAGCTCTGATCCTAATTGCATGACCGGTTAAGGGATGGTCACTTACACTTAGTCTCACAATGAGAAGAGTGTTTAGAACACTTAACGGATCAAATATAGAATCAGGACTTTTGGTTATGATACTATGCACACAAGTAAACAAGAGACAGAAACTTAAGAATAACAAGTATTTGGTTTTCAAGATTGCAGTATATTGCTTCTAAAGTTTTATTACAATTATTACAAAGCATAAGCAATAAGTTACAAGTACTTGAGATACTTTATACTACCTCCTACAACCAGCCATACTTAGAAAGCCAGCTAGAAACATCAATCTAGACAACATAAGATCAATGCAGAGTCAAAAGGCAGATTGTCTCTTGACTAGTGACTATGACATGCCATAGCTCACATCCTAATATATTACAAAAAGGATAAAAGTACATAAAGTAGAAAGTTACAGTCACAAGACCTCAATGTACAATTACTAAAAGCATGGACCTTTTCCCCAACTTGTATAAGTTGGTGAGTTATCAGAGTTATAGCGGAAAGTGGTCTAGCTTTATGGAAAAGTACATCAGACAAAGCATGTATTAAAAGTCTTCGGAAGAAATTTGTCTGCATTTTATTGGCTTCGGAACACTTTGTATTTGACGCTTTGGAAGACATCACTTTTGGCTTCGGAAAATGTTGGTCTTGGCTTTGGAATATTTCATACTTAAAATATTTTCTAGTGTAGAGTATGAAACTTCCGAAGCAACTTCTACTTTGCACTACGTGGATGCATGCAAGAAGGACTTGGATTGTTTTTGATGCATCAGCCTTCATTAAACCTTACACTATTACTAGTACAATGAAAGATCTTGATTTGTACTTCATCCTATGAAACTACATTATTAATCTTTAATTAATATGCTCATACTTGATTTCAAAAATAATTTGGGTATGATGAATGATATTCATCAACATATCATTGATATTGAATTTTAAACTCTTTATGTCACTATTTGAGTTCTACAAGCTGGAAGTAGAGATGGATACATCTTTAGTTTTTAAATCATGTGGCTTGTAAATGTGAACATGATCATTGTATAACGATGTTATGAATCAAAAAATTATTTAGTTTTGAAGTATGATTTGAGTTGAATATTGTTTATAAATGAAATTTCGATGCCAATGAACCTCTAAAAACTAGTTTTCTTAATAAAATAATCAGTTGATCTTTATCGGCTCACACGACTCGAGGTGACCCAAACCTGAGGGTGTGATAGTGTACCCTTGTACCACTACTTTTACCTTATCCTTAATCACCACAGCTCTGTCATCTTTAATGTTTTCCATAACCTATTTCATTCCTATTGTAACATTCCCTCTTGTAAGTACACATAGTTTCCAAACCTTTTTTCATTGAAACTATAAAAGTTCATCCTGAAACTTATACCTAGATGTTCTCTTTTAATGTTACTTTGGTTCTATTTAATACTAGAAACATTAGTATAAACATAAGTCAGCTTCATGAGTTTTACTTCTTGTATAAACTTCTTTTGCTCCACTAGTTATGTTCTCTGCACGATCTAACTTGTTAATGGTCATTCTTGGCATGACTTCAAATTTGTTTATTGAAGTCAAGATTTGAGAAGTTAAGTTTAGGCGCTTCCAATTTGTGACTTACTATAGTGCTTCCACCACCTTCATGAACTTGCATAGGCAAGCAGAATGAACAAACGTAGTAACCACCTCAAGTTGTTTAAAGGATGTGATCATCACCATTTCAGCAACTTATAACCGTCATATTCATTATTACATAAACTGATTTGTGCTAACGAACTCAAATAAACATAAGTAGTGAGGTGAAAAATAGTAATAAGTATCAAAGACACATGGAACTAAATTAAAAATCACTTATACGACTTTAAGCACATCACTAATTATTTTAAGTTGAATGCCATCGTTTTACAAAAATCCAGTTTATGAATATATGTTAACAATATGCCTAAACACCTATAAGCTATAATCTTAGTTAGGATGCATAAACACGATATTCATTAAGGAAATAAAGTGAAGATACCGTGACATTAACACAAACATGTCAAATCCATACAAATCTCTAGAATAATAACATAGATTCATCACAAGTCATGGTGATACAATAGAAATTTAGTTCATATAAACTAATACGAAACTAAAGCTCATATGTATTGGCTAAACAATGAGTGCTTAAGCAGAAAAACAACCTAGGCATATAATGTGTTGAAGCTTGCATGAGGTCTTGAAGGTTTATTTTCTAATTCGCTTTCACTTGGATTCTTGATAAAGCTTCACAAACTATCTTCAAACGTCTTTCATATGACGAGGGATTAAGTGCCAATCAAGTTTCTTTTGTCATGAAAAAAATGCTAAAAACAAAATAAATTTATATATAAAACATTTATAATATAAACACATCAACTACTTGTATCAATTTCATAAATATCATTATTGCCTAGTGTTAAAATAAAATATGTTATTCATAAAAACTAAAATGTCTATCACCATTATAAAAAACATAATGAAAACCTTCTTTATGCAAACGAGAAACTGAAATAATATTCATTATCAAACTAGGCACATAACAAGCATTCATATGCCATTTAGCAACAATATGAGCACATGTGCCCCATTGCAAAATGGAGGTCCGAAACCCTCTTTAGTCCCTACAAGTTAAAACAAACGTTTCTAATATATATAATCTATAATTTTACAAAATGGTAAGTAAAAGTAGCATAGTCATCATTACCTAAATTTTTTTTGGTTGAAATAATAATGTAAGTAGAATATGAGAGTAATTATTATTATTGAGAAACAGTAATATACATATAATTAGGTAAATGGAAAATATCATAAAAAATCAACATACTTTTAGTTTTCTCACAAAAGTCCTTAAACAACCTTTTACACGTAAAACTAAGATCTTCCTGTTTTGTCTTATAAAAATCACTTAAAAATTTTGTACATAAAAAACAAACATACTTTTTGTTTTTTCACAAAAAGAACCCTCAACATAAAAGTCCCTAAACAGTTTTTTGCAAGTTAAAAGAACCAAGATGCAATCTGTTAAGGGTTTTTTATGTGAAAAATAAAGTACGTTGGTTTTTTATGTGCAAAAATTATTGAAGGATTTTTATGGGACTAAATAGAATTTACACTGGTTTTTTACATTCAAAAATTTTTACCAAGACTTTGGTGAGAAAAAACTAAAAGTATGTTAGTTTTTTTTATAGTATTTGCCCAAAAAGTAAATTGTAAGCAAATAATGTCTTTTACGATAAGTGACATACATAAATTTATACATTTGGGTTTGGATCAATACATAGCATCTTGATGTTTCATATAAAGGCATAAACATGCATAAAGTATGTAAATACAAATGATTTCATTCAAGAACACTTTTTTCTTTTTATCATTTTACATTTTGCATTTACATTTATCTTGTATCTAATTTTTTCAAAATCAGATGGACAACCAACCGTTTTCTTACTGGTCCATTAATCTAACCGGATGATATCATAGGTGATAAAAAAAACAGTTTTTTTTAATCATAGTATATGTTTTAATATGGATTTATAATTTGAACAAACTAAAAGAATAACTAAAATATTGATAATGGAATACAATATCTTGTCAAAAAAGAGACATTTTGTTGGAATTTTTTTTATTAAAATCAAATCCAACCTCCGGGCCTAGTTCGTAAGTACTAATAACATATCTGATCAAATAGAAATTGTCAGATTAGATATAACTAGGTTGATTCTTTGTTTGGTTCCTGGTCCATGCGGTCTAGTTCTGAAAACGATGCTTGCATCTAGCTAGTATTGCTAATGAAAAGGAAGCAAATGCGTTACATCATAGACGTAGCTTGAATGTAATATGTTTTAACCGATAATCGTTGTAAATAGATTGCCAGTAGTGTAAATGATAAAGAAATGAGATTAGCATACTTTGACTAAATAGTTAAAGATGGGTTGTCTCCCCTCTCCTCATGTACGACCACAAGTTGCAGTGGAAAGATTATTCCAATTGTTAATCATTAATTAACTTCTTTTTGTATGTAACATGCACATGTTGCTAAAAAGGTGCTTGCAAGAAGGAAGTATCATGCATGTTACAAATGGTTTTAAATTTTTTTTTTCATATTTGTTATTTTAATCAAAAAAGATTTTTTTACATTTAACTCCCCAATATTTGAAAAAGTTTCCATTTTCTTCTAAAAGCATGAATTCCATGATAAAATTTTTAAACATAAATTAGGATTTTGTTTTTATATAACAATTTACATAAATACATTTTTAACGATAAATATTTAACATTTTAAAACAATGTAGCAAAGATTTTGGGATTAAAATGATAAGGTTCTCAAACCTTGAAGAACCAAATACAAGAAAAAATATTTTTGGATGAAAATGACAAATGTAATCAAACCACAAAAAAAATGACAAATCACTCTTTTATTTATGTTACACATGTATTAAATATATGTATTGTAATTCACCAAAGTAAGTCGAATGCGTTGTAATCACCTTACAAACAAGCCAAACTAGTTAACTAGAAACATGTAGCATGTATGTAATTATTCCTATACGAAATGGTGTATTGAACTCATATTCTTATCTTTCTTTTTTTAATTCAAATTTTGAACCTTCAATTTAGATACGACCCGTTAGACAAGACAACCTAAAACATGATTATTTTTGTGTTAAATTTATATTGTGCTTTTTATTATCAAAAAATATCACCCTAGATACACCAGCATAATTTATACATGGAAGAGTTGCTAACTTCCAAAATTCTCCCGAGGGAATTAAGCAACCACATATGATTAGAATTGCTATTTTATGATAGGGAAGGAACTTGAGAACATCAATGGTGAGAAACTGGTCCATAAAAGAAACATATTCAGCAAATTTCAAACGATATGTCAAATATTTGCAAAGTAATAAGATCACTTAACAGAAAATCCTTAATTCAACTGCTCAAGTAATCCAAATGAAAGCAGTCGGGTAGATATACGGTGTGTCTGCAAAACCTTTGTTTCATCGCCCTAGATATGAAACACGGTCTTTTTGTATTGCTTGTGCCAAGTTGATATCAAACAGTTCACACCGTATTGGCATCTCCATCTCATAAAACGGATTCTTCAAAACATAATCCGTATATAGTTCATATATATGCTTCAACAAATTCTCCATGTTTTGTGTTCCAGGCTCAGATACCACGAAAAACTTTGTTCCTGCCAAATATAAAACCAATTAGTAAAGTGATGTTGAGAAGTTCTAAAGCTTATTTCACCAAAACTATATAAAATTTAGTCTTGTAGCAATCATTCTAAGTTATTAATGGGGCTAAAAAGCTTTTTTGTCATGAGAAGGCCGACACGAGTGACCCATTTAGTTATTTGTGCTAGGTTCAGATTGACCTGATCAAGCCCTTTTCATATAAGATTTAAACTTTTTTAGGCAAGTTCATCCAATGTGCGAACAAATGCATAACAACTTGGGCTTATTTGAGGGAAGTAAACGTTTGGAATCTAATATTAGCTCCTAACATACATATGCCAACAAACTGTATTTTAAAATACGCATCTGCTTCTGCATTAAAATATATAAATAATATTTGAACTTAATTGTTACAGCCACAAGTACATGAAGAAAGTCATGCCTGTACGTGTTAGCATCTTATGCCCGCAGCATATCATGGGCCCACATCCCTCGCTTGTGATATTTATACAATTAACCCTTTTTTATTTATCAGAAGTGATGACCTCTATATATATCAGAGAGCAATCAGACATACTACGGGGTGCTCAACAACACCTTACAGCACACTAGAAGCAAAAAGGATGGCCATAAAGAGACAGAATAATTAACTACCCCAGAATGTACTAAAACCACAATGCATATCATGCATATGCAGAAGTTCTCTACTTTGGGGCAAGCAAATGATAGGTAATATCAAAGTACGAGGACATATAATGAGAGGACATTAAGTGATACACCAATGGTCTTTCAATGATGAAAAAAACATGCATCAAGTTATAAATTTGAGATAAAATTTCACTTTTGTCTTCAAAAGGTTCATAATCTAAACACATGCATACCATAGACTATCTCTTGACTTTCAAGTGAATTTACTATAAAATCATTTTTGATGTACCAAATTGGCTATCAATAAGGCAGCACTTTGCTTTGCCAAAAAAAAAATTACATCAGTTTATTTAGTGCCAGAAAAACATCAAATATATTGGCATAAGTGTGTGAAATTCCCATGTCCCACAAAGTGGCCTAGGAATGCAATTAATACAGACTTTCATACAGAAAACAAATCTACTAAAACCTCTCCATATAAACAACTATGAATCGTGGTTTGACTTTGTTATCAAATTGTAACCTGCTATATTTCAATAGAGAAAATGTAGCGGTTTACAATGTACAAGATCCAGAGCTGAATGTAATCAGATCTTTAAGTTTTAAGGGTCAAACTAACATGAAGAATCTTCAATCTAGCTTCTCAGATGTACAAAGGATGGTGCGCATGGCTCATGACAAGGATAGTTGTGTCCATCTTATGCATATCATGGTACAATATAATACAACACAGTGTATGATGTTTAAGTCTAGAGGAGAGAAAATCTGAAATTTTGACAGCCTGGATGGATAATGAACTTCCATTAGGTGTTTTTGTTCTTATTTGATGTTTCTATTTAAAGCTGTGAATTTCAAGGGGAGGTAATGTGATGCACTAGGAAGGAAATGAGTTATGTTCCATGGCAAGAGGAAAATTATAATCCACCCTTTTACTTGTTAGTTTCAGAGGTCTAATTTGAAGGTGAAGATTAAAAAAGATACATCCTCTTACTTAACTAAAGCTGTTTAGTTGGCAGTAGATTTGTTTCCCGTGCTCTAATATTTTCAGTCAAAAAACAATGATTATCATGATTGACACAACCACGTAGCTCCCAACCGCCACAAATATGCAAAACACATGAACTAATGAGATGATAAGTGGTATAATTCATACCAACAGGATCTAAATCACACCAATAACCATCAAATAGAAAGTCTTGCAGCAAAAATTATCATACTTCTAAAATATTGCATGAAGTACCCGTGTTCACCCACATGACATATTTCTAAGAGCAAAATGGTTGTTAATTAATTAAACAAGATGATTCCTCCTGCATGAACTTTCAAATTAGTGTATGCAATTACATAAACACTTAAATCTATCTTCTCTCGTTTGAATTTTGAAGAAGAGTGATAGGTTAAAGACCAATGGATTCAACTTATGTACCAATTTCTTAAAGATTCTTCGAGAATATATGACATGTAGAGTTAATGCTTGAAATTTGGTAATTATTTAACATGCCTTATGATTTTCCTGCAACCTATGTTTATGAGTTGAACCCTCAACTATTTGAGGATAGACACCTTTCCTACACACCTTGATAATGCTAGCCCACAGAAGACACTCTGGTGTGTATGAAGATTATCCATGAAAAAAGGAGGATGCATCGTGATCATTTAGAAATTAATACCAGGGTCCACGGGTGTAGCTAGGGACTTTAAACAAACACTTTGCCTAGAAAGAAAACCAACTGAAGAAGACAAGAGTTATTCCACATTTAAGATCAATACTCTTAAACGGAAAACTGATAAAAACTTATCTTGCAAAATTGAACAGAACATCATCATCATCAGGTGTTTGTCACAACATTTAACTTAGATAGATAATGTTCATCAAAGTTTGAAATCCACAAAGATATTTGAAACGAAAATAACTTGTTCAATTGCAATCAGACTCTCAGCCAATCAGTAGGTACTTGTTACAACATTTAGCCTAGATAGAAATTAGGAGGAAGATAACTTAAAATCATGATGAAACAGTGAGACAATGAGTATGAATTAAGAAGATACCAGTAAGAGATTGAAAGCAATGGAGATCAAATGTGTCGGCTTCGAGAAGTTCGATACCAGAGCATCCCGGAATAGGGGACAATTGCTGAGAGATGGCGTGCATCGAATGCCACAAACTAGCCAATCTCAAGCTATCGTTCGTATCCATTCTTCCTTGTAACCCGTAATCCTATCGTATTTTTGGATCATCAAACAAGATCCAATATGAATATCGAATCTGGATTAGGGATTAGGGATTAGGGATTTACCTTGTAGAAAATGAGACCCCCTGATTTGTTGATGATGTAAAGGCTATAAATGGCTGCCATTCCTTGATTGCAGAAGACAGATCGAGTTCTTACTTCGACTGCAAACGAGAAATCGTCGATGCTTATTGGGTACCACACTTTACAAGGGACTCGGCTAGGATAGTTTCACTTTCAAAGCACCATTAGTTTCAAGTATGTTTCTTTCCTTTTTTTTCTTTTCTTTTGGAACCACAAGCGAGATTATTCATTAAAGCTAGTAAGATGCTAGACAATTAAAACGTGTGCAATGATAGGGTGAAGAGCCGCATCATTTGTAACACCCGGAATTTTCAAGGTAACAAGAAAGACAAAGTTCTCGCACGAGATTATGTTATCGCATGGATGAAGTTCTCGCACGACCTGCTGCATTATGTGTTATGTGTTATGTGATATGTGTTATGTGTTATGTGTTATGTGTTATGTTTATGTTTTATGTGTTATGTGTTATGTGTTATGTTATGTGTTATGTGTTATGTGTTATGTGTTATGTGTTTGTGTTATGTGTTATGTGTTATGTGTTATGTGTTATGTGTTATGTTATGTGTTATGTTATGTGTTATGTGTTATGTGTTATGTGTTATGTTTATGCGTTATGCGTTATGCGTTATGCGTATGCGTTATGCGTTATGCGTTATGCGTTATGCGTTATGTGTTATGTGTTATGTGTTATGTGTTATTGTTATGTGTTATGTGTAATGTGTATGTGTTATGTGTTATGTGTATGTGTTATGTGTTATGTGTTATCTGTTATGTGTTATGTGTTATGTTATGTGTTATGTGTTATGTGTTATGTGTTACGTGCGTTATGGGTTATGGGTTATGCGTTATGCGTTATGCGTTAGGCGTTAGGCGTTAGGCGTTATGCGTTATGCGTATGCGTTATGCGTTATGCGTTATGCGTTATGCGTTATGCGTTATGCGTATGCGTTATGCGTTATGCGTTATGCGTTATGCGTTATGCGTTATGCGTTATGCGTTATGCGTTATGCGTTATGCGTTATGCGTTATGCGTTATGTGTTATGTGTTATGTGTTATGTGTTATGGGTTATGTGTTATGTGTTATGTGTTATGTGTTATGTGTTATGTGTTATGTGTTATGTGTTATGTGTTATGCGTTATGTGTTATGTGTTATGTGTTATGTGTTATGTGTTATGTGTTATGTGTTATGTGTTAGGTGTTATGTGTTATGTGTTATGTGTAATGTGTAATGTGTTATGTGTTATGTGTTATGTGTTATGTGTTACGTGTTACGTGTTATGTGTTACGTGTTATGTGTTATGTGTTATGTGTTATGTGTTATGTGTTATGTGTTATGTGTTATGTGTTATGTGTATGTGTTATGTTATGTGTTATGTTATGTGTTATGTGTTATGCGTTATGCGTTATGCGTTATGCGTTATGCGTTATGGGATATGCGTAATGTGTTATGCGCTATGTGTAATGCGTTATGTGTTATGTGTCATGTGTTATGCGTTATGCGTTATCTGTTATGTGTTATGTGTTATGTGTTATGTGTTATGTGTTATGCGTTATGCGTTATGCGTTATGTGTTATGTGTTATGTGTTATATGTTATGTGTTATGTGTTATGTGTTATGTGTTATGTGTTATGTGTTATGTGTTATGTGTTATGTGTTATGTGGTATGTGTTATGTGTTATGTGTTATGTGCTATGTGTTATGTGTTATGTGTTATGTGTTATGTGTATGTGTTATGTGTTATGTGCGTTATGTGTTATGTGTTATGTGTTATGCGTTATGCGTCATGCGTTATGCGTTATGTGTTATGCGTTATGTGTTATGCGTTATGTGTTATGTGTTATGTGTTATGTGTTATGTGCGTTATGTGTTATGTGTTATGTGTTATGTTTATGTGTTATGTGTTATGTGTTATGTGTTATGTGTTATGTGTTATGTGTTATTGTGTTATGTGTTATATGTTTGTGTTATGTGTTATGTGTTATGTGTTATGTTTATGTGTTATGTGTTATGTGCGTTATGTGTTATGTGTTATGTGTTATGTGTTATGTGTTATGTGTTATGTGTTATGTTTATATGTTATGTGTTATGTGTTATGTGTTATGTGTTATGTGTTATGTGTTATGTGTTATGTGTTATGTGTTATGTGTTATGTGTTATGTTTATGTGTTATGTGTTATGTTTATGTGCTATGTGTTATGTGTTATGTGTTATGTGTGATGTGTTATGTGCGTTATGTGTTATGTGTTATGTGTTATGCGTTATGCGTCATGCGTTATGCGTTATGTGTTATGCGTTATGTGTTATGCGTTATGTGTAATGCGTTATGTGTTATGTGTTATGTTTATGCGTTATGCGTTATCTGTTATGTGTTATGTGTTATGTGTTATGTGTTATGTGTTATTGTTATGTGTTATGTGTTATGTGTTATTGTTATGTGTTATGTGTTATGTGTTATGTGTTATGTGTTATGTGTTATGTTATGTGTTATGTGTTATGTGTGTTATGTGTTATGTGTTATGTGTTATGCGTTATGCGTCATGCGTTATGCGTTATGGGTTATGCGTTATGTGTTATGCGTTATGTGTAATGCGTTATGTGTTATGTGTTATGTGTGTTATGTGTTATGCGTTATGCGTTATCTGTTATGTGTTATGTGTTATGTGTTATGTGTTATATGTTATGTGTTATGTGTTATGTGTTATGTGTTAGGTGTTATGTGTTAGGTGTTAGGTGTTATGTGTTATGTGTTATGTGTTATGCGTTATGCGTTATTGTTAGGTGTTATGTGTTATGTGTTATGTTGTTATGTGTTACATGTTAGGTGTTATGTGTTATGTGTTATGTGTATGTGTTATGTGTTATGTGTTATGTGTATGTGTTATGTGTTATGTGTTATGTGTTATGTGTTATGTGTTTGTGTTATGTGTTATGTGTTATGTGTTATGTGTTATGTGTTATGTGTTATGTGTTATGTGTTATGTGTTATGTGTTATGTGTTATGTGTTAGGTGTATGTGTTAGGTGTTATGTGTTATGTGTTATGTGTTATGCGTTATGTGTTATGTGTTAGGTGTTATGTGTTATGTGTTATGTGTTATGTGTTACATGTTATGTGTTATGTGTTATGTTTATGTGTATGTGTATGTGTTATGTGTTATGTGTTATGTGTTATGTGTTATGTGTTTGTGTTATGTGTTATGTGTTATGTGTTATGTGTTATGTGTTATGTGTTATGTGTTATGTGTTATGTGTTATGTTTATGTGTTATGTGTTAGGTGTTAGGTGTTATGTGTTATGTGTTATGTGTTATGCGTTATGTGTTATGTGTTAGGTGTTATGTGTTATGTGTTATGTGTTATGTGTTACATGTTATGTGTTATGTGTTATGTGTTATGTGTATGTGTTATTGTTATGTGTTATGTGTTATGTGTTATGTGTTATGTGTTATGTGTTATGTGTTATGTGTTATGAGTTATGTGTTAGGAGTTATGTGTTATGTGTGTTTGTGTTATGTGTTATTTGTTATGTGTTATGTGTTATGTGTTATGTGTTATGCGTTATGCGTTATGGGTTATGGGTTATGCGTTATGTGTTATGTGTTATGTGTTATGTGTTATGTGTTATGTGTTATGTGTTATGTGTTATGTGTTATGTGTTATGTGTTATGTGTTTTGTGTTATGTGTTATGTGTTATGTGTTTTGTGTTATGTGTTATGTGTTATGCATTATGTGTTATGCGTTATGTGTTATGCGTTATGTGTTATGCGTTATGTGTTATGCGTTATGAGTTATGCGTTATGCGTTATGGGTTATGCGTTATGCGTTATGCGTTATGCGTTATGCGTTATGCCTTATGCGTTATGCGTTATGCGTTAGGCGTTATGCGTTAGGCGTTATGCGTTATGCGTTAGGCGTTAGGCGTTATGCGTTAGGCGTTATGCGTTATGCGTTATGCGTTATGGGTTATGCATTATGCGTTATGCGTTATGCGTTATGGGTTATGTGTTAGAGATTCTCTGTCCTCTTGATAGAGACACAGTAAAATTTCCAATCGTTTGGAAGAGCACTCATGAACTTTCTCGTGAGATCTCTGAGTTCAGGAGTGATCTTCATAGACTGAAGAGAGGAGATAAGATCCATATACTTGAAATACTGTTGGCCGAGGGTCTCTCCAGCAATATAGGTGAAGTTCTCGAACTGCTGCTTTAGTGAGTCCTTCTTAGAGTCATTGGAGCTTGAGTACATTTGAGCGAGAGCATCAAACAATTCCTTTGCAGACTTACAATGCTCAAACCCCACCATGATGGAGTTTGGTATTGCAGTCATGAGAATTGTCATATCATTGCTGTCAATGTCTATCTTCTTTCGGTCTTCGTCAGAATAGTCTTCAACATCCTTTTCAATCATGGCACCGTTTCCACCAGGTGATGCCACCTTTGGCTTATACAGGCTATCTTGGTATCTGATGAAGCCTTCCATTCTCCTGCTCCAAGACCTGAATTTTCAGGAGTAATGATGGGAGCCTTTGTCATGGTTCCCATCGCTACTTCAGAATTGATAAGGGCCATTTTGAGTGAGTGAGTTGTAGGGAGGAGTGAAAAACAGGTTGATTTGGATGGTTAGATCACACAATGAAGAGCCTGAGAAGCTTTGATACCAATTGTAGGATCGGTTAAGGGTCACTTAACACTGAGTTTTTCTCTCAAACTCACTTTGAACAACACTCGGATGAAGGTAGATTCAATAAGAGTTGATCACAATATAGTAAGTAATACAGAACACAGAAAGTAATTTTCAAGGTACTTGCATATATTGCTTCTCAACTCAAATATTACAAGACTCTTACAAGCTTATCTTTTCAAGTTACAATGAGAAACTATATATAATACTACCTACAGCCAGATATACTTTGATACCACCTGGGATCCTATAACTAAAGCCTATACTACAAGACTATAGTTTAAGGTATCTCGGATAAAGTCTTATATGAGATTTGGTAGTCAGGACATGTCCCTGACTTACCTTTTGTCACCAAGTAAATTTGGTCACATGTGCTATCATAAAAAGGTAAACAGTGGAATAAAGTATGGTCAACTGTATGGCTCTTTGAGAAAACGCCATGCAGTGTCAGAGGTCTGCAGCGGAGTGTCAGAGACCATACTTATGTCCACTGGTTCATAGCAGTGTCTTCCGAAGGTTAAATGGCTTCGGAAGAACAAGTACTTCCGAAGGCACTTATACTTCGGAAGAGGCTGCTTCTTCTAAGGCTTGGGAACTTCTTCTTTCCTTCATTCTTCGAAAGTAGTCTTCTGATTGTTCTTCTAAGACTTATCCTTCGGAAGCAAGCTCTTGACTTCGAAAGTAGTGTTCTGTCTTCGGAAGCTGATCTTTCACTTTATCTTCGGAAGAACTCTACAACCTTTGGAAGTTCCATGCTAAGCCTCGGAAGCCTTTGCATGTAGCACCAAAATTATCTAAGTGATTTGGTTTTGGTTGCACCAGCCTTCTTCTTGATCTAAGACTTAGCAGTATTTGAGTTATTCCTAGTAGTCATACTGTTCTTCTGGGCCATAAATCATATTCCCTAAGACTCCAAGGTCTCAACAGGCACAACCAAGTTCTTTTTAGGATAGTTATGCCTTTGTCTCAGGCAATCGGCTTTCTAGTGATTTTCAGTTCTGCTTTAATGATCTAGAATGTTTCAGCCTTGATGATGTGGAATATGTGGACATTGTCCAACAGATGGCTTTATTAACTTACAGGGAAAAGAAGTTCTTCAAAAGAACTGGAAGGCAGTTTCCCCAAAACCCAACTAACAACAAGTTTGGGTTTGAGAAGACAAAGGCCAAATGTTACAATTGTAACCAACTTGGTCACTTTGCCAGGGAATGCAGGGCTCCTAAATCAAATCCAGGAACCTCTCATGCTTCCACATATCCCACTACACCTAAAGCTTCCAAGAAGTCAGCTGAAACAACTTCCGTGGCTCAAGAAGTTGACTGGAGCTTCATGGCATAGGATGTAACTCCTGCTCAAGCATTGATGGCTAGAATCAATGACAGCAAGGTATATGAATACCACTGTACTCCAGCTTGCATTGCTAAGGTTCAGTTATATCAGGACTACAATATGGAAATTAAATATGATATTGAGTCTTTAAATATCTTAAAATCTAATTTTAAAAGGGTTGAATCTAACTATCAAAAGAAAATTGAAGAGTTAGGGAAATCTACGTCCTTGTTAAAACATGAACATACCAAATACAAGACTCAAATCAATGATTTAATATCCAAATTGACTAAGGCTCAAGCCTAGCTTGTCATAGTTGAGGCTCAAGCCAGGAAACATGCTATTTCTCAGCAAAACTTCTAATCTATTCTTGCATCATCCTCTCACTCAAAACTTTGCTATCAAAATAAAGGTGGGTTGGGAACCAATGAAATTGCTCCACCATATTCTTATGAGGCTATTAGACAACCAAGGTGTGGGACTGAAGAGCAAGAGGTTCCATCTGCTGACCCACCTTCTCATGAGTCAAAACGTGATGTAACTTTGGAGACCATCACAGGGAAGAACTAGGTAAACCAACCCACTCTCACCAGTGATGATGAACCCCTAACCACCAAAGCCAGAAGAAACCAGGCTAAGGCAGCTAGAAAAACTACCAGGAAAATGGCTGAGTCCAAGCTAAAAATGGACCCAAAATAAAAAGGAGTGTTCATTTTAGCTATATACCAGGCGGTTGGAAACTCTGATCCAGGAAAAGTGTATAATACCAACACACCTATCCAACAGAAGGATCATAAGTTAAAAAGAAAGATTGCTAATAAAAACAAGAAAAACAAGAAACAACAGTCATCAAATTCCTAAAAGGTTAACATTGCATGAATAATGTGTGGTCTGCAAAACTACATGGCTAAAGATTGTTACCATAATCCTACAAGCACACATTATGCAAATAATGTTAAGAAATCTCCCTTTAAACATTCCGAGAAGAATACTGCTTGAAAAGAAAAGGTGGTGAAGGCTACTTACGAAAATAGAGAAGCTTCGGAAGAATGCCATGCTGCTTAAGCTTCAACAACCTTATCTTCACTGATCAACCAAGGGATGGAATGAAAGATCAAAGAAGATGTTGCAACCCAAATCTCTTCTTCACAAACATCTATTGAACCCCATGCATATATTTTGGTTCAATAAAATCCTTATCATTGGAAAATCCCAAGACCAATAAGGCTTGGGTTTCCAATAAAAACTAACTTTTTCACCTTATATGTAGGGACATCCATATGACAAGAATAACAATGTGTGGATTGTAGACAGTGGATGCTCCAGGCACATGACTAGGAACATATCTCTTATTCAATCATTTCAACCTTGTGATGGAGGTCATGTTCAATTTGGAGGTGAGGCTGGAGGATACATTTTTGGTAGAGGAAGTGTATCCAATGGCAAGTTAAAAGTCGACAAAGTACACTTTGTCAAACAACTTGAACACAATTTGTTAAGTGTTTTCTCATTTTTTGTGATCAAAAGCACCAAATGCTTTTCACAAAACATGTGTGCATTATACTCAAACCCAGGATGACAATTCCTCAAGAATTGGTGCTTCTTAGATCTCCTAGGAGGGGGGATATGTACAAGCTGGATATGAACAATGCTTCCCCACTAGGTGAATTATCATGCTTTCTTCCAAAGCTGATGGTGATGAGTCAACACTATGGTATAAATGTAGGTGTCATGTCAATTTTAAAACCATGAATAACTTGGTACATGGTTTACCTAAAAAGGAATTTTTCTGTAAAAATAATTGTGTTGCATGTCTGAAAGTAAAGCAACATAGAGCATCTCATAAATTCAAAGTTTTTAACTCTATCACCACTCCATTACACTTATTGCACACGGATCTATTTGGTCCAACAAGTATAATGAGCATTGGAAGGAATCATATTGCCTTGTGATTGTTGGTGATTTTACAAGATTTACATGGGTATATCATTTCTAAGAACTTGTGAAGTCCACTGGATCGGTAGACATCCGAGCGTGTTCTTGACGGAAGGAATCAAAAACAAAACCAAGAGACAATCAATAACACGAACTATAATAAAATGGTTTCATTGATAAAACCTAACGATTACAAGCTCGTTACAACATAAGAATCAAGACTCTTGGCAAGGGGAGATCGAGCATGATCTCCCCTCTCATCTGGCAGCCCTAGGCCCCGGGCACACTCCTCTCAAAACCCTTTCTCTCTACACATTGAAACTGGTATATATAGGCCTCAGCCCATATCAGATGTGACTGGGCTCATTCATGCGAGTGGACCACACGTATGGTTCAATCATATGACTGGACCATGTGTATGGTCCAATCGTATGACTGGACCATACTTATGATTCAGTCTTATGAATGTCCCAATCGCATCTCTCAGTTGTACGACTGGTCCATTAGCATGCCTCAGTCATACGACTGATTCTCATTCACATATGCTCCCGGGAATGACCTAGTTTCATGTGTTTACAACATATCAGGTGTATTACATTAAGCCTAAACTATTCGTCAAGCGATGGACACACTATATATGACAATATACGCTCCAACAAATTCCCCCTTAGACGTTGCTTGCAAATAGTAGATAACACCTCTTACAATATTCGGGCAATCTTTGCTCTGGTTTCCAATAGAATCAAATGAAAAACCATATTAGCCAACATTACCGATCCGTCAGGTTGCTACAGTATCCCTGAAAATGAATTTAGGCACAATAGCTATCGTTTACTTTGCAGAACACCATCATAGCAACAAGATTCCCCATATGACTGATTTTTCTAGATAATGACATGAACAATTTTCCATTGCTTAAATCTTTACATAGGCTAACTTGATTAACATTAACACCTATAGAAATTCCCCCTCAAATTCAGCATATCCCAATATATAGACATTGTGCTCTCCTGGCGTCTTCATACGATGTATTGGGCAAATAATAGAGGGTTCCAATCCACAGCTAACAATCTCAACCAAATCAACATGCATTCAGATTCATCATCAGAAACGGGCTCACATCATCACTTTCTAATTGCATCTTCATTTCTCTAAACATGGATTCCCCCTAAGAATGAGAATCCTCTCTGTGTGGATAGATATAACTTGATTGGCCCATAAATAGTCAGATGCTCCTGACTATCCCACAAAATCAGCACCGACTGTTGATATCTTCTCTTCTCTCTTTCGTGTTCCAACTACATTCACCTATTCTGGAAGTCCGATGAATAATAGGGTATACATCAAACTTATTTGACAAAAGAACCTCAGGGTGAATATGGTTTTCTCATCCTCAAATCTGGGCAAGAGGCAGTTCTAGCCTCTTTTTTTGGTCTGGAACAAATGCGGATGAGTCAATGCACATGGCTCATTCGTGCGATTGAACATACGACTAGTCCAGTCGCACGACTAAACATACGACTGGTCCAGTCATATGAATGGTCCATTAGCATGGCCTAGTTGTAAGACTGACCCATTAGCATGGTCCAGTCGCACGAATGGTCCATTCGCATGGTCTAGTCGCATGAGTGGATCTGCACTTAGATTTTCAAATCTGCAGCCTCCAAGGCTGCCAAAAACTCTAATCTTATCTATTTTACATGAACCGAGCCAACATAGACATCATAAGATTCGTAGGGGTGATTGGAATGTGGTTTCGAGTTTGATTTTAACATAGAAACAACACACGTAACCAGATCTGAGCAAAACACAAAGAACACGAAGTGGGTTTAACGTCAAAAAACCTGAAATCGATCGATAGACATCCGAGCGTGTTCTTCACGGAAGGAATCAAAACCAAAACCAAGAGACAATCAATAACACGAACTATAATTAAATGGTTTCATTGATAAAACCTAATGGTTACAAGCTTATTACAACATAAGAATCAAGACTCTTGGCAAGGGGAGATCAAGCATGATCTCCCCTCTCATCCGGCAGCCCTAGGCCCCGGACACACTCCTCTCAAAACCCTTTCTATATATGACAATATATGCTCCAACAGAACTAAAGATGAAACTGCTGAAACTTTTAATATCTTTTATTCTTAAAATAGAAAATCAAATTGATCACAAGGTTAAAATAATTAGAAGTGATCAAGGGATTGAGTTTAAGAATCAAGTTCTTGACTCGATCTATAACTCAAAAGGGATTGCTAGACAATATAGTGCTCCTAGAACTCCTCAACAAAATGGTGTTGCTGAGAGGAGGAACACGACACTTATTGAGGCTACTCGAACTATGTTAGCTAATTCAAAGCTACCTTTAACATTCTGGCCAGAGACAGCTAGCACTGTATGCTATGTGTAGAATAAAGTTCTTGTAGTTAAGCCACATGGAAAAACCCCTTATGAGCTATGGAATAAGAGGCCACCGTTCATTGGCTTTCTAAGGTCCTTTGGTAGCAGGTGTACCAGGTGTACCATACTTAACACAAAGGAAAATAAGGAAAAATTTGCTAAAAAGTTTGATGATGCTATCTTTGTTGGATATTCTCCTAACTCTATTGCTTATAGAGTTTATTACATCAAAAATCAGAAATTTGAGGAATCATCCAACATTGTTGTTAATGAGCACACTCCTTGTGTCAGGGGGAATGGACCTGATCATATTTTTTATTTAGAATTGTTTCCAAACTATTTTAAACTTTGTTGTGAGAATGTTTCAGCTGGAATATGTACTCAAAGTGATTCTGATGATAACAAACTGTTTGAGTTACCTAGACCTATTCCAAGTTCTCCAAGAGTTGCTAATAATCAAGCTTCCACTATTGTCAGATCTAATAGTATAACTATCTCAAGAAATAGTAAATCCTTAACAAGTTGTCAACCTAGTGAGCCTCAAAACTCATCCGCTAACACTACACAACACCAAGCTGATGGAAGTAGCATTTTAAAGGAACATGTAATTGTTAATGTTGCTTCACAACCAACTGAAATTGATGTTGTTTCTCATTCATTTAATCAATCCTCATTGAATGAGTTTGAAATAATAGCTGGTCTAAGTGTTTAAGTTCCAAAACAAAATATGTCCAATTTGGATCTATCTTTGCAACTGGATATGATCCCTAGGCTTAGGATTCACAACACTCATCCAACTAAGAACATCATTGGAGATGTCTCTAAGGGTGTGAGAACAAGGGGACAAACTCACAATGGGAATGTCTACTTGCATTCATGCTTCTTATCTTATATGGAACCCTAGAATGTAGATGATGCCTTAAAGGATAGTAGTTGGGTTGAATCAATTCAAGAGGAATTGTTTTAATTCAAATGACAAAAGGTTGGAACCTATGTACGCTACCATCCGGTCAAGTACCAATAGGAACCAAATGGGTTTTCATGAACAAGAGAGATGATAGAGGTTTGATCATCAAGAACAAGGAAAGACTGGTGGTTCAAAGATATGCTCTAGAGGAAGGAATTAATTACACTGATGTCTTTGCTTATGTTGTAAGACTTAAGGCATTGAGGATCTTTCTTGCTTATGCTGCAACCAAGAATTTTACTGTCTACCAACTTGATATCAAGTGTGCCTTTCTATATGGAAATATAGATAGGGAAGTATACATGTGCCAACCTCCAAGATTTGAAGACCCACAACACCCCAACTACGTCTGCGAATTGGATAAAGCTCTCTATGGGCTGCACCAAGCACCTAGGCTGTGGCATGAGACTCTGTCTCAGTTTCTCCTGAAGAATGGTTACACTTCATAAGGAAGTCTGGGAAAGACATCTTGCTCGTCCAAGTCTTTATTGATGACATCATATCTGGTTCCTCAAATGACTAAATGTGCAAAGACTTTGAGGGCATCATGAAGAAGAAATTTGAGATGAGTTCCATGGGAAAAATGGACTTTTTCCTTGGAATTCAAGTGAAGCAAACCAAGGACGGGTTCTTTATCAATTAATCTAAATATGTATCTGACATTTTAGAGAGATTTGATAGGAAAGACTGTAAGCCAACCAAGACACCTATACCGATAAATCACAATCTTTGTCCTAACTCTGAGGGGGAGGATAATGATCAACATCAGTATAGGGTAATCATTGGTTTTATAATATATCTCACAACAAGTAGACCTGATATCATGTTTGCAACTTGCATCTGTGCAAGATATTAGGCTGCTACAAAGGTATTTCACCTAGTTGCTGCCAAGAAAAATCTTAGATACCTCAAAGGAGCACCTAAACCAGGTCTCTGGTATCCAAGGAACAACAATTTTAATCTCTATGGCTATTCTGATAGTGACTTTGGTGGCTACAATATGAACAAGAAATCAACATTAGGAGGATGTCAATTTCTTGGTGGAAGGATCATCTCATCACAATGCAAGAAGCAATCCTATGTTTCAACATCTACTACTGAAGCTGAATACATTGTTGCTGCTAGCTGCTATGGATTCAAAACAAGATGATAGACTATGGATTCAACTTCATGAGTACTCCTACCACATTGACAACAACAATGCTATCTCCATTATAGAAAATCCTGGGAAGCACTCCAAGATGAAACATATTGACATTAGTATGATTTCATAAGAGATATTCATGAGAAAAATTTGATCAAACTAATCAAAGTTGATTGAAATAAACAATATGCTGATTTGATCACTAAAGCATTTGATGAATAGAGATTCAAGTATCTGAATACAGCTATTGGGATGATAACTATTGATTAGCCTTGCTCATTTGAAAACCATTTCAAAATATGTTTTATTTCTATCAATACAATCTAAGCCTGGTTATAAAAAGTCTTTATTCAAAATTTCACGAAGTATAAATTCCTCCAAAGAGGAATTAACCCTCGGAAGATGTCATGTATATCTTCCGAAGCAAAATTCCTCCAAGGGAAATCTTCTTTTTGCAAGAGTTTTAGTCTCAGAAGAAGCATTTGATAAAATATCAATCTACTTCCGAAGCTTATAAACTTCTTTATTGGAATGCCTTTTTACCTTCGAAAGTAAAACATTTATCTTCGGAAGTAAGATTGGCTTCGAAAGAAGATTACATTCGGAAATGTTTTATACTCGGAAGAAAGCTTTATTGTGTAACGTAAATCTTTTGGGCCCCACTCTGTAAAAACTATAGATTTTCTCAATGATGTCGGAATTTATAAATGGATTTTATCTTACCACCCCTGTCACATCATACCCCAAACCATCACTTCACTTTATCCATCCATTATTTTCACACATTTAAATACTTATAACCTATTCACTTAATCTTTTTACCAATTTTACTGCCCAAAGCTTCCTTCGTCCTCACTTTACCCAAATTCAAGCTTATTTCCCTGCTTCTTTCTCACAAAAATGGCACTAAACCCTTAACATAATCAAGTCGCACTCCTGGATTCATCCAAGGATGCTGACTTCTCTGAAATTATCTCCTTCCTATCCCAATCAACCTACTTCACAACCCTAACTGTCAACCCCACCGTGTATTCAAACCACACGACTGAATTTTGGGGGAACAGACAGATCATAACTCTGAATGGAGTTAGGGTTCTGAAGTTGAGCATTTATGGTCAATAGTTGATCATATTTGAATAGGTCATCAAGCTGACATTTACGACACATATACCCTAATAGGGTATGGCGGTGATGTGAGCCGGTCAACGGTTTATAAATTTAACTTCTCTTTTAATTGGAAGTTCTTGCTTCACATAGTCCTTCACTGCTTGTCAAACAAGTCTACAGGATGGAATCAAATCCCATATGAACTAGGATGCCTAGTTCATGGGTTGGTAAAGGGCCTCTGTTTTAACTATTCAAGATTTGTGTTAACCAATCTAATTGGGAACCTTCAAAGGGAGACATTTTACTGTATCCCCGGTTCATTCAGCACATTATCAACTGTTAGTTGGCCCAGAGAAAGCTTGTCTGTGCAGCTACTCTCCCTATTCCTTACATGTGGCTGACCATCTTCAAAGTGCTGAAGAGGATGTCCACCAACTTCACTAGAATACATACTCCACTTCTTCTAAGTATGATTGAGCGCATAGCTCCTAGTAACATCCCTGTTAACCCCATAGGTGATGAACCCACACCAATAATAATCCTCACAATGCCAAATCTACCTGCTCACCCCATCAAAATCACATACCAGAGATGTCCCAAATGAACCCTTGTTCAATCTACTCTGATTAAACTAGTCTCCCTGTTCAATCCAAATGAATAAAGTGGAAACATGGGCTCCCACTGAGTCTGAGGTCATACCTTCCTTCACTTTTGACCTTACTAGGGTATTACATCTCATCAGTCTCAATCCCATGAGCCCGAAACCCAAGATGAAACCTCTCAGGATAAGTCATTATGCTTTCTTGAGTAGCCAAAAAGGGACAACCTTCTCATAGTCTCAATGCCAATAGACATTGATCAATGTCCCAAGTCATTAGGCTTAACCTCTATATCCTTCACTAACTTACTTAAAGGAACTGATGAGGAGATTATGTCTCTTCAAAGAAATGAAGTTGATCCACAACACCCATCTAAGGATCAACTTAGCCTAGAGAGACCCCTAATCTCTCTCCCCTATAAGTAAGCCACAACTGAGGTGAGTCCCACTGATGTGAAGGGGACTCATGTAAATTCAGCTGCTACTACTGAAGGAGCCTCATTGGATCCTTAAGACAGTGGTAACATTTCTAAGACTAAATCTAAGGCAACCGTGCCCTTTGATGACTTTGAAAGAGACATCATTAGGCACGAGAAACTAGGGTGCCAAGAAAAAACATTTGGTGGTGAGGATGAACATACTAGGTATGTTACCTTATCTCCCCATGATTCTTCAAAAGAAGATGAGGGAAGTCCGCAACTCACCATTCGAGACCTACTTTCTAAAGTCTCAAACCTTGAATCCAAGGTTAAGACTTTAGAGGATAGGTTTTCCACTCAGCAACTTGAGATTAAAAGTCTCAAGGCCAAACTAGTTGAGAAATAGATTGAGAAATCTGTTAGGCACGTACCAATTTAGGTCTCCTTGACCTCTTCCTTTAGCTCATCAAGCTCTTAGGATAATGATACCAAAAAGGGGGAGAGTGTTTAGAGACAAACACCAAAGGAACCATAAAGTTTAGCTCTCTCAACTCTAACTTCAAGATATCCTTCTCAACAAGCAACAGTTTTCCCTAAGCCTCCTCCAATTCTTCTTCAAATGGACCCAAGGATGCTCAAATATCTAAAAAGGTTGTTTTTCCAAGCACCAAATGGGATCTTCCATTGAACAACCAAGCCCAAATGTTGTTGTCGCATACTTTGGAGCTGAAGAGCTTCAAAGGTTGAATGCACCTTCTACCACTATCCAAGAAGTTGGTCAACCTAAGGTCCATATTAAACCTGAGATTGACTTTGAACGGTAAATGAGGATTGATGGCCTAACAACTGAAACGTTGGGATAGATAGTGCAATCCTACAAACTTTTGAAGCTGAATTCAAAGCCTCGGAAGAACCATTTCAATCTTTCGAAGCTGAGTTGGAAGCTGCGGAAGGGTTATTCTCTTTATCTGATGATCCGGTTATCATAAATGCAATTCTTGAACTAGCATCTGAGGTAAATAGTGAGGATTTTCTCAACTGACCCCTCACTTAAACAACATCATTACCACATGTTCCAATCACCACCTCCAAAGTCTAGAACTTCCGAAGAAACCAAAGGGAAGAGGAAGATGATTACGGAAGAGCTTCTGGAGGAAAAAGGTTAGAGAAGCTAGAAAGAAAAGGTAGACTCCCCACTAGGAAACTGCTAGCTATAAGTAGCAAAGCAGCTACAACCAATCAAGAGGCTAACAATAATAGAAGGAGGGTGGAGATCATTGACAGGCTTGTCAATCTTTGAGCTGTCAATAAAGATGCGCTCCTGCTACCACTAGAGGAGCTGATTGAGTTAGAAAAGGCAACCCTGTTGCAGATTAAGCAAGAAGAAGAAGCAGGAAGGTTGACCTTAGTGGATGAAAGGAAGAGAAAGAAAGAAGAAACTGATAACAGTGAGGAGCGAAAGGATAACTTTCCTAAGCTACAGGGGATTCTCTCTTGGAGAATTAACTTCTCACAACAATGACATGATCTTGTGGCTTTTCAAGAAAGAGCAAGAAGAAATGGAGAAAGAGAGAAAGAAGGCTGCCAAGGAGAAACTGAGAGAGAAGAAGAAGAATGAGGAAAAAGCTGGACTTGGTGCTGTCAAGAAGCTAGGTGACAAAGCATAGATGAAAGACTATCTAAGGGCTCATGGCTTCTCTGACAAGCAAGTGGGTCCTACGTTTGAGAAGACCCCGCAGTGACATGTCAGCAACATCAAGGCTAACATTCATGCATGAAGAAGTAAAGAGATGTATAGGAGAGTACATGGGGTGACCTCAAGACCAACAGCTTAACCTCAACCCCAACCTAAACCTATTCCTTTCCCTGTTCCCATCAAAACTGAGCCAACCTCAGCCATACACTCTAGAATGCACATCATCAACCATACCCTCTTCCTCACCATAACCACCTCAACTACCCATCCTCAAACCCAAAACACTCCCCAGAACCCAAACACCATTACCTACCTAACAACCACTCAAGTCATCCTCTCAGCCTTCCAAACATCTCTCCTTAGAGGAATTCAAGGATACGAAGACAAAGCTCATCAAATGTACAACTTTGAGCGATATCTCTTATGAGGAGGGGTCTGCATGCTAACCTATGTTGATGGCTCCTCATGTTCCCTCACTAGAGAACAGTTCCTTGATCTGCTAAGAGGAACATTGGACCAAGATGTTAAATTCCTTAGTCTTAACTTTGACTCACTAAATGTAGAGGAGAAGAAGCTAAGAAGAGGGTTGTTAACTCCACTAGATTCGAAGAAAGGGGACAGAGTACCAATTCAGCCCCTTGTGCCAAGAAAGAAGATTATCCAGTGGATTTTTGAAGACTCTTCTCACAATGTTGTTGTTAAGAGAGAGAATAGTGAGATGAACAGGCTTAATGCCTCATCTCTGTTACACTTAAGCAGGTTTGATATTGTTGATTTTACAAAGAAGTCACTCTCCAACCCCCCAACTTTGAGATAGCTGCTTATATCAGAAATCATTTGAGCAGTCTTCATCTGGCCGAGCTAACTACTAGGAACAAGATTGATGAAGAGTTGAAACTAAGAGAAAAAGATGAAAGGGAAGGATCGGTAACTAAAGGAAAAGCCTTTCTTTAAATGGTTGACGGTCTTGAACTTGAGTTTATAGTTAGATGGGAGTATGAGTACAACTCCTGACAACTAACTCTCTTAAGAGGACCACAATAGAGGGTACACATTATTCAAAGTGATAGACTGGATCTCCTGTCTATGAATGATCTGTACAAACTTCTTAGCACCACTTTTGGGAAAGACAAGGAAATAGACAAATATCTTCTTTCTCTGGTCCTGGAAGTTTTGAGAAGCAGAAACAAGTGAGGTTTTAATTGCATTAGCCTAAGGGGAGTTTGTTGGATCAAGAAAGGTTGGTGTAACCAAAACCAAACACTTAGACAATTTTTGGTTCAACTTATGAAGAACTTCTGAAGGCAAATGAAGTTCTTTCGAAGGCAAATGTTGAGCTTCCGAAGCTTATGTCTGAAGAAGCTTCTGAAGAGAAACTCCAACTTCATAAGACAAAGTATTCCTTCTTCAAAAGTACAACACTTAGAAGAAATCAAGACAATGACTTTCAAAGTATGAAGACCTGAAGAAAGCCTCAAGCCTCGAAAGAAGTAGCCTCTTTCGAAGTATAAGTGCCTTCGGAAGAACAAGTTCTTCCTAAGCCAGTTAACATTTGTGCAGCACTGTTTAAGGGAGTTCTGGTCATTTACAACACAACACACAATGAGGAGTAACAGTTTAGAACACTTAACAAATCAAATAGGGAACTCATAACACTATATTGACACTTAGAACACTAACAAATATAAGACAGAACAAAAGACAGAACAAGAACAGAAACAACATAAGTGTTTTGGTTTTCAAGGATGTTGTATATTCTATCAAGTTCTTTTGCAAGTGTACAATCATTAGATAAATTACAAAGACGTGAAATACTTATACTACATCCTACAGCCGACCATACTTTGAAGGCCAGCTGGAGACATGATCTAGACAACAACAAAGTCAATGTAGAGTCAAAAGGACGATTGCCTTTTGACTAGTGACTATGACATGCCATATTTCACATCCTAATATATTACAAAAAGGATAAAAGTACATAATGTAGAAAGTAAAAGACTCAAGACCTTAATGTATAGTTACCAAAAGCATGGACCTTTTAACCAACTTGTGAAAGTTGGTGAGTCAACAGAGTTGCAACAGAAAGTGGTCCAACTTTTTAGTAAAGTACATCGGATAAAAGCACGTCTTCAAAAGTCTTCAGAAGATAATCTGTCTTCACTTCTTGGCTTCAGAAGACTTCACTTTAAGCTTCAAAAGATGTTGGTCTTGGCTTCTAATGATTTCACACTTAGAATATTTTCTAAGGCAAAGTGTGAAACTTCCGAATCATTCTACTCAACACTTTTGTGCATGCATGCAGGATAGATTTTTGGATGTAATTAGCTGTTCTGGATGCATCGGCCTTATACAAAACCTTACAAACTCCCCCTATGCTAATGCTACAAAAACATTTGAAAACTTCACATATCAACAATCCTCATCATGATGATGACCAATCCTTTCTTCATTAGATGGTCAGGATCACTCAGACTCTCATAATGTCTTCTCATCATAAAGAGATCATTCAGAGGTAGATTAAACCTGTCTTGCCATGTGTATACATCTTCAATACCTTGATATCTAATCATATTCCATCTCTCTGGATTAGTAGTGTAACTCTAGGATAAGATGGGTCTTCCTGATGCTAGAGGAGCTACTTGAATTGTAATTGGTGGAGCAACCTCTTCATGCATCTTCTCAGGATGATCTGAATCGTCATAAGGCCTAGAAGTGGATGACTCTAATTTCTTCTTTTTCATTGACTTTGGTATAGAGGCCATCCTTTTCTTCTTCTTTGAGCCTTTTAATTGAGAAGACCGCCTGCAACACCTTGTTGATCATCTTTGTCTTTCTTAGTTAGGTCTACCTCCCTCACATGTTTAGAAGGAGAGGAAGGTTCACCCTGCTGTTGTGGATCAGAAGCTAAAGCTTGCTAAGATTTAGCTTAAGGTCCAGGTTGTGTTGTCTCAAATTGCTCAACCTTAACCTCAACTTCCGGAGGACCTTGACTTGGTAGGGAGTGTAAGTCAACAAGCTCTCCTCTATTGATCTTCTGCTTGATAACCCTTATATGCTCATCCATTGTAGATAGAGACATAGGACCAAGTCTCCTTTTAGAGAATCCGTACAGCTTCAAGAAGCTCATCATCCTTTTTCTATCAGCAGACTTGTTCATACTTCTTTGGATGATGGCTCTTGACTTTGCAGCTTCTTCCCTCATCGTTCTTTTAGTTGCCTTTTGTTCTTTGAGCACTTGAAGTTCAAGTTGCTTGAGATACTCAAACTGAATGTACTAAAAGCATACGGGAAGAAGTAAGATGCCTGGTAAAGACCTGTGGCACTTAGATAGTTGATCATGTTGATCCTATTAGTTTCTTTATCTACCTAAGGTTATTATGGAGCCAAAGTCTCCTACACAAGACTTTCCTAAATTGGAGAGAGAGTAGGAACATGTTTGTAGAGTTTTTTTAGTTTCTTTTCTTCCTTGATTTGAAGGAGCAACCCTGCATCCTCTACTTCCCTCTTCTCTCATGACATTGCCATGTCAACCAGTTCAATTCAACTTTTCTAAGGGGAGGGAGATGATGTTATCAACATCATAGTTCCTGGTCTATAAGTAAGCAATCCTTACGGCCCTTAACTCATCATCTTGAGTGTTTGGTCTGGAGGCAACCCGGATTTCAGCTTCCATGAAGCCAGTAGAACCAATAGAAGAACTTTCTCCTGTTAGTTTCCCTTGCTCTCTCTCCTCCTCATTAATCTTCTTACGAGTCATTTTCCTTTTCTTTTTGTCACTCATAGACCTTTATGACTCAGGATCAAGAGAGCTTTGGCCTTCATTTCTTGGAGTAGCATCCATGCTCTGGCTAGAGAGAGGTTGAGATACACCTTCATCAACAGGTGTCTCATCAAAGCAAATGGATTTCTGAAGCAGTTGGTGGTGAGACAGGGCTCTCAGGTTCTATCACTAGCCTTTGGTCAAGGGTTTCCCTTTGACACTAATCTTAGAGTCTACCTCAACATCCAATTGACCAATGACATTGCCTGATTGCCATTGTCTCCTTATGAGGCTAAACTCTTTAGTAATCTTGTCTTTAATCCTTTAAGCTAACTTGTAAGCTTGTCTAGATTGGCTTGGGTTGAGAGGTGGTGTGTTGATAAGGTCAAGACCTTCATACTAGTTCAAGTCTAAAGATTGAAGACCTTTTGATGCGCTTGAACTTTTTGAAGAATGAGGGCTCTTCTTTTAGCATCATACCTCCACCCTATGATGTAGTTCTAAGTTTCTGAAGGTGGAGATGACACAGCCCTGGTTTACCTTCCTTAAAGAGACTCTAAATGAAAGAGTCTATAGAGTCCACATCAATGTGAACTTGAGGAAGTTTCTAAGTATGAAAAACTACAAGTGAGGATGGTGAGCCCTCTGTGTCCATACTTTGTGATAAACTCCTAGGTTTTGTGATTGTAATGACTTTCTCCCCCTTTTGATAGCATCGCCCACTTGCATAGGTGAGCTTAGAGTTAGTTCAATCACATCCACATGATTTTGTGTTCCTGGTTGAGCTCTTTTTAAAGGTCTTCCTACTAGTTTCTCCTTGAGATAGGATATCTCAAATTGCTAATCATTAACCTTATTTTGTAAGGTTGTCACCTGAGATTCCAAGTGACTTGCAGGACCGTTTAAGGGCTTTAACACAATTACAACACAACGACACAAAAAGAGCAGATTAACTAAACTTTAATCAAACAGTGAACTGGGTTAACCAAAGTGATACAAAGAGCACAAGTAAAGTAAGAGACAGAACAAGAGAGTATGATTTTCAAGAATGCAGTATATTCCTTTCTCTATGTTCTATTACAAGTGTTTCAAAGCATGAGATAAAAGATACAAGAACATGAGATACTTATACTACATCCTACAGCTGGCTATACTTTGAAAGCCAGCTGGATACAATTGACTAAACACAAGAACAAAATCAATTGTAGAGTCAAAAGGCAGATTGCCTTTTGACTTGTGACTATGACATGCCATAGCTCACATCCTTATCTATTACAAAAAGGATAAAGTACATAAAGTAGAAAGTATACAGACTCAAGACCTCAATGTACAGTTACCAAAATCATGGACTTTTTCACCAAACCATGTTAGTTGGTGACTTGCAGAGTTGCAGTGGAAAAGGTGATTTATGGAACAATACATCAGATAAAGCATGTGTACTAAAAGTCTTCGGAAGAAATCTGTCTTCAAAGGACGAAGCTTCGGAAGACTTTGTCTCTGAAGCTTCGGAAGACTTCATGTTTGGCTTCGGAAGATATTGGTCTTGGCTTCGGAAGATTTTACACTTAGAGCATTTTCTAATGCATTGTGTAAAACTTCCGAAGCATTCTTCACTTCAGTATTTAGTGCATGTTGCTGAGACATTTTGGATGTTTTGGGTTGCATCAGACTTAAGGAATCCTTACATGACTAACCTTAGAGACTAAATAGGTGCATGTTTTTGATAGTTTTTGCACCTTTAGCCTCAAATTTCCCTCTTCTTCATCAGAATATTCATTGGGGGATGAGATTATTAGAACAAAGTCCTTAATCTCACCACCAACATCAAGTTCTAGGCTGCTGGTTTTCCTCTGCTCACTAACAACTTTAGATGGAGTGTTAGTGGACTGAGTTGCCATGGTTGAGGCCTTAATAATGTAATCACTTGTAGAAGTGAGAGCCTCTTCCATATGGACATCCTAAATAGGGTAAGGGAGATCCACCTCAATGGTAGGTGGATGATAGGCTAGAAAAGGGAGAGGCAAAAGTACTCATCTCTTTTTAGTTGGATAAGAGTAGAGAGACTCATGGTACTCACTGAATCCTAAGTCCTTGTCATCATAAAAGTGAAGGGTGGGAATTGGTTGGTTTAAGTCTAAAGGCTGGGGATGGTAGCTTTCCGCTGAAGATTGTTCACGTGAGTGTTGAGACTCAAAGTGAAGGCTTAAGGTTGTTGGGCAAATGAGCTTATCAAACTGAGCACGAGGAACCTCAGCACTAATTCTTGAAGAGATGGGAGTGGTTTGCTCCTCAAGGGAAGTGGGAGCTCCACTGTCCACTACCTCCTGTGTGGGTAGTAATATGGGGGCCTACACAGACTGAATAGCTTATGCAGGGGTTCGTTTGGATATTCTATGGTAGGTGAGGGTGATTTGTGACTGGTTTGGTGGTTGAGAGGTAGAAGGTGTGGGTTCTAGCTTGTATTGCTAGGTTGTCACCTTAAGCAATAAGCTCTAACATTTTGGGGACAAGTTTTGTTTCTACCCCAGAAAAGCCAACAGTTGGCTTCTTCAAAATTTTAAAGATATCGGGCTTCATCTATCACATTAAAGAACATTATCGTTTCTTTAATTGTGAGCCCAGTTTGTTAGGTCTAGGATTAGTAGATCTAGTCCATTTTGTATAGGCTTAGTATTTGAATTAATATCTGTAATAAATGGTTGTAATTCATTATTGTGTATGTATTATATGTATAGGTTAACCATATATATGTGTGTTGATTTATGTATGTTTACATGTAAACATTATACTCTATCAATTTCAGAAATTGACTAAGTGTAAGAAATATCTACGGATGAACATTTTGTTCTTTCTTAGATATGTTTCTTACAAGTAACAAACATCTGAAGATCATGTGCAGATGAACCATCAACTGGAGTGAAGTGAGAATTCCAAGTGAAGACTCTTGCGGAAGAACAAGTTTCCTGCTGAACAACAAGTCTCCAGCGGAAGAACAAGATTCCTACAGAAGAACAATTAACTACAGAAGACAATATTCCTGCGGAGTCCAAACACTTGTATTCATACAATACAAGTGTTACAAGTCAACAAGGAAGTTATGCAAGTCCCAAGAAATTCGATGATTCCTTAACAGAAACAATTCAAATCCCAAGAGATTCGGTGTTTCCTTAACAGAAACATTAGTGTCTGTATAAATGGATCCTAGATTTTGAATCAAGGACGACTGCAACAACAAAACGACATTTCCACAGCAGAAAAACATCACATCAAATCACACAACCAAACCCTAGCAACCGTTACATCATTAAACACAAAATTCAATATCATTCATTGTTTGTAATCATTAACGCATTTTAATGAAATACATTTGAATTTAATATTTGTTCATTAATTATGTTTCTTTCATCATGTTCTTGAATCTTTATTGATATTGGTATTTAATACAAACAACTAAACCAAGCGAACATTGATTCCGCAAATGTTTACTTGATTTCAACCAACACTGATAATTCTTGAATGCGATCCTTGGATTCACAGGTGGTATCAGAGGCTAGTGCTCATTGATTTTGATCGATTGATCTATGAGTGTTAGTTGTGTTTAATTGTTTTATGAATTCTTTATATTTGTTAGTTTTTACTGATTAGATCTATTGTGTTTAGCTAAGAGTTTGTGTGAAACTTGATTTGTCATTCCACAGTACACTATTCGATTAACTTGGATCTATATTCAAAAAGATTGAATAGCAGATCTTAGTTATTGACCAACATCAATAACTTATTCATATCATTTGAACAAATTCATTAGTTAACATCTCAGATCTTAACTAATCATGAGCAACTTTGCTGGATCATCTTACCAACCGCCAAAGTTGGAAACAAAAGCAGATTTCAAATCCTAGAAAATCAAGTTCAGGAATCATGTGATTGTACAGATTCTGACTTATGGGTCTCTACAATAGAAGGTCCTTATATTCCACCCACCCTCGGGCTGGATTATGATGATAACAATCAACCCATAAGCACGAAAGATCTATCACCTCATGATATTAAGAAGGTTAAAGTTGATATCAAAGCATACAACTTGCTTAGTATGGCTTTACCAGAAGAAATATTGATAAGATGTGAAAACTAAAAATCAGCAAATTCCTTGTGGAAGATTCTTCATACACTCTGTGATGGGAGTGATGAAATCCGAAGCATTAGGAAGGATAGCCTAGGTTCACAATATGAAACATTTCATCATATTGAGGGTGAATCAATTCCTCAACAACTCCATAGGTTTATGCAACTTGTTACAGAAATGAACATTTTGGAGTTGAAATACACAAATGAGGAACTGAACAAGAAAAATGCTCCATACTTTACCAGAAAGTTGGAAGCTAACTGTATACCGTAGATCTCAAAGCAGTCGGACTAGATACTCTAGTGGCTAAAGTTGAGGCTCTTGAAATGGATGAGAAATCAAGAAACAAGAGTGTAAGAACTCATGTATCACCATATCACTTTAAAGAAACAAGAAGTGCTGGAAGTGCTTTCATGTCCAGTAATGATGGTGATGACTCTTGTACTTTGAGTGAAGATAAAGAGGAAGTAAGTTTCAATGCTTCAAAACCTCCTAAGTAATCTTCTCAAAGTAATCAAGAAAAGAGAAAGAAATAACAGATGATCAAAAAGATAATCATCTGAAAAAACCATCAACTAACAATCAATCAGAGTCTATCACTGTCATTCTAGACTCTGAAGAACAAAAAGTAGCCTTTGCAGCTTTCAGTTCAAGCTTTCAAGCCTACTTAGGAAGTTCATTGCCCACTGCCAACATGTGCCAACAAGATTTAGAAGAACTACCTCCAGATGTAATGGAGGAGATAGATCTACAATGGCAAATGGAAATGATTGCCTATAGAGCCAAACAATATCTAAGGACAAACAAGAATTTGGCTGCTGCAAGTAATCATCACAGATTGGAGTTGATAAGTCAAAGGTAAGATGCTTCAAGTGCAATTTCTATGGACACTTTTCCAGAGAATGCAATCAACAAAATGCTGACTCAACACAACATCAAAATCATCAGGCAAAACAACCATCATCAACTCAAAGATTTTTCAGACAGCCATAATCGGCCAACTCATCCCCACTAGCACCAATACACAAGTAGGAACTAGCAACTTTAAAGAATCTGGGCTGATTATTCTTCAAGATGGAACCTGTGACCGGAGTTTGTATGAGAAGTAAGTCTTAGAAGAAAATCAAGCTCTAATGGCTCACATGGATAACAAAGTTCCACCCATGGCAAGTGAGGTAAGAGACAAGTTATGTTCTTCAATATATGTTGAGGAAGTAGAAAGATATAGAGTCCATGCTCAACAATTAGCTGATAAAGTTAAAAAAACAATGATTTTGAATGAATCTCATGTAATAGAACATAAATTATATCAAATTAAAATTAACTTTGTACAAAAGGATTTAGACAAAATTGTTTTTGAAAATTACAGTTTGAAAGCACAAGTTGAGCATCTAACCACTTCCTTAACCAAATCCATGCTTGATCATGCATCAACTGTAGTGAAACTTTAGAAGTTTCAACTTTCATCTCAGCAATATGAGAAATTATTAAATTCTCATATTGAATCAAAGAACAGGTCTGGGTTGGGTTATAATGTTGTGGCACCTCCTATTAACAATAACTATGTTCCTTTGCCTGAATCAGTGACAAATAATATGTCAAAACATTTTGTGCCAAGCACCAATATAGGAACTAGCTCCAATGAACCAAACATTGATAATAAATCTAAGGTGAATGAAACTGAGTCTTCTGAATCAGAAAAGTTTAATCAGTTGAATTCAAAATTTGACTTTGATGAGTGGGATGAGTTGGATGATTCTGATGAACATGATGATGATCTACTGAATAAGGGTAAGAATGTAATTTTGAAACAAATATTCCAAAAGTAGTTGAAGAAACAAAGCTGCCATACCCTCCTAAACAAAGAAACATGCTGAAAACCATCTGCAAGAGAATAGCTCAATTAAATGAAGGTCTTCAAGAGATAAATCAGCAACAAACTTCTTCCAACAAAGTAAATGAGAAGTCTGCCTCTACTGAGGAAAGACACAAATCCAAGGAAAAAGGAAAGAAAAAGGCATCAGCAGATCATCGGTAAAAGAAGAACCTCTCTCTAGTACCGGATCTGCGGAAAAAGAAAACTTCTTCAATAGAAGTTAATATTGATTCAGCAGATGATCTACGGAAGAGGAATTCAGAAACAAACAATCAAAAGCTACATAGAGTGGGAAAGAAAGAATCTACTCCCAAGCTAAAGAAGAATAAAAAACCTCAAAGGATGGCAAATCATAAGAATGATTATGAGAAAGAATCAGATAAGAAGTATTACAAATGGTGTGACATGAGAAACCATAATACTGAAGATTGTTACTTCAGTAGCTACTGTTCTATTTGCAATATGAACAATCACATGATTGCTGACTACTACTTCAACAAACATTGTGCTATCTGAAACAAAAATAACCATTCCACTCGGGAATGTTATTTAACAAAACGAATAAGACAAAAGGCATAAAGATGAAAGAATCAGATAAGTCTGAATCAGACACTCAATCTACTGATTATGAAAAGGGTTCAAACTGAAGAAGAGTGAACAAAAATCAAAGTCAAAATCAAAGGATAAAACATCCTCAAGTGCTCATCCATCAAAAAAAGATCACTTTTTCAGTAGTCAAAAACACCTCACAAAAGGGTAGATTTGACTGATAAGGAAATAAAGATGATGATGTATTCTTTGATAATTTTGAAAAGGAGATTCATATACCTCATTCAAAAACAAAAGATTATGAGACATTTAATCATAAAGTTTCATTATCAAAACCAAAGCCTCAAATAAACAAACATAAGCTGAATCATGAAGAATTCGGGAAACAAGAACCTAGTTCATCAACATCCCCTTCAACAAAATCATCCTCATCTGAAACAACTCAGAATGAATCAAGCAAAACTAAAACTGAAACTTCAAGACTTATTCATGAAGGCGTAACTATTTTAGATACTACTGGCAAACCCAAGATCATTAAGGCTTGGGTTGTTAATTCTAACTAATTTATTTCTGAATGCAGGAACAATATTGGAGAGATAACAACAAGTGGTATGTTGACAGTGGTTGTTCTAGGCATATGACTGGAAACTGTTCACTTCTCCATGATTTCAAACATAAAAATGCTTCTTATGTGGCATTTGGTGAGGATAAAAAGGGAGGTGAAATTGTTGGTGAGGAATGGTAACGAATGGTGTGCTCAAGTTTGAGAAAGTAAATTATTGTGAAATTTTACAGTATAATTTACTAAGTGTGTATCAACTTTGTGATCAAAATTATACAACATTGTTTGATAATACTAACTATTACATTCTTAAGCTAGGTTTTTCTGTTCCAGAAGATTGGGTCCTTCTCAAAGCATCAAGAAAAGGAAACACTTATGTTTGGACATGAACAACACTTCACTCACAAAACATGAAACATGCCTTCTATCTAAGTTATCAGAAGATGTATATCAATTGTGGCACAGAAGGCTTGTCCATTCTAACATGAAGAACATGAACAAATTGGTGAAAAATGACTTAGTCATTGGATTGCAAAGAAAGAGTTTCATTGCTCAACTCACTATTCTTCTTGTTACAAAGGAAAGCAACATAAAGTGTCACATAAATCCAAAATTATCAATACTAATACTACACCACTCATATTGCTTCACATGGATCTGTTTGGTCCTACCAATGTGATGAGCATTGGAAAAAGGCAATATTGTTTGGTGATAGTTGATGATTTCATAAGATTTACATGGGTCTTTTTCTTAAAACAAAAGAGTGAAACATCAGAAACATTAATGGACTTTGTGATCAAGATTGAGAATCAAATTGACACAAAAGTTAAAATTTTTAGGAGTGACAATGGTACTGAATTTGTCAATTTTGAACTGGATTCCTTTCGCAGGAACAAAGGTATTGCAAGGCAATTCAGTGCACCAAGAACACCATAACAAAATGGAGTTGCTGAATGAAGAAATAGAACTCTTATTGAAGCAGCCAAAACAATGCTAGTTGATTAATAATTGCCTATCACCTTTTGGGCTGAGGCAGTGATAGAAACATTAATTGTCAAAGAACAGAACAAAACTCTTATGAGCTTTTGTTAAAAGAAAACCATACATAGGATATCTTAGAGTTTTGGGTGTCATGTATCTATTTTAAACATAAAAGAGTCGTTGGGAAAATTTTCAGAAAAAAAAAATGATGGTTTCTTTATTGGATATTCTTCAACATCTAAATCTTATAGGATCTATATTCCACAACATAACATTGTGAAAGAAACTCCTAATGTATCCTTTGATGAATCTGTATTGACTAAATCAATTAACGCAAGTATAATCGATCTAAGAATGAATCTAAACGTTAAGAACGATTGTAAGATGATTTATTGCGATCTATGAACTTGGAACAGGTTATCTTAGGTCTCTGGACCGCTAGGGTACGATTTAGTGCGTAGGGATTCAAATTGTTACGTTTTTTTCCACGAATTAAGTGGTATTTATAGGTTAGGGTTTTCCATTCGTGCGACTGAACCATTTGCATGGTTCAGTCGTACGACTGAAGCATGCGGTTGATTCATCCGCACGACTGAAGATTCAGTCGTGCGACTGAGTCAATCTCATGTTACAATAGTGCGACTGATCCAGTCTTCTGGTTCAGTCGTGCGACTAGTTCATCAGCATGAAGTATTCATGCGTATGGTCCATTAGCATGAGAAATTCACACGATTAAGTTTAAGCACGTTTCTCAATCATTATTGACTAAGAACTATGTAAACAACCACAAACCTATATAGTTAGTTCAATATGCGTTATCACACAATAAACAATGAAAACATTATAAGCATCACAGACACATTACATTTCATTCATACCCATTTGTTACATATACGTAAGACATGAAAGGCATTTTACATTTGAGCTCCTAAACTAGGTACACATGTATCTACAAACTCCCCCTTGGACCTAGTTTACTCTATTGTCTAACATTCTTCATCAGCTCTTCAAACTTCTTGTACTTCTCCTCTCTTCTAGCTCTAGCATGTATTTCAAATGCGAAACAAAGCCTTAAAACATTTTGAATTAGAGGGCTTGTACAATGTCTTGTGAATCATAAAACAGTGGCCACTTGTACAATGTGTATACATCATCAGCTGACAAGTTAGTTAGCCACATTGGGTCAAATACACGAATAGTATCCATTTGTCCCTCTTTTTGCAAGACTATAACAACTTCACCTGTTCTCCAATCATAGTACCGCCATTTAAAGTGTGGAGTGAAGTCCTATGGCATTTCCCTTAAAGGGATTCTTAACATCGTGTGCGGTGGACTCCACTTTAGCACTATCTTTGGCTTTCCAGTAATGGCATCAACTTCAGACCGTCTGATGTACCTCATCAGTTGTTGAGGTTTGAAGTTGACCCACCTGGTGTGGTACTCTTTATGCAATGTAGCCTCAAACCAGCATGGCATTTGCCTTGGATTAGCATATAGCAATTTCAGTTTAGCCAGTTGGTTGAGCTCAAAACCAAGGAGAGTCTTCAGATCATGTGGAAACCTGAAGTATTCTATTCCGTTCTTCCTCTTGATAGCATATACATTTAGATCCTCAAAATATGCCCATGCTATAATCTTTCCTGACACCTTCAGATGCTTCTTCACTTTGTAGAGTTTGGTGTAGGCACTTGGCTTTGGAGCAGCGCGTTGGGCTCGGATCTCTGCAAAACAAGCTGCCCATTCAGCTTTTTGATGTTGACATCGGTGTCCGAGGCTTGGGCTTGATCCAGATTCTTCTCTGACTCTTGCTCCATCTGATCCAGTTTCTCAAACTTATCACTGACAAGAGTGTCATCCAGATTGGGGACTACATTTCCCTCTTTGTCAGCATACTCTGGATAATGCTCCACAGTGACGTCCTCGATCTCGGTCTTATGAATGTCATTCAGCTCATCATCATGGTTAACTTCAAAAGTTAGAGCGTCCTTGACAATCTCGTCCGGTTGAGCCGGAAACATCATTAAGTTGCTCATTAGTAAGGTCATTTTGTAGTCTTCTCGGATTGGCAAGAAGTGTGCTGATTTCGTCATTCGATCCACTACGACCCATATCGAGTCATGCCCGTGGCTTGTTTTAGGGAGTTTGGTAATGAAATCCATGGCTTATTCTCCCATTTCCACTCGGGAATTTCAGGTTGCTGTAATAATCCGATGGTTTCTGATGTTCAGCTTTAACTTTCGATCATGTCAAGCATCTGCTGACGTAGTGGGGCAACGTCTTTCTTCAGGCTGGCCACCAGTACAGATCTTTGAGATCGTGGTACATCTTGTCTGCGCCAGGATGAATAGAATATCGTGTCTTATGTGCTTCATCCATGACCAAGGTATGTACACCTCCCCACTTGGGTACCCATATACGGTCCACGAAGTACTGTACAACCATCGTCCTTGCACATCAGTTGTTTATCCATCCCTCAGAATTCTTCTCCGCAAGGTTTTCTTCTTTCAACGCCTCACTTTGTGCAATTTGGATCTGGGCTTTCAATTTGTTTGAATGGTCAATCCCAAAGCTTGAGCACGTAGTGGTTTCACGCGTTCTTTGCGGCTTAGAGCATCAGCCACCACATTAGCTTTCCCCGGATGATACCGGATTTCACAATCGTAGTCACTAAGAAGCTCCACCCAACGTCGCTGTCGTATATTGAGTTCCTTCTGATCCAGAATATGTTGAAGGCTTTTATGATCTGTGTATACTATGCATTTGGTTCCATACAGGTAATGCCTCCATATCTTAAGTGCGAATACTACAGCGCCCAACTCAAGATCATGAGTCGTGTAGTTCTTCTCGTGCACCTTAAGTTTTCACGAAGCGTAGGCGATCACCTTATCTTCTACATTAGCACACATCCCAACCCTTGATGCGAAGCATCACAGTACACCACAAAATCATCAGTTCCGTCTGAAAGGGACAATATCGGTGCATTACACAGCTTATCTTTCAGCGTTTGGAACGCCCGTTCTTGTGCATATCCCCAATCAAACTTCTTGTCTTTCTGAGTCAGCAATGTCAACGGTTGAGCGATCTTTGAAAAGTTTGCAATGAAACGATGATAGTATCCGGCTAATCCTAAGAACTGTCGTATCTCTGAAGGTGTCCGGGGTGTATCCCATTTCTTTACCGCTTCGATCTTGCGGGATCTACATGAATCCCGTCTTTGTTAACCACATGACCCAAAACTTCACCTCTCGCAGCTAGAATTCACACTTCGAGAACTTGGCGAAAAGTTTTTCTTCTCTTAACAGTTCCAGTATTGCCCGAAGGTGTTCTTCATGGTCCTCCTTCGATCGAGAGTAGATAAGTATGTCGTCGATGAATACGATCACAAACTTATCCAAGTAAGGTTTGCACACTCGATTCATCAAGTCCATGAACACAGCTGGTGTGTTAGTCAATCCAAACGGCATGACCAAGAACTCATAGTGCCCATAACGAGTTCTAAATGCTGTCTTCGGTACGTCTCCTCGAAAACTCTTAGTTGGTGATATCCAGACCGAAGGTCGATCTTGGAAAAAAATACAAAGCTCCTTGTAACTGGTCAAACAGGTCGTCGATCCTGGGGAGAGGATACCGATTCTTCACAGTTAATTTGTTCAACTCACGTAGTCGATGCACATATGGAACGACCCATCCTTCTTCTTGACAAATAACACTGGTGCTCCCCAAGGCGAGTGACTCGGCCAAATAAAACCCTTCTCCAGTAGTTCCTGTAACCGGCTAGATAATTCTTGCATTTCAGACGGTGCCAACCGATACGGTGTCTTTGATACCGGTGTAGCTCCAGGAACCAAATCATACGAAAATTCCACCTGTCGTGGAGGAGGCCAACCAGACAAGTCATCTGGGAATACATCTGGGTAATCCCGCACTATAGGGATATTTGGCATTCCTGTTCCTTGATTGTTACTGGCAGGAGCATCACTTGTTCTTGGGTTCTTCCCTGCCTCTGCCTCTGCCTCTGCCTCTCGGGGCTTCAATTCGCTATTATTATTGCGAGCAGATCTTCGAGGCGGCATGTTCTATTCATAAAAGAGATAACATGTAAGCTTTAGTCACCATATGATACACAATTATTCCGTTTATCAAGTTCCAATGTTCATGTTCCGGTTGGTCAAGATCACCATGCAGCCCATTTCAAGCATATTCTCGGTATACCGGTGATGTTTATATATAGGGTTCCCCGCAGCGTCCCACCACCCACGATGTACCGAGAATGATGCCCGATCGGTTACATGACATCCGACTTTCCTTTACATCATATCCATAATATCATCAGGTCAACTGAGAGCCCAAGCACGTAATCACGTATAGTCTGGGGGAGGTTGCCTATCTCGCATCCTTAAAGGACTCAGACATAGCCTCCTCGGTCGGTCTCAGTATCCAAGGTCAAGCGTAGTATATGATCTGTGAAGATCTCTTCGGGTCTTAATACCCGAATCTGGTTATGATAACTGGCGCGCAGAGGGAACGGAAGATCTAATAGGAGCATCCCATAAAAGAGTGAGCACAAGGCTCTCTCATAGGGTGGAAAGATCACAAAATAGATAGATAACGAACAAGTAATGAGGAACACGTATGAGATACAAATGCACACAACCCTGGCATGCAATCTACATGAAGGTTCCTAGGTTATAGTCTAGGTCAAGTGTATTGCCTAATTCTCTATAACCAATGGCTCTGATACCAGTCTGTCACACCCCGCTAAGAGCGGAAACACGGGGTGCGATGAGACGGGAATCGTCATAACACATGGTAAGCGATAGAGATGCAATAATAAAATGATGACAAGCGTGTCATGACGACACCCGACAACGAGGGGACTTGTGTCGTGTATAGTCAATGTCCACGACAACATAGCCATAAGCATAACAAGATATACGATTCACATGATCACATAAAGATGAAATTTGTAATGTAATTTCCCACAACCCGGGAACAAGTTTCAAAAGATTGTAATTGTTTACACGGTTTGACATTGTTCAAAGTAACAGTTTGTCAAACATGTTTAGTCCAAAAATGCATCCTAGGTCTCCACTAAGGCAGCACACCTAGAACCTCAGCTAGCTGGTCACCCGAAAAGATATGCTCAAAGGTCAACAAAATTGTTGGTGAGCTCGTAGGTTTAAGTAATAAAAGTGTAAGTGATGCTGTATAAAGTAAATGATATGGAATACCGTGAATACAGTTATATACACAAGTAAAATCACATGACATGAGCTTTGCAACCAAACCTAGCGACGTACACAAAGAAATTGTCGGCGTATATCACCCAAGACCCGTACCTGGCTATTGTTGGTACTAACTAGTATACCAACACGAGGGTGGGGGTGTCAACCCAGTAGTACTACCGATACCTAACCGCCGGTTCCCAAACTGGAATTAAATAGTTGCAAAGATAGAACCACACAGCAGACCCAAGCATGTATCAGATAAGTACTTGCAACACAGTATCACGTTGATTCCTTGTATGAAAATGTATGTATTTGTACAGCATAGAAAACGGGCGAGCATACTTTTCCCCCATGTTTGTAAATGTTTGTATAATAGTATAAGCATAAAAAGGGGGCCACGAAACTCACATGTTAAGTGGTAAGTATGAAAGGTCGAGATTTCCAACAGTTGAATGCAATGATCGGTCAAACACCTATTGACAGTTATGGTCAAGCATTAATGACATGTATAAAGCGTATAGTAATGCTTGGTCAGTTCGGGTTGTATCGGTTCGGTCGTGGGTGGCACACACACGCAAGTGGACACACGTACCAGATCTTATGTAGATCCAAGTACTACGAGTAGTCGTCATTGCTTATGGCATCCTTGTCTTTGGGGTCAAGCAATAACACTTTTACTGATGTTGCCTTATCATCATCAGACGGTCAAGGGAAATTCACACTCATCATCAGACACACAACAGGACTAGATGCTCGACCCACGTTCCATTCGTACGAATCAACCTTCAATCGTGCGAATTAGCTACTTTCGTGCGATTGAACCTTCATTCTGCGATTGGACTCAGTCGCACCACACATCACACACATTCGCACGACCCAACTCCATGCGCACGAATCAACCCTCAATCGTGCGAATTAGCTACTTTTGTGTGATTGAACCTTCATTCGTGCGATTGGACTCCAGTCGTGCGAAACACGCACAATCGCATACACTCAGCCGGTCACCTGACTCAATCGCACACAATCATCCACACGCATGACTCAATCGCATACAGACACCCTGTCGCATGACTCAGTCGCACGACCTGCCTAGTCACACAACTCAGTCGCACGATTGACTTAGACACATAATTCAGTCGCACGACTCACTCAGTCGCACGAATCAATCGCATGACAGACCCAGTCGCCCGAACTGCAGAATCGCGACTGTGGTCGGGCTGAGCAGCCCCCGAGTTGCTCTAACGCGGGTTTTGTACCACGAGGACTTCCAGAAACACTCAACAAACACACACAAACATGAAAACACAAGCAGAAAGACCTCACACGCACCCACTCGACCTCATGTGCTCGGATGAACCCGAGCACCCGAAACCCTAGAAAACGCAGCAGTAAAACCGAACCAAAAATGGGTTGAACAAGGTTGTCTACCTGCTAGGAATGCGTATACACGATGATAACCAAGATTTGGCAGTGGAAACGCGACAAACGTGACGATTTTTGGTGCTAGATCGAGAGAGAAAGGGGAGAAAAGGTTGAAGGTGAAAAAGATGAAGATGAGGATAAATGGCTGGAAATGGGGTTTATATACCCAGCCCAAGTTTAAAAAATTACAAGTTTAGTCCCTGCACTTAGCCCCCGAGTTTTCCAAATTTGTTTCGGTTGAAAACAACTGTAAAATGTTCGTTATATTACGGTTAGAAGCGTGTTTAATGGCATTTGATAGCCTAAAATGGTTTTGTTAATGACAATGATCGAATTAAAAAAATGATATATTTGGTGGTAATGGTGATGAAATTTATAAAAGTTTTATTCTTAACACACGTTTTCGAAGGAAGTACAGGCACAAGGGAAAAATAAGCAGACATGATCCCTTAAAGCAGGAGTTCATGAAGAAAAGGAAGAATAATTAAAATATTTCTCTGTTATTTATGTCGTTCGACGGACCTTAAAGTGACGGATGTCACAGTTGTGGTGGTGGTTGTGGTGCATGTGGAGGGTGGTATATGAGTGGGTGGTGGTTGGTAGGATATAGTGTTGGTGGATGGGAGTGTGGTAGTGGTGGGTGGTGTGGTAGTGGTGGTGGTAGCAGTAGTGGATGAGGTGGTGGCTGTGGCAGTAGTAGAGGTCAATGTAAACTTTAGCCTCTTCCCTTCTTGCCATAGGGGTGAGCTATTCTCTTCCTCCTCGTGCCTTTGGGCACTGTGGCCCCCCTTGGCTACTGGGCAGGTCCGAGGTATATGAAGGATCTGTATCAGTAGCAACAGCATCCCCAGACTCCCCGTGGCATCCACCAACCGCCCTAATACCTCTCTTTGTGGCTACGACCCGGCTCCCCACAGTTCACATTAGACACTCTTCATCAGACTCCTCCTCTTCCATCTGGAAGTTAGGGTGAATAGGAGCTGGTTCGGTTCCACCTGACCATCCCCTCCCTGATCAACATCATGATCATCACCATCGGAGTCATCGGAGGGTAGAGCAATCTGTTCAACGTCCGAGTCACTATCATCGTGATGCCACTTTCGCCGAGCTGGTGCCACGTAGTCTTTTTTGGAGAAGTTCCCAAACAACCTCTTTACTGGGGGCTTTACCTGTTTGCCTTTGTAAACCTTCATTCTTCCAAGAGTGGTGTCATCCATGATCTCGAGAGACATAGCATCATGACTCTCCTTAGGCAGCGAAGGAAGCTTCTCGTCAATGATCATCTGCAGGAATCTCGGGTACATGCAGAAGCCTTCCTTGCCTTTGGCCTCTAAGTTCTCGATCAAGTAAGAGAAAATGATGTTGGAGAAACTGAAGGGGTGATTCATCACCAGTGCCACATGGGCATTCTGGATTTGGTCTGATAGATCATCAAATCCACCCCTTCATGAAGCAATGCACTTCAGAATGACATAAGCTAGGTACTTGAACTGGGGACACAGGTTGCTTTTATTTAGCACACTTGCGTTGATGTCCCCAGAGTACCTCATCCGTAGAAAGCATCCCATTATGGTAAGAGGATGTAGCCTGGTTAGGTAGGTAGCATAATCTCCCAAATCTAGTACGCGTCTAAGGTCAGCTGCTGTGACCTCAATCTCCTGGCCAAAAATGGTGCTACGTATACAGTAGGGTTTAGTCAATCGATCAATGGACGCCCCTTCCCAGAAGGCCTGCTGTATAGACAGATAGGGTGTGCACGGTGCAGATATCGCTCAATAGATCTTTGATCTCCTTAGAAAAGCGATAATACCAGCAAACACGGCAGCATTCTGAGTGGTGGCATCCAAGTGAGCACAAATGTTGTGCTTGGTGTTGATGATCCACCTATCTGCCATGATTCTATAACACAAGACACATACACATTAGATCTACACATAACATAAATCATTTCAGCTTAAACTGTTTAAGATCAGTCTGGTTCAATCGTGCGATTGAACCATATGACTAAGTTCTGTCGATTGATTTAGTATGCGGCTGAGTTCAGTCGGGCGATTTAGTATATGCCTGAGTTCAGTCGGGCGATTGAGCCTACGCCTGAGTTCAGTCGTGCGACTGAGCTCATACGCCTCATTCATTCGGCCGATTGAATTATTCGTTGTTGGACCAAAAGAACCAATGAGCCTGATCAGAAAAACCTCCAAATCCCACAGACATTACAACTGCTGAAGAAGATCACAACAGCTGAAGACATCAGCTGATTACAAGGTCTGAAGACAAAGTCTGACGAGAAGATCTGAAGATTTCTACTGAAGACAAAGTCTGAAAGTAAAGTACTGAAGACAAAGTCTGAAAGTGAAGTACTGAAGACAAAGTCTGAAGCTGTCAGCTGAAGACAACGTCTGAAATAAAAGTCTGAAGAACAAAGACTAAAGACAAAGACTGAAGACCAGAGTGATCGGTAGTTGTCACAACAGCTGAAGTTATTAACTTCAGTAGTTGTCACAATAGCTGAAGTTAATAACTTCAATAGTTGTGATGGTTTTCCTTTTCAGTACTTGTAATTTACCTTTCAGTAGTTTATAGTTTCAGTAGTTTTAGTTCAGTAGTTTTATGTTCTTGTACTTAGCACTCTCCGAGATGTGATCAGTTGTTGAGAACATTCTCAGTAGTTTGCATAGTTTTAGTTGTTTGTATAATTCTGTTAGATGTCACTATCAAGTGACATCAGCAGACGTCACATTCCTTATATAAGGAATGTTGACCTAAGTGTAACGTGTGACTTTCAGCCACTACGAAAGCATTGAATGAAATATTCTTTTGCAGAATTCTCTCTCTCTATAACCATGTACTATTCCATTGAATATCAATTGAGTTCTTGCTAAATTGTCTAATTCATTGTTCAAATTCCGCTGCAATCTACTCTAATTAATCAAACTTAAATCACTGATCCTAACAAATGATATCAGAGCTGGTTAATCATTGATCGATCTAACAATTGATCATTGAAACTGCTATTTTGATATCTAAGTTTGATCGAATTAGCATATTTGCAAGAATTGATTATCGAGATTGATTTTCTGCTGCTTTCGGTTATTTGCTTTGACCCTACTCTCAAAGGGGCTGCCCGGCTGCTCAAACCCAAGCAGAGGGAACCCACAACCTCCACCTCTAGATCCAAAGTCCCCACCAAACCCAAATCCCAAAAGCCCAAAAAGGCTACTCAGGGAGATGAGTCCCCTGAGGATGCCGCTATACCACCAATACAGGAAACACATACTGGTTCTAACCCCCAGTCATGTTAGAGACTCAACCATCTGACACCGCACAGGTATCCTCTCCACAGGATCCTGTTGCAACCAAATTTGGGGATACCACATTACTGGAACCTATCTCAGTTGAGAAGGTTACCATTGAAGAGCATCTCTCACCCCGGGTGCAATCTGCTTCTGACCAATCTCCAAATGCAACCGCCCCTCAAAGCCCAACCCTTATAGTTGCTAAAGTGCTGAGTCAGCTGCATTCCTCACCCCCTCCCCAGAAACCAATTAACACTAGGAATACCTCAACGATTGAGGGGGAGGACCAAAATGCTGCTGATAACCCACAACACAGGGGTTATAATGTTCAATCTCCAAGTGTAGAAGAGGAGGTTAGAACATCTGGTCAGGATGCCACTTCTACTGATTCAGCAAATGAACAGGATGAAGTTGGTAACATATATAAGACCTCACCAGAGGCAACTGCCAATGAAGGACAAAGTCCAGAGGCAGGAAGTCCCCAGAACCAAGAACAAGGGGCACATGCATATACTGATCTACACTCAGGGCATGTACATCCTAATTTAATCAGGAGGTCAGATGATTCAGCAAAGACTGATGATGACCTGGGCTTTTTCTTTGATGTCTTAGCCCATAACACAATCCTAGAGACTGAGGTGAGCAGACTCAAAGAACTACTAGCCAAAATGTCTTAGGATAAAAGTCCATCTGCCCCAATAAACCCATAGATGGCACCTTCATTTGAAGGCTCACCAAACACACAACCAGTACACTTAACTAAGCCACCAACCACTGCTTTTGGCACCACCTCTCAGGGACAGAACCCCTCCGAGCAGATGGTTGCAACCTTTCAAAGCTCCTTACCTCTCATCACTCCCATAATCACTGAGATAGTATATAAAGCCATTGATGAGAGGATCTCCTCAAATCTCAAACACTCCTTGATGATGCTGTTCACAAGTCACTTTCTGCCTTTCAAGCCCCTGATCCCAATCACCCAAAAGGGGGAGACTAGTAAGTCTAAGGCAGTGAAAGAAAGGAAAAGGAAGAGAGTAGAAGATGAGAAAGAACCAGAAAAGAAAAGGAGTTAGAGAAAGAACAAGAACTGATCTCAGAGAAACAGCTGATCACAGTGTAAGAGCTGAGCACAGACAAAGAGCAGAAAGATCAGCTGATCACTTACAAAAGGAAGAGAAGTGCTGAGTCAAAGTCTGATGGAGAAAAGTCCTTAGAAAATCTAGCAAAGAAGTTGATGAAGCTCACAGCAGATCTATGGACAAAATAATAGATCAGCTCTTCAGACAGGGTCATGACACAGCCCCTTAGATGTTGAGATCAGAAGGCTAGAGATAAATGAAATTCAAGCAAGATGGCTAGTTACAGTGTGATGGATAGGGAAAGGTTGGAGATTATGATCAGGTTTATTTCCAAATATCTAGGAAGATCATTGATAGAGATGAAGTCTTGGTCCAGAGACAGTATCTTGGAGATAACCAAGAAAATCTGTTCTGCTGGAAGCTACAACAAAGGGTTGATCATCGAAGCAGTGGATGAAGCAGGTGCTGGGAAGAGAACTAAGATGGCAAAGCTCTCAAAAGCCAAACTCACCACTAAATTGCTAGATCAACCTTCTCATACTCCCACTCAAAAACAACCCTCAAAGCAATCATCTCTAAAATCTGCCAATTCTATCCCTAAACCAAAACCACCCACAACTCAACCCACAAAACCAATTCCATTACCCCAAAAACCATCTCAAAGCACACCCAGTGATACACCCAGAAGGAGGAGAAGGGTGTTGAGGGTAGAAGAAGAAGAAGAAGAGGATAAGAATGAAGACAGTCTGCCAATCTCTGCTGTTCTCAAACTTAAAACACCTGAGCCCAGAAGTCAACAGATGATCACACCTGACTTGCAAATGCAAATGGTGAAAGTGAAGATTGAAGAAGTAGAACAGTAGAAGCAGCATGATAAGCATTTCTCAAAATGGTTGACAAGGACTTCCTCAGTCCTCATCCATTCAAGCATGAAGAAACAAGCTATGAGGTTGTACACTCTAAGGCATACATTCCAACATCAAAGAGAAAGAGTGAGGATTTGGCCAGATCCCAGGGTAAGTTCCAGAATACACAAGAAGAACATACCAAGTAGATATCATGGCCAAGTGAAAAAGACTTTGAATGCTGTAATTATGTTGGCTATGGTAGTCTCACCCTGGGAGATTATAGAAGAATTCAAGAATGCACACAACTCAAAGACAACCCCTCAATCTCTACTTGAGAGCAAAATGATCAAGAAGGGGCTGTTATACAAGAGACTTGAAGATCTTCAAAAGAGTGAACTCCAGTTGTTGCTAGAAGGCTCTCATCCAGATGAATTCGCATACAGAGAGATCACAACTGTTGAGTTGAAGAATGGGAAGACAGTAAGGTATCTGTCTGAATATTATGGCCCTGAGTTCTTCTTTGAGGGAGAAGAAGAAGAACTCACCAAGGAGGAACAAGTTCTTCTCCTTGGGGCCTATGCAAGAGAGTCTTACAGACTCATCAATGGGAATTAGGTTTCATGGTTGGGACAAGACTCTGTGTCTAGTTTCCCCAAGACAGAGTTCCCTTCCACACTTAACCAATCAAAAGATCAGAAACCTTTTCCCGACCTGTACTTACACGATTACCTTTGAAGCTGATCAAGAGGGTGTTTCTGCCAAAGAATAAGTGGGATCATCAATAAACTTAGAGGTTTTGGCTGCATTGGTTCAGGGGGAGTTTGTTGGACCAAAAGAACCAATGAGCCTGATCAGAAAAACCTCCAAGTCTCACAGACATTACAACTGCTGAAGAAGATCACAACAGCTGAAGACATTAGCTGATTACAAGGTCTGAAGACAAAGTCTGAAGACAAGATCTGAAGATTTCTACTAAAGACAAAGTCTGAAAGTAAGGTACTGAAGACAAAGTCTGAAGCTATCAGCTAAAGACAACGTCTGAAATAAAAGTCTGAAGAACAAAGACTCAAGACAAAGACTGAAGACCAGAGTGATCAGTAGTTGTCACAACAGCTGAAGTTATTAACTTCAGTAGTTGTGATGGTTTTCCTTTTCAGTACTTATAATTTACCTTTCAGTAGTTTTAGTTCAGTAGTTTTATGTTCTTGTACTTAGCATTCTCTGAGATGTGATCAGTTGTTGAGAACATTCTCAGTAGTTTGCATAGTTTCAGTTGTTTGTATAATTCTGTTAGATGTCACTATCAAGTAACATCAGCAGACGTCACATTCCTTATATAAGGAATGTTGACCTAATTGTAACGTGTGACATTCAGCCACCACGAAAGCATTTGAATGTAATATTCCTTTTGCAGAATTCTCTCTCTCTCTATAACCGTGTACTATTCCATTGAATATCAATTGAGTTCTTGCTAAATTGTCTAATTCATTGTTCGAATTCTGCTGCAATCTACTCTAATTAATCAAACTTAAATCACTGATCCTAACATTCGTCTAGTTCAATCGTGCGATTGAAGTTCATTCGGAGTGACCAGTCGCATACTTCTTTGTTCAACACATTTGTCTTGAATCTAAGTCAATTCTTGCAGTTCCACATTGTGTTTAGGTTCTTTAGACTCGCAGGACTCTCAATTGTTGCTATATGCCTTTCATTTTACCCAGATTTTACTTTTATTTGATCTGTTTGATAGTTAACACTCTTTTCTTGTCTTCTCCATGCATTTAGTGCGATTCGGGTCACAATTTACCTGCAGATGAAGTCCGAACTTGTCAGTGACTAAATGGTGAGGAGAAATCGATCTAATCAAATTTGGGCAGAGTGTCGCTACTTTCAGGAGATTTTAGGGCAATTGAGGGGTGATGACCATATACGACCGATTTTAACTCTATTTATACTGAATCTGGTTTCAATCGAGTGACTGAATCCATTTGCTCTTTTCAATCGTGCGATTGTAGCTTAGTCGTGTGATTGGCTCAGTCGGTCACATTCAGTCGGCGGACTGGGTTTCAGTCGGGCGACTTACTCATTCGGTCAACCCCATTCAAGCGTCTGGCTCATTCTTGTAAGCCAGTCGTGTGAATGGTTCATACTCATGCTCCATTTGGGTGACTGGTTCATAAGTATGGTCGAATCGTATGACTAGTCCATACTCATGGTCCAGTTGTGCGAATGGCTCCTACTTATGATTTTGACTTTATGACCATTCATTCATTTATTCCTTTTCTTATTGATACGATATTTTGAACAGTGATCATCACAGACATGAACATTTCAACTTAGAAAAATTGTTGATCACCTCAGACGTGATCCCTTTTTAAACAATTCGTCACCTCAGACGTGACCCTTTTAGTGAGTGATTCCCAGATTGACTTTCGATGCGTAGTCCGACATTTAACTAATAAATGAACTGAAAGTTAACTAGATTAAATAACTATAAATAAAACAAAACTAAAACATATTTTTTGTAATTTTGTGTGAGGTTGAAATCCTAAGATAGATATCTAGCAGATTTATTCTTCGAATAATACAACTTCAAGTTATTTTGACCATAGCTGGAATGATTCATTATGGAATCATACAGGTATATCAAATCATTCAGGACATGTTACCAAAACCTTTTGATGCTAGATTCTTGTTTTCATCGAGAGTCATTAGAAAGTCTAGGAAATCATACTAGCGCCACAAGACGTACTCAGTGGTTTGGACTTTCAAGAGTTGCAGCCACGATGATTTTCAGTATACTTGTCCTCTTAAATCCATTCACAGACTTTTGACACAGATTGATAATGATTTAAGGTTTAATTATTTCAACAAGCATTTGTGGATCCCACGCTTATATGGTAATCAACATTCCTCTGGAGATTTTTGAGCGGTCTATGGGTAGTGTTCAAGAAGAAACTATTCTAGAGCTTTCAAAACAGATGCTAAACCTTAGGTCAGTGCCACCGCACAGTAGAGAGGCGCAACCAACAATGAATTCTAGAATATTTAGGTTATGCTTATCCTCAGGTCAGTGCCACCGCACAGCAGAGAGGCACACAACCTATCTTCTTGTTTGAGCAATTTTATTCTTTTTGCACAGATCACACCAACAACATAGGTTATTAGTTTGATTGTTTTTTGCATTTTTCATGTGCTTTGCTCATTTTATGGTCATCCGCACACATTTGTGGTGTTTATTTTGCTCATCACCCTTTATTAGAACTTTGTTAATTGTGTTAACCAGGGATAAGATGATAACCCACAGCTTGTTGAACAACTTAGTTTGAACTTGACAACACCAACGAGGTCTACTTATCTATTGTGTTAAATCTACTAACACATCATCAAATGGTCTAGCAACCTCTACGTCTACTTTCTCCGTGTTACCTTAGTAGTAGCTAGTTTTACTATCAATTTTTCTTTAATTGTTTCTTAGACTTCTCAGAATTATAAATCGAATTTTTCATTTTAAACAATTTATTCTTTTAAAGTCCCAACTATTTGTTCCTGTGTACTATCATTTTCCATAGTCATTGAATCAGTATCACAGATACGATCTCATTTATTTTAGCTGATTGTCCTCCTCCCTCGTTTTTTTGTAATGAAATGAAACAGCTAAATTTAATATTAACTTAACCAATTCTCCCCCTAAAATTCTAAAACCGAAAATGTTTTGCGTTTAGAATTTTAATAGGCGAAGAAGTAAAATAAAAGGAAAGTAAAATACAATAAAAATAAAAAATTGACTCAATAAGTCGGACTATGCACTTTCATCATCTGGAATCACTTCACTTTTCTTTTTAACGCCATGACCTCTAACAGATATAAAAAACATGGTTTATCAAAAGGTTTTGTATAGAGGTCAACGCGTTGGAAATCTATATTAATTTGAACAACATCGATTAATTCTTTTCAAAACAACCACGTATAAAGTGATATTTAATGCCGATGTGTTTGGTCTTAGGTTGTTGGACCGGATTTTTAGTTACGGCTATAGCAGTAGAATTATCAACAAATATAGGAGCATTAGAGAATTTCAAACCGTAGTCCCGCATTTGTTGTTGAATCCAGATGATTTGAGAACAGCAGCTTGCCGCAACAACATATTCAGCTTACAAGTTGACATTGCAACTGATGTGTGCTTCTTACACTGCCACGTGACTAATCTTCTCCCAAAGATATGACAACCAGCTGAGGTTGACTTGTACTTCATTTTGCATCTGCCGTAATCCAAGTCACTATACGCTGTATGTTCAAAGTCATCATCTTTAGGATACCACAACCCAAGTGTTGCTGTACCCTTCAGATAACGAGATATCCTTTTGATTCCTATCAGATGGTTGACTTTTGGTTTCGCCTGATATCTTGACCAGAGACACGTTGTGTACATGATGTCAAGTCGTGAGGCAGTGAGATACATGAGAGATCCAATCATTCCTCGGTACATGGTAGCATCCACCAGATCACCATTCTCGTCGGGTGCTACATCATGGTTTGTAGCAAGTGGAGTCCCAGCTGCAGAAGCATTCTCCATATCAAACCAACTGAGAATATCACCTATATACTTGGTTTGATGTAGAAATATCCCCTATGGTGTGTGATCCACCTGTAACCCGAGAAAGAATTTCATCTCCCCCATGGCACTCATCTCAAATTTAACCTTCATTGCTGCTTCAAATTCTTTACATAAGTCTCTGTTCTTGGAACCGAAGATTATGTCATCAACATAAATTTGAACAAGCAGTAAATCACCATCCTTTTCTTTGATGAACAGTGTACAGTTAATCACTCCTCTTCAAAACCCATGTTTCACAAGTTGAGTCGAGAGCTTCTCATACCATGCTCTGGGTGCTTGATGAAGCCCGTATAGAGCCTTGTCTAGCTTGTAAACTCTGTCCCGATAATATGGATCCTCAAATCCTTCGGATTGACTGACATACACTGTTTCCCGGATTTCACCATGAAGAAATTCACTCTTTACATCCAGTTGATAAACTTTAGTTTTCATGTAACATGCATAGGCTAGGAAGATACAGATGGCTTCCATTCTTGCCACAGGTGCAAAGAGTTCATTGTAATCAATTCCATCGACTTGTCAAAATCCTTGAACTATAAGCCAAGCCTTGTTTCTGATAATGACCCCTTGGTCATCCTTCTTGCATTTCAAAACCCATTTAGTGCCAATGACCTTAGCACCTTTAGGTCTATCCACCAGAGTACACACACCTAACTTCTTGAATTGAAGAAGTTCTTCTTGCATGGCACTCACCCAAGCCTCATCATTAAGGTATCACTTATATTTTTTGGCTCAATTTGAGACACAAAACATCAATAATCACCGTCGTGTAGGTAGCCTTTTTCCATGACTAAGGCATAATCAGCTGAATATAACTGATTTCTTCTCTGTACTCCAGATTGTACATCCCCTATGACATTGTCCAGAGGATGATAAACATTTATACGAGATCCAGGAGTCGTCAGTACAACTATCTCATTATCCAGATTGTGAACCACAGGTTCAGTATCTGAGGCAGTGGGAGTATGGGGTTCCGAAGTGTCAGAGGCATCAACATCTGATGTGTGTGTACTTGTAGTAGTTGGAACCTATTCCTCCTGATCCACCTGAACATTTTCCACTTCTTCATCATCAGAAGAGGAGTCACTTACCTCTAGTGCTCCCCCTGAGTTAATAGAAGACTAACCTTGTGAGCCGGATATTGTTGAGTCTAGGGGCGGTGTGTTTAAGACATCATACATCATGTTGGTTGCTAACTCATCTTGAGAAGTGGAGAGAGGGATGTTGAAGGACTTAAAGAATACATCATAATCGAAAAAGAATGCGGGTTCTTTTCCAGCTGGGGGGGGGGTGGTGTATCTCTGAACGTCCAAGTTACACCACACTTCTACTTGACCCGTTGAGTTGTTGTAAACTCTCTTATTTGGTATGTTGTATCGTAGAAAAATTCCTTCTTCAGCCTTCTCACTGAACTTGCCTCCTGAGTTTTCTTCAAAAGGGTGCAAGGTGCGCCAAACGGTTCGAGGTACTCTAGATTTGGTTTACATCGTTGAAGTAGCTCGTAACACGTCTTACCATGACGTTTTACCACCAGGACTCGATTTAAAGTATAACATGCATTGGAAACCGCCTCATTCCAAAATTGGATGGGCAGTTTTGAGTCTGCTAGCATTGTCCGTGCTATCTCTATTAAGCTGTGATTCTTTCTCTCAGCTACTCCATTCATTTGTGGAGTGTAGGCAGAAGTGAACTAGTGCACAATTCCCTTTTCTTTGCAGAAAGCCTCCATCCACTGATTCTTGAACTCGGTACCATTGCCTGAGCGTACTTGTCTTACCTTCATCCTGTAGAGAGACTCCAAAGTAGTTACTAACTCTTTGAATGACTCAAATGTTGCAGATTTGGATTTCAGAAACATTACCCAAGAGAATCTTGAGATGTCATCTGTAACTACATAATACTATAAGTCGTTGGCGATGCTCCTTGTACTAACTAGACCAAACAGATCGATGTGAAGAAGCTTGTTGGACCAAAAGAACCAATGAGCCTGATCAGAAAAACCTCTAAGTCACACAGACATTACAACTGCTGAAGAAGATCACAACAGCTAAAGACATCAGCTGATTACAAGGTCAGAAGACAAAGTCTGAAAGTAAAGTACTAAAGAACAAAGACTGAAGACAAAGTCTGAAGCCATCAGCTGAAGACAAAGTCTAAAGCCATCAGCTGAAGACAAAGTCTGAAGCCATCAGCTGAAGACAAAGTCTGAAAGTAAAGTACTGAAGACAAAGACTGAAGACCAAAGTGATCAGTAGTTGTCACAACAGCTGAAGTAATTAACTTCAGTAGTTGTGATGGTTTCCTTTCAGTACTTGTAATTTACTTTTCAGTAGTTATAGTTTCAGTAGTTGTAGTTCAGTAGTTTTATGTTTTTGTACTTAAGCATTCTCTGAGATGTAATCAGTAGTTGAGAACATTCTCAGTAGTTTGCATAGTTTCAGTAGTTTGAATAATTCTGTTAGATGTCACTATCAAGTGACATCAGCAGACGTCACATATCCTATATAAGGAATGTTGACCTAGTTGTAAAGTGTGACATTGAGCCACCAAAAGCATATGAATGAAATATTTCTTTTGCAGAATTCTCTCTTTCTATACCATTTACTGTTACATTGAATATCAATTGTGTTCTTGTGAATTGTTTAATTTGTTGTTCGAATCCGCTGCAATACTCTCTAATTAATCAAACTTAGATCACTGATCCTAACAAATGGTATCAGAGCAAGGTTAATCATTGATCGATCTAACAATTGATATTGAAACTGCTATTCGATATCTAAGTTTGATTGAATTAGCATATTTGCAAGAATTGGTTATAGATCATTGAATTTTGCTGCTTTGTTTATCTGCTTTGAGTTTTCTCTTGGTTCATATTGAGTTTGTTGTGTTTTGCACTAAATCAGTTAAAACTTAATTGAATTTGGTTGAATCTGAGAATGACTACTCCTTCTAATGACCCTCACAATACCGGTTCCTCAACCAAGCCTCCGATGCTGGTTAGGACTGAGTATAACATATGGCAACGAAGAATGCTTCATCACTGTCTGTTAACAGTTCAGGTTGTTGGACATCTGTGGTACATGGTCCACACAAGCCTATGGTGAACAATCCGAAACCAACCAAATGGTTCCAAAGAAGAACAATACTCAGATGAGGATCGAAAACTGTTTGAGATTGATGCTAAAGCGCATGGAATTCTGGCCATGGCACTGCCGAATGAAATCTATTCTGGGCTTATGCATCATGAAACTGCTCATGACCTCTGGAATGCATTGAAGGAACAATTTGGTGGAACAGATGAGGTCTTAGCAAACAACAGAGAAATCCTTGCCCAACAATATGAGACATTCTCTCATAGGAAGGGTGAGTCACTGACTCAACAGTTTGAGCGTTTTCCTGTTTGATCTCTGAGCTGAAAATGGTCAAACATGAATACACTAATAGTCAGATGAACAACAGATTCCTCAGATCACTGCCTGAGAGATGGGACACATATACCATTGTCCTACGCTCCAGTGCAAATCTGGATAGTCTATCTCTCCCAACTCCATGGGAAACTGCTTACATTTGAAAGAGAGATAGAGCAGAAAAGGAAACTGGCATCATCAGGAAAGCTCACTGATGACTTTGTACCAGGGAACACTGCCTTGGTTGGTCATGAGTCAGAATATGCTGCATCAGAAAGCATTATGATGAGCATATAGATTTCTCCTCAAACGGTTCAGATCATGCATTTGTTAGTGTTGACAGTCAGTCAGGCTGTAATAGTGACAATTTGTGTTTCATTATGGATGATTTAAAGGGTATTGCTGATGATGACTTAGAAGAGATGGATATTCTGAGCCAAATGGCCTTGATTAATATCAGATCTCAAAAGTTCTACAAGAGAACTGGTAGGAAATTTCCAGGACTCTCTGGCAAAACCAAAGTTGGTTTTGACAAGAGTAAGTTGAGGTGTCACAAATGCCACAGGCTTGGACACTTTGCAAGAGAGTGTAGATCATCTGGATCTAACTCCTCTGCACCCTTTGTGACTTTTCCAAGCAATAGTCCACAAACAGAGGGCAACATCCTGCTAGTTCTGGTCATCATTCACAACCTATATCTCCTGCATATTTTGTCCCTCAGGGTCCAATGTCATATCCATATCCCTGCTATTACATGCCACACCCAAATCGGTTCAAGTTCCTATTGCACAACAACCTCAAGCCTACCTGAGCCTCTACCATCTCAATCATCTCAATCACAACCTCATCACAGCTTCTTCACCCTGGTATTGTTGACTGGAGCAGTTTACCAGATGATCTCTCTGGTAATGAGCAATTATTTGCTGGTGATGGTCAACATGGTGGTGAACATCCTTTTGGGAATCTAGCTCTCATGGCCCTGGAATCTACTGATAGTTCATGCTCCAATGCATCTTCATCACAGGTAACCCAGGTATCCTCTGAGGCTAAGGCCAAGCTATGTTCTGAATTGCATAGCTGCATTTATCTCTATTAGAGAGGCAAATGTAGCTTTAATAAATCAAAATCTAGAGCTTGAGCAAACCCTTTCCAAAAGAAAAGCTGAATATGAGTCTGTCCTTAAGGATAAAGATGATGAGATTTATAAGCTTAAATGCCAATTAAATGATGAAAAGGCTAAGCTAGAGGTCATTCTTGAGAACCATAGAGATCTCAAAGAAAAACTTGCAGTTACCCAAGTTGAGTGTGACCGCTGGGTATCATCCTGCAAGGGATTTGAAATGCTGCTCAGCAAGCAATCTGCTTCGAATGTGAAGTTTGGAATAGGTTACAACACATTGCACCACCTACAGATTTTACTCCAAAACCAATAGTAAAATCTGAAGGTGAAAGTAATTTCCAAACCACATCATCATGTGCATCATCCTCAAGTGATCACCCAAAATCACAAGATGAAATCAGTGTTGATACCTCAGCAAATCAATTGGCTGATGGGTTAACTACTGATAAGCACATGAAGCTGAGTACTTCAGATGTTGTCCCTCAAAGTACCTCAAGTACTGAAGGGCAAGTCACAACATCTGAAAAGCATTTCAAATCAGCTGAAATAAAAGGATTAACAACTGCTGATAGAGAACAGCTGAAGAACAAGTCTTCAGTTGTTACAGATCCTTCAGTACTAAACAAAAGTACTGAAAGGAGGAAAGTACTGAAGAGCACACCTTCAGTAGTTTCCACATCAGCAGTTGATCAATTCAAGATGAAGAATAAGCCATGTGAAATATGTGGTAAATTCAATCATCTTTCTGATGAATGTTGGTACAGAAAGGGTTCCAAACTCAACAGAGATAAGCTCATTAAAATCCAGATGGATGAAATGAAAAATGAGTTTGAGACCAAGTTTGTACCACAGTCATCCAATGTGATAAACCAAGCCTTCATCCAAATCCAAAAAGAAGGATAGGGTTTATCATAAAACAGGATAGTGCTCCTCATGATAAACATCAGACTAAGTCTGTGAATTTTAAGGAGGAAATGGTGGGTCACAGGAACTCATCAAACACAAGTACTGATATGTCACAAGAGCTGAAAGCTTTAGCTACAAATCAGACACAACTTGTTATGATGGTTCAGCATTTGTTGGGGAGAGTTAACCAACTAGATGCACCTGTGATCAAACCACTGAAAAGGCATTCCAAGCCCAAATCCAAGGAATCCATTTCAGCACCATCTCCTTCTTCATCAGCTGTTAATCATAAGAAACAAGTTATGGTTAAATCTGTTGATGAAAACAGACCCAAAACCAAAAAGGTTTGGGTCTCAAAACCTAACTAGTTCTTTATGATGAATGCAGGGTTCTTCAGCATGCCAAAGGAGCATCTGGTATGTAGACAGTGGAGGATGGACTGGGAGCAGTTCTCTTCTTAATGACTACTCTCAAGGAAAGAAGGGATTTGTTTCATTTGGAAATGATGCCAAGGGTTACATCATCGGGAAAGGATATGTGTCTAATGGACAAATCAGGTTTGATGATGTTAACCATGTGGAGAATCTCAAGTATAATCTGCTGAGTGTCAGTCAGATGTGTGATAAAGGGCATGTTGCACTTTTCACAAGCCAGAACTGCAGGATTCTGTCTTCCCAAGTTCTGAGGCTGATTGACAAGGTATTGGATGAACATACTCTCCTGAAGGCCAACAGGATTGGAAGAGTGTATGCCTTGGATTTGTCAAAGAAGATTGATTTGAAGGGTCATCCTTGCCTGTTCTCCAAAGCCTCTCCCAGGAATCTAAACTGTGGCATAGAAGGCTGGGTCATGTTAATCTCAAAAACATGAATCAGCTGATCCACAATAGTTTAGTGAGAGGTCTACCAATAAAGGAGTTCCACTGTGATGAAACCTGCACTGCTTGTTTGAAAGGAAAACAACACAAAGTCTCATTCCCTCCTATTGAAGAACCTAAGTCCACTGCCTGCTTGCAGTTACTGCACATGGATCTATTTGGTCCTGTGAGAGTGATGAGCATGGCAAAGAAGAAATACTGTCTGGTAATTGTGGATGATTACTCCAGATTTGTATGGACTTTCTTCTTGCATTCAAAGGATGAGGTTGCTCAGACTTATAAACTTTGTGTGTATGTTGAGAAGCAGTATTCCCTATCAGTCAAGTGTATAAGGAGTGATAATGGAACTGAATTCAGAAACCATACACTTGATGATTTTTATCTATCAAAAGGAATCAAGAGGCAGTTTAGCATCCCAAGGACTCCAGAACAAAATGGAGTAGTGGAGAGAAAGAACAGGACCCTAATTGAAGCTGCAAGGTCTATGTTGGCTGACTCTGGTTTGCCATTGACCTTTGGGCTGAAGCTGTTAACACATGCTATGTGCAGAATAGAGTATTAGTAAATCAGAGGTTGATGAAGACTCCATATGAAGTTCTACATCATTGGCTCCTCTAATTTCATTCTTCAAAGCCTTTGGGTGTCCTTGTTTCATTCTCAACACAAAGGATCAACTCCACAAATTTGATCCTAAGGTGGATGCAGGGTATTTTGTAGGTTATTCATCCACATGCAAGGCTTACAGAGTCTTCAACTGCAGAACAAAGTTAGTTGAAGAAACCTTGCATGTGAAATTCAATGAATCTCCTAAGGATAAAATTCCACAAAACCCTGTGGAGTTGTTTGATCTGGACATACTGCAATATGTTCCTTATCAATCTCCAGCTGTTGCAGATCATGTGGATAAATCATCTTCTGCAGCAAGTCTTCCACCTGGTGGTACTGAAGATGATGATGATATCAGTACTCACCTTTTCAAGTTTAGTGACCAACTGCCTGAGTCTGCTAAACTTGATGTTCCTGTAGCTTCTGTAGCTCCATCCACAACAAATGCTGATGAGATTTCTGACTCCTCTACATCATTTGACTTGCCATCTAATACTTGGTTTCAAGAATCTGGATCACCATCTGCTGCTGCTGAACCGGCTACAAACACTTGCACTGATCTTATAGTATACCAAGAGCTGAAGAATCACCCCATGTCTCAAATCATTGGTGATATCAATGCTGGTGTCTCAACCAGAAGTCAATTGTCTAACTTCTGCTTCTATGCTCTCTTCATCAGTCAGCTAGAGCCAAAGAACTATCATGTTGCTTTGAGAGACAATGGATGGGTTGAAGCCATGCAGCTTGAGCTACTTCAGTTCAAAAAGCAGCAAGTGTGGGAACTGGTTCCTCTACCCCAGGTAAGTGTGCAATAGGCACTAAATGGGTGTTTAGGAATAAAACTGATGAAAATGGGCTTATTGTCAAGAACAAGGCTAGACTGGTTGTACAAGGGTTTTCACAAGAAGAAGGTATTGATTATGATGAAACCTTTGCCCCTGTAGCCAGACTAGAGGCAATTAGATTGTTCTTAGCCTATGCTGCATTCCACAATCTTAAAGTTTTTCAAATGGATGTCAAAAGTGCATTTTTATATGGTAAAATAAAAGAAGAGGTTTATGTGTGTCAACCACCAGGTTTTGAGGACAATAAACATCCTGATTGGGTGTATCAACTTGATAAGGCTCTTTATGGGTTGAAGCAAGCTCCTAGAGCCTGGTATGAAACACTTTCAATTTTCTTCTTAAAAATAATTTCACTAGAGGCTCCATAGATAAAACTTTGTTATTAAGAAAGTGGATCAGCATAAGCTACTTGTTCAAATTTATGTTGATGATATTTTTTGCATCCTCTGATCCCCAGTTGTGTGATGATTTTACAAGTCTAATGAAACAAAAGTTTGAAATGAGTGCAATGGGAGAATTACAGTTCTTTCTAGGCTTGCAAATCAAACAAAAGGCTGATGGAACCTTTATTCATCAATCAAAATATACAAAGAACTTTTGAATAAGTTTGATTTACAAAATTGTAAGCCCTGTTCTACTCCCATGTGCAACACCACACAACTGGATGCAGATCAGAAAGGTAAAGCTGTTGATGAAACACTTTACAGATGTATGATTGGTCCTTGATGTACTTAACAGCTTCTAGACCAGATATCATGTTTGCAACTTGTGTTTGTGCTAGATTTCAGGCTGCTCCTAAAGAGTCTCATTTGATTGCAGTCAAGAGGATCTTTAGATATCTGCAAGGTACAATCTCTAGGTCTTGGTATTCCACTGGACACTCATGCAAATTAGTTGCTTTTTGATAGTGACTATGCAGGGTGTAAGTTAACCAGAAAGTCAACTTCTGGTGGATGTCAATTCCTAGGCAACTGTTTGATTTCTTGGCAGAGTAAGAAACAAACATCTGTTGCTACATCCACTGCTGAAGCAGAGTACATTGCTGCTGCAAGTTGTACATCTCAGGTACTCTGGCTTCAAAACCAATTATTGGATTATGGCATTACAGAGACTAAGACTCCATTATTAATGGATAGTGCTTCAGCTCTGTGCATTGTCAAGAATCCAGTCCAGCACTCTAGGACCAAACATATAGAGATCAGACACCATTTTATTAGGGATTGTTTTGAAAAAGGTCTGATTGATCCAAAGTTTGTGCCTAGTGCTGATGAGCTTGCAGATATATTTACTAAGCCTTTGGATAGTTCAACTTTCCAAAACCTTGTGTTAAGGCTTGGTATGCTGCAGCTAGAATAAGTGATAACTACTGATGATCTCAGTAAACAAGTACTGATGATCATTAGTAAACATGTCACAAATATGTACTAATTCTGTAAAAGAAACTGATGCAGTTACAACTACTGATGTAGTTATAACTCTGATGTCAGTAAAAACAGATAAGTACTGATGTCCTATGAAACAACTGAAATCAGCTAAAAAGTCTGATGAGTAAGTGTTGAGGACAGTATGAAACAGCTGAAAAGCTAAGAATTGACGAAAACTACTGATGAGAATTTTCACTTCAGTCGTTTCCACAAACTGTTGTTTCACTCTAAACAGCTGATGACAAAACCATGTCTTCAGTAGTTTCACAACTACTGATGACTAATACCAAGTCCTCAGTTGTTTACAACAGCTGAAGACAAAACCAAGGTTTTCAGTAGTTTCACAACTACTGATGACTAAAACCAAGTCTTCAGTTGTTTTCAAACGTCTGATAGTTAAAACCAAGTCTTCAGTTGTTTTCATAACAACTGATGCCAACACCAACACTTTCAGTCGTTTTCTTTTCTTTTCTTTTCAGCCTTTTCTTAACATAAATACCTGCACTTATAGCAAACGTTTCATTAGCCGTTTTCAAACCTTCTCTCTCAACAATGGCGACCATGAAACTCAAACCCCGACACAACTGTGTTGCCTACCTTTCGAAATCGGCCTTCTGGAACAAGTTTGACACTGCCATCGATCTTATGGTGGATTCCCCATACAGAACAGCCTTTCTTCTGAATCCTACCATATATCCTGACTCCTTATCCCAGTTCTGGACCAACGTCTCTGTAATAACTGGTGAGAATGATAGACAAATCACTCTCCAGTCGTTGGTGAACCAGAAACAGGTGCTCATCACCCCGACATCATTCGCAAAACCCTAAATTTGCATGATGGCACCTATCCTAAAGAATACCCGAAAGGCACCACTGATATGTCTTTATCCACGGGTATGAAGGCGACTTAAGTGCTACAACCATACTAAAAAAGCACTTCATGATGCTGAAAGACTTATCTTTCATATGGTGAATGTCTGCCTTGCATCAAAGACATCTTCTTGGGATCAGATGTCTTCCGATGGCAACAGGTATTGTACTCTATCCTTGAACGCCAAAATCTAAATTTTCTGAGATAGTGTTCATGGAACTAAAGGATCTGGCTCAGAAACCTGTGGCAAACAGATGGATACTTTATCCCAGGTTTCTGATGGCCATAATTTTGAATCAATTAAAATCTGATGGCCTTGTTGGTCTTGGAGTCCCTGCTCCAGCTGTTTTAGCTGAGGTATACTCCAGACATAACTCAGACCCTACTCTAAAAGGGGCTGCCCGGATGCTAAAACCCAAGCAGAGGGAACCCACAGCCTCCACTTCCAGATCCAAAGTCCCCACCAAACCCAAATCCAAAAAGCCCAAAAAGGCTACTCAGGGAGATGAGTCCCTGAGGATGCCCCTGTACCACAAACACAGGAATACATACTGGATAACCCCCCAGGTCCAAGACTCAACCTGCTGAAGCCGCACAGGTATCCTCTCAACAGGATCCTGTTGCAACCACAATTGGGGATCCCACATTTCTGGAACCTATCTCAATTGAGAGGGTTACCATTGAAGAGCACCTCTCACCCCGGGTGCAATCTGCTTCAGACCAATCTCCACATGCAACCGCCCCTCAAAGCCCAACACTGATAGTTGCTAAAGTGCTGAGTCAGTTGCATTCCTCCCCCTCCCCAGAAACCACTTACCACTGGGAATACCTCAACTATTGAGGGGGAGGACCAAAATGCTTCTGATAACCCACAACACAGGGGTTACAATGTTCATCTCCAAGTGTAGAAACGGAGGTTAGAACATCTGGTAAGGCTGCCACTTCTACTGATTCAGCAAATGATCAGGATGAAGTTGGTAACATCCATAAGACCTTACCAGAGGCAACTGCCAATGAAGGACACAGTCCTGAGGCAGGAAGTCCCCAGTACCAAGAACAAGGGGCACATGCTTCTACTGATCTACACTCAGAGCATGTACATCCTGATTCAATCAGGAGGTCAGGTGATTCAGCACAAACTGATGATGACCTGGGCTTTTTCTATGATGTATTAGCCCATAATACCATCCTTGAGACTGAGGTGAGCAGACTCAAAGAGTTGTTAGCCAAAATGTCTCAGGATCAAAGTCCATCTACCTCACAAACCCCACAGATGGCACCTTCCATTGAAGGTTCCCCAAACACTGAGCCTACACACTTAACTGAGCCACCAGCCACTACTTTTGGCACCACCTCTCAGGGACAGAACCCTCTGAGCAGATGGTTGCTATCTTTCAAAACTCCTTACCTCTCATCACTCCCATCATCACTGACATAGTGCATAAAGCCATTGATGAGAGGATATCCTCAAATCTACAAACCCTCATTGATGATGCTGTTCACAAATCTCTTTCTGCCTTTCAAGCCCCTGATCCCAATGCAACCAAAAAGGGGGAGACTTCCAAGTCTAAGGCAGTGAAAGAAAAGAAAAGAAAAAGAGTTGATGATGAGAAAGAACCTGCAAAAGAGAAGGAGGTGGAGAAAGAACTGATCTCAAACAGTGATCACCTAAAGAGAAGAAGATCAGCTGATCACATATAAAAGAAAGAAAAGTGCTGAGTCAAAAGCTGATGAAGATAAATCCTTAGAAGATCTTGTCAAAGATGCTGATGAAGCTCACAGCAGATCCATGGATAAAATTATAGATCAGCTCTTTCGACAAGGTCATGACACAGCCACACTAGACACTGAGATCAGAAGGCTGGAAATAGAAGAGATTCAAGCTAGATGGGCTGGTTATAGTGTGTTGGAAAGGGAAAGATTGGAGATAATGATCAGATTCATTGCCAAATACCTTGGAAGATCATTGATAGAGATAAAGGCCTGGTCCAGAGACAGTATCTGGAGATAACCAAGAAGATCTGCTCTGCTGGAGGCTATAATAAGGGGTTGATAATTGAAGCACTGGATGAAGCAGGTGCAGGGAAGAGAACTGAAATGGCAAAGCTCTCCAAAGCCAAACTCACCACCAAAATGCTAAGTAAGTCTTCTCACACTCCCACTCAAACACAACCCTATCTCTAAAATCTCCCAAATCTATCCCTAAACCAAAGCCACCCACAACTCAACCCACAAAACCAATCCCTTTACCCAAAAACCACCTCAAACCTTACCCAGTGATGCACCCAGAAGGAGGAGAAGGGTGTTGAGGGTAGAAGAAGATGAAGAAGAGGATGATGATGATGATGATAGTCTGCCAATCTCTATGTTCTCAAACTCAAATCACCTGAGCACAGAAGTCACAAGTGATTACTCCTGACTTGCAAATGCAGATGGTGAAGGTAAAGATTGAAGAAGCAGAACAGCAGAAACACACGATGAGAAGTTTCTCAAGATGGTTGATAAGGATTTCCCTCAGTCCTCATCCATTCAAGAAATGAAGAAACAGGCTCTGAGGCTGTACACTCTTAGACATACTTTTCAACATCAAAAGAAAGAGTGCGGATCTGGCCAGACCCAGGGTAAGTTCTAGAATTCATAAGAAGAATATACCAAGTAGATATCATGGCCAAGTGAAGAAGACCTTGAATGCTGCAATTACATTGGCCATGGTAGTCTCACCCTGGGAAATCATTGAAGAATTCAAGAGAGCTCACAAATCCAAGACAACCCTCAATCTATTCTTGAGAACAAAATGATCAAGAAGGGGTTGTTATACAAAAGACTTGAAGATCTTCAGAAGAGTGAACTCCAGTTGTTGCTTGAAGGCTCTCACCCTGATGAATTGCTTATAGAGAGATAACAACTGTGGAGTTGAAAAATGGAAAGACAGTGAGATACCTGTCTGAGTATTATGGCCCAGAGTTCTTCTTCGAGGGAGAAGCAGAAGAATCACCAAGGAGGAACAAGTTGTTCTCCTTGAGGCCTAGCTAGTGAGTCTTATAGACTCATTAATGGGAATTAGGTTTCATGGTTGGGACAAGACTCTGTGTTCAGTTCCCCAAGACAGAGTTCCCTTCCATACTTAGCCAATCAAAAGATTAGAAACCTTTTCCCGGCCTGTGCTTAACTGATTACCTCTGAAGCTGATCAAGAGGGTGTTTCTGCCAAGAATAAGTGGGATCATCAATAAGTTTAGAGGTTTTGGCTGCATTGGTTCAGGGGGAGTTTGTTGGACCAAAAGAACCAATGAGCCTGATCAGAAAAACCTCTAAGTCCCACAGACATTACAACTGCTGAAGAAGATCACAACAGCTGAAGACATCAGCTGATTACAAGTCTGAAGACAAAGTCTGAAAGTAAAGTACTGAAGACAAAGACTGAAGAAAAGTCTAAAGCCATCAGCTGAAGACAAAGTCTAAAGTATCAGCTGAAGACAAAGTCTGAAGCTATCAGCTGAAGACAAAGTCTGAAAGAAAGACTGAAGACAAAGACTGAAGACCAAAGTGATCAGTAGTTGTCACAACAGCTGAAGTAATTAACTTCAGTAGTTGTGATGGTTTCCTTTCAGTACTTGTAATTTACTTTTCAGTAGTTATAGTTTCAGTAGTTGTAGTTCAGTAGTTTTATGTTTTTGTACTTAAGCATTCTCTGTGATGTAATCAGTAGTTGAAAACATTCTCAGTAGTTTGCATAGTTTTAGTAGTTTGAATAATTCTGTTAGATGTCACTATCAAGTGACATCAGCAGACGTCACATATCCTATATAAGGAATGTTGACCTAGTTGTAAAGTGTGACATTGAGCCACCACGAAAGCATATGAATGAAATATTTCTTTTGCAGAATTCTCTCTTTCTATATCGTGTACTGTTACATTGAATATCAATTGTGTTCTTGTGAATTGTTTAATTCGTTGTTCGAATTCCGCTGCAATACTCTAATTAATCAAACTTAAATCACTGATCCTAACAAAGCTTAAGCAGTTCTATGGAATGAACTTCTTTTTCTTATGAGACTTCTTAGTCTGTTTTCCTTTCTTGCAGGCGATACAAAACTAGTAGTTGGAAGTTTTTGACGTTTACTCCTCGCACTAGATCATTCTGGATCAAGGGTTATCTTCGTGGATTGATGTGTTCAATTCTCCTATGCCAGGAGATCGACTCCTTTCTTGTAGCCTTTTTCAAGAAGCACTAAACTTCATGATCCGTTTTGGGGGCCTTTGATAGATCTAAGACATAAAGATCGTTATATCTTGAAGCTGACATTAAGACTTGGTCCTCCGGGATCACATACTGCTTTTTCAGAACATAGCACTTCTTGTTGTCAAATACTACTTAAAGCCTTTGTCATAGATTTGGGATACAAAAAGGAATTATTTTGATGTTTTTGAACATAGTTACCTTATCAAACTTCACTCTTGTTTTCCTACTTCACCTTGAGCGGTGATGTAGCCTCCATTGTTTCCAACGAATGAAACATGACCTCCTATAATTTGTTTGATGTTTGACAGGAGAGTCAGGTTCTAGTTAGGTCCTAGTCATGTGCCTAGATGCTTCGCTATCTACAATCCAGGTATTTGTGGCACCACTGTAGCGAACACCCTGCAAATTCAAAGGAAATCATTAGTTGAGGTTAGGGACCCAAGCCTTAACTGGCTTGGGTGACCCAGATGCATCACACATCATAATTCCACCATTGTCCATTTGAGGGTGAGGGAAGATCATTCATCTTCTTGTTCTCATTATCAAACATTCAACTAGATTTTTCTTTCCATAAGCCAGTCTTGTGTAAGGCCTTTTTGTGATAAATAGACGATTGGCTTATGGTTTGAACTTTATGTTCACTAGTTCTTCTTGGTGGGGTCATAGAACTCCTTTTAGAAGAACTAGATTTAGGGTCATGATGTTCAACTTTTTCCTTCTGGTGTCTATTAGTAAGGACAATTAGACGCAATGTGTCCATACTATCCACAGTTGTAGCATGATCTACTTTCAACATGTTGGTATAACTGTTTTTGTGGAGAAGTGTGTGACACTCGTGTGACTTTAATTTGTTTGGGTTTTGACACTTCTTGTTTAGATGTTTTATCTTGTTTAACAAAACTAATTGTTTGAACCTTTTTAACATCTTTAACCTTTTGTTTATCTGGACTTAGACATGATGCACGTGTTTGGTTAACTTGTTTGGTCTTTTTGGGTTCAGATTTAGACATATTTGAACCAGACTTTACTTTAACCTTCTCAAATTGTTCCTCAAAGCGACAGATTCAATGGAATTACTTGTGGAATCTAGATCACTTACAAGAGGAGTGGACACCACATGATCCTTGATTAGCTTGTTATTTATTGCTTTGCATTTAGCATTCAACAAGGTCTCGTGTGGTGGTGGAACCACTTTTTAACCCAAACCCTCCCCGTTGTTGCGTTCTTTCACTAAGTGCTGGACTATGTGAGAAGAACTAGTTCAACTGTGCAGTTTTTGTTTTAACGAGTTTACTTCGACTTCCAAAACTACTTTTTGTTTCTTAGTTTCTTCTCGGGAGTTTAAATAGAACTTAATGTCATTTGCTTGGTTAAAGGCCACAACTTCAGTTTCCCTTAGTTGTTTATTCAACAGTTCTATTTTCTCCTTATAACTGTGCTCATTTTGTTTTAAAATCCTGTTTGCTTCTATGCACAGTTGTAAATCATTTACTAAGCTATCATTGTGATCTAATAACCTAGTAAATTTTGAGTCTATGCTTTCTCTAAATTTATTACATTCAATGCAAGCATGGCTATCAAACAATTGGTCTTTGGTACTTACCTGAGAAGAGCCGGTTGAATTAGCGATCGTAGCAGAGTCTAACTCTTCTGGTGCTGGTGATTCTGAACATTTTGTGCTTGAACCCTCTTCATTTAGGTGATTGACCACATTTGCGGTTTCTTCACTATTTGACATTGCGAGTTCAAATGCTATATCGCCTTCGCTTGCAGAGTCGTCATCCAAACCCTCAACACAAGCAATGTTGGATTCTCTTGGAGATACAAATCGAAAGGTCCAATCTTCTCCTTCTTCATCTTGAGCAGTCAATGCCTTAGGGATCCTTGCTTGAAGATGTAGGACTACTTGTGGGTTTATCTTGACGATTGAAGGATGAGAATGGATTACCATTACCTGTCTTCTTGGGCTTCACACATTCACGTTTGAAGTGCCCTTTCTCTCCACAATTAAAACAAGTAACTTTGGTTTTGTCAAAACCAAAGGTTGTATCCTTTGTGGCATTCAGGTTCTGTTCTATCTTCTTAACAAACTTCTTTGCCCTCCGGACAACATTTGCCAATGCCCACATGATATCCATTCTTTCCAGCTCAGTCTCGTCTACTTGCTCGTAGTCTCATCTGAGATGGCAGTTTCCAATCTTCCCTATAACTAGTCATCATAGGAGTGAACGACAGCTGCTAAGAGATCCATATGCTCCTTCGCTACCTCTACAGTCATGTTACGAGATTCTCGGTCTTCAATTTTGTAGCATTGGCTTTAGGTGCTATATATTGGGTGCAAGACGACCCAAACGTGTCAGATCCTGAAGTCGTGGGTTGAGACGGAGCGGCTAAACTCGACACGAATGCCGCTTGATGTGGTGCCAGATGTTTTTTCTTAAGGAGTTGAGTTCTAAAGTGATGGGTTCTGATCATATAACACCTTTTGAGAACTATACTTCATCCTCAACTCTTCCTCTCTCTGCTTCCTAATGAAATCTTTAATATCTAACTTCGCTAGCATATCATTTTGTCTGAGTTTTGACACAAATGAAACCCACTTTTCTGGCAATCCATCTACAAAATTCGACACCTTGTCTTCTATGGACGTAACAACCCCATGAGTGTGCAGCTCACTCACTAAGTGGTAGAAGCGGTCTATAACGTCATCCAAACTCTCCTTACCCATTGACAAGAAGTTATCGAATTCCTTCTTCAAAGCCTTAGCCTTTAGGGCTTTTAAAGATGCATTCCCGTCATACCGCTTTTCAAGAGCATCCCATAGCTTCTTTGCTTGTTTGTTCTTAGAAAACTGATGGAATATAACCTTAGGAATTGACTGAGTTATCAAATGTACACCTTCTTCTCTGCATTGTACTTTACCTTTTGGCTATCCGTCATGCCGCCTAAGGTAAGTTTAACTCGGTCTACACCAACCGGCATGCTATACCCTGTCTCAGTTGATTCCCATAGATTAGGATCTACTTCATTTAGGTATATCTCAAACCTTTGCTTCCATTATGGGTAATAATCTAACTTTATGAGCTTAGGAGGCTTGTTGTAATTTCCCACTTCATTTTCCAGAAGCAATAGATCCTGGATCCGTGAATCCCTACCTGCAGTGAATGCTAGTATTGATCTTCCATTTCTATTTACTTTGGATTTTTAGAACAATACTGTGACTTTGGTGAATGAAAGAATGAGATTAGGCTATTCGTGTGATTGAACAATGCGGATGGTTCAATCATTCGACTGAACAAATGCAGATGGTTCTATCGTGCGACTGAACAAATGCGGATGGTTCAATCGTGCGACTGACCAAATGCGGATGGTTCAATCGTGCCATTGGACAGGTGCAGATGAACAATGCGAATGATGATCTTCAGTCATACAAATGGATGAACGACTGAGCCAATCATGTATATGAGAGATGTGATGGGTTCAGTCGTGCGGTTGAGTCAATCGTGCGACTGAAGGCTGATGTTTTTGCAAAAATGAAGGTTTTGAACACTTTGATGCAAAAACACGAATTTCTCACTAACCCTAATTGCCGTATGCCGAAGAAACATTAACTTTTTGACCTGGAGATGTCAAAAACACTGTTTGAAACAAAAAGATTGAGTTTTTGAGTGAAAAACACGATTTTTATATCAATACGATTGAATCACATGCAAATCAAGAGCCAAGGCTCTGATACCACTTGTAGGACCGTTTCGGTACGGAGTACTAACTGATTTACGTGTATACCAAACCAAATAGTGCCAAATCCTATTTGATTGGCAATCCAATCAGTGAGAACGCAAGTATAATTGATCAAATAATGAATCTAAATGTTAAGAATGATTGTATGATGATTTACTGCGATCTATGAACTTGGAATAGGTTATCTTAGGTCTCTAGACGGCTAGGGTACAATTTAGTGCATAGGGATTTGAATTGTTACCTTTTTCCATGAATTAAGTTAGTGTTTTAGTTATTGTTTTCCATTCGTGCGACTAAAGCATGCGGGTGATTCATCCGCACGACTGAAGATTCAGTCGTGCGACTGAGTCAATCTCATGTTACAATCGTGCGACTGATCTAGTCTCCTGGTTCAGTCGTGCGACTGGTTCATCAGCATGAAGTATTCATGCGTATGGTCCATTAACATGGTCCATTCGCATGAGAGCCTCACATGATTAAGTTTAAGCACGTTTCTCTATCATTACTGACTAAGAACTATGTAAACAACCATAAACCTATATAGTTAGTTCAATATGCGTTATCACACAATAAACAATGAAATGTTAAACATTATAAGCATCACAAACACATTACATTTCATTCATACCCATTCTGTTACACATACATAAGACATGAAAGACATTTTACATTTGAGCTCCTAAACTAGGTACACATGTATCTATATCATGGTGTTTGACGTAGATGCTCTAACTGAATCATTTAAGTATTATTATTTGAACATTGCAGGATATGATGAAGTATGTTATCCATTTGTTCCACCTCATATGAATGAAGTAACATTATCTGCTGATCCTCCAAGGATACACACATCCTCAGGTGGAAACACTTCAGCAGCAGCTACTGACACTGCATGTGGAAATGAACACTGTGCATCCGAAGAAGTGAATGTTGTCCCTGTACTAGATCCATGCTCTCAAGCGAATACAACAAACATTAGAAATGTTTCAAGTCCTCACTTATCATCTGGAAAAGTTGCTGTAACTCCTACTGAAGAGCTAAATGATTCCGAAAAAGTTCCTGTGAATCCAAGGATCGCGAACAAGAATTATCAATGTCGGTCGATTGACAAGTCAACGTTTGCGGAATCAACGTTGATTTGGTTTAATTGTTTATCAATAACTTTAAATATCAATAAATGTTCACGAACACATGAAGCAAAACAAAATTAATGATTAATATGCATTTCATTAGAACATGGTAATGATTCAAATATAATGAATGAATGATCAAAGTGTGTTATGATGTCACGGCTGCTAGGGTTTGATTGAGAGACTTTGAAGTGATGGTTGTAATACTGATGTTGTTGTCGCTCAATCAATCGTCTAAAACAACCTTCTTGAATCGAAACCTAGGATCCATATATATAGACAATGTGTCTTTTATAGGAAAACCGGATCTCTTAGGATTTGATGTCAGTTAAGGAATCATTGGATTTCTTGGGATTCGCATAACTACCTTGTTGACTTGTGACACTTGCATTATATAAGTGTTTGTACTCCGTAGGAATAGTGTCTTCCGTAGGTGTTTGTTCTTCTGTAGAAGAATTGTTCTTCCGCAGAAGTCTTGTTCTTCCGAAGCAATCTTGTTCTTCCGAAGCAATCTTGTTCTTCCGAAGCAATCTTGTTCTTCCAAAGCAATCTTGTTCTTCACTTCTGGTTGTTCATCCGTAGAGGATCTTTGGACGAATAGTTACTTGTAAGAAATATATCTATGGAAGAACAAATGTTCAATCGTAGATGTTTCTTACACTTGGTCAATTTCATAAGTTGGACCGAGTATAATGTTTGAACCTGCAATCATACATAAATCAACACACACAAACATGGGTTAACCTATATATTTAGTGCATACACAATAATGAATTACAAACATTCATTATAGGTATTAATACAAGTACTAAGCCTATACATAAGGAAGTAGATCTACTGAAACTAGACCTAACAATACTCCCCCTTAGGCTTAGATACTTGCAATCAGTTCTTCAACACTGAAAGTTCCTTGACTCTAGCAATGATCTTATTGTAGAAGTAAGACACAGCAATCTTCTAATCATCATACTTGTAGTTGATCTTCATCTTGCTGAACTCCTTCAGAGTCTCAAAGCTTATTCCCAAGATATCTTCCTTTGTAGTAAGTGTGTGTAACACATTGTTGTTATACATCACTTCTAATTGATCTTGCTCTAAAATTCTGAGTTTAGTGACTTCATCAAAAGTTGTTCCCTTTAGCAGTCCAACATTGTATCTTCTTCTTTTGTAGGCTTTCGCATGTAATTGTCAATAACTGGATCACATGGACATGCAGGAACAAATCATTCTATGCTTTTCATCGGCCAACTTGGGAAAGAATTGTCATTGAGGTATGAGGTGTAGCTGGGATGAAGTAGTTTGATTTCCACAGGATCAAAGATCCTGATACGGTCAGCTTTCTTGTTTTCAGCATTTCTTAACAACACCAACTCCTTTGTTTTCTCAACATAGCCCCATTCAGTTATAGGGTATATGAATTGAGTTCCTTCAATACATTTGATTGCTGCTGTAGTTCTATTTTTGTATCCAACCCTCATCAAGAATTCATCATCTACAGATTCTAAGGCATTGGACTTGTATCTTTTAAGCCCTTTGATTCTCTTCTGATGCTCTGCATCTTCTCTTTTAGCTTCACTTAGGACATCATCTTTAAACTTAGTCTTGAGCTTTCCCACTAGAGTTGAGAAGTCTCTTCCTCTATGGTGAACTGGATAATTGAAGATGATCAGGCTTTGAAGATCTTTGATGTCATTCTCTGGTAGACTCACCACTGAAAATACATCATGGAAGTAGTCAACTCTTCTAGATGTTCCTTTACTAATAGCACAATCCCAGTCTGGATCATATTTCCAGGCCATGATCCTATTTTCTTCCACAGAACTAGGAGTCGTGAGGTGGTCTTTTAGTTGTATCAGAGAGGATTTTTGTTCAGTTATATCCCTCACTGTAGTGCCCAGTGGCCATACTTTGCCGGGAATTACTTCTCTAGGCTCTCTGATCAGTTTGTCCTTCCCTTTGTGCTGATCTTTAGGTTCAACTGTTACAGGTTCAGCAGGAAGCTTACTTTGTTGCTCATAAGATGGATGAGGAGCTTCAGTCTGAATTTTACACCAGTATCCAGCTCAACTTTCATCACATGCTCCATCATCCTTCTAAGTTCTCCTATTGACCTTCCCTTAAGCTCATGTGGTTTGTAGTTTTGGCCTTGTAACCAGCAAGTCATGTTATATCTACTCAGCTTAGCTGTGTCATAATGACCCAACTCTTTTTTTATCTTCTGTATGGATTGAAAGGTGCTGAAAGCTTCATAGTCACAATTTGGAATCATAAAGCTTGCAAGTTCAAACTCCTTTAATGTGTTCTTCATCTCAACATATTCATCCTTTCAACCATGTCATATGGAAATCCATGGTTGATCAAGGTCATAAACATAGCAGATTCAGGCCTGTCTTCCATGATGTCTTTTGATGTAAGAAGAACATCAGTCTTTGATTCTTCTTGAGCTTTGTCAAGTCTATCTTCAATCAACTCTTTCCATTCAGCATCACTCACAAATTCATCACTAGCAGCTTGCTTTGATGTTAAATTTTCAATAGAAGGAGTGTGCTCAGGAGATGTATGTCTTGATCGTTTAGGAGAGTCTTTAACATTGATTAATTGAATCTTTGTTGGGCCCAAATACTTCCTCTTCCTTGAGTATTGAATGAGATGCTTAGAAGATTCAGCAGGTTTCTTTTGTTGGTTTGATTCAAGAGCACATAACTTCATTTTTAGTTCATCATTCTCTTCTTCTTTTCTTCTCAACAAAGCTGATTGATCATAAAGAGTGTCATTGATTTGATCAGTTTTCACTGTTAGCTTCTCATTTTCTTCTCTATCTTTCTTTACTTCTTCTTTGAGTTCAGAATCTTGTTGAAGAAGAGCATCAATGACTTCATTATTGCACATGACATCTCCTCTTAATCTTTTTATTCTAGCTTCTTGCTTCATTAACTCTTCATCCTTTTCCCTGATCACTCCTTCAACTCCTGTATTCTTTGCTTTCTTATTTTTGATTTTAGCACCAGCTTGTTGTACTCAGTAACCAGATAACTCTTTACTAGCTTGTTGTACTCAGTAACCAGATAACTCTTGCTGACAGGGATATCAGCATCACTTAGATCCTCTTCATTACATCAACATGGTTTGCTTCTTCTTCTCCTTCCTGATGATGAGAAGCAGTCTCATTAACTTTACATTCTTCTAGGTCTACACTTGCTGAGCTTGAACTGAGCTCAATGAGTTGATTTGCAAGTTCTTGATGAGGTTGTTGTTGTTGTTGATGATCAGACACTGGAGATACTTGTTCAGTTTTGTTTGAGAGTACTGGGGATTCAGTCTTGGATGATGACAGTTTAACTGTACTTGTTTGTGAGACTAACTATGTCTCCCTAGTGTAAAGACTGTTTGGTGAGTGAGGTTGGATGGGAGAGATTGGTTCTGTATTTTGGCTGGCTGGAATTGTAGTTGAGGTGTTTGTTCGTGATTTGGTGATGGATGGTGGATGGAGAGATTGGTTCAGTATTCTGGGTGGCTGGAGATTGTTGATGTATGGGTGATGTATCTGGTGAGAAAGTGTCTTGAACAGACTTGGTTGGAGAATTCTCTTGTTCATCTTTCTATACAAGCTCTTCAGGGATATTTGCAGCAGCATCAATCACATGTGCAAACATGTCCATATCACCTCCTTCATATTCCCAGAAGTTTTGTTTAGAACAGATCTGCCAAGGTGTGCTTGACTAAACACACCACCATCCACAGAAGTTCCAGGCAGATCAGCATTAATGATCAGTTGAAGGAACCTTGGAAACATGTACATCTTATCAGCCTTCTGCACTATGATGTGATCACTTAAGCAGTTGAAGATGTACTTGGAATAATTGTAGGTTCTTCCCTCAAAAACACCAATAATCCCAAAAGAAATATGCCTTGAGAATCTGTAGAACAGATTTTCTGTTTGACATGCACTTAAGATAAGTGTGACAGAGAAATCTGTATGGCTTGCAAAGTCTTCCTTTCTTGATTTCTCCTTCATTGAAATCACCATCATATCCCATCATTAGAAATACTTTTTCTATGTATTCATCTTTGAACACATCAGGATGACCAGCTTCGACTTCTCCCAACTCAAGAACCCTTCTTATTGTCTTTTCATCGATTCTCAGTCCTCGATTCTTCACAGTAGCCACTATAGCTTCACCGTCTTTGTCTATGCATGCAGAGTTCCAGAAATCAATGATATGTGATTGATAAATCACAGGCTCTGCTGATAAGGCATAAAACAACCTTGATCTTCTTAGATATCTGATAGGTTCTTGACACCCTTCTGAGACAGGATCATCAGGGTTTAAGAAGGCACACATATTGTGTTCTTTCGCAAATCGATTATCCATCTGTTCATAAGAAAAAGACTTCATTAAAATCACATTATTGATATGAGAATACGAACAGTTGTGAGATAAAGAAGAATCAAATGGTTCATTCTTGAATATTACAACATGTTTTACCATAATAACAGCGGATTAAGAACACAAATATATGTTTGTTTAATGTTTTGATTTGATGAAATTTGAATACTAAGAAAGTGGGAAAACGTTTGTTGAGAGTGGGTTTTTCTAGGTCTGAAAAGTGAGCTAAAAAAGCGAATAATGAATTTGACAGGTCAAACCATATTAGTTATACTCTCAGATACATTTATTTATCTCATTTATTAAGTGGGACCCTCAATGTATTCTTCCGCAGAATATCTACGGATCGACAACATCTGCTGATGAACATTTAAAATTAAACTACATTTGTTGATCTTTGTTCATCCGTAGTTTACCAATCTACGGATAAACATTTAAGATTTTCACATTGTAGCTTTTGCTGATGCTTAAGATAGCACTATAGCTTCTGCTGATGCTTAAGATATCACAATGCAGAAAAATATTTTTGTTTGTATGGTCCACGTCCATTGGTTAGAACCGTATATTGCTTTAGGACCTTGTAGACTTTGTATACATGGAAATTTGGCACAAGAAAGCTTAAAATGATTTTGAGAAAATTTTCATGTATCCAGAAGCTAAGATGATGCTCAGATTCCAATTCCTTCAAATTGATAATAAGATAGACAATGCTGCTCATTGAAAAACTTACCTTCATGTATTCTACGTCCCCTAAATTTGTGATTAATGGTGAAATTAAGCATTTATCAAAAATTTCTTTAAGAGGAATAACATGATTTGTAACTGTATGAAAATGATCAGACATATATACACATATGATGGGATCATACTATAATACTAAGCCTCATCCTAATGAGTTATGTTGTTAAATTGATACTTGAACAAAGTTCTGATTGCAAGTATATTGTGCACTTAAATCAATACAAGAGCTCATGTATCAACTAGGCATGGTGATTATCATGTTTTCATGTTGATTTAGAAATAACTGTTATGGGCTTCACATTCAATTTTCAAAGATTTTGTCCTTCCTTTGCAAGACAAATCATCACTTTTTCACACTTCAGAACTATGTACTTTAAGTTATAAGATCTATCTTGAGATGCATTTGACATCTCATTAATGCAATGATGTAAAAGCTCAAGATAATATACAATTGATTACATAGGATTCTTTTGAGAGCTTAGATATGATCATCATCAGGTCACCAGGTCTTTACTTACGTAAAATAGAGGTGCCTTTAACCCAAGTCTTTGTTTACTCAAAATAGAGGGATGATGAGGATCATGATCTGTTCACTGTTTGTAACTGAATTTCAGTATGGTGATCATACAACCAGGTCTTTGTTTACACAAAATAGAGGGAGTATGATTTGCAGAGATAGCTATTATAAAGTGTTGGTACATAGTGTGTTTAGATGAGTGATTTGGTCACATCAGAAAAAGACTCACCTTGTATTCTCAAAATGAAGTTTCCCACAACCAATCACTTTAGCATTATGTTTGGCATGCACTCAGATTAGTTTCCACTCAAGATGAATCTACTCACATATCAAGAAAGTTGCTATTTATTGTTATTTATGAATTCAGGAATAAGTAAAGCTATAGTGTACTATCATTTCCCAAACATATGTCATGCTGAAGCATAACTACACATAGTATTTTATTTGTTTAAACTTGATTAATCTAAATTAATCATGCCTAGAGACTCAACCAAAAAGTTAAATCTGACTGAATCAAAGGCTTTAGTGAATAAATCAGCAAGCTGATTTGACGTATCCACTTTGACTAACTTAATCAAACCCTTTTCTGAGCAATCTCTCAAAAAATGATATCTTATTTCAATATGTTTTGTTTTACTATGTTGCATAGAATTAGCAGTTATAAACATAGCAGCAGAACTGTCTATGTAAATTGAAGTTTGAAGGAAGTTGTAACCATAGTCAAGTAATTGGTTTTGCAACCAAAGAACTTGAGAACATCCAGCTAAAGCAGCAATGTACTCAGCCTCAGCTGTGGATACAGAAACATTGGTTTGTTTCTTGCACTGTCATGATACTAGACTTGGTCCAATTAATTGACATCCACCGGTTGTTGATTTTATGTTACTGTTACATCCACCATAATCACTGTCTGAGTATGAGTAGAGTGTAAAGTGGCCATCCTTTGGATACCAAAGACGAAGTCTTGGTTTTCCTTTGAGGTATCTGAAAATTCTTTTTACCGCATTGAGATGAGACTCCTTGGGATCAGATTGGTACCTAGCACATACACACATAACAAGCATAATATCAGGTCTACTGGCAGTCAAATACATAAGAGAACCTATCATTGATCTATATAATTTTTGATCAATAGATTTTCCCGAAAGATCAGGAGCAATCTTATCAGCTGTTGATGCTGGTGTTTTGCATGAGGATACTTCAGCAAGATTGTATTTCTTTAGAATTTGATGTATGTATTTTTCTTAATTGATGAATATCCCATCTGATTTTTGATGAACTTGAAGCCCAAGAACGAAGGTTAATTCACCCATTGAGCTCATCTGAAATTCAGATTTCATCAGCTCTTCAAAATTCACACACAATCTCTTATTAGTTGAACCAAATATAATGTCATCAACATATATTTGAACTACTAGGAGATCTTGATGTTCTTGTTTGAGGAAGAGAGTCTGATCAATAGTTCCTCTTTTGTATCCATGCTTGAGCAAGAAGGATGATAGTGTTTCATACCATTTTCTTGGTGCTTGATAAAGACCATACAGGGCTTTGTCTAGTTTGTATACCCTATGAGGATAATGAGGATCTTCAAAACCAGGGGGTTGTGATACATAAACTTCCTCATCAATCTTCCCATATAAGAATGCACACTTGACATCCATCTGATACACAGTAAACTTCTTATATGATGCATAAGCCAGAAACACTCTTATCTCCTCAATTCTTGCAACTGGTGCAAAAACTTCATCATAGTCAATTCCTTCTTCTAGAGTGTATCCTTGTGCAATCAACCTTGCTTTGTTTGTTACAGTGATCCTTCTATCATCCAGTTTGTTTTTGTATAGCCATCTTGTTCCAATAGGATGTTGACGTTCAAGCAAATCAACAAGTGACCGCACTTTTTGCTTTCTGAACTGCTGAAGCTCTTCTTGCATAGCTTCAATCCAGCTATTGTCTTTTAAAGCAGTAGTGATATTTGGAAGCACCACTTGAGAAAGAAAACAACTGAAGAGACAAAGGTTGGCTATACCACTTTGACTCCTTGTAGTTCTCTTTTTAGGATTTCCATTTATGTTGATAATTGGATGAGTCTTATGGATCCTCATTGATGGAGTTGATTCAACTGGTATAGATGATCCCAGGTTAGTCATTTCCAATGTCTCACACTGATTCATCTCAGCTTGTGAGTTTAAGAAATATTCAAAATGCTCAACATGAGAAGAATGATCATGAGAGTCTCTTGTATGGGTTGCAGGGGTATCTCCAGTTTTGTTTTGTTTTTCGTAGGAACTTCTCCAGAAAGATTTCTCTCTTTTGTAGGAACTTCTTCAGAAACAGTTTGTTCTTCCGCAGGAACTTCTCCGGAAGCATTTTGCTCTTCCGTAGGAACTTCTCCGGAAGCATTTTGCTCTTCCGTAGAAGTTTCTCCGGATATTAAGTGAGGACATGAATCATTTCCAAGATTTGTTGCATTCACTTGAGAGCCTGGATCTGTTGATGGCATATCATTCATATCTCCGGGTGCAGCATGTTTGTTTCCAAATGTAGTATCTGCAACTACTGAATTGTTTTTATCCGTGAATAGCGGTGTCCTTGGAGGATCAGCAGATAAGGTTACTTCAGTCATAAGAGGTGGAACAAATGGATAACACACTTCATCAGATCCTGCATTGTTCAAATAATCATAGTTAAATGTTTTGGCTAAAGCATCTTTGTCAAACAACCATGATGAACCTTTAACTGACTTTGTAAATATAGATTCATCAAAAGTCACATTAGGAGTCTCTTCCACAATTTTATGTTGTGGAATATAAACCCTATATGATTTCGATGTTGAAGAGTATCCAACAAAGAAACCATCATATGCTTTTTCTGAAAATTTTCCCAATGACTCTTTCATGTTTAAAATAGTTACATGACATCCAAAGACTTTCAGATATCCTATTTATGGTTTCCTTTTAAATAAGAGCTCATAGGGAGTTTTGTTATGTTCTTTGACAATTAATGTTCTGTTTTGAACATTGCATGCAGTATTCACAGCCTCAGCCCAAAAGTGATGAGTAATCATGAATCAGCTAGCATTGTTCTGGCAGCTTCAATGAGAGTTCTTTTCTTCTTTCAGCTACTCCATTTTGTTGTCGAGTTCTTGGTGCACTGAATTGTCTTGCAATAACTTTGCTCCTGTAAGGGGAATCCAGTTCAAAATTGACAAATTCAGTACCATTATCACTCCTAAAATTTTAGCTTTTAAATAAAGTTGATTCTCAATCTTGATCACAAAGTCCATTAATGTTTCTGATATTTCATTCTGTTGATTTAAGAAAAAGAGCCATGTGAATCTTGTGAAATCATCAACTATCACCAAACAATATTGCCTTTTTCCAATGCTCATCACATTGATAGGACCAAATAGATCCATGTGAAGCAATTTGAGTGGTGTAGTATTTGAATTGATCGTTTTGTATTTATGTGACACTCTATGTTGTTTTCCTTTGTAACATGAAGAACAGTGAGTTGAGCAATGAAACTCTTTGTTTGGCAATCCAATGACCAGATCATTTTTCACCAATTTATTCATGTTCTTCATGTTAGAATAGACAAGCCTTCTATGCCATAATTAGACAAATCTTCTGATAGTTTAGATATAAGGCATGTTTCATGTTTTGTGAGAGAAGTGTTGTTCATGTCCAAAACATAAGTGTTTCCTTTTCTTGGTACTTTAAGGAGGATCCAATCTTCTGGAACAATAAATCCTGGCTTAAGAATGTAACAGTTAGTATTATCAAACAATGTGGTATAATTTTGATCACAGATTTGAGACACACTAAGTAGATTATATTGTAATTTTTACAGTAATTACTTTCTCAAATTGAGCACACCATTTGTTATCATCCCTTCACCAATAATTTTACCTCCCATTTTATCCCCACCAAATGTCACATACGAAGCATTTTTATGTTTGAAGTCATGGAGAAGAGAATAGTTTCTAGTCATATGCCTGGAACAACCACTGTCAACATACCACTTGTTGTCAGCTCTCCAATATTGTTCCTACATTCAAAAATAAATCAGCTAGAAGTGACAACCCAAGTCTTAGTGATCTTGGGTTTGTCAACAGAGTCAAAACTGTTTACTCCTTCATGACTTAATCCTGAAGTTTCAGTATTAATTTCATATCTAGTTGATTCATTTTGATTTGATGATGGTGTGGATGATTCTGTTGAATCTGATGCAGAAGCTTTGGAGTCTTCTTTCTTCATTGATTCTTCCTTCACCTTATCTTTCTTTGGTTGATATTTTGATTTAGAAGATGAACCTACACTTTTGAAGGTTTAATCATCTTTTGCTTTTGATTGAGACACACGTGATCCCTTTTCAAAATGAAAAAAGAAATTATCATCGATGATTGACTTCTTCTCACCCAGTCCACCTTTTTATGAGGTGTTTTGGATTGGCTTGATGTTTTCTTCATAGATTTAGCATCTTCAGAAGATTTCTGCTTTGGTTTTGCCTTTTGCTTTTGACTTACCTTCTTTTTCTTTGAATCATATGACTTTCAACAGATTGAGAGTTTGATTCGGTTAATCAGTTTTAGACTTCTTTATGCTTTTGTTTTTGTTCCTTTATTTAAAATAACATTCCTGAGTTGAATGATTATTTTTGTTGCAAATAGCATAGAATTGTTGAAGTAACACTCTGAAGTCATATGATTGTTCATATTTCATATGGAACAGTAACTGTTGATGTAGCAGTCTTCTATATTATGATTAGTCATATCACATCACTTGCATTACATTTCTTCAGATTCCTCTTAATGCTCATGTTTTTTCTTTTTCTTGTTCAGTTTGTGAGCTTTTGTTTCCTCCTTTGAAGAACTTGAATTGTTCTTGCTATTCCTAGGAATATCAGCAATTGAATCTTTCTTATCCTTTGATGACTTTTGTTGCTTCAGATTCAACATCTTTTGATTTTTAACAGCTACTCTTTTTGATACCTCATCCGTAGATTCGGCTTTCTTCTTCCGTAGAAGTTCTATGGATTCAGCAGACTTTGCTTTCCACAGTCCTTCTACTGTAGAGCTTTTCTTTTGCTTAGTAGAAACTTGTTTCTTCTTACCTTTATCTGCATGAGATAAAAGTACTTCTTCAGTTGGTCCGCAGCTATCAACTTCTTTTTGAAGATTCAGTTCTTGGAGTCTTTCATTGAGTTCAACAATCCTCTTGCAGATAGTCTTCAGCATGTTTCTCTGCTTTGGAGGATATTGAAGCTTTGATTCTCCAAGCACTCTTGGAATACCAGTTTTAATGTGAACATTCTTACCAATGGTCCTTTTACCAACATCAGGTTCATCAGAATCATCCAAGTCATCATAATTATCATAATCAAAGTCTGAATCATTTTGATACAAAAATTCTGATTTAGAGGATTCAGTTTCACTCACCTCAGCTCTATTGTTATGTTGATTTGAGTTGATTATGTTTCAAATTGGTGCTAGGCACAAAATGATTTGACAGAGTATGGTCATTGTTGTAGGTAAAGATGTATAATTATCATTTATAGGTGGTGGAACAGCATTATAACCCAACCCAGACCTTGTCTTTGATTCAATATGTGAATTAGTAATTTCTCATATTGCTGAGATGATAATTGAAACTTCTGAGGTTTCACTTCAGTTGATGCATGATCAGCCATGGATTTTGTTAAGGAAGTGATCAAATGTTCAACTTGGGCTTTTAGGCTATAGTTTTCAGAAACAAATTTTTCTAAATCCTTTTGCAAAGAGTTAATTTTGATTTGATACAATTTATGTCTCTAACATGGGATTCATTCAAAATCATAGTTTCTTTTACTTTGTAAGCCAACTGTTGAGCATGGACTCTATAACGTTCAACTTCCTCAACACATGTTGATGAACACAACCTTTCTTTTACCTCTCTTGCCATTGGTGGAACTATTTGATCCATATGAGCCATCAATGCTTGATTCTTTTCCAAGACTTCTTTTTCATACACACTCCAGTCACACGTTCCGTCTTGAAGTATGATCAATCCTGACTCCTTTGAGTTACTAGGTCCAGCTGATTCATTGGTGGCTAGTAAGGATGCATTGATCAGTTGAGATTGTCTGTGTAGAGGTCTTTGAGAATTTGGTTATTGATGAGGTGGAATCTGATGTTGTTGATGCTGCTGATGTTGTCTCATCTCTGGATATGACTGTTGATTGCATTCTCTAGAAAAATGTCCACAGAGATTGCATTTGAAGCATCTTACCTTTGACTTGACACAAATGAAACCCACTTTTCTGGCAATCCATCTGCAAAATTCGACACCTTGTCTTCTATGGACGTAACAACCCCATGAGTGTGCAGCTCACTCATTAAGTGGTAGAAGCAGTCTATAACGTCATCCAAACTCTCCTTACCCATTGACAAGAAGTTATCAAATTCCTTCTTCAAAGCCTTAGCCTTTAGGGCTTTTAACGATGCATTCCCATCATACCGCTTTTCAAGAGCATCCCATAGCTTCTTTGCTTGTTTGTTCTCAGAAAACTGATGGAATATCCTTCGGAATTGACTGAGTTATCAGAGCGTACACCTTCTTCTCTGCATTGTACTTTACCTTTTGGCTATCCGTCTGCCGCCTAAGGTAAGTTTAACACTGTCTACACCAACCGGCATGCTATACCCTGTCTCAATTGATTCCCATAGATTAGGATCTACTCCATTTAGGTATATCTCGAACCTTTGCTTCCACTGTGGGTAATCATCTAACGTTATGAGCTTAGGAGGCTTGTTGTGATTTCCCACTTCATTTTCCAGAAGCAATAGATTTTGGATCCGTGAATCCCTACCTGCAGTGAACGCTGAGTATTGATCTTCCATTTCTATTTACTTTGGATTTTTAGAACAATACTGTTGTTCTTGTGTGAATGAAAGAATGAGATTGGGCTATTCGTGTGATTGAACAATACGGATGGTTCAATCGTGCGACTGAACAAATGCGGATGGTTCAATCGTGCCATTGGACAGGTGCCGATGAACAATGCGAATGATGATCTTCAGTCGTACGAATGGATGAACGACTGAGCCAATCGTGCATATCAGAGATGTGAATGGGTTCAGTCGTGCGATTGAGTCAATCGTGCAACTGAAGGCTGCTATATTTGCAAAAACGAAGGTTTTGAACACTTTGACACAAAAACATGAATTTCTCACTAACCCTAATTGCCGTATGCCGGAAAAACATTAACTTTTTGACCTGGAGACGTCAAAAACACTGTTTGACACAAAAAGATTGAGTTTTTGAGTGAAAAACATGATTTTTATATCAAAATCGATTGAATCACACGCAAATCAAAAGCCAAGGCTCTGATACCACTTGTTAGGACCATTTCGGTACGGAGTACTAACTGATTTACATGTATACCAAACCAAATAGTGTCGAATCCTATTTGATTGGCAATCCAATCAGTGAGAACGCAAGTCTAATCGATCTAAGAATGAATCTAAACGTTAAGAACGATTGTATGATGATTTACTGCGATCTATGAACTTGGAATAGGTTATCTTAGGTCTCTAGACGGCTAGGGTACGATTTAGTGCGTAGGGATTCGAATTGTTATCTTTTTCCACGAATTATGTTAGTTTTTTAAATGTTAGTGTTTTCCATTCGTGCGATTGAAGCATGCGGTTGATTCATCCACACGACTGAAGATTCAGTCGTGCGACTGAGTCAATCTCATGTTACAATCGTGCGACTGATCCAGTCTCCTGGTTCAGTCGTGCGACTAGTTCATCAGCATGAAGTATTCATGCGTATAGTCCATTAGCATGGTCCCTTCGCATGAGAGCTTCACATGATTAAGTTTAAGCATGTTTCTCAATCATTATTGACTAAGAACTATGTAAACAACCACAAACCTATATAGTTAGTTCAATATGCGTTATCACACAATAAACAATGAAATGTTAAACATTATAAGCATCACAAACACATTACATTTCATTCATACCCATTCTGTTACACATACGTAAGACATGAAAGACATTTTACATTTGAGCTCCTAAACTAGGTACACATGTATCTATATCATGGTTGTTTGACATAGATGCTCTAACTGAATCATTTAACTATTATTATTTGAACATTGTAGGATCTGATGAAGTATGTTATCCATTTGTTCCACCTCATATGAATGAAGTAACATTATCTGCGGATCCTCCAAGGATACACACATCCTCAGGTGGAAACACTTCAGCAGCAGCTACTGACAATGCATGTGGAAATGAACACTGTGCATCCGAAGAAGTGAATATTGTCCCTGCACCAGATCCATGCTCTCAAGTGAATACAACAAACATTGGAAATGTTTCAAGTCCTCACTTATCATCTGGAAAAGTTGCTGTAACTCCTACTAAAGAGCTAAATGATTCCGAAAAAGTTCCTGTGAATCCAAGGATCACGAACAAGAATTATCAATGTCGGTCGATTGACAAGTCAACGTTTGTGGAATCAACGTTGATTTGGTTTAACTGTTTATCAATAACTTTAAATATCAATAAATGTTCACGAACACATGTAACAAAACAAAATTAATGATTAATATGTATTTCATTAGAACATGGTAATGATTACAAATATAATGAATGAATGATATCAAAGTGTGATATGATGTGACGGCTGCTAGGGTTTGATTGAGAGACTTTGAAGTGATGGTTATAATACTGATGTTGTTGTCGCTCTATCAATCATCTAAAACAACCTTCTTGAATCGAAACCTAGGATCCATATATATAGACAATGATGTTTCTATTATAGGAAACACCGGATCTCTTGGGATTTGATTTGTGTTAGTTAAGGAATCATCGGATTTCTTGGGATTCGCATAACTACCTTGTTGACTTGTGACACTTGCATTATATAAGTGTTTGTACTCCGTAGGAATAGTGTCTTCCGTAGGTGTTTGTTCTTCCGCAGAAGAATTGTTCTTCCGCAGAAGTCTTGTTCTTCCGCAGAAGTCTTGTTCTTCCGAAGCAATCTTGTTCTTCCGAAGCAATCTTGTTCTTCCGAAGCAATCTTGTTCTTCACTTCTGGTTGTTCATCCGTAGAGGATCATTGGATGAATAGTTACTTGTGAGAAATATATCTACGGAAGAACAAAATGTTCATCCGTAGATGTTTCTTACACTTGGTCAATTTCATAAGTTGACCGAGTATAATGTTTGAACCTGCAACCATACATAAATCAACACACACAAACATGGGTTAACCTATATATTTAGTGCATACATAATAATGAATTACAAACATTCATTAAAGATATTAATTCAAGTACTAAGCCTATCCATAATGAACTAGATCTACTGAAACTAGACCTAACAGTTCCTATAACTCCTACGAAAGTGCAAACAGATTCTGGAGAAGCCCCTACAGCTTTTGTAGAAGACAATCATGATGCTACTGATTATCATGATGCTACAGATAATCAAGCTACTGAAGATCATTCAACACCACATGTTGAACATTTTGACTACTTCCTAAACTCTTAACCTGGTTTGGATCAGTCTGCACCAATGGAAATGACTAACTTGGAATCATCTATTCCAGTTGAATCAACTCCATCAATGAGAATCCATAAGACTCATCCAGTCAACAACATCATTGGAGATCTTACAAAGAGAACTACAAGAAGCCAAAGTAGTACTGCCAACCTTTGTCTTTAGTTGTTTTCTTTCACAAGTGGTTCCTCCAAACATCACTGCTACTTAAAAGACAATAGCTGGATTTAAGATATGCAAGAAGAGCTTCAACAATTTAGAAAACAAAAAGTATGGTCTCTAGTTGATTTACTTGAAGGACAACATCCTATTGGAACAAGGTGGCTATACAAAAACAAACTGGTTGATAGAGGGATTATTGTAGGAAATAAAGCAAGGTTGACTGCACAATGATACACACAAGAAGAGGGAATATACTATGATGAAGTTTTTGCACCAGTTGCAAGAATCAAAGCCATAAGAGTGTTCCTAGCTTATGCATCATATTAGAAGTTCATTGTATATCAGATGGATGTTAAGTGTGCATTCCTATATGGAAAATTGATGAGGAAGTGTATGTGTCACAACCCCTTGGTTTTGAATATCCTCATTATCGAGATAGGGTATACAAGCTTGACAAAGCCTTCTATGGTCTTCACCAAGCACCAAGAAACTGGTATGAAACATTTTCATCATTTCTGCTAAAGCATGGCTACAAAAGGGGAACCATTAATCAGACTCTGTTTCTCAAACAAGAACATCAAGATCTCTTAGTTGTTCAAAGATATGTTGATGACATTATATTTGGATCAACTAATAAAAGATGTGTATAATTTTGGATAATTGATGAAATCGGAATTTCAGATAAGCTCAATGGGAGAATTGACTTTCCTTCTTGGTTTTCAAGTTCATCAAAAAGCATATGGGATTTTCATAAATCAAGAAAAATACTTACATCAAATCTTGAAGAAGTATAATCTTGCTGATACATCTTCATGCAAAACACCAGCCTCATTAATTGAAAAGATTCTACCTCATCCTACAGGAAAATCTATTGATCAAAGATTACATAGATCAATGATAGGATCTCTTATGTATTTAACTGCCAGTAGACCTCACATTATGTTTGTTGTGTGTGTTTGTGCTAGGTACCAATCTGATCCAAAAGAAACTCATCTGAATGCTATGAAAAGAATCTTTAGATATCTCAAAGGAAAACTAGGATTTGGTCTTTGGTATCTAAAGGATGGTGACTTTACACTCTACTCATACTCAGACAGTGACTATGATGGATGTAATTGTAACAGAAAATCCACAACATGTGGATGTCAATTTATCAGACCAAGACTAGTATTATGGTAGTACAAGAAACAAACCAATGTATCTATATCCACAACTAACGCTGAGTATATAGCTGCTTCAGCTAGTTTCTCTCAAGTCCTTTGGTTGCAAAACCAATTGCTTGACTATGGTTACAACTTTCTTCAAACTTCAATTTAAATAGACAATTCTACTGCTATGTTTATAACTGCTAATCCTATGCAACATAGTAAAACAAAAAATATTGAGATAAGATATCATTTCCCGAGAGATTGCTCAGAAAATGGTTTGATTAAGTTAGTCAAAGTGGGTATAACAAATCAGCTTGCTAATTTATTCACTAACGCCTTTGATTCAGTTAGATTTAATTTTCTAATTGAGTCTCTAAGCATGATTAACTTAGATTAATCAATTTGAACAAACAAAATATTGTGTGTAATGCCGCTTCAGCATGACATATGCTTGGGAAATGATAGTACACTATATCTTTGCTTATTCCTGAATTCTTAAATATCATTAAATCTAAGCAAGTTTCCTGATATGTGAGTAGGTTCATCTTGAGTGGAAACTACACTTAGTGCATGCCAAACATAATGCAAAGTGATTGTTTTTGGGAAACTTCATTTTGAGGATACAAATTGAGTCTTATTCTGATGTTATCAAATCACTCATCTAAGCACACTATGTATTGACACTTTATAATATCTATCTTTGATGTAGATACATATGTACCTAGTTTATGAGCTTAATGTAAAATGTCTTTCATGTCTTACATATATGTAACAGAATGGGTTTGAATGAAATACAATGTGTGGTTTATGCTTATATTGTTTAATATTTCAATGATTATTGTATGTTAACGCTTATTGAACTAACTATATAGGTTTGTGGTTGTTTACATAGTTCTTAGTCAATAATGATTGAGAAACGTGCTTAAACTTAATCATGTGAAGTTCTCATGCTAATGGACCATATGCATGAACAAGTTCATGCTAATGAACCAGTCGCACGACTGAACTAGGAGATTGGATCAGTTGCACGATTGTGACATGAGATTGACTCAGTCGCACGACTGAAGGCTCAGTCGTGCGGATGGAACAATCGTATGACTCAGTCACACGACTGAACCATACTAATGATTCAGTCGCAGGAATGAGAAACCCTAACCTATAAATACCACTTATTTCGTGGAAAAACAAAACAATCATAATACCTACGTGCAGGATCGTTGAAGGGTGTGAATTACAACACAACAACACAAAGAGGAGATTAACAAAACTTTAATCAAACAGTAAACTGGATTAACCAAGATAAGACACTAAGAACACAAGTAATGTAAGAGACAGAACATAAAGAACACAGGTTATGGTTTTCAAGAATGCAGTATATTGCTTTCTCTATGTTCTATTACAAGTGTTACAAAGCATATTAGAAAGATACAAGAACATGAGATACTTATACTATATCCTATAGCGGCTATACTTTGAAAGCCAGCTGGATACAATTGACTAGACACACACAAAATTAATTGTAGAGTCAAAAGGCAGATTGCCTTTTGACTAGTGACTATGACATGCGATAGCTCACATCCTTATCTATTACAAAAAGGATAAGTACATAAAGTAGAAAGTTACAGACTCAAGACCTCAATGTACAGTTACCAAAAGCATGGACCTTTTCACCAAACCATGTTAGTTGGTGACTTGCAGAGTTGCAGTGGAAAGGTATCCAGCTTTATGGAATAGTACATCAGATAAAGCATATCTTAAAAGTCTTCAGAAGAAATCTGTCTTCATGAACTTGAAGCTTCGGAAGACTTTGTCTCTGAGGCTTCGGAAGAATTCATCTTGGCTTCGGAAGATGTTGGTCTTGGCTTCGGAAGATTTCACACTTAGAGTATTTTTGTTACACATGTGATGTTTAGGTTGCATCAGCCTCTTCATTAATCTCTACACTACGTACTAAATCGTACCCTAACCGTCCAGAGACCCTAGAACACCTGTTCCAACTTCATAGATCGCACAGATTCGTATTACAATCGTTCTTAACATTTAGATTCATTCAAAGACCGATTCAACATGTGTTCTCACTGATTAGATCGCCAATCAAAATAGGATTCCACACTATTTGAGTTAGTATACATGTTAATCAGTTATTACTCTGTACCGAAAACGGTCCCTAACATTTGCAAATCATACTCCCTCTGTTTTGTGTAAACAAAGACCTGGGTGTATGATCACCATACTATATATCAGTTATAAAAGGTGAAAAGATCATGATCCTCATCATCCCTCTGTTTTATGTAAATAAAGACCTGGGTTAAAGGCACCTCTGTTTTATGTGAGTAAAGACCTGGTGACCTGGTAATGATCATATCTAAGCTCTCAAAAGAATCCTATGTGATCAATTGTATATTAATCTAGAGCTTTTACATCAATGCATTAATGAGATGCCCAATGCATCTTAAGATAGATCTTATAAGTTAACGTACATAGTTATTAAATGTGAAAAAGTGATGGTTTGACTTGCAAAGGGAGGACAAAAATCTTAGTGAATTGAAAGTGAAGTCCATAACAGTTATTTCCTAATCAATATGAAAACATGATAAACAACATGCCTAGTTGATACATTAGCTCTTGTATGAATTTAAGAGGATAATATACTTGCAATCAGAACTGTGTTCAGGTATCAATTCAACAAAATAACTCATCAGGAAGAGGCTTAGTATTATAGTATGATCCCATTATATGTGTATAACTTGTTATGCATCATCATGCAAATACATAAGACTGATGAGATTCTGCTTAAAAATTTATGATAAATGCATTCTGTCATTATTAATCACAAATATAGGGGGAGTAGATTCATAAAGTACATAAAGTAGAAAGTTACAGACTCAAGACCTCAATGTACAGTTACCAAAAGCATGGACCTTTTCACCAAACCATGTTAGTTGGTGACTTGCAGAGTTGCAGCAGAAAGGTGTCCAGCTTTATGGAACAGTACATCAGATAAAGCATGTCTTAAAAGTCTTCGGAAGAAATCTGTCTTCATGAACTTGAAGCTTCGGAAGACTTTGTCTCTGAGGCTTCAGAAGACTTCATCTTTGGCTCGGAAGATGTTGGTCTTGGCTTCGGAATATTTCACACTTAGAGTATTTCTGTTGCACATGTGAAACTTCCGAAGCATTCTACTTCAATGCACATGTGCAGCATGCAGAAAAGAATAAAGATGTTTAGGTTGCATCAGCCTCTTCATTAGTCTCTACAAACTCCCCCTAGGCTGATGCTACCAAAACACTTAGAAAACTTCAGATATTAATAGTCCTTATTAGGATGATCACCATTCCTTTCTTCATAAGATGATCAGGATCCTTCAGGCTGTCAAAGTGTCTTCTCATGTCAAAGAAGTCATGCAGAGGCAACTAAACATATCTTGCCAAGTATAAATGTCTTCAATGCCTTGATCTCTAATAACATGCCACCTTTCTGGATTTGTGGTGTATGTCCAAGACAAGATGGGTCTTCCTGATGCAAGAGGAGCTACTAAAGTTGGAGTTGGTTGAGCATCCTCTGGCTGCACATCCTCATGTTGTTCTGATTCATCCTAAGGTTCAGAAGGGGATGCAGGCTTCTTCTACTTCTTAGACTTTGGTTTAGAAGCCATCCTCTTCTTTCTCTTTCCAAATTTTAACTGAGAAGACTGGCCTGCAGCACCTGATTGATCTTCACTCTCTCTCAGTTGGGACTTTCTCTCAGGCTCAGAAGGAGAGGGAGGTTGACCCTGCTGTGGATCAGAAGATGAAGCTTGCTGAGCATTAGCAGGAGGTCCAGGTTGTGTTGTGTCTGTTTGTTCAACCTTAACCTCCACTTCAGGTGGGGCCTGACTTGGAGTGGAGTGTAAGTCAGTGTGCACTCCACTCTTAATCTTCTGCTTGATTACCCTGATATGCTTATCCATAGTGGATAGAGACATGGGTCCAAGTCTCTTTCAGAGAATCCATACAGCTTCAAGAAGCTCATCATCCTCTGCCTATGAGCAGACTTCTTCATGCTCTTTTTGATGATGGCTCTTGACTTTGCAGCTTCTTCCCTCATCTTCTTCTTTGTTGTCTTTCTTTCCTTGACTAACTCAAGCTCAAGTTGTTTAAATACTCAAACTCAACATAGTCATAAGGTAAGGGAAGGAGTGCATCTGCCTGATAGAGACCTGTGGCACTCAGGTAGTTAATCATCTTGATTCGGTCTTCTTCCTTATCTACCTGAGGTTCTTGTTGAACCACATCCTCTTGTTTAGGGCTTTCTTGAACTGGTGAGAGGGTAGGCATACTCTGTACAGTCTTTTTCTTTTTCTTTCTTCTTTGATCTGTACTAGGAGTTCTGCATCTTCTGCCTCCTTCTCTCTTGACCTTTCCGGATCAACCAGCTCATTCAATTCATCCAAGGGGAGAGAAATGATATTATCTATGTCATAGTTCCTAGTCTGCAGATAGTTGATCCTGACTGCCCTTAACTCATCATTCTAAGTATCTGGTCTGGGGGCAGCCCTGATTGCAGACTCCATGAGTCTTGGAGACTCACTAGACGAACCTTCTCCCCTTAGCCTCCTTTTTCTCTCTCTCTCCCCTCCTCCTCAATCTCCTCAGATGTCATTTTTCTTTTCCCTTTGTCACTCACAGACCTTTGTGACTTAGGGTGGAGAGAGCTTTTGCCTTCATTGCTCGTTGCAGCATCTGAGCTCAGGCCAGAGAGAGGTTGAGAAACACCTTCACCAGTAGGTGTCTCAGAAGGAATATGGATCTCTGCAGCAGTTGGAGATGATGAGACAGGGCTCTCAGGTTCTGTCACTGGGCCTTCAGTCAAGGTTTCCCTTATGAAGCTAATCTTAGGGTCTGCCTCAACATCCAGTTGACCAATGACATTGCCTGATTGCCTTAGTCTCCTTCTTAGGCTGAACTCTGCAATGATCCTGTCTTGGATTCTTTTAGCCAGTCTGTCAGCTTGTCTTCATTGGCTTGGGTTGACAAGTGGCATGTTGACTAGATCCAGACCTTCATAGTAGTTCAAGGTCTAAAAATTGAAGATTTCTTGTTGTCCTTGAACTCTTATGATGATGAGGGCCTTCCAGTTGTTGTCATACCTCCATCCAATGATGTGATTGAAGGATGATGAAGGTGACATAGCCCTTGGTATCCCATCCTCAAACAGACTCTGTATGAAGGAGTTGTGTAGTCCACATCAATGTGACTAGAGGAGGTTGCTGAGAATGCATAGTGCAAGTGAGGATGTGAGTCCTCAATGTCCATTCTCTCAGAGGAACTCCCAGGTTCTATGGCTGTAAGGACTTTCTCCCCTTTTTGGTAGCATCACCCACTTGCATAGGTGAGCTGGAGGATAGATCAATCACATCCACATGTTCTTGTGTTCCTGGTTGAGCTCTCCTTAAGGGTCTCCCAGCTAGTTTTTCCTTAAGATATGAAATCTCAAGTTGCTGATCATTGATCCTATTGTTTAAGGTAGTCACCTGAGATTCAAGGTGACTGACCTTTGAGACTAAATAGGTGCATGTTTTGGATAGTTGTTGCACTTTTAGTCTCAGATCCCCCTCATCTCATCAGAAGAATCACTAGGGGTGGAGAAGATTGGACCAGAGTCCTTTCTCTCATGACCAGTTCTAAGTTCTTGGCCACTGGATTTCCTCTGCTTACTGGCAGTCTCAGTTGAGATGTCAGTAGGTTGAGTTGCCATGGTTGAGGTCTTAATGATAATCACTTGCAGAAGTGAGAGCCTCTTCCATATGGACATCCTGAACAATTCAGGAGTGTCCACCTTAGTTGTAGGTTATTGATGTGGGATAGATGTAGGAGACTCAGGAGTATTCATCTCTCTTTGAGTAGGGGAAAAGAAGAGAGAGTCATTATACTCACTGAAACCTAGATCTTCATAAGTATAGAAGTCAAGGTTGGGAATTGGTTGGTTGAGGTCTATACGCTAGGGATGGTAACTGTCCCCTGAAGGTTGATCACTTGAGTGTTGAGACTTAGAGTGATGGCTTAAGGAAGTAGGGCTAATGAGCTCATCAGGCTGAGCATGAGGAACCTCAGCACTGATTTTTGAAAAGATGGGAGTGGTCTGCTCCTCAGGAGAAGTGGGAGCTCCAGTATCCACTTCTTCCTGTATGGGTGAGTGTATGGGAGCCTCCATAGACTGAATAGTCTGAGCAGGGGTTCGTTTGGATTTTCTTTGCTAGGTGATGGAGATTTGAGGCTGTGTAGGTGGTTGGAAAGTAGCAGGTATGGGTTCAACACTAGCTTGTACTGCTAGGTTGTCACCTTGAGCAGTGAGCTCTAACATTTTTGGGACTAGCGCTGTTTTCAACCCATAGAATCCACAGTGGACTTTCTCAGGGTTTTAAAGATGTCGGGCTTCATTTCTCCCAATTTAAGAATGTTACCTGTTTCCCTTAACTGTGAGCCCAGTTCACAGTTAAGAATGTACTGGACATATCTAGGAAACATGTAATACTCTAAGGAGTCTAAATTATCAAGCAAATTTGTATAAACAAATTGAGAGTACCTGAATTTGACCCCTTGAACCATTCCATGGACTATAAAGGAGAGATCTTCAGGAATCTGGTCCCATCCACCATGCTTGTTTGATAAGCTGTGAATGACCACATGGAGCAAGAATCTACATTTGGATGAGACCTTCCCTTTCTTGAAGGTCTTTACAGAGAAATCTCCCTCATACCCTATCTGCTCAAAGGAATGATTGACAGCTTCCTTTGGGAAAAACACCTCACCTTCTTCATCATCCAGCTGAAGATGTCGGTTGATGATGGCCGAGTGATGAAGATTGTTCTCCCCTCTACTGTGGCAGACAGTGCCTTCTCCCCGTCCATAATGACCTCTTGACAGGTCTTCCAGAATTCAAGCAACTGATCCTCATAGAGTGGAGGATCAATGGTCAGGTAGGTGAAGTAGTTGGACAGAGACAAGAAACGGCAAACCTCTGAGAAATGAGGATCTTTCTCAGAGCATAACAGAGAACTTGATTGTGTTGTCTATGTAGCTGCATGATGAAGTTGGGATCATTTCTGTGAGCAAGGTTAGCCATTGTGAGGTAGCTTAGAGATGAAGAAAAAAGAAAGAAAGAAATTTCAGAGAGAAATTTGGGTTTTTAGGTTTGGAGGAAGAGCAGATGATAGAAGAGGGGGAAACCGTTGGGTTTATATGAGAGAGGGATTTCAGATAGAGTTTAATTAAAGAGGACAAACTTTGAAATCTGGATGTCGGTCCCACCTCTGAAAAAGTAGTTTACTTTGTGCTCAAAATGTAGTTTTCTTGGAAGTCAAAAAGCTTTTGAAGGTTAATTATCTTCGGAAGTTTTAATGAAAAAGCTTCCGAAGCTAAAATGACTTCGGAAGAATTTCCTAAGAGTATTTGATGATTTTGCTTCGGAAGAAAAAATTAAGACTTGAGTGCTTTGTATAGAGATCAACAAAGCTTCCGAGAGTTAATTTTTGCTTCGGAAGGAAAAGGTCCTTGAAAATAAGTAAGTCTCTAAGATAACTATTTAAGCTTCGGAAGATAAAATGAAATCTCTTCTGAAGGTAAATTTCTTAGACAATTAAATATTTTGAAGGTATGATTTTCTTCCAAAGTTAAAACATAACTTCCGAAGTATAAAATCATCAATTAATCTAAGGAAAGTCTTCAGAGAAAGAGTTTTTATAATCCAAGGAAAACATGAGCTTATGAAGATGATGGACTAGACAACTTAGAACACACATTTTTAAGAAATAATAAGAATTAGTTTTAAGAAAAATTTACTCAAGGTTGATCATCCCAATAGCTATATTAGATATTTAAATCTTTGTTCATCAAAAGCTTTTGTAAACAAATCAGCATATTGTTCATCTGTGTGAACCTTGACTAGTTTAATTAACCCATTTTCATAATTATCTCTTATTAAATGATACCTGATATTGATGTGCTTTGTCCTTGAGTGCTGCACAGGATTCTCTGTAATTGAGATAGCACTATTGTTGTCTATATGGATTAGAGTCTCCTTGAAATTTAACCCATAGTCTAGCATTTGATTCTGAATCCAAAGCACTTGAGCACAACAGCTAGCGGCAGCAATGTATTCAGCTTCAGCAGTTGATGCAGAGACACAGGATTGTTTCTTGCATTGCCATGAGACAACCCTTCCACCAAGAAATTGACATCCCCCAGATGTAGACTTTGTAGTCATATTGCAACCACCATAATCACTATATGTATAAGCATACAGATTGAAGTCAGAATTCTTGGATACCATAAACCAAGTGTTGATGCACCTTTGAGGTATCTTAGAATCCTTTTGACAGTGATAGGTGAGACATCTTAGGGTTGGCTTGATATCTTGCACAGATGCATGTAGCAAACATGATATCAGGCCTGCTAGCAGTAAGATACATAAGAGACCCAATCATAGCCCTGTATAAGTGTTCATCTACACACTCCCCCTCAAGATCAGGACCAAGGAGTGGTTTCTGGCTATGGGTGTCTTAGCAATCTTACAGTCAGCCATATTGAACCTTTTGAGTATGTCTTGAACATACTTGACTGACTTATGAAGATGCCATCTTCAACTTGCTTCACTTGAATTCCAGAAAGAAATTGAGTTCCCCCATGGCACTCATTTCAAATCTGTCTTTCATCAGCTTCTCAAAGTCTTTGCAGAGCTTTGGATTAGTTGAACCAAAGATGATGTCATCCACATATACTTGAACTAGAAATATGTCTATTCCTTGTCCTTTGATGAAGAGAGTTCCATCTATAGTACCTCTCCTGTATCCATGTTTACAGAGATACTCAGACAATGTCTCATACCACTTCCTGGTGCCTGATGCAGCCTATAGAGAGCTTTGTCAAGCTTGCAGACATAATCAGGATGATGAGGATCTACAAAACCAGGTGGTTGTTTGACATAAACCTCTTCATCTATCACCCCATATAAAAAGCACATTTCATATCAGTTGAAAGACCTTGAAGTTCTTGGATGCAGCAAATGCCAGGAATATCCTAACAGCTTCTAATCTTGCCACTGGAGCAAAGACATCAGTGTAGTCATCCTCTTCTTCTTGTGTGTATCCTTGAACAACCAGTCTAGCTTTATTCATGATGATGATGCCTCTATCATCTTTCTTATCCTAAACACCATTTGGTTCCTATGGTAGTCTTCCCAAAAGGAGAGGACAAAGGTTCCAAACTTTCTGTCTTTTGAATTGAAGCAGCTCCTATTGCATAGCTTCAACCCAACTTCCATCCTTTAGAGCTTCCTTAACTTTCTTTGGCTCTATTTGGGATAGAAAACAAGAGTGAAGACAAACATTTGCTTCATGGGTTTGTCCTCTTGTTTTTACCCCGGAGACAACATCTCCAATGATGTTTGTGGTAGGATGAGACTTGTGGATCCTAAGCTAAGGAATCACAACAAGTTGTTGAGAAAGATCTAAACTAGAAAAATTTAGATCTGGCATAGATGTTTCTCCCACCACATCAGCACACTTTTCAAGTGAAACTTGATCTCAGCAGTGTGTGACATCATTGATGTTCTCATCTATGGTGTGGTTAGTGGCATCAAGAAATTCTTGGTCACTGTCACCATCACCATTGTTGCCTTCCACAATTGAGGTGTTCTTATCTAGTTGTAGAGCCTCTGAGCTGGAATTTGAAGGCATACCAGATGTATCAGCTGAATTTGTCATTGTTGTGCTGATAGAAACCTCATTTGCAGAAGTAGTTCCAACTAGAGCTGAAGATGTATGACTTGAAGGTCTTCTAGCTCAAATCTTGGGTCAGGATCACCTGTATTAATTTTCTGCAGATCCTGAAATATTCTCACAAGATTTGTTAAAACAGTTGGTAACCAATCAAGATCAAATAGCCAATCTGGACGAACCATCAACACATGGTGTGTGTTCATTGAATGTCACATTGGCTGACTCCTCAACTATTCTAGTTATGAGATTGTACACTCTATAAGCCTTAGCTTGAAGAATATCCAATAAAGTGTCCATTATCTGATTTCTCAGCAAACTTGGCAATTTGATCTTTGGTATTCAAGATGGTGCAAGGACATCCAAATGACCTGAGAAAACCAATGAATGGTTTCTCTTGTGCCAAAGTTCATAATGAGTTTTGCCATGAGTCTTAACTACTAAAACTTTGTTCTGCACATAGCAGGCAGTGCTGACTGCCTCTGCCCAGAAGGTGATGGGCAGTTTAGAGTCAGACAACATGGTTCTTGCAGCTTTAATTAGTGTCATGTTTCTCCTCTTAGCAACACCATTTTGCTGAGGAGTCCTGGGAGCACTAACTTGTCTTGCAATACCTTTTCATCACAAAATGTATCAAGGGTTTGGTTCTTGAATTCTGTTCCTTGATCACATCTTATGATTTTGACCTTGTAATCAGACTGATTCTCAATCTTTAAGATAAAATTCTTCAGAATCTCAGGAGTCTCATCCGTAGTTCTAAGGAAAAAGACCCAAGTGAATCTTGTAAAATCATCTGTGATCACTAGACAGTATAAGGTCCTTCCTAAACTCATTACACTGGTGAGGCCAAAGAGATCCATATGTAACAAGTGTAGGGGTGTAGTGATGGAGTTCATTTTCTTAGGCTTATGAGATACCTTATGTTGCTTCCCTTTTAGGCATGCAACACAGTGATCATCGCTTGTAAACTCTTTCTTTGGCATTCAAGTTACCGGATCATGCTTAATCAATTTATTCATGTTCTTAAAGTTTATATGGCATATTTTTTATGCCAGGAAAGACTCATCACTATTGGCTTTAGATAGAAAGCATGAAACTTCTCCGGAGGGAGAGGATTCTTGCAAATCCATCTTGTACATGTTTCCTTTCCAGGGGGCTCTAAGCAGGATATGCTCATGAGGAATGACCACACCAGGCTTAAGAACAATGCACTCATGCTCAATAAGAGCATGTTATGACTCTGATCACAAAATGAGATACACTCAGAAGATTGTATCCAAGCTCCTTAACAAAGTTTACCTTTTCAATGCTGATCTTACCATTTGTGACCTTGCCCCTTCTAGAAATGTAACCACCTTCATCTCCTCCAAAAGCAACAGGTCCTCCATCAATCCTTTCAAAGTTCTGGAGTAGTGACCTATTACCAGTCATGTGCTTGGAGCAGCCACTGTCTATGATCCAAACATTTCTGTCTGTCTTCAGCTGTCCCTGCATAAAAGAGAATAATTAGTTACATCTGGAAACCCAAGCCTTGCTTGTCTTGGGCTTATTTACTAAGAGGATCTTGAGTTGTTGTTGATGGAGAAATCTCAGTCACTTGGTCTTTCTTAAACGTCCACACCACCTTTGAAGTCTTGGACTTGACCTTCAAAACTTTAGAAACTTTTGGAGTTTAAGAAGTTTTGATGACTGAACCTTCGGAAGATTCTACAAACACTGCAGCAGACTTCAGTGCTTCGGAAGAACTCCTTTCTTCCGAGACCAAATGTTCTTCCAAAGAGAATTTTCCACTTCCCTTCTTCTAGATTTGAAACTTCCAAACGAACTGGTTTTCCTTCCGAAGCCTGAATCTTCTTAGAACTCTTTGAAGCCTTTGTTTTGGCCATATGGACAATACCTTTAGGATTGAAGGGACAATCCTTTGCGATGTGAGTGGTGCTGTCACACATAACACAATTAATCTTCTTCTTCACAAGAGCCTTGTCATGACAGTAAGACTGTCTTTAATCACTTCCCTTCTCCACCTTCATCTTTGCAGATGCTGAGACAATCCTCTTGGGCTGAGAATGTGCTTGGAGTTTGATGGACCAGGCTGTGCAGCAGTGGTACACGACAAATCAATCTTCTTCTTGCTGCTGAGATGAGTTGAGCAAGAACTAGAACTCTTAGCAGAGTTTTGGTTGATGCCTTCAGTCCCTACCACTTTAAACCCTGTAGAAATAAAAACTTGTTTCTGCTTAGATTCAAAAGTAGCCTTGATCTCTTGAGCCTTCCTTGCCTTTCTTTTGCTCTTTCTGATCAAGTTCTTTCTCATGGACTTGGTCATCACAGTCTTCACTTTCTCCTCAGAAGGATAGTGGCCCTTCTTGGAATCCTCCTCTTCACTCTTAGTAGAAGTATTCTTCACTATCTCTTCTTCATCCTCCTCACTCATAGGATCTATGAGAGGAAGCTCATCTTCACAAGTTCCACACCTAGGAGATCTTACTGACAAGATTGTGTGTGGAGGAGCTATCTCATTGGATCCCAGTCCCTGTCTATTTTGATAGCACACTTTGTTGTGTAGCGATGAGGATATCATGTTCTTGAAGGTCTCTTCTTCAAGCACACTCTTTTCTGCCCTGGCTTTGCTGATCATAAGCTCAGCCTGGCACTCAGTTAACTTGGTTATGAGATCTTTAATTTGAGTCCTAAAATATGTGTGTTCATGTTTTAGAACTGAAATGGTTTTCTCTAAGTCCTCTATTTTCAGCTTATAATCATTTTCAGACTTTCTAAAATCAAATTTTAAAATGTTTAAGGACTGAATATCAGATCTCAGTTCCAAGTAATAGGACCTGTACCTGTTAACTTTAGCAATGCATTCAGGAGTACAGAGATGTTCCAATACCTTGGCTTCATCATGATCTGCCATCAATGCTTGGTTTGGAGAAGCATCTTCCACCTAAAAGCTCCAGTCAAAGCCTCCTTCTTCAACAACAACAGTAGCTTGCTGCTTTGACTTCTCATTATGGAGAACTTTGTTAGTGTAGTTTTGTCTGGATTGTGTTTGGCCACCATTGGTTCTAGGTGCCTTACACTCTCTGGAAAAGTGGCCCATCAAGTTACAGTTGTAACACTTGACTTTGCCTTTGTCCAGTCCAAACTTTCCACTGGTTGCATTGCTTGGGAACTTTCTTCCAGTCCTCTTGTAGAACTTCTTGGCTATGTGAGTGAGAAGATCCATCTGCTAGACTATTTCCATGTACTCCAGATCATCTGGATGGATACAGTCCAGGTCTTCAAGAGTGAAAAGAGAGTTGCCACAGCTTTCATCAAAAGAAACAAATGCTTGAGAAGAGCTTGTCTCTTGGAATGGGTTTCCTTGAGTGTAGTTCTCCCTTGGTGACTCTGGGAAGGTGATGAAAGGACCCTTGGGTGAGTTGTTAGGGTAGCATATAAGATGATATTTGGGTTCTATGTTATTCCTTTCAACCACATGTAGGGCTGAACCCATTTGATTGTTGGAGTTGCCGGATGAACCCTGCATGTTCATCTCTATCTGGTAGCCACTGAGAATCCCATATAACTCTGTCAGAGTGAGAGTTTTGAGATTTTCAGTTTTCTTGATCACCACACAGTAGTGTGTCCATTGCTTAGGAAGTGAGGACATGAACTTCCTCACAATGTCTCTATTTTCAAGAGAAACTCCTCCATCCACTAGGGTATCCACAATCTCAACATACCTGAAGTATTGCTGAGTCATGGTCTCACCTGTTTTGAAGGTGAAGTTTTCAAACTACTGCTTCAGGAGATCCTTCTTATTATCCTTGGCTTCAGAGGAACCCTCATACATCAGTTTCAATGCATCCCCAGCTGCTTAGCTGTTTTGCACTTCTTGAAACCTCTGTACACAGAGTTTGGAAGGGCAGTTTGAAGAGCTATCATGGCTTTCCTGTCTATCTCTACTCTCTTCCTGTCTTCATCAGAGTAGTTAGCCACATCCTTGGGGATCATACCAGCACCAGTAGCAGAGGGTGTGCTGGGTATGAAAGGTCCATTCTCAATAGACTCCCACATTCTTGAATCAAGAGACCTGATGAAACCTTCCATTCTTAAACACCAGGTGTCAAACTCATCAAGAGTGATCAGTGGGGACTTGTTCATGGTTCCAGTTTCCATATCAGTTTTGGAAATGGTTGCCATTTGAAAAGTTTGGTATTTGTGCATGTGAGGGATCTTAAGATGGTGAGATCTTATATCAAGAGCCTAAATGCTCTGATACCAAATGCAGGATCGTTGAAGGGTGTGAATTACAACACAACAACACAAAGAGGAGATTAACCAAACTTTAATCAAACAGTAAACTGGATTAACCAAGATAAGACACTAAGAACACAAGTAATGTAAGAGATAGAACATAAAGAACATAGGTGTATGGTTTTCAAGAATGCAGTATATTGCTTTCTCTATGTTCTATTACAAGTGTTACAAAGCATATTAGAAAGATACAAGAACATGAGATACTTATACTATATCCTATAGCCGGCTATACTTTGAAAGCCAGCTGGATACAATTGACTAGACACACACAAAATTAATTGTAGAGTCAAAAGGCAGATTGCCTTTTGACTAGTGACTATGACATGCGATAGCTCACATCCTTATCTATTACAAAAAGGATAAAGTACATAAAGTAGAAAGTTACAGACTCAAGACCTCAATGTACAGTTACCAAAAGCATGGACCTTTTCACCAAACCATGTTAGTTGGTGACTTGCAGAGTTGCAGTGGAAAGGTATCCAGCTTTATGGAATAGTACATCAGATAAAGCATATCTTAAAAGTCTTCAGAAGAAATCTGTCTTCATGAACTTGAAGCTTCGGAAGACTTTGTCTCTGAGGCTTCGGAAGAATTCATCTTTGGCTTCGGAAGATGTTGGTCTTGGCTTCGGAAGATTTCACACTTAGAGTATTTTTGTTACACATGTGATGTTTAGGTTGCATCAGCCTCTTCATTAATCTCTACACTACGTACTAAATCGTACCCTAACCGTCCAGAGACCCTAGAACACCTGTTCCAACTTCATAGATCGCACAGATTCGTATTACAATCGTTCTTAACATTTAGATTCATTCAAAGACCGATTCAACATGTGTTCTCACTGATTAGATCGCCAATCAAAATAGGATTCCGCACTATTTGAGTTAGTATACATGTTAATCAGTTATTACTCTGTACCGAAAACGGTCCCTAACATTTGCAAATCATACTCCCTCTGTTTTGTGTAAACAAAGACCTGGGTGTATGATCACCATACTATATATCAGTTATAAAAGGTGAAAAGATCATGATCCTCATCATCCCTCTGTTTTATGTAAATAAAGACCTGGGTTAAAGGCACCTCTGTTTTATGTGAGTAAAGACCTGGTGACCTGGTAATGATCATATCTAAGCTCTCAAAAGAATCCTATGTGATCAATTGTATATAATCTAGAGCTTTTACATCAATGCATTAATGAGATGCCCAATGCATCTTAAGATAGATCTTATAAGTTAACGTACATAGTTATTAAATGTGAAAAAGTGATGGTTTGACTTGCAAAGGGAGGACAAAAATCTTAGTGAATTGAAAGTGAAGTCCATAACAGTTATTTCCTAATCAATATGAAAACATGATAAACAACATGCCTAGTTGATACATTAGCTCTTGTATGAATTTAAGAGGATAATATACTTGCAATCAGAACTGTGTTCAGGTATCAATTCAACAAAATAACTCATCAGAAGAGGCTTAGTATTATAGTATGATCCCATTTATGTGTATAACTTGTTATGCATCATCATGCAAATACATAAGACTGATGAGATTCTGCTTAAAATTTATGATAAATGCATTCTGTCATTATTAATCACAAATATAGGGGGAGTAGAATTCATGAAGATAAGTTTATCAATTAGCAACTTTGTCTATTTCATTATCAATTTGAAGGAATTAGAATCTGAGCACCAACTTAGCTCCTAGATACATGAAGTTTTTAAAATATTTAAACTTTCTTGTGCTCAATTGTCACAAATACAAAGTCAACAAGGTCCAGAAGCAAAAAATAGTTCTAAGCAGTGGACTTGGACCGTACAACGAAATAAGATTTCTCTATTGTGCCATCTTAAGCATCAGCAGAAGCTACAGTGCCATCTTAAGCATTAGCAGAAGCTACAGTGTGGAAAATTTTAAATGTTTATCTGTAGATTGGTAAACTACGGATGAGCAAAGATCAACAAATATAATTTATTTTCATAGTTTGATAACCTGTGAAAAGTTAAGTTATACTTCATCAGCAGAGGTCGTTAAGACATCCACAGATGATTTATGAAATCCGTAGATGATCTGCGGAAGAACATAGAATAATAAAAGTTGTTAAGGGTCCCACTTCATTAAATAAATAAAATTAATGTGTGAGAAAGTATAAATGATGTTCTTTGACTTCAGAATTCATTATTCACTTTTTCAGTTCACTTTTTCAAACCTAGAAAAACACGCACTCAACAAACTCTTCCCCCTTCAATAACATTCAAATATTACCAAATCAAAACATCAAACTAACATATATCTCTACTCTCGGATCACTGTGTTCAAGGTAAAACATGTCGTAATGTTCAATAATGAACCGCTTGATTCTTGTCTAGTCTCACAACTATTCGTATTCTCATATCAATAATGTGATTCTAACGAAATCTTCTTTATTCTTATGAACAGATGGATAATCGATTTGTGAGAGAGCACAATGTGTGTGCTTTCTTAAACCCTGACGACCCTGTTTCAGAAGGGTGTCAAGACATTATCCGATATCTAAGAAGATCCAGGCTGTTCTATGCCTTATCAGCAGAGCCTGTGATTCATCAATCGCACATCACTGATTTCTGGAACTCCGCCCAAATAGAAGAAGATGGTCAAGTTATTGTGGATGATGTGAAGAATCAAAGACTAAGAGTGGATGAATAGACAATAAGAGGGTTCTTAAGTTGGGAGATGTAGAAGCTGGTCACCCTGATGTGTTTGACAATGAATACATAGAGAAAATCTTTCTTCTGATGGGGTATGATGGTGACTTCGAGAATGGAGAAATCAAGAAAGGAAGACACTGCATGTCATACAGATTTCTCTGCCACACTTATCTGAAGTGCATCTCAAACAGTAAATCTGGACTTGACAGATTTTCAAGGCATATCTCTTGAGGCATTGTTAGTGTCTTTGTGGGAAGAACCTACAATTACTCAGAAGTACATCTTCAACTGCTTATGTGATCACATCAAAGTATAGAAGGCTGACAAGATGTATATGTTTCCAAGGTTTCTACAACTAATCATCAATGCTGATCTGCCTAAGACTACTGTAGATGGTGATGTGTTTGTTCAAGCTCAACTAGGTAGATCCGTACTAAATAAAATATCCAGGAAGTATGAAGGAGGAGACATGCACATGTTTGATCATGTGTAGATGCTCATGCAAACATTCCTCAAGAGCTTGTATGGGAAGATCAACAGGAAGATTCACCAACCAACTCTGTATAAGCCACTCACTCACCAGATCTATCACCCATTCACTAACAACATCAGTCTCTACAACACCCTTCACCTACCGGTCAAACACTCAGCCCAATTCACCCATTCTATCTATTCACACTCAATAATCTCCCTCAGCCAATCAAAACACTTAGCCCAATTCACCCATTCTATCTGTTTAGACTCAACAATCTCCCTCAGCCAGTCAAAACACTCAGCCAATCTCTCCTCTTACTCTACAATCACCAACTAGCTAACACACAAAATCTATCTCTCCAATTACAGAAAAGCAAACCACTAAGAGCTTTCACACAGGGGAAATAGTCTTAGTCTCTCAAGCCAGTACTATTCAATTATCATTATCCAAGACTAGATTTCTTGTAAATGATACTAAACCAATTTCTCCAGTCATTGTCACTAAGTTGCAATAGCAACCACATCATGGTGAGCATGATGAATTAAAAGAGGAATGCTCAAGCTTAGCAAGTGTGGCTACTCATTTTGAAAAACATAAAGTAGAGACTGCTGGCAAACAAGAAGAAAAGGAGAGAAGAAGAAAAATATGAGGAAGTTATTGCTTACAATGAACATGATCTGAGTGATAATGACATCCCATTAAGAAAAAGCTACCTAGTGGCTAAGTACAACAAGCTTGTAGTGAAGTCTAACTTTAGAAAGCAAAGGATTAAGGAGCTGAAAGGGATAATAATAGAAAAGGATGATCTACTAATGCAGCTGAAAGCAATGATCAAAAGCTTAAGAGAAGATGCTAAGTGCAATAGTGAAGTGATTGATACCTTACTTCAACAAGAGTCTGAGCTCAAAGAATCAGTAGAGGCTAAGAAGAGTGAAAATGAGAAACTAAGGATGAGGTTGATCAAATGAATCTCTCTCTATGATCAATCAGCTTTGTAAGAAGAAAAGAAGAAGAGATTGATCAGCTGAAGATGAAAATATGTGCTGTCGAATCATATCACCTAAAGAAACCTATTGAATCTTCGAAGCCCCTGATTCTATACTCAAGGAAGAGGAAATTTTGGGTTCAACAAAGAAACAAACAATCAATATTGGAGATTCTCCTAAAAGGTCAAGGCATACATCTTCAGAGCACACTCCTATAAATGTCTAACATCAAAGCACGCAACCCTTGATGAATATAATAGCAATGCTGAATGCCAAAAACTAACTGAAGAGGTGCCTAACAAAGAACAAGAATACCTAAAGGATGATGATCTTCTAACAACAAAAGACATAATAGAAGAAAGGCCTAAGTCAACTATGTTTGTGACCCTAATCAACCATGGATTTCCTTATGACATGGTTGAAAGGATGAATATGACTGAGATGAAGAAGATACTGAAAAAGTTTGAGCTTGAGAGATTTATGATTCCTAATTGTGATTATGAGGCATTCACAACATTTCAAGCCATCCCAAAAATCAAGAAAGACCTAGGCCACTATGACACAGCAAAACTCAGCAAGTACAATATGGTCTGTTGCTACAGGGTCACAACTACAAGGCACATGAGCTCAAAGGAAGAAATGTTGGTGAGCTGAGAAGAATGATGGAACATGTTATGTCTGTTGAGTTTGACATAGGAATAAGGTTCATAACTGAAACTCCAAATCCAACCAATGAGCACCAAAGCAAACTTTCTGCTCATCCTATAACTGTTGAATCTAATGATCATCACAAAGGCAAAGACAAACTAATCAGAGAACCAAGAGCAGTCATTCCTGGCAAAGTGTGGCCATTGGAGACAACTGTTAGAGAAATCATTGAAGAGAAATCAAATCTGATAGAGCTATATGATCATATCACAACTCCCAATTATGTGGAAGAAAATAGGATTATGGCCTGGAAATATGATCCAGACTGGGATTGTGCGATTATCAATAGAACCTCCGGAAGAATTTAGTATTTCCATGATATAGAAGCATTGCTGAGGCTTCATGAGAGAGAAAAATCAAGGATCTACAAAGTCTAATAATGTCTAACTATCCAATTCACTCAAGGGGAAGAGATTTCTCTGTGTTGGTGGGAAAATTGAAGACAAATTTGCTAGATGATGTGCTCAAGGAATCTAAGAGAGATGATGATGATCATAGAAAGAGAATTCAAAGAATCAAAAGAACAACAAAGCCCTCTTCACTTGTTGATGTGGAAATGTTGAAAAGGGTGGGATACAACCATGGAAATGCAGCATCTATTAAAAGCTTGAAGGGAAATCAATACACATCTCCTATAACAGAATGGGGTTATGTTGAGAAAACAAAAGAGCTGGTGCTACTGAGGAATGCTGAAGGAAAGAACGCTGACAAGATTCGAATTTTTGACCTAGTGGAGATCAAATTGCTTCACCCAAGCTATACTTCATACCTTCATGACAAATTCTTTCCAAAGCTAACCGATAAAAAGGCTCTAAATGACTTGTGTCTATATGTGCACATGATTCAAGTTGTGGATAAGCTGCATGCGAAAGCATACAAGAGAAGAAGGTATAATGCTGCGATGCTGAAGGGAGCCAACATTGAAGATATATCAGAACTGAGAATCTCAGAAGAAGATGAGCTGGAAATTGTTAACAATCAATGTGATGTGGAAACCCTCACCACAGAAGAAGATGTATTGGGGCTGACTTTTGAGACACTCCAAAGGATACGCAGAATGAAGATCAAGTACAAATACTATGATCAAAAGGATGTAGTATCATATTTCAACAAGAAAATGGTTTCAAGATTGAAGGAGCTTTTAGTTTTGAAGATATGATTACAAGTATCTAAGCCTAAGGGGGAGTATTGTTAGGTCTAGGAATAGTAGATCCAGTCTGTTTTTATAGGCTTAGTAGTTGAATTAATATCTGTAATGAATGGTTGTAATTCATTATTTTGTATGCATTATATGTATATGTTAACCCATATATATATGTGTGTTGATTTATGTATGTTTGCAGGTACAAACATTATACTTAGTCAATTTCAGAAATCGACTAAGTGTGAGAAACATCTACGGATGAACATTTTGTTATTTTGTAGATATGTTTCTTACATGTAACAAACATCCAAAGATCTTCTGCAGATGAACCATCAACTAGAATGAAGTGAGAATTCCAAGTGAGACTCCTGTGGAAGAACAAGTTTCCTGCTGAACAACAAGTCTCTTGTGGAAGAACAAGATTCCTATGGAAGAACAATTAACTACGGAAGACAATATTCCTGCGGAGTCCAAACACTTGTATTTAAACAATACAAGTTTTACAAGTGAACAAGGAATTTATACAAATCCCAAGAAATCGGATGATTCCTTAACAAAAACAATTCAAATCCCAAGAGATCCGGTGTTTCCTTAACAGAAACATTAGCATCTATATAAATGGATCCTAGGTTTCGAATCAAGGGCGACTACTACGGCAAAACGACATTTCCACAGCAGAAAAACATCACATCAAATCACACAACCAAACCCTAGCAGCCATTATATCATTAAACACAAAATTAAATATCATTCATTGTTTGTAATCATTTAAACATTTTAATGAAATACATTTGAATTTAATATTTGTTCAATAATTGTGTTTCTTTCACCGTGTTCTTGAATCTTTATTGATATTAATATTTAATACAAACAATTAAACCAAGCCAACCTTGATTCCACAAACGTTGACTTGATTTCAACCAACGCTGATAATTCCTGAACGCGATCCTTGGATTCAGACCTTTCATAGTTAAGAATGTGTTGAACATATCTAGGAAATATATAATACTCTAGGAGTCCAAGTTAGCAAGAAAGTTTGTATAAAGAAACTGAGAGTATCTGAACTTGACCCCCTAAACCATCCCACGCACTATAAAGGAAAGATCTTTAGGAATATGGTCCTAGCACCCATGCTTGTTAGAAAAGTTGTGGATGACCACATGAAGTAAGTACTTTCACTAGGAGGAGACCATCCTTTTTCAGAAGGTCTTGATAGAGAAATCTCATTCATAGCCCATCTACTCAAAGGAGTGGTTGACAACTTCTTTGGGAAAGGAGAATTAACCTTCCTTATCATCCAGCTAAAGGTGGGTGTTGATGATGGCTGGAGTGATGAAGATTGCCTTCCCCTACACTGTAGCAGATAGTGCCTTCTCCCCATCCATGATGATCTCTTGGCAGGTCTTCTAGAATTCAAGCAAATGATTCTCATAAAGAACAAGATCAATGGTAAGGGAGGTAAAATAATTACATAGAGCCAAAAACTAACAAACCTCTGAGAAATGAGAATCTTTCTCAGAGAGTAACAGAGCAACCTGATTGTGTTGCTTATGAAGTTGCATGCAAAAAATTGAGTCATTTCTACGATTGAGGTTGGCCCTTTTAGAAAGCTTAGAGGTGAAGGAAGTGAAGAACAAAGGTGGCTTCTGGATGAATTTAGGTTTAGGAAAAGTTTAGAGGAAGAAGAGAGTGAAAAGAAAGGGAACTGTTGGGTATATATATGAAATGGATCTCACACAAAGTTAATGAAAGAGGATAAACTTTGAAATCCGGATGTCGGTCCCACCTTAGAAAAATTAGTTTGCTTTTTGCCCAAACGTAGTTTTTTTGAAGTTGTAAATCTTCCGAAGGTAAATTTACTTTTGATGTTTTGAGAAGAAAGCTTCCGAAGCCAAAGTAACTTCGGAAGAGATTTCAAAGATTTTAGAGAATTAAGCTTCGGAAGAGATTAATCTTCGAAAGTTGTAAAAGCTTTCGAGAGTTAGTTACTTTCGGAAGAAAAGCATTCTTTGTTAGGGATCGTGTACGTACGGAGTACTAAATGATTATGTGTGAAACCAAATCAAATAGTGCGGAATCCTATTTGATTGGCAATCCAGTCAGTGAGAACACAATCCCGATCAATTTAACGATTAAAGAAACGTTAAGAACGAGTAGAAAAAGATTAGATGTGAACTATGAACTTGGAATACCATTTCGCGATGCTTTGGACGGCTAGGTTATGAGTATGTGTCAAAAGTCTCTCAATTGTTATGTTTTTCCATGAATTAGGTGGTATTTATAGGTTTGCAGTCTCATTCGTGCGACTGAATCATTTGCATGGTTCAGTCGTGCGACTAACCCATGTGACTGATTCATACGCACGACTGAAAGTTCAGTCGTGCGACTGAGTCAATCTCATGTCTCACTCGTACGACTGATCTAGTCGCCTGGTTCAGTCGTGCGACTGGTTCATTAGCATGATGTATTCATGCGTATGGTCTATAACTATGGTCCATTAGTATGAATCATCATATAGCAACTTCAAACATAGATATTAAGCTTATATATGAATCAGATATAAGTAAACATGAAAACACAAATCATATATTATTACAATTGACAGACTTTTACATTAAGCACATAAACTAGGGACATATGTATCAACAAACTCCCCATTGGACCTATTTCACTCTAAAGTCTGACATCCTTCATAAGCTCCTCGAACCTCTTGTACTTCCCCTCTCTTGTGACTCCTGTGTGTATTTCAAACGCAATACAGACCCGTATCACATTCTAGAATTGGAGAGCTTGTATAATATCCTGTGCGTCATAGAATAGTGGCCATTTGTATAAAGTGTAGACATCTTCAGATGACAAGTTGGTAAGCCAGATTGAGTCAAATACCCTGATAGTTTCCATTTTGCCCTCTCTATTTAGAACTATAACCGCTTCACTCATCCTCCAGTCATAATACCACCATTTGAAATATGGAGTGAAGTCCTGAGGCATTTCCCGTAAAGGAATCTTTGACATCGTGCGCGGGGGCCTCCACTTCATCACTACTTTAGGCTTTCCAGATATAGGTTCCACTTCAGACCTATGGATGTACCTTTTCAGTTGGTGAGGTCTGAAGTTTACGCACCTGGTGTGGTATTCTTTCTTCAAAGCAGCTTCAAACCAACCTGACATCTTTCTGGGATCAACATCCAACAAATTTAAGCATGCCAGTTGGTTGAGCTCAAAGCCTAGGAGAGTCTTTAGATAATGAGGATACCTAAAGTACTCTATTCCCTTCTCCCTATTTACAACATAAACATTTAAGTCCTCAAAATACGCCCACGATGTGATCTTGCCAGACACCTTCTGATGTTTCTTGAACTTGTAGAGTTTGGTGTAGGCATTTTGATTTTGAGTTGTGCGCTAGGCTCTTATTTTAGCAAAACAAGCTGCCCATTCAGCCTTCTTTATATCAACATCTGCATCCGAGGCTTAGGCTTGGCTGTCATCCGTATCTTTTTCTTTCTCCATTTCATCTAGTTTTTCAAATGTAGCACTGTCAAGAGTGTCACCCAAGTTGGGGATCACATTTCCCTCTTGGTCAGTGTACTCTGGATAGTGATCAACCGTGACATCCTCTATCTCTATTTCATCACATCGTTCAGCTCATCATCACTCATAACATCGACCTTTGGAGCGTCATTGACGAGCTCGTCAGGATTGAGTATGAACATCTCAGCAACTTGCTCGTCGGTCAGATCGTGTATAATTTCTCCTTCTTCAGGAGTGTAGCTCATTGACCTTCTCACAATTCCTTGCAAATCAAGAATCAAAATAAATAGAGACTTGATTTGCTGAAGGGGAGCAATACATATTCATCTTGCTGTGACGTTTTATCTGCTTGATTTGAGCATTTAACACATAGATAAACATAAATAATCATAAATTACATTAACATAATATACAAATCAACTAAAAAAGTTTTCTAAATACAAAACATCTAATCTTTACTTTTATCTTGATCGGTCAATTTTTCAGCTGGAGAAGCTAAAGACGAGGCTCCTTAATCTTGAGCTCTCTTAGAACGCCTCTCTTGACCCTAAGTAAAAGCTGATGCAGTAGCATCACCTTCTTCATCATCATCGTACTCTTTCTTCTTTGCACTCTGTCCTTCATCATCACCCTCATCTTCTTCACTTGAATCAATATCATCATCATCATCATCATCATCATCTCCTTCCTTGATCTTTAAAGGCTCATCATTGGATCCTTTAAGCCTGTGCATGATCTTCTTGTTCTTTCTCTCTAGCTCCTCTATCCTCTAAACAGAATGTGCATTATGTTCCTGCAGCTGTGTAATATGCTCAACCTGAGCAGCATTAAGCTCCATAAGCTGTTTGAGCTATATAGCTCTTTGCTCATTGGTAGCAAGCAGCTTTAGCACTATCCAGTTGAGGTTCGCTAGCTATTCCTCTACCCCGATAGAGGGTAGAGTGGATCCATGGATCATTGGGACTTGAGCAGATGTGCCGGCTTGTTGGGTGGTGGTAGTGGTGGTGGATGTGGTGAATATGGGAGGTGGAATGGGAGTGGATGGTGAAGGGGTGGCTATGGTAGTGGTGGTAGGAGGTGTGGTAGTGGTGGTAGGAGGTGTGATATTGGTGGTAGGAGGTGTGATAGTGGTGGTAGGAGCTGTGGTAGAGGTGGTGGATGTGGTGGTAAGCAGGGTAATCCTCCTCCTCTTGCTCTTCATGCCATTGGGCTAAGCCATACAGTTCTTCCTCGAACCCTTAGAAGAGGATGCTCCCCCTGGGCTGATGGGCTGGTCAGGGATGTATGATGGATCAGTCACCTTAGTAGCAGCATCTCTGGACTCACCCTGGCGTCCATTAACCACCGCAATCCCTCTCTTAATGGCAACAACCTTACTGCCCACTGTCCTTACCAGCGGCTCCTCATCCGACTCTTCCTCCTCATCTGGCAGGAAGTCTTAATGGAATGCAACCCTCTCAGTTCCACCCTGAGTGGATGGTGGAGAAGATATATCAGTGGTAGTGGCCCTAGATGGAGTGGGGCTAGTATCTCCACCATCTTCACTGTCATCGTCATCGTCAGTGGGTAATACTATGGGCTCTGTGTCTGAATCACTATCATCGTGACGCCACTTCTTGCGAGTGGGCGCCACGTACTCTTCCTGGGCTAGATGCCCAAACAATCTCCTCACCGGGGGCTTCACCTGCTTGCCCTGGTACACCTTCACCTGCTTGCCCTGGTACACCTTCACCTGCTTGCCCTTGGCCTCTATATTTGTTAGGACTATGTGAAAGACCTGGTCTGCCCAAGATGCATATTAAGTTGATGTGGCTAGTGTGATATGATCCAAGTCGGGTCATACCCAATAACAAGCTAAACAAACATCAATAGATAATTTATTCGTTGATAAGATCATACAAATAATAATGATACTAATTTAGAAAATGGGTTTTCTAAATCATTGCCTTTGTAGATGAACATCATTATTTGGATAATTGTTCATGAGATACCATTTGTTTCATTATTTAGTATTACTAAATGGTGACAAATAAAAAGTATTAAGTTTATAAAGTTAAAAACAAGTTTCAACTTTATAAAATAAAAGATTAGGGAGTGTTTAATTGTAACAATTAAACAAAAGAAAATGGGAATTCACTTGGTGGATTTCGGCCACCCATAGGGACAAAATGGTCCCACTTTTGTCTTGTAAGCACACAAGATTTAAAGACACACAACTCCCAACTCTAGATTCATCTCTCCTACATGCAAAGGCTTTCTTCTCTCCCAAAACTCTCTCTCTCTCACGTTTTTTGAAGAAAAGAAGGAGCAGAATTTTTCAGCTAACAAAAGAGGTTTTGTTGCTGAAAATTTGTGTCAAGAATCCTAGCAATCAAAGGTGTTTGTACAAGCTTGGGGTATCACCTCTTGAGGACTTCTATCTTGAAGTTTCAGCCACGATTTCATCTTCTTTCACCACTTGAAACTCGACTTTGAACAGCTCCAAAGGTTGTATTCTTTACATCCTATGTTCATTCCATTGTATGTATTTCGTATATTGATCCATGACTTTGGGGTTTGCTTATTAAATGGGTTTAATAATCAACAAATTAACATGTTTTAAAACTATATTCCGCTGCGTTTTTATATATAAAGAAGATTATATGAACTTTGATAAACATGTTGAATCCCAACACTATGTACGTACGGAGTACTAACTGATAATGCATGAAACCAGATCAAATAGTGCGAAATCCTATTTGATTGGTGATCCAATCAATGAGAACTCAATCCCGATCAATCTAATGATTAAAGAAACTTCAAGAACGAGTAGAACAAGATCAAATGCAAACTATGAACTTGGAACAGGCTTTCTGGACGTTCTGGACAGCTAGGGTATGAGTATGTGTCGAAATTCTTCAAGTCTATCGAATTCTTATAAATAGGTGGTATTTATAGGTTATGGGATTTCATTCCTACAACTAAACCATTATCATGGTTCAGTTGTGCGACTGAATCATGCGATTGATCCATACGCACGACTGAAGGTTCAGTCGTGCGACTGAGTCAATCTTATGTCTCAATCGTGCGACTGATCCAGTCTCCTGGTTCAGTTGTGCGACTGGTACATTAGCATCAGATATTCATGCGTATGGTCCATTAGCATGGTCCATTCACATGAAGACTCATACAACTAAGTTTGAACACATTTCTCAATCATTATTGACTAAGAACTATGCACAACAACCACAAACCTATATAGTTAGTTGAATATACTTTATCACACAATAAACAATGAAACATTAAACATTATAAGCATCAATCACATATTGTATTTCATTCATCTCATTCATTACATATGTGTAAGACATGATAGACATTTACATTAAGCTCATAAACTAGGTACATATGTATTAACAAACTCCCCCTTGGACCTAGTTTCCTTTAACGTTTAACATTCTTCATAAGCTCCTCAAATTTCTTGTACTTCTCCTCCCTTGTAAGTCTTGCATGTATTTCAAATGCAAAGCAGAGGCGTATAACAATATGGAATTGGAGAGCTTGTACAATATCTTGCGCATCATGGAACAGTGGCCACTTGTACAATGTGTAGACATCTTCTGCAGACAAGTTTGTAAGCCACATTGGGTCGAATACCCAGATAGTTTCCATTTTTCCTTCTCTATTTAGAACTATGACCGCTTCGCCTATTCTACAATCATAATACCACCATTTGAAGTGTGGAGTGAATTCATGAGGCATTTCCCATAAGGGAATCTTGGACATTGTGCGTGGAGGACTCCACTTCTGCACTACTTTAGGCTTTCCAGATATAGGATCAACTTGAGACTTATGAATGAACCTCTTAGGTTGTTGAGGTCTAAAGTTTACCCATGTGGTATGGTATTCCTTCTTTAATGCAGCCTCAAACCATCCTGACATCTTTCTTGGGTTAGCATACAGCAAATCTAAACATGCTAGTCGGTTGAGCTCAAAACCAGGAAGAGTCTTCAGATCATGTGGATATCTGAAGTACTCTATTTCCTTCTCCCTTTTTACAGCATAAACATTTAGATCCTCAAAATACGGCCACACAATAATCTTGACAGACACCTTTAGATGTTTCTTGACCTTGTAGAGTTTGGTGTAGGCATTTTGCTTTTGAGCTATGCATTGGGCTCGTATGTCATCAAAACAAGCTGCCCATTTAGCCTTCTTTATATCAACATCTGCATCTGTAGCTTGAGCTTGGCTTTCATCCTTATTTGTTTCTTTCTCCATCTCATCCAATTTTTCAAATGTAGCACAACCGAGAGTGTCACCCAAGTCGGGGATCACATTTCCCTCTCGGTCAGTGTACTCTAGATAGTGCTCAGACGTGACATCCTCAATATCTATTTCATCAACATCGTTCAGCTCGTCATCACTCATAACCTCAACCTTGGGAGTGTCTTTGATGAGCTCATCAGGATTTAGTCTGAGCATCTCTGCAAGTTGCTCATCGGTCAGGTCGTGTATGATTTCTTATTCTTCGGGAGTGTAGCTCACTGACCTTCTCACAATCCCTTGCAAATCAAGAATCATTGTAAATTGAGACTTGATTTGCTAAAGGGGAGCAATATCATATTCATCTTGCTAGGACGTTTTATCTGCTTGATTTAATCATTCAAAAACATCAATTATTAGTAGTTAATCAAGTACAAAAGTTTTCTAAATACAAAACATCTAATCTTGATCTGTCAATTTTTCAACTGCAGGAGCTGAAGATGATGCTCCTTGATCTTGTGCTCTCTTAGTTCGCCTTTCTTGACCCTTAGAAGAGACTGATGCAGCAACATCACCTTCATCATCATCATCATCTCTTTTCTTCTTTCCCCTCGATCCTTCATCATCACCTTCATCTTCTTCATCAGACTTATCATCATCATCATCATCATCATCATTATCATCATCATCATCATCGTTATCATCATCATCATCATCATCATCATCATTATCATCACCTTCACCTTCCGTGATCTTTAACGGCTCATCTTTTGACCCTTTTAGCCAGATCATGATCTTCTTGTTCTTTGCCTTCAAATCCTCAATCCTCTTAACCAATGAGCATTCTGCTCCTGAAGTTATGTAAGTTGTTGAGCTTGAGCAACATGGAGCTCCATATGCTGGTTTAGCTGTGTAGCTCTTTGCTCATCAAAAGCTAGCAGCTTTAGCACCATCCGGTTTAGGTTGGCAAGCTGTTCCTCTACCCGGATAGAGGGTAGAGTGGGTCCATGGCTCATAGGGAATTGAGGAGAGGTTCCGGCTCTTTGGGTGGTGATAATGGTGGTGGATGTGGTGAATATGGGTGGTGGAATAGGAGTGGATGGTGAAGGGGTAGCTGTGGTAGTGGTGTTTGGAGGTGTGATAGTGGTGGCAGGGGATGTGGTAGTGGTGATAGGGGGTATGGTAGTAGTGGTGGTAGTTGTGGTGGATGTGGTGGCGATCATTGTAATCCTCCTTCTCCTGCTCTTCATCCCATGGGGCTGAGTCATCCTCTTCTTCCTCGATCCCTTAAAGGAGGATGCTCTCCCTGGGCTGATGGGATGGTCCGGGATGTAAGATGGATCAGTAGTAGCAGTAGTAGCATCCTTGGACTAACCCTGGCATCCACCAACCGCCGCAAGCCCTTTCTCAGTGGCAACAACCCTGCTGCCCACTGTCATCACCAGTGGCTCCTCATCTGACTCTTCCTCCTCATCTATCTGAAAGTTAGGGTGGATTGGAGCCTACTCGGATCCACTCGAAGCCTTATCGCCTTGACCATCACCATGGTCGTCATCGTCATCGTCTGAATCATCAGTGGATATCTTAATAGGCTCGATGTCCGAATCACTCTCATCGTGATGTCACTTCTTGTGAGAAGGCACCACATAATCAGCACTGGACAAGTGCCCGAACAATCTCCTGACAGGGGGTTTCACCGGCTTCCCCCTGTACACCTTCATCCTTCCCAGAGTAGTGTCATCAATCACCTCTAACATTACTGCACCATCCTTCTCCTTGGGCAGTAGAGGGAGCTTCACATCTATGATCATTTGCAAGAACCTTGGATACATGCAGAAGCTCTCCCTACCCTTGGCCTCAAGGTTCTCGATCATGTAAGAGAAGATCATGTTGGACAAGCTAAAGGGTGATTCAGCACCAGTGCCACGTAAGCATTCTTGATTTGGTCAGATAGATCATCAAATCCACCCCTCCTTGAAGCAATGCACTTTAGAATGACATATGCCAGGTACTTGAACTGGGGACACAGATTGCTTTTGTTGAGCACACCTGTGTTGATGTCCCCAGTGTACTTCATCCGTAGAAAACATCCCCTTACGGTCAGAGGACGTAACCTGGTTGGGTGGGCAGCATCATCACCCAGATCCAGTACCCGTCAAAGGTCTGCTGCAGTAACCTTAATCTCTTCCCTAAAAATGGTGCTCCGAATGCAGTAGGGATCAGTAGACCTATCAACTAACGCACCTTCCTAGATGGCCTAATGTATAGACCGGTAGGGTGTGCATGGAGCAGATATAGCTCTGTAGATCCATGATCTCCTCAGAAATGCAATAATCCCAACAAACTCAGCAGCATTCCAAGTGGTGGCATCCAAGTGAGCACAAATATTGTGCTTGGTGTTGATGATCCACCTATCTGCCATGTTTCTGTAACACAAGACACATAAACATGAGATTTGTCCATAACAGAAACTGTTGAAATTTAAAATGTTCTGAGATCAGTCTGGTTCAATCGTGCGATTGAACCATGCGGCTGAGTTCAGTCGTGAGATTACGCATGCAGCTGAGTTCAATCGGGCGATTGAGCATGCGGTTGAGTTCAATCGTGTGATTGAACTCATCTACCTTGTTCATTCGATCGATTGAGTCATTCGCCCAGCTCAATCATGCGATTGAAGTTCATTCGGAGTGTCTATTCGCATAACTCTCTGTTTGACACTCTAACCTAAATCTAGGTCAAAACGTGATATTAAACGTCATGTTTAGATTTGTTGGGTTCGCAGGGACCTTAACTATTACTGTCTGTCCTTCATTTTAACAATTTTGCATATTTAGGTGGTCTATTTGAAGGGTTTTATAGATTTCTTGATTTTAATCAAATTGGGTCTGTTAGGGTTTGATTACACCACACATTTTGTGTGATTTCATTCACTAAGTACGTGTAGAAGATGAGAGTACGCATTAGTAACACAATCTGAGTGCGAAATTAACAAAATCAAATTTTGGTAGAGTATGTTTGCTTTCGTGCGATTTAGGAGTGATTAAAGGGTGCTGAGAATGTGCGACTAACTTCACCCTATTTATACTGATTTTATTTTCAGTCGTGCGACTGGACCTATTTGCACGCTTCATTCGTGCGACTGGGGCTCAGTCGTGCGACTGACTTAGTCGGTCACATCCATTCGTGCGACTGGGGTTCAGTCATGCGACTGACTCAGTTGGTTAGCTTCATTCGTGCGATTGGTTCATTCTAATGATTCAATCGCATGGATTGACCCATGCTTATGGTCCAATTGATCATCTCAGACATGACCTTTTTAATTTGACAAACTGTTGATCACCTCAGACGTGATCCTTTTAACTTAAAAGCCTGTTGATCACCTCAAACGTGATCCTTTAACTTAAAAACCCGATTGGTCACCTCAAACGTGACCTCATTTAAGTGAGTGATTCATAGACTGAATCCAAATGCATAGTCCGACTTTTACCTACTGAAGGACTACAATTAAATAAATATGTAAAAACAACTAGAAATTTAAAAATGAAACCAACCCATATTTTAGTAATTTTGTATGGAGATGGATTTAAACCTATTAAGTACTTCTAACCGATTTTAATTCCTGCACAACACTGCTTCAATTCTAGTTTATCATTTCTGGTACAATTCATTATGGAATCATACTGGTATATCAGAATCATTTGGGACATTTTAATAAACTATTTTGATGCTAGATTCTTGTTTTGATCGCGAGTCAATAGCAATTTTAGGAAATCATACTAGAGCTACAAGATGCACACAATGATTTTGACTTTTAAGAACTGCAGCTCATGATTATTGTCAGTATACTTGTCCTTTTAAATTCATACACAAATTTAATTTGTGAATCCCATGCTTATATGGTAATCAATGTTCCTCAAAAGATTTTTGAGTGATCTATGGGTATATTTCAAGAAAATACTATTCTAAAAGCTTTCAAAGAGATGCTAAGCCTCAAGTCATTGCCAACGCATAGTAGAGAGGCGCAAACAACAATGAATTCTAGAATATTTTGGTTATGCTTATCCTCATGTCAGTGCCACCGCACATCAGAGAGGCACACAACCTATCTTCTTGTTCGAGCATTTATTTTCTTTTTGCACATAACACACCAACAACATAAGTTATTAGCTTGATTGCATTTTGCATTTTTCCATGTGCTTTGCTCATTTTATATGGTCGTCCGCACACATTTGTGGCGTTTATTTTGCTATTCACCCCTTATTGGAACTGCGTTGATTGTGTTAGCCAGGGATAAGATAGAAACCCACAACACGTTGAACAACTTAGTTTGAATTTTAAACCACCAATGAGGTCTACTTATCTATTATGTTGAACCTACCGACACATCATATAATGAACTAGCAGCCTCTAGGTCTACTTTCTTAATGTTATTCTGGTAGCATACTAGTTTTACTATCATTTTTCCTTTTATTTTGCCTAGACTTTTCAAACTTATACTTTGAATTTTGCCTCTTAAATTAGTTAAGCTCTTTTGAAATCCCAAACAATATGTTCCCTGTGTACTATCATATTCCATAAACATTAAATCAGTATCACAGATTTGATTACTTTCATTTTAGCTAAGTTGTCCTTCTTCCTTGTTTTATTATTAAGTAATTAAATTAAGCAGCTAATTTAATACTAATCCAACCTATTCTCCCCCTAAAATTCTAAAATTAAAAAATAGTTTTTTGTTTTTGAATTTTTAATAAACAAGAAAATAAAATTAAAAAAAATTAACAATAAAGAATGTCGGACTAGGCATTTTCTTCCTCTGAAATCACATCACTTTTTCTTTTTCACGCCATTAACCTCTAATAGATATAACAACCTCGGTTTATCAAATGCTTTTGTGTAGAGGTCGGCGCGTTGAAAATCTGTATTTATTTTAACCACATCGATTAATTGCTTTTCAAAATAGTCACGTATAAAGTGATACTTAATACCAATGTGTTTAGTTTTAGGATGTTGGATTGGATTTTTTGTTACGGCTGGAGCAGCAAAATTATTAACATAGATAGGAATGTTAGAGAATTGCAACCGTAGTCGTGCATTTGCTGTTGAATCCCTATGATTTGTGAACAGCAACTTGCAGCAGCAACACATTCAGCTTCACATGTTGACATAGTAACGAAGGTCTGCTTCTTACACTGCCAGGTGACTAACCGTCTACCAAAGAACTAACATCCTGCTGATGTTGACTTGTAATTCATTTTGTAACCGCCATAATCCGAGTCACTATTCATTGTAAGCTCAAAATCATCATCATGAGGATACCACAACTCAATTGTTAGAGTACCCTTGAGATAATAGAAAATCTATTTAACACCAATGAGTTGACTTTCGGTTTCACCTAATATCCAGAACAAAGACACGTTGCATACATGATATCAAGACGATACACTGTGAGATACGTAAGGGATCCAATTATTCCTCTATACATTGTAGCATCAACCAGATCACCATTTTCATCGACTGCCACATCGTGGTTTGTGGCAAGTGGAGTTCCAGCAGCTGAAGCATTCTCCATGTCAAACCGACTAAGGATATCCCCTACATATTTAGTCTAATGTAGAAAGATTCCTTTTGGTGGTTGATCCACTTGTAATCCTAGGAAGAACTTCATCTCCCCATTGCACTCATCTCAAATTCTGCTTTCATGATAGATTCAAATTCTTTACATAGCTCTTCGATTTTGGAACCGAAGATTATGTCATCAACATAAATCTGTACTAGTAGTAAGTCGCCATCCTTTTCTTTGATGAATAGTGTAAAGTCAATAACTCCTCTGTGAAAATTGTGTTTCACCTGATGAGTTGAGTGTTTCTCAAACCATGCTCTCGGGGCTTGATGGAGTCCATATAGAGCCTTATCAAGCTTGTAAACTCTGTCCCGATGATAAGGATCCTCAAATCCTTCGGGTTGACTGACATACACTATCTCACGGATTTCACCATGAAGGAATGCACTCTTGACATCTAGCTGATAAACTTTAATCTTCATGTAAGATGCATAGGATAGGAAGATACGGATTGCTTTCATTCTAGCCACAGGTGCAAAGACTTCATTGTAATCAATTCCTTCAACTTGTCTAAAACCTTGAACGACAAGTCGAACCTTGTTTCTGATTATGACTCCTTCGTCATCTTTCTTGCACTTCAAGACCCATTTAGTGCCAATTACTTTAGCACCTTTTGGTCTATCCACCAGTGTCCATACTCCTAGCTTCTTGAATTGAAGGAGTTCTTTTTGCATGGCACTAACCCATGCCTCAATGTTTAAGGCTTCACTTACATATTTTGGCTTAAATGGAGACACAAAACATCGATAAGCACTGTCGTGAAGATAGCCTTTTTCTCTGACTGAGGCATAATCAACTGAGTATAGCTGATTTCTTGTCTATACTTGTGATTGTAAATCCCTATGACAGTGTCCAGAGGATGATATACATTTAGTCGTGATCCGGGAGTGGTGGGAACAACAAATTCCTGATCAAGATTTAGAATTCCTAGTTCAGTATCTATAGCTGTTGGAGTGCGAGGTTCTGAAGTGTTAGAAGCGTCAACATCTGATGCTTGTGTACTTTCAGTAGTAGGAACCTGTTCCTCCTGAACCACATGTTTAGTCTCCACTTCTTCATTGTTAGAGGAGGAGTTGCTTACCTCAAGTGCTCCGCCTAAAGGACTAGAAGATTCACCTTGTGAACCTGATGTTGTTGAGTCTAGTGACGATGTGTTTAAGACATCGTACATCATTTTGGTGATAACTCATCATCAGGAAGGGAGAGAGGGATGTTGAAGGACTTAAAGAATCCATCATAGTCAAAGAAGAATACGGGTCCCTTTCCAGCAGGGGGTGGTGTATCTCTGAATGTCAACGTTGCACCACACTTCTTCATGACCCATTGAGTTGGTATGAACTCTCTTGTTTGGTATATTGTATCCAAGGAAAACCCCTTCTTCAATCTTCTCACTGAACTTCCCTGACTGAGTTTTCTTCAGCAGCATACATGGTTCGCCAAATGGTTTGAGGTACTCCAGATTAGGTTTACATTGCTGGAGCAACTCATAACACGTTTTACCATGACGTTTGACCACCAAGACTTGATTGAGGGTGTAACATGCACTGGCAACTACCTCGTTCCAAAATTGGATGGGTAGTTTTGAGTCGGCTAGCATCGTTCTTGTTGTCTCTATCAAGTTCCTGTTCTTTCGTTCAGCAACTCCGTTCATTTGTGGAATGAAGGTAGATGTGAACCGGCGTACAATTCCTTTCTCTTTGCAGAATGCCTCCATCCACTAGTTCTTAAACTCCATGCTGTTGTCTGATCGAATCTGTCTCACTTTCAACTTGTAGAGTGATTCCAATGTAGTTACCAGCTATTTGAAAGATTCAAATGTATCTGATTTGGATTTCAGAAACATTACCCAAGAGAATCTCGAGTAATCATTAGTGACTACATAATAGTACAAATCAACAACGATGCTCTTGGTGCCAACAGATCCATGTGTAGAAGTTTGAGAGGCAAGTCAATGGAATTTACTTTCTTTGCCTTGTGAGACTTCTTGGTATGTTTACCTTTCTTGCATGCTACACAAAAATCCAGAAGTTGAAAATTCTTTACATTTACTCCATTCACTAAATCATTCTGGATTAGATGATTCATCTTCCGTGGATTGATGTGTCCTATTCTCCTATGCCAGAAGATTGAGTCCCTTTATGTTGCCTTTGACAAGAAGCATTGAACTTTCTGATCAGTTATGGAGGCTTTTGATAGATCCAAGACATATAAATCATTATATCTTGAAGCTGACATTAAGACTTTGTCTTTTGGGATAACGTAATCCTTTTTCAGCACATAACACTTCTTATTGTCAAATACAACTTTGAAACCCATGTCACAGATCTGGGAGACTGAAAGCAAGTTGTTTTGTAGTTGTTGAACGTAGTTGACCTTATCAAACTTGACTTTCTGGTTTCCCACTTCGCCTTGAGCGGTGACGTATCCTCCTTTATTTCCAGCAAATGACACATGTCCCTTTTTAATTTGTTTGACATTTAAAAGGAGAGACAAGTTCCCGGTCATGTGCCTAGACACCCCATGATTAACAATGCAGGTATTTGTGATAGCACTGTAATGGACACCCTGCACATTCAAGGGAAATGATCAGTTTAGCTTTGGGACCCAAGCCTTAACTGGCTTGGGTGACCCAGAGGAATCACACATCATAAACTCAACCCACTGTCCATTTGAGGTGAGGGCATATCATTCTGCTTATTGTCCTTATTATCAAACAATAGACTTGTCTTTTCTTTTCATAAGCCAGTTTTATGTAAGGCATGTTTTTGATAAACAAATGACTGGCTTACAGTTTGAACTTTAGGTTCATTATTTCTTTTTGGGGGAGTAATAGAACTTCTTTTCAAAGAACTTGGTTTAGTTCATAAAGTTCAATTTTTTGTCTGGGAGCCTGATAATAAGGACAGTCAGAAGAAATGTGTCCTCTCTTTCCATAACTGTAGCATAATCTCCCTTTTATATGTTGAGGAAACTGTTTTTGTAGCTTTGAGTGTGATATAGGTGTGACATGTGTCTAGTTGGATTTAGTCACTTCTCATTTAGATGTATCACCTTTATTAACAAAGTTAATTGCTTTGACGTTTTGAACATCTTTAACATGCCCTTTGGTTGGACTTTGATGATTAACACATGTGTGGTTAACTGGTTTAGTGAGTTTAGGTTCTGAAATAAACTTTGGTGAACCTGACCTAACACTAACCCTTTTAAATGCATCATTTAAATTCTCAACAGGCATCTTACCTTTTGATTTCAAAGTAGCCTCCTTCTGTTTAGTGACAGATTTCACCGGTTTACCCGTGGAATCAGGATCACTAACCAGAGGAGTGGACACCACATGATCCTTAATTGGGTTGTTATTTATAGGTCTACATTTTGTATTTAACATGATCTCATGTGGTGGTGGAACTACTTTGTAACCATATCATTCCCCATTATTTCGTTCTTTCACTAAGTGTTGAACTATGTGAGAAGAACTGGTCCAACTGTGTAGTTTTTCTATTAAAGAATTGACTTCGACTTCTAAAACTGCTTTTTCTTTCTTTGTTTCTTCTAAAGAATTTAAATAAAACTTTATATTATTAGCTTGATTAAAAGCAACAACCTCGGTTTCCATTAGTTGTTTACCTAAAAGTTCTATTTTTTCTTTATAGTTGCACTCATTTTGTTTCAAAATACGATTAGCTTCTGTACATAGTTGTAAATCATTTACTAAGCTATCATTGTGGTCTGATAACCTAGCAAATTTCAAATCAATGCGTTCTCTAAATTTGTTGCATTCAATACAAGCATGATGTTGGATCAAGAAGAAGGATAATGCAACCAAAACTAAGTCACTTAGATAATTTGGTACTGAATGCAAAGGCTTCCGAAGCTTATCATGGAACTTCCAAAGGTTGTAGAGTTCTTCCGAAGACAAAGTGAAGGATCAACTTCCGAAGACGGAACTTTACTTCTGAAGTCAAGTGTATACTTCTGAAGTTCAAGCCTTAGAAGAATGGACTGAAGACCACTTCCGAAGGTATGATGAAAAGAAGAAGTCTCCAAGCCTCAGAAGAAGCAGCCTCTTCCGAAGTATAAATGGCTTCGGAAGTACTTACTCTTCCGAAGCCATTTAACCTTCAAAAGACACTGCTATGACCAGTGGACACAAGTATGGTCTCTGACACTTCGCTGCAGACCTCTGATACTGTTTGGCTTCTTCCTAAAGAGCCATGCAGTTAACCGTACTTTATTCCACTGTTCACCTTTTCATGATGGTACATGTAACTAACTTTAGTTGGTGACAAAAGGTAAGTCAGGGACATGTCCTGACTACCAAATCTCAGATAAGACTTTATCCAAGATACCTTAAACTTTAGTCTTGTAGTATAGACTTTAGGCTAGGGGATCTCAGCTGGTATCAATGTATATCTGGTTGTAGGTAGTATTATATATAGGTTCTCTTTGTAACTCATTGTAACTACAACAACTACTGCTTGTAAGAGTCTTGTATTTTGAGTTGAGAAGCAATATATAAAAGTACCTTGAAAATTACTTCCTGTGTTCTTTATTACTTTCTATATTGTGATCAAATCTTACTGATTCTATCTGAACCCGAGTGTTGTTCTAGGTGAGTTTGAGAGAAAAACATAAGTGTTTAGTGACAAACATTGATCCTGCAATTGGTATCAGAGCTCCTCAGGCTCTTGATTGCGTGATCTCACCATCCAAACCAACCTGTTTTTCACTCTTCCCTACAACTCATTCACTCTAATGGCCCTTAACAAGGCCGAGGTTGAGATGGGAACCATGACAAAGGCTCCCATCATTACTCCTAAAAATTTCAGGTCTTGGAGCAGGAGAATGGAAGGCTTCATCAGATATCAAGATAGCAGGATGTGGAACTCCATTGTCAATGGTCCGTATAAGCCTAAGGTAGCATCACCTGGTGGAAATGGTGCCATGATAGAGAAAGCTGTAGAGGATTACTCTGATGAAGATAGAAAGAAGATGGACATCGACAACAATTCTATGACCATTCTCATGACTGCAATACCAAACTCCATTATGGTGGGATTTGAGCATTGCACGACTGCTAAAGAATTGTTTGATGCACTTGCTTAGATGTACTCAAAATCCAATGACTCAAAGAAGGACTCACTAAACCAGCAGTTTGAGAACTTCACTCATATTGCTGGAGAGACCCTCAGCTAACAGTACTTTAGGTACATGGATCTTATCTCTTCTCTTCAGTCTGTGAAGATCACTCCCGAAATTAGAGATCTTACTAGAAAGTTCATGAATGCTCTTCCAAATGAGTGGACATTTTAGAATGTCTCTATCAAGAGGACAAAGAACTTGAACACTCTTACCATGACTGAACTCTACGGCATCCTTGATGGATATCGCCTAGAGATTGAGAGTAAGAAGGGTCACCAAACAAGCACACCCATGAGTCTTCCTGTTAGCAACGCTTTAATGGTTGCTGAAGGCTCTTTATCCCCTCAACCTTAGCATTTCCTGACTTATCAGCAGCCATCCTGCTCTTCTGGACCTTACATCACTTTTCCTGAGACTCTAAGGTCTTAACAGGCTCAACACAACTCCTTTCAGGAAAGTTGTGCCTTTGTCTCAGGAAGTGGACACTATGGTGATTTTCAATACTGCTTTGATGATCTTGAGTGTTTCAGTTCGGATGACGTAGATATGTGGTCATTTTCCAGAAGATGGCTCTCTTAACTTACAGAGCAAAGAAGTTCTTTAAGAGAACTGGAAGGCATTTCCGTCAAAACCCAACTACCAGCAAGTTTGGGTTTGACAAGACCAAGGCAAAGTGTTACAACTGTAACCAACTGGGTCATTTCGCAAAGGAATGCAAGGATCCCAAGACCAATCAGGGAACTACACAGACCTCCACATATTCCTCAACCTCAAAGCCCACTGAGAAGTCAACTGAAACAGCTGCAATGGCTCAAGAAGTTGACTGGAGCTTCATGGTACAGGATGTGACTCCTGCTCAAGCTCTCATGGCCGGAACAGACGATGCCCAGGTATATGAACATCTTTGCACTCCAGCTTGTATAGCTAACGTTAAACTCTATCAGGATGTTAAAAAAGCTGAATCTGACTATCAAAAGAAAATTGAGTCTTTAAATATCTTAAAATCTGATTTTAAAAAAGCTGAATCTGACTATCAAAACAAAATTGAGGAGTTGGAGAAAACTATATCTCTTTTAAAACATGAACACACCAACTAGAAGACTCAAATCAAAGATCTAATATCCAAATTGTCTGAGGCTCAAGCCCAGCTTGTCACTGCTGAGGCTCAGGCTAGGAAGCATGCTATCTCTGAGCAAAACTTCCAAGCTATTCTTGCATCATCATCCCACTCCAAACTCTGCTATGAGAACAAAGGAGGTTTAGGAACCAATGAAATTGCTCCACCATACTCCTATGAGTCTATTAGACAGCCTAGATGTGGTGCTGAAGAGCAAGAGGTTCCAACTGCTGACCCTTCCTCACTTGAGTTGAAGTATGAAGCAACAATAGTGTCACCACAGGGAAGGAACAGGTAGATGTACCCATCTCCTCTTGTGAAGAACAAAGCCTAACCACTAAGGCCAGAAGAAGCAGAGCTAAAGCTGACAGGAGAACTGCTAAGAAGGTGGCGGAGTCCAAGCTGAAGATTGACCCCAAGCAGAAGGGTGTCTTTATCTCAGCTGGATTCCAAGTGGTAGGTACTTCTGATTCAGGAGAGGAGTGTAATACAAGCACTTCTGTCCTGCCAAAGGATCAAAAGTTAAAAGGAAAAGTTGCTGATGAAGAAAAGAAGCCCAAGAAACAGCAACCCTCATATTCCCAAATAGCTAACATTGCATGCATAATGTGTGGTCTGCAAAACCACATGGAAAAAGATTGTTACTACAATCCTGCAAGCACACATTATGCAAATAATGTTAGGAAAGAAGGAGTCAAGGAAGGTTTCACATTTGGACCTTTCAAATGGTTCAAGTAATGAAAAAGGGAAAGCTAGTCTCGGAAGGCAGATTGCTTTCGGAAGAAACTCCTTCTTCTGAAGGGAAAATGGCTTCAGAAGCAAAAGCTACTAAGGTTCGGAAGAACAAGAAAGTTCCCTTGAAACCTCCTCAGAAGAAGACTGCTTCGGAAGAAAAGGTGGTGAAGACTTCTTCCGAAAAGAAAGAAGATTTGGAAGATAGCCATGCTGCTAAAGCTTCAACAAGCTCATCCTCCAAGATCAACCAAAGGATGGACTGGAAGATCAAGGAAGATGTTGTAGCCCAAACCTCTTCTTCAAAGACCTCTATTGAATCCCCCATGCATAAAATTTGGTTCAATTATGTCATTATCTTTGGAAGAACCCAAGACCAGCAAGGCTTGGGCTTCTAAACAAAACTAACAATCTCATCTTATGTGCAGGGACATCCATATGACAAGAACAACAATATATGTATTGTAGATAGTGGATGCTCCAGGCATATGACAGGGAACAGATCTCTCCTTCAACAGTTTCAGAACTATGTCCAATTTGGAGGTGAGGCCCGAGGATATATTTCGGGCAGAGGGAGTATATCCAATGGTAAATTAAAGGTTGAAAAAGTTCACTTTGTCAAACAGCTTGAACACAATTTGTTAAGTGTTTCTTAATTCTGTAATCAAAAGCACCAAATGCATTTCACAAAACATGAGTGCATTATCCTCAAACCTGGGATGACAATTCCTTCGAAATTGGTGCTTCTTAGATCTCCTAGAAAAGGGGACATGTACAAGCTTGATATGAACAATGCTTCCCCAATAGGTGAAGTATCTATCATGCTTTCTTTCCAAAGCTGATTGTGATGAGTCAACACTGTGGCATAAACGTATGTGTCATGTAAATTTTAAGACAATGAATAAATTGACTAAAAATAACTTGGTACATGGTTTGCCTAAAAAGGAGTTTTTCTACAAAGATAACTGTGTTGCTTTCCTAAAAGGGAAACAACACAGGACATCTCATAAATCCAAATGTGTTAACTCTATCACTACTCCATTACACTTATTGCACATGGATCTTTTTGGTCCCACAAGTATAATGAGCATTCGAAGGAAATCATATTGCCTTGTGATAGTTGATGATTTTACAAGATTCACATGGGTATTCTTCTTAAGAACTAAAGATGAAACTGCTGAAACACTAAAATCTTTTATTCTTAAAATAGAAAATAAAACTGATCACAAGGTTAAAATCATTAGAATATCAAGGGACTGAGTTTAAGAACTTCATTCTTGACTCATTCTGTAACTCAAAAGGGATTGCCAGACAATATAGTGCTCCCAGAACTCCTCAACAAAATGGTTTTGCTCAGAGGAGGAACAGGACACTTATTGAGGCTGCTTGAACTATGTTAGCTGATTCAAAACTAACTCCAACATTCTGGGCAGAGGCAGTTAGCACTGCATGCTATGTGCAGATGAGAGTTCTAGTAGTTAAGCCCCATGGAAAAACCCCTTATGAGCTATGGAACAAGAGGCCACCATTCATTGGCTTTCTAACATCCTTTGGCAGCAGGTGTACCATACTTAACACAAAAAACAATGTAGCAAAGTTTGCTGAAAAGTCGGATGATGCTATCTTTGTTGGATACTCTTCTAGCTCCAAAGCTTACAGAGTATACAACATTAAGAGTCAACAATTAGAGGAGTCATCCAATATAGTTGTTAATGAGCACACTCCTTGTGTTACGGGAATGGCCCTCATCATATCTTTGATTTAGAATTGTTTCCAAACTATGCTAAACCATCTTATGAGAATGTTTCAGTTGGAACAGGTGCTCAAAATGATGCTGATGCTGCTGCTGACGATCAACTGTTTGAGCTTCCCAGACCTGGTCCAAATTCTCCAAGAGCTGCAACAAATGAAGTCTCCACCATTCACAGATCTGATAGCTTGACGACATCAAGGAATTGTGAACTTCTTCAAGTGAATCACTCACTGAGCCTCAAAACTCATCAGGTGATCCACCATAACACCAGGCAGAAGGAAGTAATGTTTTGAAGGGACATGAAGCTGTTAACACCACTTCACAGCCAACCATTGATGATGTTTCTCACTCATTCAATCAGTCCTCATTGAATGTTTTGAACAATAGCAGGACAAAATGTTCCAGTTCCTAAGCAGAATATGTCCAACCTGGATCTATCTCTGCAACTAGAAGTGATTCCTCGCCTTAGGATTCATAACACTTATCGTACTGAGAACATCATAGGGTATGTCACTGAGGGTGTGAGAAGAGGACAAACTCATCATGGGAATGTCTGCTTTTACTCATGCTTTCTATTTCAGATGGAACCCAAGAAGGTAGAAGATGCCATAAAATGTAGTAGCTGGCTTGAATCGATGCAAGAGGAGTTGCTTCAATTCAAGAGACAGAAGGTATGGAACCTATGTCCGCAACCATCCGGTCAAGTACCAATAGGCACTAAATAGGTTTTCAGAAACAAAAGAGATGATAGAGGCTTGATCATCAAGAACAAAGCAAGACTTGTAGTTCAAGGATACACACAAGAGGAAGGAACTGATTATACTGATGTCTTTGCACCAGTTGCAAGACTTGAGGCAGTTAGGATCTTCCTTGCTTATGCTGCATCCAAGGACTTCACTGTCTATCAACTTGATGTCAAGTGTGCATTTCTATATGGAGATATGAATAGGGAGTCTACGTATGCCAACCTCCAGGATTTGAAGACCCACAACACCCTAACTATGTGTGCAAATTGATAAAGCTCTATATGGGCTGCACCAAGCACCTAGGTTGTGGTATGAGACATTGTCTCAGTTTCTTCTGAAGAAAGGCTACACTAGAGGTACCATTGACGAGACTCTCTTCATCAGAAAGTATGGAGAGGACATCTTGCTCGTTCAAGTCTATGTTGATGACATCATATTTGGTTCTTCAAATGACCAGATGTGTAAGGACTTTGAGAGCATTATGAAGAAGAAGTTTGAGATGAGTTCCATGGGAAAAATGTACTTTTTCCTAGGAATTCAGGTAAAGCAAATGAAGGAAGGGTTCTTCATTAATTAATCTAAGTATGTGTCTGACATCTTAGAAAGATTTGAAATGAAGGATTGCAAGCCTGCCAAGACACCCATACCCAGAAATCATAATCTTTATCCTGACCTTGAAGGAGAGGATACTGATCAACATCAGTATAGGGCAATTATTGGTTCTCTAATGTATCTTACTGCTAGTAGACCTAATATCATGTTTGCTACTTGCATTTGTGCAAGATATCAGGCTGTCCCGAAGGTGTCTCACTTAGCTGTTGTTAAGAGAATTCTCAGATACCTCAATGGAGCACCTAAACTAGGTCTCTGGTATCCAGAAACATGGATTTTAATCTTTATGGATACTCTAATAGTGACGATGGTGGCTGCAATATTGACAAGAAATCAACATCAGGGGGATGTCAATTTCTTGGTGGAAGGATCATCTAATGGCAATGCAAGAAACAATCCTATGTATCTACATCAACTGCTGAAGCTGAATACATTGCTACTGCTAGCTGCTGTACTAAACTGCTATGGATTCAGAATCAGATGTTAGACTATGGATTCAACTTAATGAGTACTCCTATCCATATTGACAACAACAGTGTTATCTCCATTACTGAAAATCCGGTGAAGCACTCCAAGACAAAGCATATTGACATCAGGTATCATTTCATTAGAGATATTCATGAGAAAAATCTAATTAAATTAATCAAAGTTGATTCAAATGAACTATATGCTGATTCGTTCACTAAAGCTTTTGATGAGCAAAGATTTAAATATCTCATAACAGTTATTGGGATATAATATTGATTAGTTCACCACTTTTGAAACCTTTTAATGTGTAATGTCTTCTGTCAATACAATTTAAGCCTATTACAAAAGATCTTTCTGAAAATTTTCTAAGTGTAAATTTCTTCCGAAGAGAACTTAACCCTCGGAAGTTACTTTTATATCTTCCGAAGCAAAATTTCTCAAAGGATAATATTTCTTCTCGGAAGAACTTTTGGTCTCAGAAGAAGCGATTGAATCAGATCTAGTTCCGAGGTTTACAAATTCTCCGTTCGGAAAGCAAATCTAACCTTCGGAAGCAAAGTTTTTGCTTCGGAAGTAAGAATTGCCTTCAGAAGACAAATTACCTTCTGAAATGTTTTACATTTGGAAGAAAGATTCTACTGTGTAACGTAAATCTCTTGGTCCCCACACTGTAAAAAGTAAAGATTTTGTTAATGATGTCGGATTATTTAACTGATTTTAACCTTACCGCCACTGTCATTTCATCCACTAAACCATCACATCATCTTTTCCTAACCCCCATTACCGCCTTCCTACCCTCTTTTATATATCTCGACTATTAAATTTCATCTTCTTACTTGCAATTTTTACAGCCTAGAAAATTTTCTCCTCAGTAACTTTACCCAAGCTCAAATTCATCCACATTCACCTTTCTCCAAATCGCTCCTAACTCTCAACACAACTAGGTCGCACTCCTTAATACTTCAAGGGATGCCGACTTCTCTGAAATCATCTCCTTTCTCACCCAATCACCTTACTACATAGCACTTAACGTTAACCCCACTGTTTACTCCAATCACATGGCCAAATTTTGGGGATATGGTCGAGCCGAAACCCTAAATAGGATTCGAGTACTGAGGTCCAGCATTTGTGGACAGGAGTTGATTATTACTGAACAACTCATCAAGGAGCATCTAGAGCTTCATGATGAAGGAGCTCCTACTGAGTTCCCGAAGGCAGACTTGGACAGCACCTACATCCTTATGGGATATGGTGGTGACATTAGTAGGTCAACAGTATAGAAATTCAACTTCTCTTACAATTGGAAGTTTCTCCTGCATGTTGTTCTCCACTGCTTGTCCAAGAAGTCCGGCGAATGGGATCAAATTCCATATGAACTAGGATGCTTAGTTCATGGATTGGTGAGAGGCTTGCGCTTTAACTACTCACGATTTGTGTTCACCAATCTGATTGGGAATCTACAAAGGGAGACATTCTATATGTATCCTAGATTCATACAACACATCATCAACTGTGAGTTAGACTAGAGCATGCTTGTCCGTGCAGCTGCTCTGACTGTCCCCCACATGCGGCCTACCATCTTCAAGACATTGAAGAAGGTATCCACCAACTTCACTGGAAGGTGTACCACTCCGCTTCCAGGTATGATTGAGCGCATAGCTCCTGGTGACATCCCTGTTCACCCCACAGGTGATGAATCCACACCAGCAACCACCACCACAATGCCATCACTGCCTTCTCCACCCATCACCATCACATATCGAAGACGCCCCAAACGAATCCTTTTTCAATCTACTCTGATTGAACAAGCCCCTCCTGGTCAATCCAAAAAGACTAGAGTGGAAACATGGGCTCCCACTCAGTCTGAGGTCTCTCCATCCTTCTCTTTTGACCTCAATATGGGTTTTGAGTCTCCCCAGTCTCAAACCCAGGAGCCTGACATCCAAACCGACAGCCTTCAAATTGAGTATCTACACTCTTCTAAATAGCCAACAAGGGACAGCCCAACCAGAGGCTCAATGCCTGTAGACATTGACCAAGGTCCCGGGTCAGTAGGCTTAACCTCCCTATCTTTTACTGACCTTCTATTCAAAACTGATGAAGAGATAACATCTCTCCATGGCAATGAAGTTGATCTACAACACCATCTTCAAGATCAACAGAGCCTGGAGGAATCCCTTATCTCTAGCCCCCATCAGCAACCAATTACTGAGGTGAGTCCCACTGATGTGGAGGGGACTCATGCAGATTCAGCTGCCACTACAGAAGGTGCCTCAATGGACCTTGTGGACAATGGTAAAATCTCTCAGACTGAATCTACGTCAACCGAGCACTTTGATGACTCTGAAAGAGACATCATTGAGTATGGAAAACAAGGGTGCCAAGAAACCACATCAGGTGGTGAGGCTAAACATACCAGGTATGTTAACTCATCTCCCCGTGATTCTTCAAAACAAGATGAGGGAAGCATGAAACTCCTCATTCACGACCTTTTATCTAAAGTCTCAAACCTTGAATCCCTAGTTAGGACTTTAGATGCATGGTCCGCCACTCAACAACTTCAGATTGACAATCTCAAGGCCAAACTAGTTGAGAAACAGATAGGGAGGTCTGTCAGGCATGTACCTATTCAGGTCTCATTGACTTCTTCCTCTAGCTCATCTAGATCTCAAGATGATGCTACCAAAAAGGGGGAAAATGTTCGGAGACAAACACTTGAGGACCCCCAAGAGAGCCACACGTCAACTCCAACTTCAACTTCATCTACTCCTATCATCACTGTGTCTGAGCCATCTCAAGTCATTCTGCAGATTGACTCAAAGATGCTCAGTGATCTCTACAAACGCTTCACCAAGTTTTTGTTGAGATCCCCCATAGATCAGCCAAGCCCAGATGCTGCAATGCTCTAATTTGGAGCTGAAGAACTTCAAAGGCTGACTGCACCTTCTACCACTGTGGAAGAAGTTGGTCAACCTAAGGTCCACATGGAACTTAAGATTCATTTTGAAGCGAAAATGGGGACTGATGGCCCAGCAACTGAAACAGTTGGGACAAAATCTGCATCTCCTCTAACTTCCGAAGCTGAAGTTAAAGCCTCGAAAGAACAAGCTGAATCTTCCGAAGCTGAAATGGATGCTGCGGAAGGATTGTTTAAAATGTCCGAGGAATTGATCATCACAGATGCAATACTTGAAATGGCATCTGAGGTGAACAGCGAGGACTTTCTGAAAGTTCCTCCATCACAGACACCATCTCTACGTCTCTCACAGTCAAAACCCTCTCCCCAAGAACCACCACAGTCAAGCACTTCAAAAGACAAAGGCAAAAGAAAATTGACTGCGGAAGAGCTTCAGGAAGAGGACAAGATTGAGAAAATTAAAAAGAAAGGACGACTTCCAACTGAGAAGTTGCTAGCTCCCAGTACAAAAGCAACTGCAACTAATCAGGAGGCTGTCAACAACAAAGGAAGAGAAGAGATCACTAGAGGAGTTGGTGGATCTGGAGAAGGCAACCCGGCTGAAACTTGAAGAAAAAGCCAGGTTGGGCTTGGAGAAAGAAGAAGAAAAACAGAAGAAGGATGAGCTGCAGCTAAGGAGAGACAGGATAAACTTCCTACTCTCTAGAGGCTTTAATCTTCAAGAACTTTCTCCACACAATGATGATATGATCCTCTGGCTCTACAACAAAGAGCAGGATCAAATGGAGAAAGAAAGGAAGAAGGCTGCAAGAGAAAAGGCAAAGGAGAAGAAGAAGAAGGAAGAAAAGGCTAGGGACACTACAACCAAGAAGCTCACTGAGAAGGCCTGGATGAAAGACTATCTTCGGGCCCATGGCTTCTCTGGCAGGCAAGTGGGTCCCATGTCTGAAAAGACACTTTAACGGATTGTCAGTGAAATCAAGGCTGACATCCGGACGGGGAAGAGAAAAGAGATGTACAGAAGGGTAAAGGGGATGACCTTCACTGCAACCCTCCACCTCAACCCTCACCCTCACCCTCACCCTTCACCATTAAAACTGAACCTTTCACCCCTAAACCCACACCATTACCCATAGCTTCTCCCTCACCACAACCACCCAATCTTCCAATCTTTCAACCCAAAACACTTGCCAAAACCACTAAACCTCAACCTACCCAACTACCATCCAAACCATCCCCTCAACCTTCTCAATATCTCTCTCTTGAGGAGTTTAAGGTAATCAAGACCAAGCTAATCAATTGCACTACTCTGAGCGAAGTCTCATGTGATGAAGATTCTGTCAACATTACCTATGTTGATATATCCTCTTGTTCCCTCACAAGAGATCAATTTCTTGATTTACCTAGAGGAACACGGGACCAGGTAGCTAGACTTCTAGGCCTCAACTCAGATTCATTAAATGATAAAGAGAAGAAACTTAGAAGGAAACTAGTGACTCTGTTGGACACTAAGAAAGAGGACAAGATTCCCAGTCAATCTCTTGTGCCTAGAAAGAACATAGTCCAGTGGAGGTTCGATGAAGCTTGTCATTTTTTTTGTGGAAAGGGAGAATGGCGAAGTCAATAGACTTAATGCAACCTCTCTGCTACACTCCAGCAGGTTTGATATTAGTGAGTTAGCAGAGAAGCCATTCTCAAACCCCTCCAACTCTAAAGTTGCTACTCTCATCAGAAATCATCTTAGCAGCCTTCACCTAGCCGAGTTAACTGCAAAGGCCAAGATTGAAGAAGAGTTGAGATTGAAAAGACAGGAAGACAAGGAAAGACCTCCCACCAAAGGCACTACCTTTCTACAGATGGTGGAGGGTCCAGAATTGGAACCTATAGTCACATGGGAATATGATTACAGCTCCCATCAACTAACTCTTTTTAGAGGGCAACAATAGAAGGTACATGTTATCCTAGGTGACAGACTGGATTTCCTGTCCATCAAGGATCTGTACAAACTTCTCAGCACCACATCAAGGAAGAACAAGGAGACAAACAAATATTTACTCTCCTTGGTGCTGAAAGTTTTGAGAAGCACAAACAAGTGAAGTTTTTGTAGCATTAGCCTAGGGGGAGTTTGTTGGATCAAGAAGAAGGCTATGCAACTAAAACTAAGTCACTTAGATAATTTTGGTACTGAATGCAAAGGCTTCCAAAGCTTATCATGGAACTTACGAAGGTTGTAGAGTTCTTCCGAAGACAAAGTGAAAGATCAACTTCTGAAGATAGAACTCTACTTCCGAAGTCATGTGTATACTTCCAAAGTTCAAGCCTTAGAAGAATGAACTGAAGACCACTTCCGAAGTATGATGAAAAGAAGAAGTCTCCAAGCCTCGGAAGAAGCAGCCTCTTCCGAAGTATAAATGGCCTCAGAAGTACTTACTCTTCCGAAGCCATTTAACCTTCGGAAGACACTGCTATGACCAGTGGACACAAGTATAGTCTCTGACACTCTGCTGCAAACCTTTGATACTGTTTGGCTTCTTCCTAAGGAGCCATGCAGTTGACCATACTTTATTCCACTGTTCACATTTTCATGATAGTACATGTTACCAACTTTAGTTGGTGAAAAAAGGTAAGTCAGGGACATATCCTAACTACCAAATCTCATATAAGACTTTCCGAGATACCTTAAACTTTAGTCTTGTAGTATAGACTTTAGCTAGAGGATCCCAGCTGGTATCAAAGTATATCCAGCTGTAGGTAGTATTATATATAGGTTCTCTTTGTAACTCATTGTAACTACGATACTACTGCTTGTAAGAGTCTTGTATTTTGAGTTGAGAAGCAATATATAAAAGTACCTTGAAAATTACTTCATGTGTTCTTTATTACTTTCTATATTGTGATTAACGCTTACTGATTCTATCTAAACCCGAGTGTTGTTCTAGGTGAGTTTGAGAGAAAAACGTAAGTGTTTAGTGACAAACATCGATCCTGCACATGATTTTCAAAAAGTTGGTCTTTCATACTTACCTGTGAAGAATCAATTGAATCAGCCATCAATGCAGAGTTAGAATCTTCAGGTGCTGGAGATTCAGAACATGTTGTTTTGAGTTCTTCTTCAATCAGATGATTTACCACATTCACAGCTTCTTCATTATCTGACATTACTTATTCAACTATGATTTCACCTTCACTCGCAGAGCCATCATCCAATCCCTCGACAAAGGCAATGTTTGATTCACCCAGAGATACAAAACTGAAGGTCTAATCCTGCCCTCATCACCTTGAGCAGTCAAGGCCTTTGTCTCTTTGCTTGACGAGGTAGTTCCACTCTTGTCTTTGTCTTGACGGTTGAAGGTTGAGAACAAATTTCCGTTACCTGTTTTCTTGGGCTTTACACATTCACGTTTGAAATGCCCCTTTTCACCACAACTAAAGCAGGTAACTTTGGTTTTGTCAAAACCAAAGGTTGTGTCTTTTGTGGCTACCAAATTTTGTCATGTCTTTTTCACAAACTTTTTTGCCCTTCTGACTGCACTTGCCTGGGCCCACATGATATCCATTATCTCTAGTTCATTTTTGTCCACCTGCTCATAATCTTCATCTACAAGATGACAATTGCCAATCTTCCCTGCAACTAGACCATCATAGGATTGGACAACAGCTGCTAGAAGATCCATGTGCTCCTTTTCAACTTCCACTGTGATATTTCCGAGATTCTCGGTCTTCAAATTTGTAGTATTGGCTTCAGGCACTATATATTGGGTAGTGGATGACCCTAACGTTTCTAGTCCTGAAGCAATGGTTTGTGAATGAGCTGTTGAACTAGACACAAAGGCAGTTTGAAGTGGTGCTCCTGAACTGGTTGAAGTGGGAGATGAGTTACTAAGTGAAGGATTCTAGTCGTAGGATCCTTTCTATCACCTGTACTTCATTCCCAGTTCCTCCTCTCCTAACTTCAGTATGAAATCATTTATGTCTAACTTTGCAAGAATATTGTTTTGTCTCAGATTAGACACAAACAAGTCCCATTTCTCCAGCAAACCATCTTCAAAACATGACACTTTATCTTCCATAGACGTTGTTACCCTATGAGTGTGCAGCTCACTCATCAAATAGTAGGATCTATCGATAATATCATCCAAGCTTTCTTTCCCTATTGAGGAGAAGTTATCAAACTCCTTCTTGAGAGCCTTTGCCTTCAAAGCCTTTAACGTTGCATTCCCATCATATCTTTTCTGCAAAGCTTCCCATAGCTTTTTCGCCTATTTGTTCTTAGAGAAGTGATGAAAGATATCTTTCACTATCGACTGAGTCAATAGAGTATGCACCTTCTTTTCAGCATTGTACATAGCTTTCTAACTGTCAGTCATACCTCCCAAAGTTAGCATAACAACATCAACACCGACTGGCATACTATAACCTGTCTCAATGGATTCCCAAGATTTGGATCAACTCCATTTAGATAGATCTCGAACCGCTGTTTCCATTGTGGGTAATCATTTAACGTTATAAGTTTTGGTGGTGTATTGTGATTCCCAATTTCATTTTCCAGAAGCAGAAGGTTCTGGATGCGAGAGTCCCTTACGGCAGTAAAAGCAGAGAACTGATCTTCCATCTTTATAAACCTTGAACTTTAGAACAAGACTGGTTCAGTTGTGCAAATGGATAGATGCAGATGACCAATGCGGATGACTCGATCGTGCGATTGGACAATGCGGATGGCTCAGTCGTGCGAATGAGGGATGCGAATGAACTCAATCATGCGATTGGATTCAGTCGGACGCATGGAGTGTGCGATTGGAGACAAGCAAATAGGGTGGTTTAGTCATACGAATGAGTGAGCGACTGAGTTCAATCGTGCGAATAGGGTGTGCGATTGAGTTCAGTCATGCGATTTTGCCAATCGTGCGACTAAAGGCTACTATTTTTGTAAAATCGAAGGTTTTTGACGCTTTGACACAAAAACACGATTTTTCAAGAACCCTAATCTGTTGTATGCCGAAAACGTAAACTTTGAGACCTGGAGACGTCGAAAACACTGTTTTACTCAAAAAGTGACTCCTTTGAATGAAAAACGTGATTTTCACACTGAAACTAATCGAATCACATGCAAAATCAAGGGCCAAAGCTATGATACCACTTGTTAGGGACCATGTACATATGAAGTACTAAATGATTATTCGTGAAACCATATCAAATAGTGCGGAATCCTATTTGATTGGCGATCCAATCAGTGAGAACGCATTCTGATCAATTTAACGATTAAAGAAACGTTAAGAACGAGTAGAAAAATATCATATGCGAACTATGAACTTAGAATAGGATTTCTAGACGCTCTAGACGGCTAGGTTATGAGTATGTGTCAAAATTCTCTCAATTGTTATGTTTTTTCCACGAATTAGGTGGTATTTATAGGTTTGTAGTCTTTATTCGTGCTACTGACCCATGTGACTGATTCATATGCACGACTGAAGGTTCAGTTGTGCGACTGAGTAAATCTCATGTCTCACTCGTACGACTGATCTAGTCGTTTGGTTCAGTCGTACGACTGGTTCATTAGCATGATTTATTCATGCGTATGGTCCATAAGTATGGTCCATTAGCATGAATCATCATATAGCAACTTTAAACCTATATAATAAGTTTATATATGAATCAGATATTAGTAAATATCAAAACACAAATCATATATTATTACAATGTTTCATTACACATATGTAAGCCATGATAGACTTTTACATTAAGCACATAAACTAGGGACATATGTATCGACATTCTTTAAAACATGCAAGTACTTAGAAACAATTTAAGCTTCGGAAGATATTCTGGAAATTTCTTCCGAAGGTAATTATTCTGTGATAGTTGTTTGTTTTAAGACATAAATTTCTTCCGAAGGTGAAAACATATCTTTCGAAGAGAAATTTTCAAAAATCTATGAAAAGCCTTCAAAAGAGTTCTTACCTCCAAATCAAACAAGGGCTTATGAAAGTGATAGATATAGACAACTTAATGACACACAATTTTTTTAGGAATAAGATATGATTAGTTTTATGAAAAAGCTACTCAATTAATCATCCCATAGCTGATACAAAATCTTTGAATCTCTGTTTACCAAAGCTTTGGGAATAGATCGGCATATTGTTCATTTGTGTTAACTTTGACCAGTTTGATTAATCCTTTCTCAAAATTATCTCTAATCAAATGCTACTTGATATTGATGTGTTTTTGTCCTTGAGTGCTGCACAAGATTCTCTGTAATAGAAATGGCATTGTTGTTGTCTATGTGAATGGTATTCTCCTTAAAGTGTAACCCATAGTCTAGCATTTGATTCTGAATCCAAAGTACTTGAGCACAACAACTTGTAGCAACAATGTATTCAGCTTCAGCAGTTGATACAAAGACACAGGATTGCTTCTTGCATTGCCATGAGACTACCCTTCCACCAAGGAACTGACATCCTCCTGTTATAGACTTTGCGGTCATATTGCATCCACCATAGTCACTATGTGTATATGCATATAGATTGAAGTCAGAATTCTTTGGATACCAAAGGCCAAGTGTTGAGGCACCTTTGTGATATCTTAAAATTCTCTTGACAGTGATAAGGTGTGACATCTTGGGGTTGGCTTGATATCTTTCACAAATACATGTGGCAAACATGATATCACGCCTGCTAGCTATGAGACATAAAAGAGACCCAATCATAGCCTTGTAAAGATGTTTATCCACACATTCCCCATCAAGGTCAGGCCCAAGGAGTGGTTTCTTCCTATGGGGGTCTTAGCAACTTACATCAATCATGTTGAATCTTTTGAATATGTCTTGAACATACTCATAATCTTTTGAATCTTTTGGGGACTTTTTCATGGTTCCAGTTTCCATATCAGCTTTAGTGATAGTTGCCAATTCAGATGTTAGTATTTTGTGTGTGAGGAATCATAAGATGGTGAGATCTTACAATAAGTAGCTTGGAATGCTTTGATACCAAATGCAGGACCGTTTAAGGGAGTTTTGGTCACTTATAACACAACACACAATGAGGAGAGTCAGTTGAGAACACTCAACAGATCAAATAGGGATCTGGTAACACTAGATTGACACTTAGAACACTAACAAATATGAGACAGAACAAGAACATAACAACACAAGTGTTTTGGTTCTCAAGGATGTTGTATATTTCTCCTAAGTTCTTTTGCAAGTGTACAAACATTAGATAAGTACAAAGACCTAAAATACTTATACTACATCCTACAGTCTACCCTACTTTAAAGGCTAGCTGGATACATGATCTAGACAACAACAAAATCAATGTAGAGTCAAAGTAGATTGCCTTTTGACTAGTGACTATGACATGCCATAGTTCACATCTTAATATATTACAAAAAGGATAAAGTACATAAAGTAGAAAGTAAATGACTCAAGACCTCATGTACAGTTACCAAACCATGAACATTTTCACCAAGTTGTGAAAGTTGGTAAGTCAACAAAGTTGCAGCGGAAAATGTCCAGCTTTAAGGTAAAGTAAATCAGATAAAAGCATATCTTCAAAATTCTTCAGAAGATAATTTGTCTTCACTTCTTGGCTACATAAGAATTTGTCCTTAAAGCTTCGAAAGACTTCACTTGAAGATTCGAAAGATGTTGGTCTTGGTTTTAGAAGATTTCACACTTAGAATATTTTCTAAGGCAGAGTGTGAAACTTCTAAAACATTCTACTCAGCACTTCTGTGCATGCATCCAGATAGACTTTTGGATGTAATTGGATGTTTTGGATGTATCAGCCTTATACAGAACCTTACACTTCAGAAGAACCTACTATGAACCAGTGGACACGTGTTGGTCCGTTTGATCGAATTACAGTACAAAAGATGTTGAATCGTTCAATATCAGAAATACCAACAAACAACAAACACAAATATGAAGATGAACAATTACAATGTATTCAAATATAAAGCATCAATGATCCAATACAATAAAATATAACAAATTTCAATATATTTCAGTAAAGAACAAGCTTACAATAGTCTCTTGCAACATAAATAATCTATTAGGGTTTTGCAAGGATACTAAACAATGAACAATATAAAAACTATATATACAAATGATAGTTTTGTTGTCAGTGAAACTATCCTGCTGAAGATATAGTTCTGCCCGATAGAGACTAACAGTTTTGCCGGGTGAAACTATGAGCTGACTATACAGTTTCGCTCATAGCTTCGCAGGGGCAGCAAAACTATTCTAATTAACCAACATACAAAAGGAAACTAACATTAAACCTATTACAATGAAATATAAACATTTTCTAATCTTAGGCGAGTCCAACCTATCCATGATCTTCAATACTCCCTCTAGGTTGGACCTCACCGACTTCATCACTCTTGATTTTTCTCATCAGCACTAGTCTCTTTAGCTGCCTCTGATATGTCTTAAGTAGCTCCTGTAGCATCATCCTTGAAAGCTTTAGCCACTGATTTTCCTTGTTCAGCTCCTACTTCATTACCTTCTTCTACACATGCACTAGCCTTAGAAAATTTCTTTCTAAGATCTTGCACATCCATCCTCAACTCGTCCTCTGCTCTCACCTTATCATCCAACTCTTTCACCTCAGCCCTTACTCCTCTCACTTTATTAGCAACAGTCATAAACAGACTTGCTTCTTTCCTAGTCTCCTCTCCTGCCCCTGCTTTAATGTGGTTCTCACATAGTACCAGCAGGTCTTCATCACAAAAGGTAAACAGTTCCATTGGATCAAGCAACCAATATTCAATCCCATTCTTCACCCCGATCACTGCCTCCCTAGTATTGTTGTCGTAGAACCATTTCTCAAAATTTGTAGTCTCTGGGGGAGGGGATCCGATAATCTTATCCAACTCACCATCTTTGGGGGTTTCACCCTCAGCACTATCTTCCCTTTGCCTGTTTCCCAGTCTTTGTCCTTCTTAGACCTCCTTCTCTCCACCCTCATAAACCCAAATGCCTCGAAATTATCATTTAGCCCTTTCTTGATCTCCTCCCTCCAACATCTTGGCCCTCTCACTTGGGTTAGATTCAATCATAGGCAACACAGCTAGCCTTCTTAAATCCCACATCGGCAAGGTCTTAAATGCCTTCCGTTTGTGTAGATAAGTAATCCCTCTCCCTTTCTTCTTGATCATGAACATCTTGAGGTCGGGGTTGTATTTCCATCTAATAATTTCTGTATCAGCGTCTTTCTTACTCAACCCTTGTATGTTTCAAAAAAGGGGAGTTATCTCCTTAATCTCCTTCTCCTTCACAAGCCAATCCTCCTTCGACATCTCAAACACGTCATTCTCATCATCTCCCTTCTTGACTACATAGGTTAGTGGTCTCTCGTCCACTTCATAGTATTTAGGCTTAGAGTCATAGTCCCGTAATTGTTCATCCTCTTCCTCCTCAACCACATACCCTTTCTGTAGCTTTCTCAACCCATTTAGTTTTCCCGGGAACCCTCTTCTCCTCCAAAGTCATCAATATTTAACCTAAATCAACAAAAGAAGCCTCAACACCTCCTCCATATTCTCTTTCTCAAAATCCTTCCTCACCAGAACCTCCTACCTCTTAGTTGTTGCACCAGAAGTGCCTCTCTGCCCTGGAGGATGTACCCTATACATAAATGGGTATCTGGAAGTATCAGTCAATTATCTAAAGATCATGTTAGGTTGGACTCACTTTAGTATAGATGTTTACTTTACATTGTAATAGGACTTTTGTTAGTTTCATTTGTATTTTGTTTGTAATTAGCAGTTTTGGCAGTCCAGTGAAACTGTGAGCGAATCTATACATTCGCTCACAGTTTGCTGTTTTGGTTTACCCGGCGAACTTGTGTTCTGCCGGGCGAAACTATAGTTTCGGCATGACAGTTTCGCTGGTAGCGAAACTGTCAGCGAATCTATGACTGCTATATATACTATTGTCATTTCACTTTGTACAAAAAGCTTGCAAAACCCTAATTGTGGAATTCTGTTGCAAGCTACCATTTCTAAGCAGTTACTTCATTGAAATACAATTATGCTAGTTGTTATTGAGTGAGTTTGTTCATTTGAGTACCAATTATGTCTTGATTCATCATATTCACTTCTCAATTGTTGTTATTTGGATTGTGTTTTTGATATTGATCAAATTATCCTATCAATTGTACTGTTCATCGATCACATGGACCAACAATATGGTATCAGAGCCTTAGTGCTCTTGATTTGTTGAGTTTTTGGTTTTGGTCAATATCTAGTTTCAATCAATTTTCATTGGATTATCAGCTGTTTTTGGCATGGAAATTGATTGAATTATGCTTGTTCTTGATTGAGGAAGATTCTACAATCATCAGATCTCAATTCATTGAGATTTGGATGATTTCAGATTGATTTTGAGGTGAAAAAGGGTTTTGAGATCGACCAGCGAAATTACTATTCTTACAGCGAAACTGTCATCTTCATTCAGCGAAATTATGAGTTATTTTGGATCAGAAGTTGTTTTCTAGAGTTTCAGCAAAAGTATTCCCTTGAACGAAAGTTCATTAGTTTTTTTGACCAATCATCAAGCGAAATTGCTGCCGAATCTATTTTTGAACGAAAGTTCAAGCTTGTTTCCTGCCAATTTAGCAGCGAATTAAGCAATTGTTGTATCTGTTCAAGTGAAAGTGCTGCTAAAATTGCAAGCGAAAGTGTCTATTTTTGCAAAAGTATCTGCGATAGTATTGTTTCAGCGAAACTGTTAGCCAAGTCACATCTTTCAGCGAATTTATTAGCAATTTGTCAGCGAAATTATCAATTTTTCTGCCGAAACTATCGTGTCGAAATTAACTACTCTTACACTTGCGGATCTTGAAAGTGTTGCTCCTAATAGACCTCCAAGACTCATTAATGGAGATAATTTTAAAGATTGGAAGAGATGTCTCAAAGCTTTCTTTTTCTACACAGATCATAATCAATGGGAATCGATTATTTCAGGTCCTCATATACCTACGGTTACGGGTTGGTGATGTCGTTTCTCAGAACAAAGACCCATCTTCTTATACTGAAAGAGATCTGAAACTGATTGATCGTGATCAAAAAGCTTTTGGTGCTCTAACTCTCTGCTTGGCTCCAGATATCTACAATCATTTTGCAAAGCATAAAAATGCTAAATCTCTTTATGATGCTCTCTGTGAATTCTATGATGGGAATGCAGATCTGGTGAAAGACAAGAGTATTCAAGCTGAAAAGGAGTTCAATTCGTTTGTAGGATACAAGATGAAAGTTTGACAGATCTGACAAATCGTTTCTTAACCGTTTCAAGCACTCTGAAGAAGTATGATGAAAGACTCTCCAACAGTGAACAAGTTAATAGGCTTCTCGATTCTCTTCCACCACAGTGGAGTCTTCAAGTGAGGATGCTCAAACAAGAAAGAGGTTTTACAGATTATAAGCTGATGGATATCATTACAAGTTGAAATCTTTTGAGTTGGATATGAAAAAAGAGAATTTAACCAGACTATGATGCCCACATCTGGTTTTTCCTCAAAATGTTGCTTTGTTGTCATCCGCTGCAAACTCTCACATTCAAAATCCAATTCAAGGAGGGAGCAATACAAGTAATTTCTCGAGTGGTAGTAATCATGTTGGAAAAGAATTGGGAAATTCTAAGGTGAATGCTGAAACTTCAATTTTATCTGAAACAATGGCTCTTTTTGGAATGTTTGTTCAGAGCTATGAAGCTCTTGTTGCTGGTGAATTGAAAGGTAAAGGAATGACTATGGAGGATATGTATCAGGTTGATCCTGATGATTTAGAAGAAAATGACATTCAATGGCAAATGGTGATGTTAACTTTAAGAGCCAGGAGATTCATGGAAAGAACAGGAAGAAAGAACTTTGGTGGTCAATCATCTACCTCAAAACTAGGATTTGATAAGTCAAAATTGAGGTGCTTTAACTGTAAACAATTGGGACATTTTAAACGTGAATGTCCATTACCAATTGTCACAAATCCTAGTAACACTGGAGTACCAAGATTGATAGCAGAGAAAGAAAAGGAAGAAGGAAATTCAAAAAAGAAGTCAGCTTTGATCTCAAACTTTGACTGGAGTGTGGAGGTGGAAGAAACAAGATCTGAAATAAATCACGCGTTAGTTGCTGAGGTTGTGGAAAGTGATGAGATGGAAGTTGATAAAGATGGATTTGTGTTGTTCAAGGAATTCAAAGGAGCAAATGAATCTTCAGTAAAGGAGAAAAAGAAAGACAGATGGAGAGGAGAAAGAGGAAATTACAGGTTCAGATGAAGAAAGGAATTCAAAAGCTGCGAAAGGAAAAGAGAAGGATGATGCGGCCGCTACTGTTAAGGAAGGAAATCAAGTACTCCAGCATGCATGTGCGATAAAGCTTTAGCTGCCGAAAGGATGGTAATGGGACTTCCTTATGAGGTAATACAGGACATGTGCTCATCTGCTTGCAAAATTAGACTTTTTAGGATTTATAAGGCTAATCGTTGTTAATTGATAATGAAAAGGATTTAAAACGAATTAATGATGAACTTAAAATGAATGAATCAAAATATTTTGTGAAATTAAATGAGGCTTTAAAAGAAACTGATCATTTAAAAAGAATTGTTTTGGAAAGAAATGTAGAGGTTAATACTTTGACTGAACGGGTTGCTCTTGCTGAATTTGAAGCAAGCAAACTTCAGTCAAAGTTAGATAAATGGACTATTTCTGGAATGAAACATGATGATCTTTGTAAATCTCAACGGGGAGCAAGAATTAAAACAGGTTTGGGTTATGAAAATGTACAGGTTTATCCTCCTCCTAGTACATACTGTTATTCTCCTATGCCTGTTCCTCATCCTTCTAATGATTTAATCAAATCAGATACTGACAGTATGTCTGCAGGTTTAGTCGGAATAACTCTAAGTACATTCGTGAAGACTACGATTATGGACCAACTAGTGGGCTTGGATGCACTAGTTCTAGTACACCTGACAATCAGCAGTCTGTTTTAGATAATAAGTCTAGTTTAAATTCAGTGTGTGTTTCTAGTTCAAATGTAACAGACTTGAATGTCTCATGTTCTCTTCAGAGTTCTATTTCATCTTGTACTTCAAATCATGATAGTAATGATTTTTGTTCTGGTAATGAATGCAATGAATTTGATGTTTCTCCTAAAACAACTGAGCAACTTAAAATTAATTCTTTCGAAAAGTTCTTTTCTCAACCTATTCCATCTTTCATACCATTAAATATGACATCATCAGAAAAATGTAGTTCGTCTTTATCTGACACTGGTACCAATGGTACGAGTTTTACTGATTTGTCAGAAGAATCACGTTTTGATTTTGACAAGAAGAACTCTGATTCAAATAAACAAAAACATCATGAGATGTATGAGACATTCAGTGATGTTGATTCTAGTTTGTCTGAATGTGATGCGGAGATTATTATTGATTCTATTTTGACCTCATCACATCATCGACCTAGATTCAAACATCATTGTTTCAGGTGTGGTGAAGAGATCATCTTATCAAAAATTGCCCTTTGATTCAAAGATCCTCTAATAGGAATTGTTTTGGGAATAAATTGACAAAATTGGTTAATAATTTCTTTTGTAAAAAATCTGCTTCTTTAAAAACAAAAGTTGTTCAATCTTGGGTCCCTATTTCTCCTGGCTAAATGATTTGTTAATTCATTTCAGGGATCCTCTTCAAAGATTGTACACAGTCTGTGGCATGTTGATAGCGGATGTTCCAAGCATATGACGGGATTAAAGGATTTGTTGACCAATTATCGGATTATAGATGGAGGATATGTGGCATTTGCTGGAAATAAGAAGGGTGGAAAAATGATTGGACAAGGAGAAGTTACCAATGATTCTCTTACTCTAGAAAAAGTCAACCATGTTCCTGAATTGGCTTTTAATCTTCTGAGTGTCTCTCAATTTGTGATAAAGACATTCCTATTCTATTTAAATCTGACGAATGTTTATTTTTAAAATCAGCGATAGCTATTCCGGAGGATTTAATTCTCATGCGTGCTCCAAGGAAACATGATACATATCTTCTTGATATGAATTCAAATGAGTCAAAGGCTACTGCAACTTGTCTTCTCTCAAAAGCATCAACCTCTGAGTCACTCTTGTAGCATCGTCGCTTAGGCCATGTCAATTTTAAGATAATTAATAAATTAGTCAAGAACAATCTTGTTAGAGGACTTCCTTTAAAAGATTTTTCTATTACTGAAAAATGCATGGCATGTGCCAAAGGGAACAACATAAGAAACCTCATAAGCCCAAACTTTTAAATAGCATATCAAGTCCTCTTGAGTTGTTACATACTGATTTAATTGGGCCAATTAGTGTTAAATCAATTGCTAAAAAATCTTTTTGTCTTGTTGTTACAGATGATTTCTCACGTTATTCATGGGTGAGGTTTCTTGCACACAAAAGTGAAGTTGCAGAGGAATTGCAGAAATTAATCATTTCTATTGAATCAGTTAGTAGAGAAGAGTTATGGGATTAAGAAGTGACAACGGCACTGAATTTAAAAATCAGATTCTTGATTCATTTTGTGCTCAAAAAGGGATTGTGAGACAATTTAGTGCTGCAAGAACACCCCAGCAGAACGGTATTGCAGAAAGAAAGAATCGCACTCTTGTGGAAGCTGCTCATACAATGTTGATAGAATCCTCATTACCCATTATTTTCTGGGCTGAAGCTGTTAATTATGCATCTTATGTTCTAAACAGGGTGCTAATTGTGAAAGATAAAGTGAAGACTCCTTATGAACTTTTTCATAAGAGGAAGCCACTAATTGATTTCTTTCGACCATTTGGATGTTCTTGTACTCTTCTGAATACTCAATCTCAAAAGAAAAAATTGGTGTTGTTTCTGACGAGTGTTATTTTGTTGGATACTCTTCTTCACAAAAGGCGTACCGAGTTTATAACAAGAGAACACGTATTGTTCAAGAGTCATTCTATGTTGATTGGCAAGAATCCAATCCTTCTGAAGTGAAATCTGAACCTGCATGGTTCTTTGACTCCAATATTGTGTTCAATTCATTTAATTTTCCAGTTTTTGATGATGATACATCAATTCCAAGTACTCAAACGAATATTATTCCATCATCTCCATCGTCTGTTCCATCCATCCCGCTAGTAAATGATGCTGTTTCAACTGATGTCAGCTCATCGTCTCCAATGCCTGATCACGCTCCATTATCTGATTCTTTATCTCCTACATCTCCTAACTTACCTGATTCCACACCTGTCATTGATACACCTTCCTCTAATCTTTCTCCGGACATGGCTGATACTTCTTCAACTATCTTTCCTTCTTCAAGTGATTACAAAACTTTGAAAGATCATCCGCTCGATAATGTGATTGGATCTGTTTCTGATGGTGTTCGCACGCGAAGTCAATCTGGTCTGATTAATGTTTGTCTTTTCTCATGCTTTATTTCTCAAATTGTTCCAAAAAATGTTCATGCTGCTCTACAAGATCCTTGTTGGGTAGACTCTATGCAATTGGAACTTCAACACTTTAGAAAGCTTTAGATTTGGACCTTAGTTGATTTACCTCCCAACAAATATCCAATTGGTACAAAATGGGTATTTAAGAACAAACCAGATGATCGGGGTGTGGTGGTGCGCAACAAATCTAGACTTGTAGTGCAAGGCTTTGCTCAAGAAGAGGAATTGATTATACAGAAGTCTTTGCTCCAGTTGCTCGTCTTGAAGCAATCAGAATATTTCTTGCTCATGCTGCTCATAAACAATTCAAAGTTTACCAGATGGATGTGAAATGTGCTTTTCTCTACGGAGACATTGATGAGGAGATATATGTGTGTCAACCACCAGGCTAAGATCCTGATTTTCCTAATAAAGTGTATAAACTTGATAAATCTTTGTATGGTCTTCATCAAGCACCCAGAATCTGGTATGAGACTCTTACGCAATATCTTCTAAGCAATGGTTACTCTCGTGGTACCATTGATATGACCTTATTTAAAAGAGAGGTGAATGGTGAAATGATCTTTGTTCAAGTGTATGTCGATGATATTATTTTTGGATCTACAAACTCTCAATTGTGTAGAGAGTTCGAAGAAGTGATGAGCCAAAGGTTTGAAATGAGTATGATGGGTGAAATGTGTTTCTTTCTTGGATTGCAAGTTGAACAACAGAAAGAAGGAATTCTTATTCATCAAGAAAAGTACATTAAAGATATTCTGAAAGAAATTTAAGATGGATGATGCGTCTACTGAGATGACTCCTTTTACTGCTCAGACATGTCTAACTCCAGATGAAAATGGAAAACCAGTTGATCCTCATCTTTTTCGGTCTATGATTGGCTCTCTCATGTATCTTACTGCAAGTCGTCCTGATATCACTTTCGCTGTTGGTTACTGTGCTAGATATAAGTCGGCTCCAAAGGAATCTCATGAGAAGCTGTCAAATGAATATTTCGTTATCTCAAAGGATCGTCTCGTCTCGGGTTGTGGTATCCGTATGGTGGAAATTTTGATTTACATGCTTACTCTAATAGTGATTCCAATGGTTGCAGGTTAAACAGAAAATCTGTTTCTGGAGGTTGTCAATATTTGGGAAATTGTCTGGTATCCTGGCAGAGCAAGAAACAAACTACTGTTTCTCTTTCTACAAGGGAAGCTGAATATATTGCTGCCTCCAGCTGCTGCTCTCAAGTTCTCTGGATCCAACATCAAATGATTGATTATGGCATTAATTTCCTTCATACACCTTTATTCTGTGACAATGAGGCTGCCATTGGAATTGCTAAAAACCCCATTCATCATTCCCGCACAAAGCATATTGAAACACGAATCCATGCTATTCGTGATGCTCAAGAGAAGGGTTTCATTAATATTATACCCATCGATACAAAAAATCAAAAACTGATCTTTTCACAAAACACATTTGATAAACTCGTTTTTATGAATTGATTTCTATGCTTGGGTTAATATCTTTTTAAAAATTTTCATTTTCTATTTCTTTATTAAAAAAAATTTATAACAAACATATAAAAAAATTAATTAAAATGAAAATTCATTGATAATAATAGAAATATGAAAATAAAAATTGGGGAGTAATATCATTATTCTGAGATTGGAATTTAACATGATGAGAAATGATTGTATATTCTCTAAAAATTTTATTTACATGACCAGTACTTCTATGAGAAATGATAGTAACTGTTACGGATTCTGTTTCACATTAAAAAAAGGAAATGGATCAGATTCTTTAACGATATGCTTGATAGACTCTGCTTGACGAATGAAGTAGACACAACTTTTTGATTAATTAAACTTTATGCTTAAGAATGTCTGGATTTACTCAATCGTTTTGGATTGCACAAAACTGAGTCCCTACAAAATTGGATTGAGATGAATCTTTCGTTCATTTTGCTTTGTTTTGTCATCATCCTCTGCTGGTATATTTAGTGTCAAGATGTCTTGTGTCTGTGCTTATCTCCTCTGCTGTACGTGAGTACTGACCTGGAGTGATGATCTCCTCTACTGTACGATAGTACTGACCTGGAGCTCTCATCAGCACATGTTCAAATGGTTATCTCCTCTGTTATACGTGAGTATAGATCTAGAGCTCTCACCATTTTAATATAATTATGTCAAATCATCTTATCGATGAATTTCTCTCAGAATGAAATATTCTGTTGATAATCATTTGCACACTAATTCACAAACCTTGTTCTTTGAAGATTGATTCATAATTCAAGAAATCCTGAGGTTGGGTGAGGGTTTTTTACCAAATGATTGTGGATCTTGCATTTTAAAGCATCTAATCGAACCTTAAATGAATCATAAGCTATTGTTCGAAAAAGAATAAGGCATGAGTTTAAGTGGACAATTATATCAGCAATCGTTATTGATTTGTTCTAATTTCAGTTGTTTCTGTGCAGATTGTGATCAGATCTTGTATTCAGTATGATCTCATGACTGGTAGATGATTTTTTGATCATCTTTATGTTCTAAAATATTTAGAGAATGTGATCTCTGATTATTTTAGATCTCATTATTAGATGTGCTTCCTTTAAGTATTATAATTTAAAAAAATAATATAAATAATAAAATAAAAGGTGCGAAAGTATTCTTTCGCTAATAATTTTGCAATGCGAAACTGCAATTTCGCTAGGTTGGCTAATAAGTTGTTAATCAGTTACATCCTAGCGATATTACAGTTTCACTGGGCGAAACTGTAAATTCTCTAGACGAATTTATAGTTTCGTTGTCTGCGAAACTATTTGCTATATAAGTCATGTTTGCGAATTTTCTCTCATAATTTCGCACAATCGCTCAGTTTCACTTTTAGGTTTTATCTGTAACTTTTAAGGCGATTTTGATTCGTGTTTGTGATTTGGACTGATTTTTCGTGAGATTCACTTCGTATGTGAGTTTCGAACACTGATTCACTTTCTAATCTGGATTAAATAGTCTATTCTTCAGTTATCTAGATTGTGTCTCTTCGGTGGTTTCGCTGTTCGATGAGCGAAACTACTAATTTCTCTGCGAAATTGAACGAAAGTTCACATCTTTTCTGCGAAACTGTAAAGTTATGCTGTCCGAGCAAACTTAACAGTTTCGCCATATCTTCTCTAATTTCGCAATGACTGATCTTTAATTTACACAGTTTCACTTGTATTTTCTTATGTCAGTGAAACTAATTTGTGATAGTGAAACTAAATTAATATTTGGTGAAACTAATTGCGAAACTACTTTAATTCATTCTAATCTTGTCGAAACTAATTTTTGTTCTGCGAATATAACAAGTTTCAATGAGCGAAATTATAGTTTCGCTTGTCGAAACTGTTTGTTTTCCTTGTAGAAGTTGTCTTTGATTCAGTGAAATTATCATGTCTTAGTGAACGAAACTATTGTTCCGCTTGCCGAAATTGATTGTTTCTTTTGTTTTTGTTTTATTTTCTTATTTTCAGTATTTCTTATTCTAATTTTATTGTTGTTCTTCTCAGGTTATCATGGCGAATCTCAAGTTTGATGAGAGGAATAACATCACTGCCATATTAGACGATACTCTTCCAAAGGCGGCCGGATTTCGTGACTGCATTAGATGGCTTCAGAGATCACCATTGCATATGCTATCTCTCACTCATCGACTATCTATGATCTAATATTAGAGATTTTTGGAGATCAGCAGAATACAACACTGCAGGAGATGTACAGAGAATCACAACTAGAGTGATTGATCATGATATAACTATTACTGCTGAGAGCGTGTCGAGGATTCTTAGACTAGAAGATGATACTGGTGATGAAGTGGATATGACAGAGTCTGAAGTATTCCAAGCTTTCAGACAAATGGGGTATGATGGACCAGCTTTTGGTTCGAGGAAGGAGATTAAAAAGTCTTTTTTATCTAAGGAATGGAGATATATAGCTCATGTTTTTATTATGTGCTTAGATCACCGTAAGGGTGGATCCGATGGACTTAATCTTGACTGGGCCAAAGCTATGGTGATATGTTGTAAAGGGGAGAAAGCAAACATTGCTAGACTGATCTTTGCGTGTATGGCAGAGAATGTGATGGCTGTGAAGAAGGATAAATGGTTGTTATATCCTCGCTTTATTCAGATGATTATTGATGATCTTATTCCTGATGTTCCTAACATGGTGAAGTCAAGAGATTATGCAGATGAACCCTCGGATATTTGCTGATTGATGTGCTATCCGCCATGATTTCAGTGGTAAAATCACCCATCTCTGGAAAATATGTACCCTCCAGAACGCTGGAATTATATCAGACGGGTTGATGAGTCTGAAAACAAAAGGACTGAGGAAACAAGGGTGCAACAAGCTGATGCAGCTAAGAAGAGAAAGAGATATGCAAAAGAGAAAGATTATGATTTTGAAGAAGATATAGATGCACAAGCAGAGGAGATAAGGGTGGATAAAGAACGAGATCTAAAAAAAACTGACTTTGTTGAGCTTGAACGGAGATCAAAACATCGACACGAGGGTTTCACAGCAGGGAAAAAGGCTAGTGCTGGTCTTGATGAGGATGTTATTCATAGTCTAAATACTTCATTGGCCAATGAGTTGAGTATGATAAAGACTAAACTGACGAATCAGGAGATTAGGGAAAAACAGAAGGATGAGGTAATTGAAGGAATGAAAAAGATGTTGGTTGACCAGAATAATTTGATTAGGAGATTGTTTGAAGAAGATCTCAGATGAAAGCTGCTGCTGGCCTACCTAGTCAACTAACTCAATCTGAGTTAGATGATATGACTGATATGTCTAAGTACTCATTCTTGAATGTGGGTACTTCATCCAAGGTAGGAGAGGGCACTTCTGGAGCAGCTAATACTAAAGCAGGGGAACAAGAGATCCCAAGAGAAGATGTTGGAAGAAATGAGGATGATGATATTATTGAAGTAGGGTTTGTTAACCTACAGTTTGATTTTGATAAGGTTAGTGTGGGTGAAGAAGTGGTTGTTACTGCTACCACTGAGGGAATGTCTGATAAAGGAAAAGGTTTGATTGATGAAGAAGGGGAGGATGAGCAATTGGTTGATTATGATTCTGAACCAGAGTTTTATGAAGTAGATGAGAGACCACTGGTGTATGTTGCTAAGAAGGGAGATGATGAAGCTGATGTGTTTGAGATGGATAAGAGTGACTGGTTGGTGAAGGAGAAGGAGGCTGAAGAACTTACTCCTTTGTTTCAAAATATGGAAGGTTTAAGCAGGATAGAGGCAGACAAGAAGATAATAAGTTGGTGTTATAATCCTAGTTTAAAGATGTTTATGATTAAAAGAAGAGGAGGTAATATCAGCTACATGCTCAAGTGGAAGGCTTTTAAGACCTTGCCCAAATGGGATCTGAGACGGTTGGCCACTTTGCCTTTGATTAATGCTCATTTAAGTGAAAAGTCAGTATTTCTTGAGAAGGAAATTAAAAATGGACTTAATGATAATTTTGAGTCATTTGGATACATGAAGGCTGAACGAAAAAGATCAAAGAAAGAAAGACTGGAGGGACTAGCAAAGGGAGGATTGTTTTGAGAGTCAAACCACCAAAGACTGTAAACAGGGTAAGATTGGCTGATCCTCTTCCCCAACGTTTACAGGACTTTGAAAAGTGGTTTTATGATAATAACACTGGCGAGGCGGTGATTAGAGCCAAACCGAAAAGAGTTAGGGTGTTTGACCCGATGGAATTATTCAGCTTCAGTGATGAAGATCTCTTGACTCTTTGTGAAAATCATATTAAGGCTGGGGCAGGAAGAGGAAACACGAAAAGAGAAAGCTTGTTATGAATGTGGCAAAAAAAAATAAGAGGAGTACGGGCGGAGGTAAGAGTTTGGCTGAAAAGGTGAGAGCACAAGATGACTTTGCCATGGATGTTCAAGACATGACCAGGCAATTTGCTAGAGCTAGTGGTCATTCTGAGAAGCTGGTGATGCAGGAACTAACCTTGGAGGATCAGTGGCTGAAGCTTCTAAAGATGTTGCTGAGGTGATGAAGATAGACCAACAGCAGCAGAGGAAACCGGAGCCGACGAGTCAAATCAAGAGAAGTGAAGATAGTGAGGTCCAACCTAGGGGGAGTATTGAAGATCATGTTAGGTTGGACTCACTTTAGTATAGATTTTACTTTACATTGTATAGGACTTTTGTTAGTTTCATTTTGTATTTTGTTTGTAATTAGCTTTTAGGCAGTCCAGCGAAACTGTGAGCGAATCTATACATTCGCTCACAGTTTGCTGTTTTGGTTTACCCGGCGAACTTGTTGTGTTCTGCCGGGCGAAACTATAGTTTCGGCATGACAATTTCGCTGGTAGTGAAACTATCAGCGAATCTATGACTGCTATATATACTATTGTCATTTCACTTTGTACAAAAAGCTTGAAAAACCCTAATCGTGGAATTCTGTTGCAAGCTACCATTTCTAAGCATTACTTCATTGAAATACAATTGTGCTAGTTGTTATTGAGTGAGTTTGTTCATTTGAGTACCAATTATGTCTTGATTCATCATATTCACTTCTCAATTGTTGTTATTCAGATTGTGTGTTTGATATTGATCAAATTATCCTATCAATTGTACTGTTCATCGATCACATGGACCCACATTATCTAACTTAGTTTGAGTTATCTGATTGGGCAAGCCAGCAGCAACCCTAAGCTCATTGACCTCAGTTAGTAATCTCTTAATCAACTTTTGCTGATACATCATCATCCGAGCATCCCTTTAATCATCTCATCCTTTTGTTATCAATCGGCTCTTGATTAGTTAGTTTGGTTTAAATCATACTCAGCTCATTAACAAGAGATGCATTGAGGTTCCTAATCAAATCCTCATCCAAACCAACTCTCCTCATCCTTCTGGGGGCTCAGCAAATGCTTGATGTTTATGTTTGGTTCTTCTCTCAAACTCCCCCTCTCTTTAACTCTTTTCTTGGACATTTTCTCTTTCTTTGCCCTAGCCTCCTGTGCAGCCTCTTCAATTTCCTCCTCAAACACATAATCATTTTCTTTGACATACCTCTTTCATTTCTTCATAGATTCAGCCTGTTTCTACCTTATCTCCTTGGCCCTCTTCTCCTTACACTCATTCACCCTCCTGATATAATTCCATCTTTCAAGGGATACATATTCTCCCATAAATGAGTAATCTTTCCACTCAAGTCGTGACTAATTGCACAAGTCTCTTGATATCCCCGTGTCTTGGTACATTAGGAATAAGATCATCTATGATCATCTAAAGAAATCTGGGATACTACAGCCACTTATCTTTCGTTAGGGCCATACGTTCTCAGCCATGCAATCAAAGATAAGCTTGGCAATATTGGCCTTCTGCCCTCTACAACAAATAGCCATGGCTTTAGCCCAGTCAAGATTTAACTAATCTGATCCACCTTTTCGGTGATCTAAGCACATAATAAACACGTGGGCAATATATCACCACTCCTTGGAGAGAAAGGACTTCTTGATTTCCTTTCTCGTGCCAAAAGGAGGACCCTCATATCCGATGGACCTATAGGCCCCAAAAACTTCATGATCAGCGAGCATGACCTCCTCTCCACTATCCTACTCAAGTCTCAACACCCTCGAGATGATCTCAGCAGTAATAATCAAATCATTCTCTAGCACTCTTGCCACAATCCTCTGAGGATTGGCCCTGGTGTCATACTCGGAGGTATACCAAAAGCCTCTAACATGTAGATCATATACGAAAGTAGAATGAGAGATCGCATATGTGATAGGAGATCTCTGTATCCATCAGATGCAGTCTCTAAAACCCATCGCTTTGGGATGTGTTTCATCCAGAATGGCTATGATGTTATTCCTCTCGTCAAAATTTAGATTAGCCATGTAATCTGAATAGCAGATGAAATGCATTAGAATAATATAAAAAAATATAAATAAAAGAGAAATAAATAAAAAGAATAAGAATGGATAAAAATCAATTTAAATTCACTAGCTGAAGTTATATTTTCGCTAGCCGAAACAGTAGATTAGGCAAGCGAAGGTGTAATTTCATCGGCAAGAATGAGGTAGTTTCGGCATGTCAGCTCAATTGATTCGGCACGCCGAAACTATAGATTCACCACAATGAAACTGAAATATGATCAGCGAAACTATTAAGTTTGCTCGAACAACATGACTGCACAATTTCGCTGAAAAACCTTTGAACTCACATTCAGTTTCGTTAGACTTGACCTTTAATACTTCGGAAGTTTTGCTGACTTCAGAAATTTTGATGATTGGACCTTCGAAAGATCTTGCCAACACTACAGTAGTCTTTAGTGCTTTAGAAGTATTCCCTTCTTCGAAGATCAAATTTTCATCCGAAGGAAATTTTCCACTTGCCTTCATATTTATTTTGGAGCTTCCGAAGGAAAGAGATTTTCCTTCTGAAGCTTGCTTCTTCTTGAAACTCTTAGAAGCCTCTTTCTTGGTCATGTGAAGAGTGCCTTTTGGATTGCAAGCACAATCCTTAGCAAGATGAGAGGTACTCTTACACATAACACATTCCATTTTCTTCTTCCTAAGAGCCTTCTTTTGTGACCAAGGCTGAACTTGATTACTTTCCTTCTCCACCTTTATCTTTGCAGATGCAGTGGAAGTCCTTTTAGGGGGAGAACTTTCTCTTGGTGCCTCTGGGAAGGTGATGAAAGGACCTTTTTATGTGTTTTCAAGGTAGCATATTAGATGATGTTGAGGTTCTATGCTATCCCTTTCAACCACATGCAGGGATGAACTCATTTGATTGCTGGAGTTACTAGATGAACCTTGCATATTCATCTCCACTTGGTATCCACTAAGAATACCATACAACTCTATCAGGGTGAGAGTCTTAAGGTTCTCAGTCCTCTTGATAACCACACTGTAATATATCCATTACCTAGGAAGAGAGGACATAAACTTCCTTACAATGTCTCTATTCTCAAGAGTTACTCCAACATCCACTAGAGTGTCCACAATCTCAACATACCTAAAGTATTGTTGAGTCATGGTTTCACCTGTTTTAAAGGTGAGGTTCTCAAACTGCTACTTCAAGAGATCTTTCTTGTTCTCCTTGGCTTCAGTTGACCCCTCATACATCAGCTTTAGTGCATCCCACAGCTGCTTGGCTATTTTGTACTTCTTGAAGCCTCTATGTATGGAGTTTGGAAGAGCAGTTTGAAGGGCTGTCATGGCCTTCTGATCAATCTCTACTTTCTTTCTGTCTTCATCAGCATAACAGCAACAACCTTGCAATCATACCACCTCTAGCAACAGCTAAAGAAGTGCTTGGTATGTAAGGTCCTGAGACAACAGATTCCCACATTATGGAGTCTTACTTGATAAAACCTTCCATTCTTTTGGGGACTTTTTCATGAGTGACTAGCAGGGACTTTTTCATGGTTCCAGTTTCCATATCATCTTTAGTGATAGTTGCCAATTCAGATGTTAGTTTTGTGTGTGAGGAATCATAAGATGGTGAGATCTTACAATAAGTAGCTTGGAATGCTTTGATACCAAATGCAGGACCGTTTAAGGGAATTCTGGTCACTTACAACACAACACACAATGAGGAGAGTCAGTTGAGAACACTCAACAGATCAAATAGGGATCTGGTAACACTAGATTGACACTTAGAACACTAACAAATATGAGACAGAACAAGAACATAACAACACAAGTGTTTTGGTTCTCAAGGATGTTGTATATTTCTCCTAAGTTCTTTTGCAAGTGTACAAACATTAAATAAGTTACAAAGACCTGAAATACTTATACTACACTACAGTCTGCCATACTTTAAAGGCTAGCTGGATACATGATCTAGATAACAACAAATCAATGTAGAGTCAAAAGGCAGATTGCCTTTTGACTAGTGACTATGACATGCCATAGTTCACATCTTAATATATTACAAAAAGGATAAAGTACATAAAGTAGAAAGTAAAAGACTCAAGACCTCAATGTACAGTTACCAAAACCATGAACATTTTCACCAAGTTGTGAAAGTTGGTAAGTCAACAAAGTTGCAGCAGAAAATGTCCAGCTTTAAGGTAAAGTAAATCAGATAAAAGCATATCTTCCAAATTCTTCAGAAGATAATTTGTCTTCACTTCTTGGCTTCATAAGAATTTTTCCTTAAAGCTTCGAAAGACTTCACTTGAAGATTCGAAAGATGTGGTCTTGGTTTCAGAAGATTTCACACTTAGAATATTTTCTAAGGCAGAGTGTGAAACTTCTAAAACATTCTACTCAGCACTTTTGTGCATGCATTCAGGATAGACTTTTGGATGTAATTGGATGTTTTGGATGTATCAGCCTTATACAGAACCTTACACTTCAGAAGAACCTACTATGAACCAGTGGACACGTGTTGTCAGTTTGATCGATTACAGTACAAAAGATGTTGAATCGTTCAATATCAGAAATACCAACAAACAACAAACACAAATATGAAGATGAACAATACAATGTATTCAAATATAAAGCACCAATGATCCAATACAATAAAATATAACAAATTTCAATATATTTCAGTAAAGAACAAGCTTACAATAGTCTCTTGCAACATAAATAATCTATTAGGTTTTGCAAGGATACTAAACAATGAACAATATAAAAACTATATATAGAAATGATAGTTTCGCTGATAGTTTCGCTGTTAGTGAAACTATCTCTGCCGAAGATATAGTTCTGCCCGACAGAGACTAACAGTTTTGTCGGGTGAAACTATGAGCTGACTATACAGTTTTTCTCATAGCTTCGCAGGGGCAGCAAAACTATTCTAATTAACCAACATACAAAAGGAAACTAACATTAAACCTATTACAATGAAATATAAACATTTTCTAATCTTAGGCGAGTCCAACCTATCCATGATCTTCAATACTCCCCCTAGGTTGGACCTCACCGACTTCATCACTCTTGATTTTTCTCATCAGCACTAGTCTCTTTAGCTGCCTTTGATATGTCTTAAGTAGCTCCTGTAGCATCATCCTTGGAAGCTTTAGCCATTGATTTTCCTTGTTCAGCTCCTACTTCATTACCTTCTTCTGCACATGCACTAGCCTTAGAAAATTTCTTTCTAAGATCTTGCACATCCATCCTCACTCATCCTCTGGTCTCACCATATCAGCCAACTCTTTCACCTCAGCCCTTACTCCTCTCACTTTATTAGCAACAATCATAAACAGACTTGCTTCTTTCCTAGTCTCCTCTCCTGCCCCTGCTTTAATGTGGTTCTCACATAGTACCAGCAGGTCTTCATCACAAAAGGTAAACAGTTCCATTGGATCAAGCAACCAATATTCAATCCCATTCTTCACCCCGATCACTGCCTCCCCAGTATTGTTGTCGTAGAACCATTTCTCAAAATTTTGTAGTCTCTGGGGGAGGGGATCCGATAATCTTATCCAACTCACCATCTTTGGGGGTTTCACCATCAGCACTATCTTCCCTTTGCCTGTTTCCCAGTCTTTGTCCTTCTTAGACCTCCTTCTCTCCACCCTCATAAACCCAAATGCCTTGAAGTTATCATTTAGCCCTTTCTTGATCTCCTCCTCCAACATCTTGGCCCTCTCACTTGGGTTAGATTCAATCATAGGCAACACAACTAGCCTTCTTAAATCCCACCTCGGCAAGGTCTTAAATGCCTTCCGTTGTGTAGATAAGTAATCCCTCTCCCTTTCTTCTTGATCATGAACATCTTGAGGTCGGGGTTGTATTTCCATCTAATAATTTTCTTATCAGCCTCTTTCTTACTCAACTCTTGTATGTTTCAAAAAGGGGAGTTATCTCCTCAATCTCGTTCTCATTCACAAGCTAATCCTCCTTCGACATCTCAAACAGGTCATTCTCATCATCTCCCTTCTTGACTACATAGGTTAGTGGTCTCTCGTCCACTTCATAGTATTTAGGCTTAGAGTCATAGTCCCCTAATTGTTCATCCTCTTCCTCCTCAACCACATACCCTTTTCCGTAGCTTTCTCAACCCATTTAGTTTTTCTGGGAACACCTCTTCTCCTACAAAGTCATCAATATTTAACCCTAAATCAACAAAAGAAGCCTCAAACACCTCCTCCACATTCTCTTTCTCAAAATCCTTCCTCACCAGAACCTCCTACCTCCTTAGTTGTTGCACCAGAAGTGCCCTCTCCTGCCCTGGAGGATGTACCCATATACATAAATGGGTATTTGGAAGTATCAGTCAAATTATCTAACTTAGTTTGAGTTATCTGATTGGGCAGCCTGGCTGCAACTCTCAGCTCATTGACCTCAGTTAGTAATCTCTTAATCAACTTTTGCTGATACATCATCATCCGAGTCATCCCTTTAATCATCTCATCCTTTTTTTATTCCATCGGTTCTTAATTAGTTAGTTGTGTTAAATCATACTCAGCTCATTAACAAGAGATGCATTGAGGTTCCTAATCAAATCCTCATCCAAACCAACTCTCTCCTCCTTTCTTGGGGGCTCAGTAAATGCTTGATGTTTATGTTTAGTTCTTCTCTCAAACTCCCCCTCTTTAGCTCTTTTCTTGGACATTTTCCCTTTCTTTGCCCTAGCCTCCTGTGCAGCCTCTTGAATTTCCTCCTCAAACACATAATCATTTTCTTTGACATACCTCTTTCATTTCTTCATAGATTCAACCTGTTTCTACCTCGTCTCCTTGGCCCTCTTCTCCTTAGACTCATTCACCCTCCTGGTATAATTCCATCTTCAAGGGATACATATTCTCCCATAAATGACTAATCTTCCACTCAAGTCATGACTAATTGCACAAGTCTCTTGATATCCCCGTGTCTTGGTACATTAGGAATGAGATCATCTATGATCATCTAAAGAAATCTGGGATACTGCAGCCACTTATCTTTCGTTAGGGCCATTTGCAATCAAAGATAAGCTTGGCAATATTGGCCTTCTGCCCTCTACAAAAAATAGCCATGGCTTTAGCCCAGTCAAGGTTTAACTAATCTGATCCACCTTTTCGGTGATCTAAGCACATAATAAACACGTGGGCAATATATCACCACTCCTGGGAGAGAAAGGACTTCTTGATTTACTTTCTTGTGGCAAAAGGAGGACCCTCATATCCGATGGACCTATAGGCCCCAAAAACTTCATGATCAGCGAGCATGACCTCCTCTCCACTATCCTACTCAAGTCTCAAACCCTCGAGATGATCTCAGCAGTAATAATCAAATCATTCTCTAGCACTCTTGCCATAATCCTCTGAGGATTGGCCCTGGTGTCATACCTGGAGGTATGCCAAAAGCCTCTAACATGTAGATCATATACGGAAGTAGAATGAGAGATCGCATATGTGATAGGAGATCTCTGTATCTATCGGATGCAGTCTCTAAAACCCATCGCTTTGGGATGTGTTTCATCCAGAATGGCTATGATGTTATTCCTCTTGTCAAAATTTGATTAGCCATGTAATCTGAACAGCAGATGAAATGCATTAGAATAATATATAAAAATAAAAATAAAAGAGAAATAAATAAAAAGAATAAGAATGGATAAAAATCAATTTAAATTCACTAGCTGAAGTTATATTTTCGCTAGCCGAAACAGTAGATTAGGCAAGCGAAGGTGTAATTTCATCGGCAAGAATGAGGTAGTTTCGGCATGTCAGCTCAATTGATTCGGCACGCTGAAACTATAGATTCACCACAATGAAACTGAAATATGATCAGTGAAACTATTAAGTTTGCTCGAACCAATGACTGCACAATTTCGCTGAAAAACCTTTGAACTCACATTTAGTTTCGTTAGACTATCGAACTGCGAAGGTACGGAAGAGTCTCAGCCAAATTAGTCCAAAAACAGTTTATTAATCCTAGATTAAACTATTGTCTAGGGTTCGAAACTCACATTAGATACCTAAACAACCATCAAACAAGTAACAAGTACTCCAAATTTTAGAATTGCTAAGCTAGGTCATGGGAGTCACACTCAAACACTCAAACACGATTGTGCGAAAATGAAGACATAATTTTGCAAAAAGAGTTATATAGGACATAGTTTTGCTGCCAGCGAAACTATAGTTTCGCTCGTATAAGCTTGGCTCAGAGCAGACTCTTCAATGAGCGAAATACCGGCAAAGCTATAGTTTCTCATAGCGAAACTAGCAGCGAAATTATAAATCGCTGGAACTTAAAAAATTAAAAAAAATTACTTTTAAGAAAAATAAAAATAAACTATAATTATTTAAAAAAGAATTAATACTAAACAAAAGCAAAATAAAGAAGTCAAAAGAATTTTCTCCACGAGAACTCACCAAAGTTCACATAGTTTTATCATAATCAAGGAAGAGAAAATAGCAAAGAACGAGAAGCTGAAAAGATTTTCAGGATGGTAATAGTTTCGTGGGATTACTAATATACTTGTCCATTTAAGTCCATGCCTTCTTATTTTCAACAAATAAACCGTAGCTACACTTTTCATGTTTTGATTCATTTAAAGAACACTTGAATGACTCGGTCCCCACAAACGTTTTGGAAAGAAACTTATCAAGTCCTCAAGATATATTGAACGAATGACCGCTCTACTTGACTATTCCTTTGAGAAAAACAAAGAACCTTTTTCAAAAGAAGCCAAGTCCTTATAGACATCAAATGATAAGAGCTCCAGATCTATACTTACGTACAACAGAGGAGTTGATCAATTGTCTTATAGATGAGAGCTTCATGTATATACTTACGTATAACAGAGAAGATCATCATATAGTGCTGATGAGCGCTCAAGGTCAGTACTATCATACAATAGAGGAGATCATCACTCCAGGTCAATATTCACATATAGCAGAGGAGATAAGCATAAGAAGGAATACAATAAGGGGCTTCTTAGATTCAAAGATGGAAGCATATAGCTTTTAAGAAAGGATGGCAAAGAAAAACAAGGATAGTTTCTTTTAAGATAAATCAACACAAAGATGTCACATTCTCAACCCTTTTGAATAAGACTTTAAACTTTATGAGGGCCAAAAATGTCAAGGAGATTATCCGAGTCATCAAGTTTGTTATTCAATTAGTTAAGCTATAGGATTACATTCTACTTTGCTTTCTGGCTAAACCTATCAAGCATACCCCAACACAAAACTGTTGACCTCCTTCATATCATCCGGGCAACATATTTTATTTAGGAGAATTTCTCCTAAAGAAAACAAGAGAAACATTTAGTATTCTCCCACGAAATTTTTACAAATCAGCAAGATGGAGAAATTCTTAATAATATATATATATTATATATATATATATATATATATATATATATATATATATATATATATTATATATATATATATATATATATATATATATATATATATATATATATATATTGGATATAGAAAAATAATGAAGGATGATGGAGCAAATAGAAAACGAAAATAAAAAAAGAAATAAAAACAATAGTTAATTTAAGCAAAAAGGTTAAAATGATAATCGTAAAATAGAGATCAATCAATAAAAACGAGGTATATCAAATGTTTTAGTAAAAAGATCAGCTTTTGATTTTTAGTGTCAATGGGAATAATATGAATAAAACCCTTCTCCAGAGCATCACGAACTGCATGGATCCACGTCTTGATTTGCTTGGTTCAGGAGTGATGACTAGGATTCTTTGCGATGCCAATGGCTGCTTCGTTGTCACGAACAATGGCGTATGGAGAAAATTGATCCCGTAGTCAATCATCTGATGTTGTATCCAGAGCACTTGTGAGAAACAACTTGAAGCAGCAATGTACTCTACATCACCGTAGAGCAAGAGACGATAGTCTATTTCTTGCTCTACCATGATACCAGACAATTTCATAAGTACTGGCAGGCTCTAGTAACCGATTTTCTGTTCTACCATGATACCAAAGCCCTAAGTGAGAGGAGCCCTTAAGATAATGAAAGATTCGTTTTAACAAACTTTTCATGATACTCCTGGGGCTGATGGTATCGAGCATAGTATTCTACAACAAAGGTTATGTTAGGGTGAGTCGCTTTACGATACATAATGGAACTGATCATAGATGTGTATAGATGAGGATCAATGGGCCTCCTATTTTCATCAGGAGTGAGGCAAGTTTGAGTGGTGAAAGGAGTGAGTTCAGGAGAAGCATCATCCATCTTGAATTTCTTCAAAATATCTTTAATATACTTCTTCTGATGAATGAGAATTTCTTTTGGCTTTTGTTCAACCTGCACCCAAGGAAAAAGCACATCTCCTCCATCATGCTCATTTCAAAGCGACCACACATGACGCCTCAAAACTCTCGACACAGCTTTGGATTGGTGGAGCCAAAAATAATATCATCCACATAGACTGGTACAATTAGTATCTCACCATCCACTTCTTTTTTGAATAACGTCATATCAATGGTGCACCGAGAGAACCATTGCTTAAAAGGGACTTATAAAGGGACTTATCAAGCTTGTAGACTTTGCCGGGAAAGTCAGGATCCTCAAATCCTGGTGGTTGACACACGTATATCCCTTCGTCAATGTCTTCAAAAAAAATGCACATTTGACATCCATCTGATAGACTTTGAACTGCTTGTGTGCAATATGAGCTAGAAAGATCCGAATAGCTTCAAGACGGGCTATAGGAGCCAAGACTTTCATGTAATAATCCCCTCTTCTTATGCAAATCCCTAAACCACCAATCTGGACTTGTTTCTAACCACAATGCCATGGTCATCGGGTTTGTTCTTGAACACCCATTACGTGCAATTGGGCATTTGTTTGGTGGGAGATCAACCAGGGTCCACACCTTTAGCTTTCTGAATTGTTGCCAGTGCCAATTGCATCAAATCAAACAACAAGGATCCTAAAGATGCCATGAACATTCTTCAGAACGATTTGGGATATAAAACAAGAGAATAGTCATATATTAATCAAACCATATTAACTTCGCATCCGAACTCCATCTGTGATGGATCCTATAATGTTATCATGGGGTGATCTTTTAGGGTTTTGAAATCAGCGGTTAATAGCAGGTAATGGAAGTAAGTTGGTTGATAGGTTGTTGATGGTTTGATGATAGAGATGAAGTGGTTGGGTACAATCAATTATTGAGTGAATGGACCATGCGGACATGAGGTAGATGTAGGTGATAAGGGAAGAGATGGAGAAATAGGTGGAGGTGGAATGTCAAAGGATGATGAAGAAGATACAAGATCAATAGATGTAGCATTGTTAGTTGATGTGCTTGGAGGGGTTTGATGAATAAAAGGTATGATAGGTAATTGGTCAAGTGGAATAATGTTTGTTTGAACATTGGAGATAAATGCATAATTATCGAAAGCTGGAAGATTCAACAAGTTGAACACCGTATTGGAGTCAAACAACCATGCTGGTTCAGATTGGACATCAGAGGAATTGGATTCCTGCCAATCAACAAAGAACTCTTGCATAATACGTGTTCTCTTGTTATACACCGGATAAGCTTTCTGAGAGGAGGAATAGCCAACAAAGTAGCATTTATCTGACACAACATCGAATGTTGTCTTTTGTGCGTGGGTATTTAGGAGGTACACGAGCATCCAAATGGCCGGAAGAAATCAATCCAAAGTTTCCTCCTATGAAACAGTTCATATGGAGTTTTCATTTTGTCTTTGACTATCAGCACCCTATTAAGCACATATGAAGCATAATTTACCGCCACTGCTCAAAGGATGATAGGTAAAGAGGACTTAAGCAACATAGTATGAGCAACTTCAATGAGGGTGCGATTCTTTCTTTTAGCAACACCATTCTGCTGAGGTGTTCTCGCGGCACTAAATTGTCTCAAAATACCTTTACCAGCACAGAAGGAATCAAAAATATGATTTCTGAATTTGGGACCATTGTCACTACTAATTACCATCACCTTCCTCTTCCTTATCATCTCAATAGAAAGAATTAACTTCTGCAGCTCCTTAGCATCCTCTCCTTTATGAGCAAGAAATCTCACCCAGGAATATCTGGAAAAGTGATATGTAACCACAAGATAGAAAGATTTCTTAGCAATTGATTTAACGATTATAGGACCAAACAAATCAGTATGTAACAACTTGAGGGGATTTGATATGCTATTTTCAAGTATTGGTTTATGTGGTTTCTTATGTTGTTTTCCCTTGGCACAAGCCATACATTTTTCAACCACTGAAAAGTCTTTTAAAGGTAATCCCCTAACAAGATCGTTTTTAACTAATTTGTTTATATTTTTGAAGTTAACGTGGCCCAATCTATGATGCCATAGGAACAACTCAGATGTGGAAGCTTTTGATAGGAGACAGGTACGGTAGACATTGACTCTCTAGAACCCATATCAAAGAGATATGTATCATTCTTTCTCGGAGCCCGCATAAGCACCATTTCTTCTGGGATATCAATCTTTGATTTTAAAAAGAGACATTCATTGGACTTTTAAAAGACCGGAATGTCTTTATCACAAATCTGAGAGACAATCAACAGATCGAAAGCAAGTTCAGGTACATAGTCGACTTTCTCTAGTGTAAAAGAGCCATTGGAAACCTCCCCTTGACCAGCCAATTTCCTTCATTTCTTATCGCCAGCAAATGCGCATATCCTCCATTGATTATTCGATAATTGATAAATAAACTTCAGCCCCGTCATGTATCTGGGGCATCCACTATTAGCATGCCATAACTGTTTACAACTTTTGTGGAAGACTCCTGCAAAATTTTCAAAGAACAAATTAATATGTGAAACTGGAACCCAAGTTTGAACAACTTTGGGTTTTGGTGAGGATGATTTGTTGCAAAAGAAATTATTAACCAAATGAGTCAATCTACTCCTAAATGGATTCGTATTAAAATGTCTATGATGTAGCTTAGGACAGTGCTTAACTACATGATCATTTTTAACCACACCGAAACAATATGATTTTAATCTAGGTCTGTTATGCAACAAGGTAGGAATTTTATCAATGTATGTTTCTCATCACATTCAGACAACCAAGAATCAACATCACTATAAGTCTTACACATGTCTCTAGGTCTGTTTTTATTTAACAAAGAATGATTGTTTACAAAAAAAGAGTTTTCATCTGAAGTACATATGGTACTTGTACCACTTGTACTTACATTAGATGATGACGTTACCCTTTCACTTAATATGAAATATTAGTTGGGGTAAAAGATGGGATGGGATGAGAAATGAATTTTTCAAAAACAATTATTTAAATTTTTGCTTCACTTTTCAAAGTGGAATCATTCACAACACCAACACAATCAGAGGAAACATCAACATCACAATGCAAATTATTAAAGAAGAAATAGAAATATCACTAGAACAAGATGAGACATTATCTACTACAAATTGTTTTGAAACAAAAACAGAACTTAAACTAGATTTATGATCTAAAACAGAATGCTGAGATTCAAGTGTACTAAGACTAGTGCATCCAAGCCCACTAGTCGGTCCATAACCATAGTCCTCACGAATGTGCTTAGTGTTCACACCTTCTAAACCTATAGACATACTGTTAGTATCAATTATGACCAAATCATTAGAAGGATGAGGAACACGCATAGGTGAACAACAGTAAGTTCTAGGAGGAGGATAAACCTTAGCATCTTCATAGCCTAAACCTGTTTTAATCCTAGCCCTCCTTTGAGATTTGCATAAATCATCATGTTTCAACCGAAATATTGTCCATTTATTGAGCCTTGACTAAAGTTTGCTTGTTTCAAATACAACAAGTCTAACCCTTTCAGCTACAGAGTTGATTTCAACATTTCATACCAAAACTATTCTTTTTAAATGATCATTTCTTAAAAGCTTCATTTAATTTAAAAAAGTATATAGACTCTTTTATTTTAAGTTCATCATTAGTTGTTGTAAACCCTTTTCATTATTAAATAAAACACGATTAACTTGTATAGCCAAATAACATAATTTTTCATGCTGAAGAACACATGTCTGAATTACCTCATAAGGAAGTCCCATCACCACCTTTTCTATTGCTAAAGCTTTCTCACATTCACACACCAAAGTACTCAGCTTGTTTTCCTTGACAGTGGTTGCAGCATCATCTTTTTGATTGCTTCGCTCTGTGGTCTGACTTCATGCCTTCTGTTTTTTCTCATCCTCACTTTCTATCACAATCTCATCCTTCAAGTCATCAACTTTGTCCTGCTTAATACACTCCTTATAAACCTCTTTCACCTCCACAGATATTCTAGCTTTATCTTTGAGCTCTTTGAACGGATCAAATTTATCCTCACTGTTCACCTTCTTCTTCTCTTCCACAATCTTAACAATCAACGCTTGGTTAATTTCTTCTCTCGCCTCTCAACTTCGGCACTCTAGTCAAAATTACAGATCAAGGTTGTCTCTTTCTTCTATTTTATTTTTTCTTTATCTCCACTTGAAACCATTCTTGGGACTCCTGAATTGCTAGAATTAGTAACATTGGCAATGGACATTCTCGTTTGAAGTGCCCCAACTATTAGAAATTAAAGCACCACAGTTTGGATTTATCAAATCCAATTTGGAGTTAGAGCTTTGACCTCCAAAATTCTTCCGTCCAGTATGGTCCATAAATCTTCGGGCTCTGAGATTCACATTGTCATTTGCCACTGAATGTTAGTTTCTTCTAGATCATCAAGATCCACCTGATACATATCCTCCATTGTCATTCTTTTCCTTTCAACTCCCTAGTTACCAACCCTCATAACACTAAACAAACATGCCAAGTATAGCCATCGTTTCAGATGGAATTGATGTTCTAGAATTTGCTTGATCTCTACCAGCATTAACACTACCACCAGAATGATCACCGATATTCACTCCTCCTTGTCATGATGCCTGCATTAGAGAACTTGCAGTGGAAGAAAGTAATGCAACATTCTGAATGAAACCAAATGTAGGCATCATGGTCTGATTAAATTTCCTTCTCTTTCATGTCTAACTCAAAATATTTAAGCTTATTAATGATGTCCATAAGATTGAGTAGTTAAACCCCCTTCCTGCTTTAACATCCTCACTTGTAAACTCCACTGAGGTGGGAGAGAGTCTAACAACCTATTAACTTGCTCATTATTGGAAACTTTCTCATCATATTTCTTCAGCGTGCTGGAAACTATTAGAAAACGGTTGGTAAGACCAGTAAGACTCTCGTTCTTGTACCCCACAAAGGAGTTAAACTCCTTCTCAGCTTGAATACCCTTGTCTTCTACAACTCATTGTTTCCATCATAAAACTCACAAAGAGCATTGAAAAGAGACTTTGCATTCTTGTGTTCAGCAAACCGATTATAGATGTCTGGTGCGAGACATAGAGTTAATTCTCCAAAAGCTTTTTGGTCTTTATCAATCAGCTTAAGATCCTTTTCGTTGAACATAGTTGGGTCCATGTTTTGAGACACGACATCACCAACAGTGATGGTTGGTATGTGTGGAACAATGTGATTGATTCCCATTGATTATGATCAGTGTAGAAGAAAAAGGCTTTGAGACATCTCTTCCAATCCTCAAAGTTGTCTCCATTGATGAGTCTCGGGCGTCTGTTGGGAGCTATACTTTCTAAATCTGCAAGTGTGAGAGTAGTCATCTTGGACATGCTAGTTTTGCCGGAATGAATGACAATTTCGCTAAAGTTGGCTAGTTTTGTAGGAATGAGCTAGTTTCGCAGAGATAATTATAGTTCACAGGATGAACTCACTGGTAAACTCTATAGCAGTTTTTCTAGCCAAAGGCTTGAAAATGCTTAGTTTCAACGACAATTTCGCACAAAACAAGCTTGAACTTTTATTCAGAGGTAATTTCGACAGCAATTTTGCTTGGAAAATGAACACAAGCACTGTCGAACTATCGTTCAAAGTTTATACTTTTGTTGAGACAAAGTCTCTACTCTTCCAAAGCTTCAACACTTAGAAGAAACAAATACTATAACTTTCTAAGTATGAAGTCCCATGGAAGCCTCGGAAGAGTAGCTATCTCTGAAGTATAAGTGGCTTTGGAAGAGCAAGTTCTTCCAAATCTAGTTAGCCTTCGGAAGCATCTACTATGAACCAGTGGACATAAGTATCATCTCTCTAACACTCTGCTACAGACCTTTGATATACTGCATGGCGTTTTCTTAAAACCCATGTAGTTGACCACTTTATTCCATTGTTTGCCTTTATCTGTTAGTACAATTGTCAGATTTAGTTGTCGACAAATGGTAAGTCATGGACACGTCATGACTACCAAATCTTAGATAAGTCATTATCTAAGATACCTTAACTATAGCTTTGTAGTATTTGCTTTAGTTATAGGATCCCAGCTGGTATCAAAGTATATCCGGGTGTAGGTGATATTATATATAGTTTTTTATTGTAACTCATGTAATATGCTTGTAAGAGTCTTGTAATACTTTGAGTTGAGAAGTAATATATACAAGTACCCTGAAAGTTATCTTCTTGTCTTCCTAGTTACTTAGTATATTCTTATCTACTATTAGAGGGATTCTGAATCATCTAACCGAGTGTGATTAGTGGGTTTTGAGAGAAAACAAGTGTATAGCAACCAATACCGATCCTGCATACATTTTAGAAGGGAAATGTATTTATCAAACAAAAAGTATATAATACTATAAACTAGAACTCACTCAGCATCACTGACTTTTATATGCATAATAGTTGACAGGTAATTTGTGATGCTGAGTAGGTGCAGGCATGGACATGGAAGATACTAGGGTAGTTCAAGTATGGAACCCATATTTTAGAAAATGACATTCATATTTATACTATTTTTGAAATATAAAGGAAACGACACTATTTTTTATACAATTATAATGTGAATAAAAGTATGTTTTTGCTACAAATATGAAGTTATTAATCTTTTATGCTATGAATGAGCAACTATGAGGCTTCTCGAGAATTGGGCCTTATATAATGGTTTGTAGATCATGGTTGGGTCACCATAAGGATGGTCACAATGAAAGGCATATTGAATTTAGTGTTTTTTTTTTTTACAAATGGAAATTTAACCAAAGTTGTCCTAATAATACTTTACATTTTTTGACACATAACATTCCCACATACACTTTGACCACAATTCCCCCGTCCATCATCCATTCCTCTCGATGGATCAAATACCCGACATCAGATGACCCACCTTTGATATTCATCTGACTTCAAATGACCTGCATCTGATATTCATCACGATCTTTCAACAATACCACCGAAACCCCTGGTTAGTCAAACAAAATCCCTCTTTCATCCACGAACGATTAGTATGGAATGTTGTAACCCACAGTTGAAATTAGATTAAAGTTGTTCATAGTTGATTCTTTAAATTTCGGTAAAGGTTCCTCCCAATAGGTGTTTTGATAGTTCAATTTTTATTTTCTTTTGAATTTTTTTGAAATATTGATCTCATAATTAAATAAAAGTTTGATTTCTAGATTTTTGTTTAGGTTCTCCATCAAAGATTCTTTCTTTGATTATCTTCTTTCATTATTATCAATCTGGTTGGCATCACATTTGTGAATTTCATCACTGAAGGTTTTAATAAACTTCTTACATTGCTATCGGTATTATGATATGAGGTTAAATTTCAACTGTTGTTGTAATTTTTTAATAGAAGTAGGTGAATTTAAAGGATGTATATCAATTAGGGAACTCATGTTTCACACAAACATTTTTTACCACCTGGAACCTTTTGTTGTTAGGGTTTAAATTTTGATTAAGATGTGTATTCAATTGAACCATATTCGTGTTTGTAATTGTTGAAGTATTTTTTTTGTTTAACATCTATTATATCTTTTAAGATTTCATTTTTGAAGATGATTTTAAATTTGTCCTTCAAAGGCTGCTAATGGTTTCCAAGATTTAGACATCAAAGAGGGTGTTTCATGTAAGGCCCTGTTCCCGAGACATTCATAGCTAGTCGATCATTATACCTAAAAACATATAATTTTCATTTACTATTGCTAAAACATTGCAGTGGAATAACTTTATAACCATTTCATATCATTAATCGCTTTTGCAAAATAATACATCGTTGACACACTACAAAATATAACTTGTTGCATTACATCGCAAAAACATTATCGTTATACAAAATGGATGCCATCAAGAAAATAAGCAAGTAGCTGCTCGTTCCATTGTAACATCCGGTTATTTTTAAAAGTCAAGATATAAAGAATAAAAACAAGAAAGGCAATAAAGTCCAAGTGGAGGGACTAAAAGTGTCCAAAAATGACAAAACTTTCAAAAGTTGGTGTAAAGGTGGGTATGGCCGCCCACCCTCACCTCACTCCACCATTTTCCTCGGTTTTAGAGAAAGAGAGCAAAGAATACTCTTGGTTGAAGAAGAAGAGGAAGAAGAAAGGTGAATTCAAGGTAAGAATTCAAGGTTTTTATGTTTTTATGTCGGGTTTTATCCCGGTTATGTGTTTATGTGCTTATGGGTTGTGTTTGTGCTCGGGTGTGTGTGTTTTTGGTGTTGTTTTTAGGTGTTTGAACTCTTTGCAAGCGGGTTAAAAGGAAGAACACCCAACTTGCACCAAGTGAGTTCTAGACCCCGGTTTTTACATGTTTTAAACTATCTTTGGGGCTAAAAACGTATTAAAATGATTTTACAAAGTTTATGTGTGATACCCGTATGGATTGTGTATGTTGGATGATGGTTCTTGAATGTTTATAGGCTACTCATGTTTAGAATAGCCGCATTATGCTTAGAACAGATGGATTTGATGATTAGGATTGAAAACATCCTAGAAACATGTTTCACAGAAACTCATGCGCCTAGATAAGTGTTCATACGCCTGGAATTGCCTTAGAAAGAATTAAGTGTAAGCCATGCGCCAAAACGGTAGCTCATGCACCCAAAATTTGCCTTAGAAATGTTTTAAGTATAGCCCATGCGCCTGAACAGTGGTCCATGCGCCTAGAAATGTTAGTCGGACGACTAAGTGTAGGGCCATGCGCCCCAATAGTGCCCATGCGCCCAAGTGGCCCATGCGCCTAAGTGTTCATGCGTCTGAATAGTACCCATGCGCTTGAAAGTTGCCCATGCGCCTATGGACATAGAATATTTTCTCATTTTTGGTGAAAATGGTAAAGTAGGCTTGACTTGGGAGATTCCCGGGGGACTATAAGCTTACTTTTGGGGTCATAGATGGTATGATGGGCATGTTGTGCGTTGTGATTGATGCTTATGATGATAATGATGATGATGTTGCATGGTTATGCATGATGCATGTTATGTATGTATGATGCCCTGTATGATGATGTATGAATGATATGTTATGTTATGTTCCTATGATGATGAATGTTTATCTTTCCATGGCTTTACATGTTATGTTAATGAATGAACCGAAAGTATTATGTAACGTAAAGTGAAATATAATGAAAGAGGAACATGATGAATGAATGCATGTATTAACGAATGAATGAACGTAAAAAGTCTTGCAAGCAAATATATGGAGGTCCACACCAATGAAGGGTGTTAGCTCAATTGTGTGCGGGTTAGCTACCCCAAAAGGATGCACACTGGGGTCCAATCCTTGTGATTGACCATATGTATGGGATCCTTGCCGCTTGCCCTAGGTACTGGAGTCAGCTTCATGCATAATGTTCGGGGTCTATGAAAGACCTCGGGCCCAGTAACCAGCTTCATGCACAATGTTCGGGGTATAGCATATGTCATTGATCCGGAATGAAAAAGAAAAGATGAATGGTGAATGTACTTGCCCTAGGTACTGGAGTCAGCTTCGTGCACAATGTTCGAGGTCTATGAAAGACCTCAGGCCTAGTTACCCGCTTCGTGCATAATGTTCGGGGTAATGTACATGTCACAAGATGTAATGAATGAACGAAGGTTAACAAACATAATGGAAGATAATAATGATATTATCTGTATGTACGTATGATGTATGATCACGAACGAATGAAACGTATAGTATGGCTTTGAAAGGAAACAAATAACAATTTTATGTATGTTTTATTATAAAACTAGAACTCACTCAGCAACGCTAACTTTTATACGTTTTCAGTTGGCATGTAAACGTTGTTGAGGATGGCACGAGGCAGCTACTCAGCTCTTTTGGATGGCATCCGTTTATTTAAAGCTTTTTTGATGTAATACAACAATGTAATCTTGTAACCGACAAACAATGCATTATTTTGCAAATGTTTTTATGATGAAATGAAATACCATTTGTTTATGTTTCCACTACAATGTTTTGATGATTAATGCAAAGTATATATTTTATGTGCGATGATTTACCAGCTGTGAGCATCCCGGGAATGGGGCCTTACAGCCATCCTCAGTAAACAATTACCTACCAACTGGAAACATATAAAAGTCAATGTTGCTAAGTGAGTTCTTGTTTTAAAATAAAATATACTTTACTTTCATTCAAAACCGTTTTTTACTTTCATACGTGATCATACATCATACATACACATAGATAATATCATTATTATCTTCCATTAACATTCATTAACTTCTGTATCATACATTCCATTCATTAACCATCATTCATTCTTTCTTTCTTTCCAGGTCAATGTCATCAGATATACCCCAAACGTAGGCACAAAGTGGGTACTGGCCCAAAGTTGATAAAAAACTTCCATAACACATATATCCTCGCACCAACACCGGGGTAAGTGACAAAGACCCCAGTTGTATGCTATACCCAAAACATAGCACAAAGCGGGTACTGGGCCAAAGTTTATCAGACTTCCATAACGCACATAGCCTGGCACTAGTACCAAGGTAAGAAACAAGGATTCCATACATAAGTTTACCCTAAACGTAGCACAAAGCGGATACTGGGCCGAAGTTTATCATACTTCCATAACGCACATAGCCTGGCACCAGGACCGGGGTCAAACTTATCCATTGAACTTGGTGGTGTATTGCTGATGCATCATGGTTCCCACCTCTAGTTGTAGGAACTCCCTTTCCACCTTTTCCAACTCTTGGTGAGGACAAAACTCCTTATTCACCAGCTTCTTCAAGTCCGGCCACCTCATTCTTCCAATTGCCTGACTACCCTTATCTTGGACTATATTGTCACACCAACACAAAGCCGAGTCCACAAATGAGTGGGCAGCAAATTTCACCTTCTAATCCTCCCAGCACTCGTTGATATCAAGCACAACCTCCATCTCTCACACCTAGTGATGGGCAGCAGCAACAATGCCATTGGCATTGAATTTTGGGGTCTTGCATCTTTGAAATGCCCCATAGTTACAGCCTCATGCTACCTGTAGCACAGGCTCTTGTTCTTCTTCCTCATCAGTAGAGACAACCAACTCAGTTTCCAATTGATCTCTCCTTCCCGAGGACCGGTTCATGTCCTTCCTTTCTCTTTCTCTTACAGCCTTTATCACTTTGGTCACCACAAACGGTAAGATTGTCTGCATGACCTAGTGAACCTCCTCCACCACAGCCTCCTTCACTCAGGCCCTCAAATTAGCACTCTTGTCACCACCCTCCGAGTGAGGGGTCTCAGGCTCTTCGTGAGCCACCTCTTTAGCTCAAGGCCTTCCTCTTGTGAATTATGGTCTAGCACCACGTCCACCACGACCTCCACCTCTAGAAGCCTTCAAAGATCTACCACCGGCCATCCTCTAAAACACTATAAGATTCAAACACCAACACGTCATTCAAGGTAATAGCTCAGTTAATGTCAAGTTTAGTAAGTCCCTAATTATAGTGGCCAGTTGTGATTAGCCACTTACTTTACTCTTCATACCCCAAGCATTATCCTCTCCTAACTACATCAGTATCTAAATCTACTAACAACACAAAAATCAAATAACATGCACACATAAATCCGTTTAGCATTAACGAAAATACCTGATGGCACGTAGCTACTCGGACTTGCATCCCTTCTTTTGTCCCATTTTTAGTTTAAGGTTAGGTTTTTAACCCATTTCTTTTAAACTTTGGCTCTGATACCAACTTCTAAGGCCCCGTTCCTGGGACGCTCACAGCTAGTCGATCATTGCACCTAAAAACATATAATTTTCATTTACCATTGCTACAACATTCCAACAGAATAAATTTAAAACCATTTCATATCATTATAATCGAAGTTGGATCAAGAAGGCTAGTGCAACCAAAACCAACCACTTAGAGTATTTTGAGTACAACTAATGAAGTTCTTCTGAAGACAAGTTCAACACTTCCGAATGTATATGCTGAACTTCCGAAGCAAAGCTCAAAGGAACTTCCGAAGATAAGCTTCAGCTTCCGAAAACAAAGTCTCTACTCTTCCAACAGTTCAACACTTAGAAGAAATGAAGACTACAACTTCAAAAGTATGATGTCCAAAGGAAGCCTCGGAAGAAGTAGCCAGTTAAACTTTGAAAGTACCTACTATGAATCAGTGGACATAAGTTTGGTGTCTCTAACACTCTACTACAAAACTCTAACATACTGCATGGTGCTTTCCCATGCCCATGTAGTTGACCTTACTTTAATCCACTATTCATACTTTATCAGTTAGTACAGTTGCCACTTTAGTTGGTGACAAATGGTAAGTCATGGACATGTCATGACTACCTATCTTAGATAAGACATTATCTAGGATACCTTAACTACAGCGTTGTAGTATCTACGTTACTTACAGGATTCCAGCGGGTATCAAAGTATATCCGGCTGTAGGTAGCAGTATATATAGTTTCTCATTGTAACTTTTGTACTAAGCTTGTAAGAGTCTTGTAACACTTTGAGTTGAGAAGTACTATATACAAGTATCTTGAAATCATTCTCTCGTGTTTTTCTTTTTGTTACTTAATATTATAATCAGTTATTAGAAGAACTCTGCTTCTTGTGTGTTATTTATGAGTTTGAGAGAAATACTTGTGTTGAATACAAAAATCGATCCTGTAATCGCTTTTTGCAAACTAATACATCATTGAGAGATTACAAATATAACTTGTTGCATTATATCACAAAAAAATTATCATTGTACAAAATGGATGCCATCAAAAAAAATAAGCAAGTAGCCGCCTGTGCCATCCTTAGCAAACAATTACCTGCCAACTTGAAACATATAAAAGTCAGCGTTATTGAGTGAGTTCTAGTTTTCAAATAAAATATACTTTACTTTCATTCAAAACCGTTCTTTACTTTCATACGTGATCATACATCGTACATACACATAGATAATATCATTACTATCTTCCACTATCATTCTTTAACTTCTGTATCTTACATTCCATTCATTAACCATAATTCAGTCATTCTTTCTTTCCGGGTCAGTGTTATCATCTATACCCCAAATGTAGGCACAAATCCGGTATTGGGCCAAAGTTGATAATAAGACTTCCAAAACACACATAGCCTAGCACCAGCACCGAGGTAAGCAACAAAAGACCCCACCTATATGCTATACCCCAAACATAGCACAAAGCGGGTACTGGGTCGAAGTTTATCAGATTTCCATAACGCACATAACCTGGCACCAAAACCGGGGTAAGCAACAAGGATTCTATACATAAGTTTACCCCAAACGTAGCACAAAGCGGATACTGGGCCGAAGTTTATTAGACTTCCATAACACACATAGCCTGACACTAGCACCGAGATAAAACTTATCAATTCATTCATTCATTCTTCCATTAAAGCATGCATTCATTCATTCTTTATGTTCCTCTTTTCATTATTTTCCGCTTTACATTACATAATACTTCACAATTACATTCATAACCATACCACGTAAAGCCACAGAAAATAAACATACATAATAAGGAACATAACATAAACATAACCATACATAAGCATAACCATACATATCACATACAACAACATACATGACATAACATGCATAACCCAGCATCATAAGGTCAACTTACATCACCCCCGAGAACATCACAAGTCAAAGCCTACACTTATCCTTTTCCTAAAATTTATGAAAATATTCTATGTCTTTGGCGCATGGGCACTATGCACGCGCATGGCCATCTGGGTGCATGGAAACACTTAGGCGTATGGGATAGGTTCTGGGCACATGGGCACTATTTGAGCGCATGACCGAACACTTACGCATTCTGGCAAGATTCTATGCGGATGAGCACTATGCAGGCGCATAGGCAATCTAGGCGTTTGGGACACTTAGCCAAATTCAGCCTATCCTTAGCACATGGCCACTATTTAGGCGCATGAGTTTTGGGCACATGGGGAAAACACTTAGGAGTCTAGACAAATAGGCGCATGGGACACTGTTTAGGCGCATGGGCCACTGTTTAGGCACATGAGCAACTAACTTACCATAATTTATTCTAAGTCAATCCCAATCATCATTTCAACATGTTCAAAGCTTATTTCTAACATTCTAAACATCATAGCAAGAACATAACATAGTTACAGCATCGTAATCACCCAAAATCATAATCCACCCGCATTCACACATACACACACATACGGTATAAAACCCACATTCATAAAAACATTTAGACATGCATTTCCAGCCTCAAAATCAGTTAAAACATGTAAAAAGAGTGTTCTACAACTAACCTTAGCAGCCTTTGGGTATGACTTCCTTCGAACCCGTTTGCTATGAGCTCAAACACCTAAAACCCATCAATTCACATAGAAAAATGACCACACAACACACATATGCATATAACCGCGGCATAGCCAGCCAAGATCCTTCTAAAACCAAGAATTCTTACCTTAAATACGGATATCTTCTTCTTCTTCTTCAAAAACCGAAAGCTTCTTCACTTTCTCTCTCTAAATCCTGTAGAAAAGGTGTGTGTAGACAACATGGGCGGCCATACCACTCTTTACACCCACTGTTGAAACTTTTTGTCCTTTTTAACACTTTTAACCCCTCAACTTGGGTTAAATTGTGTTTCTTTCTTTTTCTTCACTTTCATTCTTTTTTCCTGTCTATTAAAAATGTCTGGGTGTTACATTTGAAGATGATCGTGATTCGTATTCATATAACCATTTCTTTCAAGACTATTCTTTTTATCGATCGTTTGATGGTTTGATTAATTTTTTGTTTTAGAATGGCAAATCTATCTTACTCCTACTTTTAAACTACACCTCCCATATATATTACACTTATTAAGGTTTGAACCTTGAACCTCTCCATGATGGTTTGATTAATTGATTCTTCAGGTTATAGAAAAAGGTTTAAAAGTTTAGTAGAATTGTTCTTGTGGTAGCGACATACCTGCACATCTAACCAAAATGAGAATAGGGTATGGTGGAAAGGTCAACGCTTGGAACAATGACGACCCTTCTTGGATCGTAACCTCATGGGAGTAGCTAACCACTCAAGGTTCAAAACATGAAATAATTGGTTTTTTTCATTTAGTGATTACTCTAGTTTAGAGTTGCAAATGACTTGATTTTATTTGTTGGATCAAGAAGAAAGCTGGTGCAACCAAAACCAAATCACTTAGACAGTTTTGGTGCTGCTTACAAAGGCTTCCGAAGCCAAGTGTGGAACTTCCAAAGGAAGTATAGTTCTTCCGAAGACAGAGTGAAAGTTCCACTTACGAAGGTAAAGTATTCACTTCTGAAGATAAAGTCTCAAACGAAGAAATCAAAAGACTACTTCCGAAGTATGAAGAAAGAAGAAATTCACAAGCCTCGGAAGAAGCAGCCTCTTCCGAAGTATAAGTGGCTTCAGAAGTACTTGTTCTTCCGAAGCCATTTAACCTTCGGAAGACACTGCTATGAACCAGTAGACATAAGTATGGCCTCTGACACTCCGCTGCAGACCTCTGATACTGCATGGTATTTTCTCAAAGAGCCATGTAGTTAAGCATACTTTATTCCACTTTTCACCTTTATATGTTAGTACTTGTTACCAACTTTAGTTGGTGACAAAAGGTAAGTCAGGGACATGTCCTGACTACCATATCTCAGATAAAGTCTTATCTAAGATACCTTAAACTATAGCTTTGTAGTATATTCTTTAGTTAGAGGATTCCAGCTGGTATCAAAGTATATCTGGCTGTAGGTAGTATTATATATAGTCTCTCATTGTAACTCATAAGAACATGCTTGTAAGAGTCTTGTAACATTTGAGTTGAGAAGCAATATATGCAAGTACCTTGAAAATTACTTCTTATGTTTTGCTATTACTTATTATATTGTTATCAACTCTTAAAGATTCTGCTTTTATCGAGAGTGTTGTTTAAGTGAGTTTGAGAGAAAACCAAGTGTTTAGTGAAAAAAAACGATCCTGCAATTGGTATCAGAGCTTTTTAGGCTCTTGATTGTGTGATCTAACCATCCAAGTCAACCTGTTTTTCACTCCTTCTTACAACTCTCACAGAAATGGCCCTTAACAAATCCGAAGTAGAGATGGGAACGATGACCAAAGCTCCCATCATTACTCCTGAAAACTTTAGTTATTCGAAGAATGGAAGGCTTCATCAGATACCCAGACAACAAAATGTGGAACTCCATTGTCAACGACCGTATAAACCAAAGGTGGCATCACCTGGTGGAACGGTGCCATGATAGAAAAAGCTGTTGAAGATTATTCTGACGAAGACAAAAAGAAGATGGACATCGATAGCAATGCTATGACCATTCTTATGACTACAATACCCAACTCCATCATGGTGGGATTTGAGCCTTGTAAGTCTGCTAAAGAATTGCTTGATGCACTTGCTTAGATGTAATCAAGCTCCAACGACTCAAAGAAGGACTCACTAAAGCAGCAGTTCAAGGACTTCACTTATATTGCTGGAGAGACCCTCAGCCAGCAGTATTTCAGGTACATGGATCTTATTTCTTCACTTCAGTCTGTGAAGATCACTCCTGAAATCAGAGATCTCACAAGAAAGTTCATGAGTGCTCTTCAAAATGAGTTGACATTCTACTGTGTCTCTATCAAGAGGACAGAGAACTTGAACACTCTTACCATGACTAAACTCTACAGCATCCTTGATGGATACCGGTTGGAGATGGAGAGTAAGAAGGGCCACCGAACAAGCAGACCTCTGAGTCTTCCTGCTAGCAACGCTTTAATGGTTGTTGAAGGCTTAGTACCCCCACAACCTCAGCAATACCTGACATACCACCCATAGCCATCCTGCTCTTTTAGACCTTCCATCACTTTTCCTGAGACTCCAAGGTCTCAACAGGCTCAGCACAACTCCTTTCAGGACAACTGTGCCTTTGTCTCAGGAAGTGGGCACTCTGTTGATTTTCAATATTGTTTTGATGATCTAGAGTGTTTTAGTCCAGACGATGTGGAGTATGTGGACATCGTCCAACAGATGGCTCTCTAACCTACAGAGCGAAGAAGTTCTTTAAGAGAACGGGAAGGCAATTCCCTCAAAACCCAACTGCCAGCAAGTTTGGGTTTGACAAGACCAAGGCAAAATGTTACAGCTGTAACCAACTTGGTCACTTTGTAAGGGAATGCAAGGCTCCCAAGACCAATCCAGGAACGCCTCCACATATCCCTCAACCTCAAAGCCCACTGGAAAGTCAACTGAAATAGATGCAATGGCTCAAGAAGTTTACTGGAGCTTCATGGTACAGGATGTGACTCCTGTTCAAGCTCTCATGGCCGGAACATATGATAACCATGTATATGAACATCTCTATACTCCTACCTGTATAGCTAAGGTTAAATTATATCAGGATTACAATATGGAAATTAGTTCTGATATTGAGTCTTTAAATATCTTAAAATCTGATTTTAAAAGGGTAAAATCTAACTATCAAAAGAAAATTGAGGAGTTAGAGAAAACTGTGTCCCTATTAAAACATGAACATACCAACTACAAGACTCAAATAAAGGATCTGATATCCTAATTGTCTGAGGCTCAAGCCCAGCTTGTCACTGCTGAGGCTCAAGCCAGGAAGCATGCTATTTTGGAGTAGAACTTCCAAGCTATTCATGCATCATCCACCCACTCCAAACTTTATTATAAGAACAAAGGAGGGTTGGGAACCAATGAATTTGCTCCACCACATTCTTATGAGTCAATAAGACAACCTAGATGTGGTACTGAAGAGCAAAAGGTTCCAACTGCTGACCCTTCTTCACTAGAGTTGAAGGATGAAGCAATAATAGTGGCCACCACAGGGAAGGAACAGGTAAATGTACCCACCTCTCGCAGTGAAGATCAAACCCTAACCACCAAAGCCAGAACAAATAAAGCTAAAGCTGCTATAAGAACTGCCAAGAAAGTGGCTGAGTTTAAGCTAAAGATTGACCCAAAACAGAAAGGTGTCTTTATTTCAACTGGATTCCAGGTGATAGGTACTTCTGATTCAGAAAAGGATTGTAATACTAGCACTCCTGTCATACCAAAGGATCAGAAGTTGAAGGGAAAGGTTGCTGACCAAGAGAGAAAGACTAAGAAACAGCAACCTACAAGCTCCCAAAAGACTAACAATACAGGCATCGTGTGTGGTTTGCAAAACCACATGGTTAAAGATTGTTACTACAATCTTGCTAGCACACATTATGCAAATAATGTTAGAAAAGAAGGAGTCAGTGAAGGTTTCTCCTTTGGACCTTATCAGATAGTCCAAGTGATGAAAAAGGGAAAGCTAGTTTCTGAAGCCAAGTTGTCTTGGGAAGAAACTCCTTCTTCCAAGGGAAAATGGCTTCGAAACAAAAGATACTAAAGTTCGGAAGAACAAGAAAATTCCCTTGAAACCATCCCAGAAGAAGATTGCTTCGGAAGAAAAGGTGGTGAAGGTTTCTTCCGAAAAGAAAGAAGCTTCGGAAGAATGCCAAGCTGCAAAACTTCAACAAGCTCATCCCCTATGATCACCAATGGATGGATTGGAAGATCAAGGAAGATGCTACAGCTCAAACCACTTCTTCAAAGACATCCATTGAACCCCCATGCTTAAATTTTGGTTCAATTATGTCACTATCATTGGACGAACCCAAGACCAACAAGGCTTGGGTATCCAATCAAAACTAACAATCTCATCTTATGTGCAGGGACATCCATATGACAAGAACAACAATGTCTGGATTGTAGACAGTGGATGCTCCAGGCACATGATAGGGAATAGATCTCTCGTTCAACAGTTTCAACACTATGATGGAGGTCCTGTCCAATTTGGAGGTGAGGCTGGAGGATATATTTCTGGCAAAGGGAGTATATCCAATGGTATGTTAAAAGTTGACAAAGTTAACTTTGTCAAACAGCTTGAACACAATCTGTTAAGTGTTTCTCAGTTCTATGATCAAAAGCACCAGATGCTTTTCACAGAGCATGAATGCATTATCCTCAAACCACGGATGACAATTCCTCTAGAATTGGTGCTTCTTAGATCTCCCGGGAAAGGGGATATGTACAAGCTGGACATGAACAATGCTTCCCCAATGGGTGAATTATCATGCTTTCTTTCCAAAGCTGATGGTGATGAGTCAACACTTTGGCATAAACGCATGTGTCACGTAAATTTTTAGACAATTAATAAATTGGTTAAAAATAACTTGGTACATGGTTTTCCTAAAAAGAAATTTTTTTACAAAGACAACTGTGTTGCATGCCTGAAAGGGAAGCAACACAGGACCTCTCACAAATCCAAAAGTGTTAACTCCATCACTACTCCATTACACTTATTGCACATGGATATTTTTGGTCCCACAAGTATAATAAGCATTGGAAGCAAACTATACTGCTTTGTGAAGTTGATGATTTTACAACATTTACATGGGTATTCTTTTTAAGAACTAAAGATGAAACTGCTAAAACATTAAAATCTTTTATTCTTAAAATAGAAAATCAAATTGATCACAAGGTTAAGATTATTAGAAGTGATCAAGGGACTGAGTTTAAGAACTTTGTTCTTGACTCATTCTGTAACTCAAAAGGGATTGCCAGACAATATAGTGCTCCCAGAACTCCTCAACAAAATGGTGTTGCTGAGAGGAGGAACATGACACTTATTGAGGTTGCTCAAACTATGTTAGCTGATTCCAAACTACCTCTAACATTCTGGGCAGAGGCTATCAGCACAGCATGCTATGTGCAGAATAAAGTTCTTGTAGTTAAGCCACATGGAAAAACCCCTTATAAGCTATGGAAAAAGAGGCCACCGTTCATTGGCTTTCTGAGGTCCTTTGGCAGCAGGTGTACCATACTTAACACAAAGGACAATTTAGCAAAATTTGTTGAGAATTGGAAGATGCTATCTTTATTAGATACTCTTCTAGCTCCAAAGCTTACAGAGTATACAACATTAAGAATCAACAATTTGAGGAGTCATCCAATATAGTTGTTAATGAGCACACTCCTTGTGTTAGGAGGAATGGCCCTGATAATATCTTTGATTTTGAATTGTTTTCAAACTATTCTAAACCTTCTTGTAAGAATGTTTCAGTTGGAACAGGTGCTCAAAATGATGCTGATGTTGCTGTTGATGATCAACTGTTTAAGCTACCCAGACCTCATCCAAGTTCTCCAAGAGCTACAACAAATCAAGTTCCCACTATTCACAGATCAGATATTATATCCATATCAAGGAATAGTGAAGCTTTAACTAGTGAATCACCTGCTTAGCCTTAAAACTCATCAGGCGATCCTACACAACACTTGGCTGATGGATGTAGCATCTTGAAGGAGCAGGCAACTTATTGGACCAAAAGAACCAATGAGCCTGATCAGAAAAAACTCTAAGTCCCACAGACATTACAACTGCAGAAGAAGATCACAACAGCTGAAGACATCAGCTGATTACAAGGTCTGAAGACAAAGTCTGAAGACAAGATCTAAAGATTTCTACTGAAGACAAAGTCTGAAAGTAAAGTACTGAAGACAAAGTCTGAAAGTGAAATACTGAAGACAAAGTCTGAAGTTATCAGCTGAAGACAACGTTTGAAATAAAAATCTGAAGAACAAAGACTGAAGACAAAGACTGAAGACCAGAGTGATCAGTAGTTGTCACAACAGCTGAAGTCATTAACTTCAGTAGTTGTGATGGTTTTCCTTTTCAGTACTTGTAATTTACCTTTCAGTAGTTTATAGTTTCAGTAGTTTTAGTTCAGCAGTTTTATGTTGTTGTACTTAGCATTCTCTGAGATGTGATCAGTTATTGAGAACATTCACAGTAGTTTGCATAGTTTCAGTTGTTTGTATAATTCTGTTAGATGTCACTATCAAGTCACATCAGTAGACGTCACATTCCTTATATAATGAATGTTGACCTAATTGTAAGGTGTGACTTTCAGCCACCACAAAAGCATTTGAATGAAATATTCCTTTTGTAGAATTCTCTCTCTCTCTATAACTGTGTACTATTCCATTGAATATCAATTGAGTTCTTGCTAAATTGTCTAATTCATTGTTCGAATTCCGCTGCAATCTACTCTAATTGATCAAACTTAAATCACTGATCCTAACAAATGGTATTAGAGCAGGTTAATCATTGATCGATCTAACAATTGATCATTGAGATTGCTATTTCGATATCTAAGTTTGATCAGATTAGCATATTGCAAGAATTGGTTATAGAGATTGAATTTCTGCTGCTTTCGGTTATTTGCTTTGAGATTCCTCTTGGTTCGTATTGATTTTGTTGTGTTTTGCGCTAAATCAGTTAAAACTTAATTGAATTTGATTGAATCTAAGAATGACTACTCCTTCTAATGACCCTCACAATACTGGCTCCTCAACCAAGCCTCTGATGCTGGTTAGGACTGAGTATAATAGATGGCAACGACGAATGCTCCATCACCTGTCTGTTAATAGTTCAGGTTGTTGGACATCTGTGGTACATGGTCCACACAAGCCTATGGTGAACAATCCGGAAACCAACCAAATGGTTCCGAAGAAGAAGGAACAATACTCAGATGAGGATCAAAAACTGTTTGAGATTGATGCTAAAGCCCATGGAAATTCTGGCCATGTCACTGCCGAATGAAATCTATTCTGGGCTTATGCATCATGAAACTCCTCATGACCTCTGGAATGCATTGAAAGAACAATTCGATGGAAAAGATGAGGTCTTAGCAAACAATAGAGAAATCCTTGCCCAACAATATGAGACATTCTCTCATAGGAAGGGTGAGACACTGACTCAATAGTTTGAGCGTTTTCCTGTTTGATCTCTGAGCTGAAAATGGTCAAACATGAATACACTAATAGCCAGATGAGCAACAGATTCCTCAGATCACTGCCTGAGAGATGGGACACATATACCATTGTCCTACGCTCCAGTGCAAATCTGGATAGCCTATCTCTCACCCAACTCCATGGGAAACTGCTTACATTTGAAAGAGAGATAGAGCAGAAAAGGAAACTGGCATCATCAAGAAAGCTCACTGATGACTTTGTACCAGGGAACACTACCTTGGTTAGTCATGAGTCAGAATATGCTGCATTAGAAAGCCATTATGATGAGCATATAGATTTCTCTTCAAACGGTTCTGATCATGCATTTGTTAGTGTTGATAGTCTGTCAGGCTGTATTAGTGATAATTTGTGCTTCATTATGGATGATTTGAAAGGTATTGCTGATGATGACTTAGAAGAGATAGATATTTTGAGCCAAATGGCCTTGATTAATATCAGATCTCAAAAGTTCTACAAGAGAACTGGTAGCAAATTTCCAGGACTCTCTGGCAAAACCAAAGTTGGTTTTGACATGAGTAAGTTAAGGTGTCACAAATGCCATAGGCTTGGGCACTTTGCAAGAGAGTGTAGATCAACTGGATCTAACTCCTCTGCACCCTTTGTGACTTTTCCAAGCAATAGTTCACAAAACAGAGGGCAACATCCTGCTAGCTCTGGTCATCACTCCCAACCTCTATCTCCTGCATATTTTGTCCCTCAGGGTCCAATGCCATATCCATATCCCTGCTATTACATGCCACAGCCAAATGAAGTTCAAGTTCCTATTGCACAACAACCTCAAGCCTTACCTGAGCCTCAACCATCTCAACCATCTCAATCACAATCTCATCATAGCTTTTTCACCCCTGGTGCTATTGACTGGAGCAGTTTACCAGATGATCTTTCTGGTAATGAGCAATTATTTGCTAGTGATGGTCAACATGGTGGTGAACATCCTTTTGGGAATCTTGCTCTCATGGCCCTGGAGTCTACTGAGGGTTCATGCTCCAATGCATCTTCATCACAGGTAACCCAGGTATCCTCTGAGGCTAAGGCCAAGCTATGTTCTGAATCTTGCATAGCTGCATTTATCTCTATTAGAGAGGCAAATATAGCTTTAATAAATCAAAATCTTGAGCTTGAGCAAACTCTTTCCAAAAGAAAAGCTAAGTATGAGTCTGTCCTTAAAGATAAAGATGATGAGATTTATAAGCTTAAATGTCAATTAAATGATGAAAAGGCTAAGCTTGAGGTCATTCTTGAGAACCACAGAGATCTCAAAGAAACACTTGCAGCTACCCAGGTTGAGTGTGACCGCTGGGTATCATCTTGTAAGGGATTTGAAATGCTTCTCAGCAAGCAAACAGCTTCAAATGTGAAGTTTGGAATAGGTTACAATCACATTGCACCACCTACAGATTTTACTCCAAAATCAATAGTAAAACCTAAAGGTGAAAGTAATTTCCAAACCACATCATCATGTGTATCATCCTCAAGAGATTACCCAAAATCAGAAGATGAAATCAGTGTTGATACCTCAGCAAATCAATTGCCTGATGTGTTAACTACTAATAAGCACATGAAGCTGAGTCCTTCACATGTTGTCGCTCAAAGTACCTCAAGTACTGAAGGGCAAGTAACAACATCTGAAAAGCATTTCAAATCAACTGAAACGAAAGGATTAATAACTGCTGAGGAATCTATCATACGGTCTTTCAGGACGGATAGAGAACAACTGAAGAACAAGTCTTCAGTTGTTACAGATCCTTCTGTACTTAACACAAGTACTGAAAGGAGGAAAGTACTGAAGATCACACCTTCAGTAGTTTCCACTTCAGCAGTTGATCAATCCAAGATAAAGAACAAGCCATGTGACATATATGGTAAGTTCAATCATCTTTCTGATGAATGTTGGTACAAAAAGGGTTCCAAACTCAATAGAGATAAGCTCATTAAAATGCAGATGGATCAAATGAAAAATGAGTTTGAGACCAAGTTTGTACCACAGTCATCCCAAAGTGATAAACCCAAGGCTTCACCCAAATCCAAAAAGAAGGATAGGGTTTATCATAAAACAGCTGATAGTGTTCCTCATCATAAAAATCAGACTAAGTCTATGAATTTCAAGGAGGAAATGGTGGGCCACAAGAACTCATCAAAAACAATTACTGATGTGTCATAAGAGTTGAAAGCTTTAGCTACAAATCAGACACAACTTGTTATGATGGTTCAGCATTTGTTGAGGAGAGTTAACCAACTAGATGCACCTATGATCAAACCACTGAAAAGGTATTCAAGCCCAAATCCAAGGATTCCATTTCAGCACCATCTCCACCTTCGTCAGCTGTTAATCATGAGAAACAAGTTATGGTTAAATCTGTTGATGAAAACAGACCCAAAACCAAAAGGTTTGGGTCTCAAAACCTAACTAGTTCCTTGTGATGAATGCAAGGTTCTTCAGCATGCCAAAGAAGCATCTGGTATGTAGACAATGGAGGATCTATGCATATGACAGGGAGCAGTTCTCTTCTTAATGACTACTCTCAAGGAAAGAAGGGATTTGTTTCATTTGGAAATGATGCTAAGGGTTACATCATCGGGAAAGGATGTGTCTAATGGAGAAATCAGAATTGATGATGATAACCATGTGGAGAATCTCAAGACACAACTGTTTTCTATCCTTTTCTCTCTCAACAATGGCGACCATGAAACTCAAACCCAGACACAACTGTGTTGCCTACCTCTCGAAATCGACCTTTTGGAACAAATTTGATAATGCCATCGACCTTATGGTGGATTCCCAATACAGAACCGCCTTTCTTTTGAATCCTACCATATACCCCGATTCCTTAAATGAATTCTGGACCAACGTCTCTGTAACAACTGGTGAAAATGATATCCAAATCACTCTCCAGTCGTTGGTCAACCAAAAACAGGTGGTTATCACCCCTGACATCATTTGCAAAACCCTAAATTTGCATGATGCCACCTATATTATAGAATACCCGAAAGGTACCATTGATATGTCTTTCATCAACAATGGGTATGAAGGAGACTTAAGTGCTACAACCATTCTCAAAAAGCACTTCCATGATGCTGAAAGACTTATCTTCCACATGGTGAATGTCTGCCTTGCTTCAAAGACATCTTCATGGGATCAGATGTCCTCACGATGGCAACAGGTATTGTACTCTATCTTTGAACGACAAACTCTAAATTTTTCTGAGATAGTGTTTATGGAACTTAAGGATCTGGCTCAGAAACCTATGACAAACAGATGGCTACTATATCCTAGGTTTTTGATGGCCATCTCCAGCTGTCTTAGCTGAGGTATACTCCAGACATAACTCTGACCCTACTCTCAAAGGGGCTGCCCGGCTGCTTAAACCCAAGCAGAGGGAACCCACAGCCTCCACCTCCAGATCCAAAGTCCCCACCAAACCCAAACCCCAAAAGCCCAAAAAGGCTACTCAGGGAGATGAGTCCCCTGAGGATGCCCCTGTACCACCAATACAGGAAACACATACTAGTTCTAACCCCCCAGTCATGTCAGAGACTCAACCAGCTGAAACCGCACAGGTATCCTCTCCACAGGATCCTGTTGTAACGAAATTTGGGGATACCACATTACTGGAACCTATCTCACTTGAGAAGGTTACCATTGAAGAGCATCTCTCACCTCGGGTGCAATCTGCTTCTGACCAATCTCCAAATGCAACCGCCCCTCAAAGCCCAACCCTTATAGTTGCTAAAGTGCTGAGTCAGTTGCATTCCTCACCCCCTCCCCAGAAATCAATTAACACTAGAATACCTCAACGATTGAGGGGGAGGACCAAAATGCTGCTGATAACCCACAGCACAGGGGTTATAATGTTCAATCTCCGAGTGTAGAAGAGGAGGTTAGAACATCTGGTGAGGCTGCCACTTCTACTAATTCAGCAAATGAACAGGATGAAGTTGGTAACATATATAAGACCTCACCAGAGGCAACTGCCAATGAAGGACAAAGTCCAGAGGTAGGAAGTCCCCAGTACCAAGACCAAGGGGCACATGCATATACTGACCTACACTCAGGGCATGTACATCATGATTTAATCAGGAGGTCAGATGATTCAGCATAGACTGATGATGACCTGGGCTTTTTCTTTGATGTCTTAGCACATAACACAATCCTAGAGACTGAGGTGAGCAGACTCAAAGAACTGCTAGCCAAAATGTCTCAGGATAAAAGTCCATCTGCCCCAATAAACCCACAGATGGCACCTTCATTTGAAGGTTCACCAAACACACAACCAATAAACTTAACTAAGCCACCAGCCACTGCTTTTGGCGCCACCTCTCAGGGACAAAACCCCTCTGAGTAGATGGTTGCAACCTTTCAAAGCTCCTTACCTCTAATCACTCCCATCATCACTGAGATAGTATATAAAGCTGTTGATGAGAGGATCTCCTCAAATCTCCAAACACTCGTTGATGATGTTGTTCACAAGTCACTTTCTGCCTTTCAAGCCCCTGATCCCAATGCACCCAAAAAGGGGGACTACTAAGTCTAAGGTAGTGAAAGAAAGGAAAAGGAAGAGAGTAGAAGATGAGAAAGAACCAGAAAAAGAAAAGGAGTTGGAGAAAGAACAAGAACTGATCTCAAAGAAACAGCTGATCACAGTGCAAGAGCTGAGCCCAGACAAAGAGCAGAAAGATCAGCTGATCACTTACAAAAGGAAGAGAAGTGCTGAGTCAAAGTTTGATGGAGAAAATTCTTTAGAAGATCTAGTCAAAGAAGCTGATGAAGCTCACAACAGATCTATGGACAAAATAATAGATCAGCTCTTCAGACAGGGTCATGACACAGCCACCTTAGATGTTGAGATCAGAAGGCTGGAGATAAATGAAATTCAAACAAGATGGGCTAGCTACAGTATGATGGATAGGGAAAGGTTGGAGATTATGATCAGGTTTATTGCCAAATATCTAGGAAGATCATTGATAGAGATGAAGTCTTGGTGCAGAGACAGTATCTTGGAAATAACCAAGAAAATTTGTTCTGCTGGAAGCTACAACAAAGGGTTGATCATCGAAGCACTGGATGAAGCAAGTGCTGGGAAGAGAACTGAGATGGCAAAGCTCTCAAAAGCCAAACTCACCACTAAATTGCTAGATCAGCCTTCTCATACTCCCACTCAAAAACAACCCTCAAAGCAATCATCTCAAATCAAAACCACCCACAACTCTCAAAACCACTAAATTGCTAGATCAGCCAATTCTATCCCTAAACCAAAACCACCCACAACTCAACCCACAAAACCAATTCCATTACCCCAAAAACCATCTCAAATCACACCCAGTGATACACCCAGAAGGAGGAGAAGGGTGTTGAGGGTAGAAGAAGAAGAAGAAGAGGATGAGAATGAAGATAGTCTGCCAATCTCTGATGTTCTCAAACTTAAAACACCTGAGCCCAAAAGTCAACAGATGATCACACCTGACTTGCAAATGCAAATAGTGAAAGTGAAGATTGAAGAAGTAGAACAGCAGAAGCAGCATGATGAGCAATTTCTGAAAATGGTTGACAAGGACTTCCCTCAGTCCTCATCTATTCAAGAAATGAAGAAACAAGCTCTGAGGCTGTACACTCTTAGGCATACATTCCAACATCAAAGAGAAAGAGTGAGGATTTGGCCAGACCCCAGGGTAAGTTCCAGAATACACAAGAAGAACATACCAAGTAGATATCATGGCCAAGTGAAAAAGACTTTGAATGATGCAATTATGTTGGCTATGGTAGTCTCACCCTGGGAGATTATAGAAGAAGTCAAGAGAGCACACAACTCAAAGACAACCCCTCAATCTCTACTTGAGAACAAAATGATCAAGAAGGGGCTGTTATACAAAAGACTTGAAGATCTACAAAAGAGTGAACTCTAGTTGTTGCTAGAAGGCTCTCATCCAGATGAATTCGCATACAGAGAGATCACAACTGTTGAGTTGAAGAATGGGAAGACAGTAAGATATCTGTCTGAATATTATGGCCCTGAGTTCTTCTTTGAGGGAGAAGCAGAAGAACTCACCAAGGAGGAACAAGTTGTTCTCCTTGAGGCCTATGCAAGAGAGTCTTACAGACTCATCAATAGGAATTAGGTTTCATGGTTGCGACAAGACTCTGTGTCCAGTTTCCCCAAGACAGAGTTCCCTTCCACACTTAGCCAATCAAAAGATCAGAAACCTTTTCCTGGCCTGTGCTTACATGATTACCTCTGAAGCTGATCAAGAGGGTGTTTCTGGCAAAGAATAAGTGGGATCATCAATAAACTTAGAGGTTTTGGCTGCATTGGTTCAGGGGGAGTTTGTTGGACCAAAAGAACCAATGAGCCTGATCAGAAAAACCTCTAAGTCCCACAGACATTACAACTACTGAAGAAGATCACAACAGCTGAAGACATCAGCTGATTACAAGGTCTGAAGACAAAGTTTGAAGACAAAGTCTGAAGACAAGATCTGAAGATTTCTACTGAAGACAAAGTCTGAAAGTAAAGTACTGAAGACAAAGTCTGAAAGTGAAGTACTGAAGACAAAGTCTGAAGCTATCAGCTGTAGACAACGTTTGAAATAAAAATCTGAAGAACAAAGACTGAAGACCAGAGTGATCAGTAGTTGTCACAACAGCTGAAGTCATTAACTTCAGTAGTTGTGATGGTTTTCCTTTTCAGTACTTGTAATTTACCTTTCAGTAGTTTATAGTTTCTGTAGTTTTAGTTCAATAGTTTTATGTTCTTATACTTAGCATTCTCTGAGATGTGATCAGTTGTTGAGAACATTCTCAGTAGTTTGCATAGTTTCAGTTGTTTGTATAATTTTGTTAGATGTCATTATCAATTGACATCAGCAGACGTCACATTCCTTATATAAGTAATGTTGACCTAATTGTAAGGTGTGACTTTCAGCCACCACGAAAGCATTTGAATGAAATATTCCTTTTGCGGAATTCTCTCTCTCTCTATAACCGTGTACTATTCCATTGAATATCAATTGAGTTCTTGCTAAATTGTCTAATTCATTGTTCGAATTCCGCTGCAATCTACTCTAATTGATCAAACTTAAATCACTAATCCTAACACAATTGTTGATGCTACTCTACAGCCACCGTTGATGATGTTTCTCATTCACCCAATCAGTCCTTATTGAATGACTTTGAAACAACAGCTGGACAAAGTGTTCTAATTCCTGAGCAGAATATGTCCAACCTGGATCTATCTCTGTAACTAGAAGTGATTCGTCATCTTAGGACTCATAACATTCATCCAACTCAGAACATCATTGGGGATTGTGTGATCCTGGTATGGACGGGAACAATGAGCATGGATCATAGGATTCATATTGATAGTAACAAAACTTGAATGAGTAGATGCTAAAAGATAATAATGATGAACATGATGAAGAACACAAACGTATTTAATGTTTGATGTTTATTCATATGTTGTTGAAATCATCATCCATGAAGGATAATGATATGATGTTGTTGGTGATGGACCTAATTCACCCTAACAAGTGGTGAATTATTCACCCTTTACATTGATAATATATGTTAATATATATACTAGTCTAGCAATTACAATAATTACAAAATAAACTCTAGACTAATATTTTTGTTGTTTTTGTTCTTCAAGACTTCAATTTAATAATATTGGAAATCTTTGTTGGATTCTATGTGCCCAAGACACATAGAATATTGATGCGGTTAGTACGTTATGATCCAAGTCGGGTTATACCCAATAACAAGCTTAGCAAACACCAATTAATATTCAATTGATGATATGATCATGTAATTTAATAATAACACCAAATTTAGAAAATGGGTTTTCTAAATAAGTTGCATGAGAGATGGAACAACTTGTTAGGATATTTTGTTCAAGAATATTACTTAACGTTATTTAAGTTAGTTAGATAACATTAACTAATTAAAAGTGTGTATAAGTTATACAACTAAATGTTAATTGTATAAACTTGCAAGGGACTAATCTATAAAGTTTGTTTAGTGAAATTTTAAGAGGGAACTTTTGGTCTAATGAATTTGGCCGCCCAAACCCTCTCCAATGAGAGGGTTTTCACCTTCTTGAACACTAATCACTTATGATCTGGTCTAACACACTACCACATCATCTCACACACACATGCAAAAGTGATTTTCAAAGTCCTTTCACTCCCAAAAGGGTTCTCGGTTTTTTTCAGCTGATTGAGTGGATTTGGAATCACTCTTGGTGTTAATCTCCCTAACAAGAAGAGTGTTTGCACACTGCTTGGGGTATACTAGCTTGAGGACCTCCTCTTCTTGGAGTCTTGGCCGAGTTTGACATCTCCATCTTTAACAAATCCATGTTTTTGGCAGCCCTTTTGGGAGTATTGTTCTCAACTGCTGAAAGATAGTTTTGGCAGCTTGTTAATGGCTGTCTACTATGCTTGTTTTACGTGTTCATAGCTTGCTTATTCACATATTTAGATCCTTTGATTTTGGGTTTGCTTTTTACATTCAAATGGTCACCTAAAGAACATTATTTTCAGCTTATAAGTAAGTCAATAATATGTTGTTATTCCGCTGTGTTTTCAGTAAGTTTAATGGGTTAAACTTAGTTTTATGTTCAAGCAAACCCTACAATGGCATCAAGAGCCGGTTATGTGGATAACTTGCTTGTTCTTATTCTTTAAAATCGGTTTTAGAAGATTATTATCAACCTATTAGAGGCTGATTTTGGCTGAATTTGTAAACCCCAAGTCTTTCATAGTTATATCTTCATGCTTATGATTAAACTTTGAAAGATGGAAATGTCAATTGGTTGATAATTTTGGATGTTGTTTATTTGGACAAACAAACCCAAATTTTCAGTTTATGTTGGCTGAAAATTTTGGGTTTGATGGGGTTTATTTAGTTTGTTGAATGATGTTTATGATTGTTCTCTTGTTAGTGCATAACCTAGCTTTTGGCCTTGTGTTGTTTGGATGATTGGAATGGTTGTTTTATTCATTCAATTGGGTTGTAATATTCATCTTTATTATTTGGTTGTAATTATTTATTCATTTGGTTATGTAATTAATAGATTAGGTGCATTTCTTTTATTAGAAAAATGTATTAGGATACAATTTTGTAATAGGAAGATGCACAAGATCAAGACCCAAAGATGGACATCAAAGACATGGAACTTGAAGCATATGGATGCAAGTTCAAGTGGGGGCCTATGATGACCTCAATTTTGTGTTGATTTCAACCCTTAGGAAAGACCTAATGATCACACTTGTGATGGCAAACAAGTGTGGTCACAATAGTAGCTATGGTTATGCACATTATGGTTGTTTATGTTTATGCTTGTTTGTATGTTTGTTATTTGATTGTATGGTTGATATCTTGATATGCATTACAAACTTATTAACAAACTTAACAAGCTACAAAAGTGATGGTTCTTATCATTAAAAGGTAATAAAATGTTATTAAAATGATTTAATGATTTTAAGGATTAAAAATTGGTTTTAATCAAAGGACCATAGGGTACCTTGTATTTGAAAGCATGCAAATACAAGTACATAGAGTTTTCTAAAACTAAAATTTTGAAATCTCTAAACATTTGAAAACAAGATCAACACCGTCCTTTTACATAGCACTTGAGTCACTTGGGAACTCTTAGTGGGATAAAGGTCACCTAACCACTTTGAAGGAACTTATGACTTAAGGTGAGAATGCCATATTCGTGGGATAAAGGTCACCTAACCACTCATTTTGGCAAACTCACATGTGTGTGTAAGTAGGATGTCTTGATTTGCGAACCATGTTAAATGGATCACCTACAATATGGTTTCCAAATGGTATTGATGGGATTAACATGCCGACTTTACATACGATGTTTAAAGTCGATCCCATACCTCTAGAAGTTGTAAATGGTTGCAACCGTCAATCGTTGACCACCTTATTAATTTAAATCGTGGGATAAAGGTCACCTAACCACACTTTAAATGTAATGTTGGGTTCTAGACTTTAATATAAAAATTGACCTTAAAAGACATTAATTATTAAAATTGCAATATCGAAAATACTAAAATAGATCTTTGTTAATTTTGTAGATGGCCACCAACAATGAAAATCACGATAACTCATCCGCGTCAAACCAATCATTACGAGCGATCCACCAAAAGGAACGTCTAAATCATAACAACTTTATTGATTGGTATCGAAACTTGAGAATCGTTCTCAAGCAAGAGAGAAGATCATATGTTTTAGACGACCCTATCCCCGATCAACCTACTGAGGATGACGAGGAGGCCTACCACGATTGGCTCAAGTACACTGAGGACTCTGTCCAAGTGTCTTGTCTCATGCTAGCGAGCATGACTCCGGATCTCCAAAAGGAGTATGAACATCACGGAGCATATGACATGATGACCCAGCTGAAGGAAACGTTCCAAACGCAAGCAAGGGTTGAGCGCTTCGAAACAGTTCGAGCACTCCATGCATGTCGTATGGACGACAACCAATCTGTTTCATCTTATGTACTTAAGATGAAAAGTCATATTAACCACCTCGAGAGGCTTAATTGTCCCGTCTCGAAGGAATTGGCCACGGATTTGATCCTCAATGGCCTTACCAAGAAGTTTGAGACATTTGTGTTGAATTACAACATGAATGCTTGGGACAAAAGCATTGGTGAGCTTCACTCAATGCTAAAAACGGCCGAGGCGGCCATGGGTAAAAGGGTTTTACCCGTTCTCACCATCAATGAAGGAGGGAACAAGAAAAGGCCTCATCCCGCACCCAAGGCAAAGGTTGCCAAGGGTAAGGGACCCGTTTGGGGAAAAGGGAAAGGGGTGGCAAGGGTGCCACCCAAACCACAAGAGAAGAAGCAAAAGGTTGCTACCAATTACCCATGCTTCAAATGTGGGGAGATTGGACATTGGGCAAGAAATTGTCCTGTTCATCTCCAAGAGTTGAAAGCCAAGAGGGATGCCGGGCAGACCTCAGGTACAACATACATGATTCATATTGATCTTAATGTTACATCTTCAAACACATGGGTATTAGATACCGGATGTGGAACTCATATTTGCAATTTGTTGCAGGGGTTCAAAAGAAGTAGGGACTTCAATCAAGGGGATGTTAGCCTCTTCATGGGCAATGGAACCAAAGTCCAAGTTGAAGCTCGTGGGGACTACACATTAAAACTTCCAAATGGCTTGGATGTTATTTTGAAGAATATTTTGTATGCTCCTAGTTTGACTAGGAACATTATTTCTGTATCCCAATTAAAACTTTATGATTATGTATTATCTTTTATTGAAAATGATATTCATGTTTCTTTAATGATATGTTCTATTTTAAAGCTATACCCATTAATGGTATTTATGAATTGGTTCATGAAAATACTTTAAATAGTTCATTGTACCAAACTAGCACCAAGAAACTCAAGTTGGATTTGAGTGATACCTATCTTTGGCATTGTCGTCTTGGTCATATAAACAAGAAACATATACAAACACTACAAAAGAATAGTCTTTTATAAACAAATGAATATGATTCATTTGATGTGTGTGAATCTTGTTTACAAGGTAAAATGACTAAGGCACCCTTTAGTGGATCTAACGAAAGGGCAAAATATTTATTAGGAATCATACATTCGGATGTATGTGGTCCTTTTAAACCAATGACTAGGAATGGTGAAAGATACTTCATTACCTTTACCAACGATTATAGTCGCTATGGGTATGTGTACTTATTAAGGCACAAAGATGAAGCTTTTGAAATGTTCAAAATCTTCAAGAATGAAGTAGAAAATCAACTCAACAAGTCGATTAAAGTTCTCCGCACCGATAGAGGAGGTGAATACCTAGTGATGCTTTTCAAGACCATCTTAGGAGTTGTGGGATTGTCTCACAACTCACTCCACCTGGAACACCACAACACAATGGTGTGTCTGAGAGGAGGAATCGAACCTTATTGGATATGGTCCGATCTATGATGGCTAGAAGCACATTACCTCTATCATTTTGGGGTTCGCTTTGCTCTCCGTGGCCCGTATTCTAAATATGGCCCCAACCAAAAAGGTGGAAAGGACACCTTTTGAGATATGGCATGGAAGAGTTCCATCCCTATCATACTTAAGGGTCTGGGGTTGTGAGGCTTATGTTAAGACTCCCACCCCAAACAAATTGGAAGTCCGATCCACCAAGTGTATCTTTGTTGGATACCCTAGAGATTCTATGGGATATTATTTCTGTGATCCACTGGAACAAAAGGTGTTTGTTGCCAGAAAGGGTGAGTTCTTAGAAGCAAAGTTCCTTATGGAAGGAACTAGCAGTAGAACAGTGAATCTTGAGGAGGATCAAGAACCACAACCCGATGCACGTTTGGTTGAAGTTAGCACTCAACATGAGGATGTTGAAGTTGATCAAGTAGTTGATCAATACACACAAAATGTTCGTAGAAGTGGTAGAACTAGTAATCCACCTGAAAGATACAGATTTTTCATGGATGGATGCTATGTGATAGATTCAGATGAACCAACCACATACCATGATGCAGTGTCCAATTTGGATTGTGACAAATGGCTTGAGGCCATGAACGTTGAGATGCAATCCATGTATGACAATCAAGTTTGGGAACTTGTTATACCACCTCTTAATTCCAAGGTAGTTGGAAATAAGTGGGTTTTCAAGAAGAAAACCGATATGCATGGAAACTTGGATACTTATAAAGCTAGACTTGTAGCAAAGGGTTTCACTCAAACACAAGGAGTTGATTATGATGAAACCTTCTCACCTGTTGCGATGCTAAAGTCTATAAGGATATTGTTTGCCATAGCTGCTCATTATGATTATGAGATTTGGCAAATGGATGTCAAAACCGCTTTCCTAAATGGATATGTTGAGGAAGATGTTTATATGGTTCAGCCTGAAGGTTTTGTCGATCCAAAACATCCTAATAAAATATGCAAGTTAAAGAAATCAATCTATGGATTGAAACAAGCATCGAGAAGCTGGAATCATCGTTTTGATGAGGAGGTAAAGAAATTTGGCTTCATCAAAAACGTTGATGAGGCTTGTGTGTATAAGAAGGCTAGTGGGAGCACAATAACTTTCCTAGTATTGTATGTTGATGACATACTACTATTTGGAAATGACATTCCAGCCCTGGAAGGTGTAAAAACCTGGCTTGGAAGTTGTTTTTCCATCAAGGATCTTGGTGAAGCTGCCTATATTCTGGGAATAAAGATCTATAGGGATAGATCAAGGCGGTTGATTGGTTTAAATCAAAGTGCGTATATTGATAAAATCTTGAAAAGGTTCAAGATGGAGAACTCTATGAAAGGTACCATACCTATTCAAAGAGGAACGATATTGAGTACGACTCAATGTCCTAGCTCAAAGGATGAGCAAGATAAAATGAGGCAATCCCATACGCATCTGCTATTGGATCCATCATGTATGCGATGATATGCACTCGACCGGACGTGTCATGCGCCTTAAGCATGACAAGCCGTTACCAGCAAAATCCTGGAAACAGTCATTGGATGGCTCTTAAGAACATACTTAAGTACCTAAGGAGGACAAAAGATATGTTCTTAATCTATGGATCTGGTGATGAGGAACTCGTTGTAAAAGGTTACACGGATGCGAGTTTCCAAACCGATCGTGATGATTCTCGATCACAATCGGGATATATTTTCATTCTGAATGGAGGTGCGGTCTTATGGAAAAGCTCCAAACAGGATGTGGTGGCTCTATCAACTACAGAATCAGAATACGTCGCCGCCTCATTGGCAGCTCAAGAAGCTGCATGGTTAAAGAAATTCATTGCCGATTTGGGGGTTGTCCCTTCCATTCAGGACCCCCTAGAGATCTTTTGTGACAACGAGGGTGCGATTGCTCAAATCAAGGAACCTCGTGCTCACCAAAAGACTAGGCACATTGAGCGGAGATTCAACTACATACGAGATGAAGTTGAAAAAGGAAAGATATGTATTCGCAAAGTTCACACAGATCAGAACATTGCGAATCCTCTCACGAAGCTCCTTGAAAAGGCAAAGCATGAAGGTCATACTTGTGCCATGGGACTTCGATATTCTAGTGATTGGATTTGATCTGTAAATGTTGTATTTGGATATGTGGAACTTTTTATTATTTGAATAAAATTATTTGGTTATAATGTTTCAATTAATGTTCCAATTTAGCATGTTTAATCCATGAGTAAATTGTTTAATCTAAATGTCCGTAGTCGTTCATACTTGTGGGAAAAAGTGTGAGGGTAAGATTATTATGAACTTGGATTGGTTGATATTCATAAGGATGAATATAGAGCAATGGGTTGCTACCAAGGTTCATAGATATTTGTCGGATGCAAATATTGGACAGGCCCGCATCTCAAATTTTTCTTCATGGAATCTTATTGATTGATCATAAGTAAATTTGAGTAAAGGCGAATATCATTTGGTATCCTCCGACCTGAGATACATATTGGGTTTTGATATTCACCAAGTATTATGCCTTGAGCTGATTCTTCACTGCCTTGAAATAATGGACAGTACATAAGGGTATGTTCAGGTATGATACGAGGTGTTTGTGAGAAACGTATGTAGTCAAGATGGAATTTGTTCCTCTTATTCATTGAGAGTTAGATGTCTAAGGCTTGATTAAGTTAAATCAACAAGGAATGGTCATTCTGTGTCCTTGGATTTAACATGACATCTGAAACAAAAGGATAGATGACCTAAATCTTTTCAACAAGGGTACTTGAAAGGGATGATGTTATTGAATGGCTATAAGTCATGCGTATTAAGGGTAGTAAACCGTTGTTAGGCGGTATTTACTGTTTGCATCAATCTTCTATGAATCTTGAGCAAGTGGGAGATTGTTGGATTCTATGTGCCCAAGACACATAGAATATTGATGCGGTTAGTACGTTATGATCCAAGTCGGGTTATACCCAATAACAAGCTTAGCAAACACCAATTAATATTCAATTGATGATATGATCATGTAATTGAATAATAACACCAAATTTAGAAAATGGGTTTTCTAAATAAGTTGCATGAGAGATGGAACAACTTGTTAGGATATTTTGTTCAAGAATATTACTTAATGTTATTTAAGTTAGTTAGATAACATTAACTAATTAAAAGTGTGTATAAGTTATACAACTAAATGTTAATTGTATAAACTTGCAATGGACTAATCTATAAAGTTTGTTTAGTGAAATTTTAAGAGGGAACTTTTGGTCTAATGAATTTGGCCGCCCAAACCCTCTCCAATGAGAGGGTTTTCACCTTCTTGAACACTAATCACTTATGAGCTGGTCTAACACACTACCACATCATCTCTCACACACATGCAAAAGTGATTTTCAAAGTCCTTTCACTCCCAAAAGGGTTCTCGGTTTTTTTCAGCTGATTGAGTGGATTTGAAATCACTCTTAGTGTTAATCTCCCTAACAAGAAGAGTGTTTGCACATTGCTTGGGGTATACTAGCTTGAGGACCTCCTCTTCTTGGAGTCTTGGCCGAGTTTGACATCTCCATCTTTAACAAATCCACGTTTTTGGCAGCCCTTTTGGAAGTATTGTTCTCAACTGCTGAAAGGTAGTTTTGCCAGCTTGTTAATGGCTGTCTATTATGCTTGTTTTATGTGTTCATAGCTTGCTTGTTCACATATTTAGATCCTTTAATTTTGGGTTTGCTTTTTACATTCAAATGGTCACCTAAAGAACATTATTTTCAGCTTATAAGTAAGTCAATAATATGTTGTTATTCCGCTGCATTTTCAGTAAGTTTAATGGTTAAACTTAGTTTTATGTTCAAGCAAACCCTACAATCTTTATTTCTTCAAAGGTAGAATACCCAATAATACTCCCCCTAAATTGTAGATTTCTGGCGTGAATTAAAGCTTGATCTTGTTATTGTTGAATAGTTGTCCAAAGTCAAGAATGTTGTTGTTGATGCGGAAGCGAGATCTTCAAAACTTTAGAACAACCAATTTTTGTTTTTGATTTGTGGTTTTAGCTTGCTTTCATAGCTTCAAGCTAAAACCCTAATCCATATTTTGTTTTTGATGTTGGTGGCCCAAACAATTAAGTCCAAGTCCACCTTTTCTTTTTGATGTTGGCAGCCCAAACAATTAAGTCCAAGTACACCTTTTGTTTTTGATGTTGGCGGCCCAAACAAATAAATCCGAGTCCATATTTTCTTTTTGTTTTAATGATGGAGCCCAAGTAACAAACCCAATGGTGTTCACGAGCCCATTTGCAACCTGTTGCACCCTGAAAGGATCATACATGCCAACTCAATGGGTGACTTGATGATTGCTCTGCTGGATCCCTTAAGTCCAAGAAGAAATGCGGATGAAATTCTGCTAAGTAAAAGTAACAAGTATTGTGTTCCGCATTTGTCAATGCGGAAGACATAATGCAAATACGAACAAGTATTTGCTCTTTCGCATGACGAATGCGAAAGACTAAAAGTTAATGCGGACAAAACTTTGCTCATCCGCATTAGACAAATGCAGAGGACCGAACAAATGCGCATAAGTATTTGTTCATCCGCATTAACCAATGCGGATGACCAACATACTAATGCGGATGATCAAGTGAAGAAATGTTGATCAAGTTAACTCATCCGCATTTGTCAATGCGGATGAACAAGCAAAGATGCGGATGAAGACTTAGACTAGTTCTGATGTAATAGTTTAGGGCTAGTTTAGTCATTTTGTAAAAGGCATCTTGTCTGCCTATAAATAGAATAGATAACCTCGTACTTGAGGTGACGGCTGATAGATAGAGAACTTTTGTTGTAATTATTTTCTGTAACTTATCAACTTTCATATATCAATACAAACAACATTTATGAGTAATTTTCTTGCATTGAATGTTCTTTGATTGTTTGTTTCTGCCATTCAATCACTGACTTGATTACCATATTTGATTCACAGTAAGAATCTCACTCTTACTCAACCCCAATCAATTGGTATCAGAGCTTTGGCTCTCGATTCTCTTTCAGATCTGCGCAAGAACTTAATAGAATTGATTGATCTGGTAATCGAGTTGCTAGTAGAGTATATCATCTTCTCTACTTAGTAAACAGCAGAAAATACTCTTGTCAACACATACTTACCAAAATACTCACAACAGCAAGAAACTCAATACCACCAAAAATCTGGTTCTGAAATCCGTTTGAACTGTTTGGACTAGTTGGACTAATCAATCCTAAAAATAATCTAAATCTATATTATACCAGTTAAACATATAGTTAAAATGGATTCTAACAGCTACTCAGAACTTGGTCATACATCTAAACCTCCAATGCTTAAACATAAATCTGAGTTTAAACAGTGGAAAATCAGGTTTAGGAATTACATCATAGGTGTAGATCCTGATTTCTGGATCTCAATATGCAAGGGGTCACACATCCCTGTTACTCTATCTGCAGATCAAATTGCAATATACAGAACTGCTAGAATACCCATTGAAGATCTGACCTTAGATGAAGAAGACTAGAAGAAAATCAAGATAGACGTAAAGCCTACTCAATTCTGACTCAAGCACTTATGATGGATGTGTTGAAAAGATTGGAGAAGTATGGAACTACAAAAACTGTATGGGATGCACTCAAAATCATGTGTGAAGGAAGCAGTGAGGTGGTTGAAATCAACAAGGACAAGCTTGTTAATCAGTATGAAACATTCCACCATACCAAGGGAGAATCAATATCTAAACAATTGCATAGATTTGTACAGTTAGTAAACGACTTGGAAATCATGCGAGTCACTTACAAGGTAAAGAATTAAACAAAAAGATGCTTCACAGTCTCCCTGAAAGCTGGAAACAGAATGTAACCATGCTGAAAAATACTCTTGATCTTAGGAGCACTACTTTAGACATCATGATAGCCAAAATTGAACGTTTAGAAATTTATGAAAGAAGTAGAAATCTTGGTGGACCAAGAGTGATTGAGGCTTACAAATTTCCATCAGAATCTCATTCTGTGGAAAATGCCTTCATCATTGGGGAAGATGATTTTATCTCATCAAGAGATCAAATGAACAATACTGGGTTCATTGCAACTCCACCAATCAATCATCCTTCAACGTCATCTCAAACACCTAGAGTCACTGCTGCTCCTCAAACTTCCAGAGTCACTACTGCTCCTCAAACTTCCAGAGTCACTGCTGCTCCTCAAACTTCCAGAGTCACTGCTGCTCCTCAAACCAATCCTGAAGACTCAAGATCAGAAGAACAAAAGGAAACTTACAATGCATTCGTTGCAAGCTTTGAAGCCTACTTGGGAGGAAGACTCACTTTTGCTCATCTAACTCAAGAAGATATGGAGGAAATGGATCCAGATGATGTGGAAGAAATGGATCTACAATGGCAAATGGCCATGATTGCAATGAGAGCTAAGAAATTCTTCAATAAAGGCAGAAAGTTGAGCCTGAATGAATATACAAAACTTGGATATGATAAATCCAAGGTAAAATGCTTCAACTGTGGCATGGCTGGCCACTTCTCAAGAGAGTGCAATGCCCCCAAGAGAAACAACTATCAAAGGAACTCTCCAGGCCAATCATCCTTACAACATAACTCAAGCTTTCAATCAAACAACCAATAGCAGCAGTATCATCAACACCAATCATATCAGAATCCATTCCAACTGACAATCAAGCTCATGGAAGCAGTTAGTCTTCAGCCAGTGCTCTAGTGATAAAGCAAAATGGAGTATGTGACTGGAGTGTGTATGCAGAGGAAGTCAAGCCTCAATTTCAAAATCATGCTCTTATGGCTCACATCAATGATGGACCATCTCCAATGCCTACAGAGGTATGCTCTAACCTTTGTAGTGAAAAATTCATTAATCAATTGCAAGGGTATAGGGAGCATAACCACAATCTGGCTGATAAAATAAAGAAGAAAAGGTAAAGTTAGAGATGATGAAGAGAGAAATAAAAAACTTTGAAATCAAAATTAAATCTCTCATCTCTGACATAGAAAAACTACATGGTGAGAAGTACACTCTTGCAGCTGAGAATGAGCTACTTACTGAAAAGTTAGCTCAATCTAGGGCTCAACAATCTATGACTAAAGTGAAACTTGAAAAGTTTCAAATGTCTTCAGTCAAGCTGCAAGAGATGCTTGATTCCCAAAAGGATCCAAAGGACATGTCAGGGATTGGGTATAATTCATGTCCTCCACCATACAATGGCAACTACACTGTCATGCCTGAATCTGTCTCACTCTCTGAAGCAATTGAAACTAAAACTATGGAACCTAAATCTGTAGTAAAACAGGTGACCAATCCTTAAAACAAACTTGATGTTTATATTGAAACCAATAAGGATAAAATCAAGTTAGGCCACCCAATCAAAATCAAAGAGTGTTCAGACAAAACAGTGAGTGTCATGAAACCATCAAGCCCTATAAAAGCAATTGTACCTTTTATAAAATTCATACCATCTGTTTTACAAGGCAAAAAGAAATATGTGAAGACAGTGAAACCCACTACTAAGAGTAGTTCTAATAATGAGATTATATCTCCAAAAAATTCAAGCAAATCAGAAAAGGTCTCACTGCAAAAGAAACAAACAGTAACACTAAGCTCAACACATAAAACATCATCAGACCCTTAGTTTCAAGATTAAGGCAGGGAATTGGGTTTGATATATGCAACAAGGAACATGTTGACCAGCTTGAGAAAGAAGTAAGAAATAGGTTGAAGAAACTGAAACAGCCCAGACAATTAAACAAAGGTAGTGTTGTGAAGCAAACTACTAAAAGGGTTGATTCTGATTCATCACCTAAAGAAAAGAAAGTGACTCATCAAAAGAAAATATCAATTGAGTCACACAAGGAAAAATCTGATTCAAGAAACAAACAAATGTATTATGACATTTATGAAATGTTCAATCACAAGACAGATAAATGCTTCTTTAATCAATATTGCTCTATCGGTGATATGACCAATCACTCCACCAAAACCTGCTATTTCAACAAGTATTGTTCAATCTGTGACATGAACAATCACAATACATCTGATTGTTACTTCAATCATAAGGGTTTAAGAATTCCCCAACACAAGCCCATCACAAAAACATCCACTGTGATGCATTCTGTCGGACCTCATTTTCATAATACTAAATCTAGGACACCTAGATCAACAAATGACATGAATAATTTGAAGGAATTGAGGAAGGGTCAAGAAATCATCTCACAATGAAACAGAAACTTGACCTTCCAAAACAAAAACCTACTTTTGATAATGAAAAACGGGCTAAATTTTTACAAAGAAACAGAGACCAACAATTTCATTACTCATCTGAATCCTCAGTAGGTGTTGATGAGATGACTCAACTCATTCATTACCAAAAATCTCCCAGGACACCTCCATCTAAACCAAAATTTAAAGGGAAATACCAGGAGGTCACCATCATGAATAGGAACGGGAAACCCAAGACCATCATGGCTTGGGTTCTCTATTCTAATTAGTTCTTTTTGCTTGCAGGTTCATCCACACATGTCTAATAGCCTATGGTACGTAGAAAGTGGATGCTCCCGAAACATGACTGGAGATCGTTCCCTCCTTCATACTTCAAGCACATACAAGGAACTACTGTGGCATTTGGTGGAGATTCAAAAGGTGGTAGAAATACAGGAGAAGGATCTGTGACAAAGGGGATGCTGAGCTTTGACAGAGTGAACTACTATGAACAACTGAATTTCAATCTGCTAAGCATGTCTTAGATCTGTGACAAGAAATATTCCTCTCACTTTACAGACACTCATTGCTACATATTGAAACCTGGATTTTAGATCTCTGAAGAATGGGTTGTATTAAAGACACCAAGGAAGAATAATACATATGTCTTAAACCTGTGTTCTACATCACCTAAAGAAGAAACATGTCTTTTGTCTAAAGCATCATTTGATGAATAACAGCTTTGGCATAGACGTTTGGGGCACACCAACTTTAAAAATATGAACAAGTTGGTCAAAGGAAACCATGTCATTGGTCTTCCTCAAAAAGAATTCAATTTTATTAATCAATGTTCAGCGTGCCTCAAAGGAAAACAACACAAATCGATTCACAAAACCAAGCTTGTGAACACTAACAATACTCCATTGAAGCTACTTCACATGGATCTATTTGGACCAACTCATGTAATGAGTATGGGAAAGAAACAGTATTGTTTAGTGATCATTGATGACTTTTCACGATTCACATAGGTGTTCTTCCTACTTCATAAAAATGTGGCATCTCAAATCATGCAAGAATTTATCACTAAAATTAAAAATCAACTTGACCTTAAGGTCAAAATAATAAGAAGTGATAATGGTACTGAATTCAAAAATGAAAGTATGAGTTCCTTTTGTACAACCAAAGGCATTGCTCATCAATTTAGTGCAGCTAGAACTCCTTAACAAAATGGGGTAGCTGAAAGGCGAAATAGAACACTGATTGAAGCAACAAGAACGATGCTAACAGATGCTAAACTGCCAATCACCTTCTGGGCTGAAGCAGTTAACACATCATGCTTTGTACAAAATCAAACTCTGATTGTTAAAGAAAGTAACATGACACCTTATGAACTGCTCACATAAGAAACCATTTATTGGATTCCTCAAATCATTTGGTTGTTCAGTCTCAATATTAAACACCCGAGCCCATTTGGGAAAATTTTCATCCAAGTCTGATGAAGGATTCTTTGTAGGTTATTCTTTTGTTTCAAAGGCTGATAGAGTGTTCAATCCTAGATTGAACATTATTGATGAATCTACAAATGTTCAATTCAAGGAACATTCGTTTTCGAAATCTAAATGGTCCTGACTGGTTGTTTGATATTGACACGTTTACAAAATCATTTAACCAATTTCACTTGTCAAATGCAGGAAATATACATTCAATTGATACTTCATCAGCTGTAGAAAGAAGAGATAATTATCCATTGATTGCACCTACATTTGATGAACACATGAATGAAGATGTTCCTCTTCAAGTTGATCTCATTAGACAACTATCATAAAACCTTAGTGTTTCTTCTGAAGAAGGTCCCAACCTAGTACCATCTCACTCAGATGACTTGTCAAATTAGATCAGAAATCAAAAACAGGCTTCTCCTCCAGTTGAACACAAGGTACATCAAATGAGGCAAGCAATCTCAGTGCTGCTGAAGATGTAGCAGTAACTAAAACAGAAGCTGACAATCTTCATAATTCAACAATAGTACTAGATGAAAGTGCCTTTGACCATAATGAACTGAATGTCTCCAATCTTGAAGTAACTATTGCTGGTGACACCATTCAAACCACAAGAATACACAAGAATCATCCAGTTGAAACCATTATTAGTGATCTTAATGAGAGGGTGACAAGAAGCATGTCCAGTATTGCAAACATCTATTTCTTCTCATGCTTTCTATGTCAAATAGTACCCGAAAACATCAAAGAGGCTCTTTAAGACATTAGCTGGATTGAAGCAATGCAGAAAGAATTGCTCCAATTCAAGAAGCAAGAAGTATGGCAACCGGTAGATCTTCCCGAAGGACAATACCCTATCAGTACCAGATGGCTATACAGGAACAAGACTGATGGTAGAGAGATCATCATCAGAAACAAAGATAGACTAGTGGCACAGGGAGACACTCAAGAAGAAGGAATCGACTACGACAAAGTGTTTGCACCTATTGCCAGACTAGAAGCAATCAGAATCTTTCTTGCATATTCTGCGTCCATGAAATTTACTGTTTATCAAATGGATGTAAAGTGTGGCTTCCTGTATGGAAAGATTGCTGAGGAAGTCTATGTGAGTCACCCACCTAGCTTTGAAGATCCAGATTTCTCTCAGAGAGTTCACAAGCTTGACAAAGCTATGTATGGTCTTCATCAAGCACCAAGAAAGTGGTATGAGACTCTATCATCCTTTAATCTTGAACATGGGTATGAAAGAGGAAAGATTGATCAGACTCTCTTCAGAAGAAAAAGAGGAAAAGATATGTTGTTAGTTCAGATCTACGTGGATGACATTATATTTGGCTCAACAAACAAGCAACTCTGCAAAGAATTTGAAGACCTTATGCACTCAAAGTCCCAAATGAGTGCTATGGGGGAACTCACCTTCTTTCTAGGAGTGCAAGTCCAACAGACAGCACATGGAATCTTCATCAATCAATCAAAATATGTAGAAACCGTGTTGAAGAAATTTCACTTTGCTGACTGTCAGTCTATCAAAACTCCCATGGATACTAATGTAAAGATTGGACCTGACCCTGAAGGCAAATCAGTGGATCAGACTCACTATCAATCAATGATCGGTTCACTTATGTATCTAATAGCTAGTAGACCTGACATTATGTTTGGTGTTTGTGTGTGTGCCAGATATCAAGCTGATCCAAAAGAATCACATGTGAACGCAGTCAAGAGGATACTTAGATATTTGAAGGGCAAACCAGCTCTTGGGTTATGGTATCCAAACGAAGGAGAATTTAATCTCTATGCCTACACAGACAGTGATTATGGAGGATGCAACTTCAATAGAAAATCCACCTCTGGCGGTTGTCAATTTCTTGGTCCTAGACTAGTATCCTAGCAATGCAAGAAGTAGACAAATGTATCTGTGTCCACAGCAGAAGCTAAGTATATTTCTGCATCAGCATGTTGATCTCAAGAACTCTGGATTCAAAACTAGATGCTTGATTATGCTTTTAACTTCTTGCACACACCAATTTTTATTGACAACACAACTGCTATCTTTGTACCTAATAATCTAGTTCAGCACTCAAAAAAACATATTAAGATTAGATATCACTTTTTGAGAGATTGTGTTGAAAAAGGTTTAATCAAATTGATCCAAGTACCAACTGAAAATGAATTAGCTGATATGTTTACCAAGGCATTTGAACCTAGTAGGTTTGAATTTCTGGTTCAGTCAATTGGCATGATTAACCTTGAGTAAAAACCATGAAAAATATCAAAAACAATTAAAAACATCAGAAAACAACAAAAAGATCAAGTTAGATGAAGAAAAGAATTCTGTGGGAAATGATATAATTACAGTCGTTATATCATTCACTGTGCTTAATTTCAAAATGTGAAAGGCTGACATGACTTACTAGATATGTTGGTAGGCTCAACTTGAAAGAAAAGATACATGCAATGAATCAAAATATCAACCATGTATGAGTTTAAGAGGAAAAACATACCTTCAATCTTCAAGTTCGTGATCATGTCCATTTAATCATAAAGGATGCACAAGTGTAATGTAAGACTGATATGATCCCAACAAAGAGATAATTCTCTTCATTATTAATAATCAAAATAATATTCAAAAGGTTTTAAATCTTTAAAGTTTCTATCCAAGTGTGGATATAAACTTTAAGGGGAGTAATTTTAAAATTTTTGAGTACGTCCAAATTTTTGTTTATTAACTTAACTTTGAAAACAAAACAAACAGGATTTTGGTAGGTGTTGTTGCAAAAAGTCATACCATTATATCTCAGCTTATGCAGATTCGTAGAAGCATGATAAGTCCAAGATCTGTCAAAATTAGGAAACTTGTATCACTTGTGACATACAAGTCAATCCAAGCAAGAATTGATAACTTCAATAGTCAACTTCATAAGAAAAATCAATCAAGGACAAATCTTCATAAGATGAATAATCAATTCAATCATATTAACTTTTGATTAGTTCAAAAGTTAATGCAGGTAAGTGCATTGGTTAATGCAGGTAAGTGCATTGGTTAATGCAGGTAAGTGCATTGGTTAATGCAGGTGAAGGTAACCCATGTATGTAACTAATGCGGGTAACAGTATATTTTCAAGTGCAACTAATGCGGACAATGATTTTACTCTATCGCATTAGTGTGTTAAGTAAATGTGGATTTTACTCTACCGCATTTGCTACAGTAGTCAAATGAGGATGAACATCTCTCACATTTGCTACAGTGCAATGTTGACCAAGTGTTGTCAACCACATTTGGTGTAGTCGCACAAATGCTCATTGAATTTGTTCTATCGCATTTGCTACAGTGCACAAATACGGATAGTATGAAACAAGTAACAACACTACCGCATTTGTTACATTGTGTTATGCTAATTAAAAAAATCACAAGTTATTCTTCCGCATTTACTACAGCACAAATGTGGATAGGTCAATGTTCTCAAATTTTAACTTCCACATTTGCAACAGTACACAAATGTTGAAAGAATAAATAATAAGCAACAAAACTTCCGCATTTACAACAGTAGCCAAATGCGGATAGTCAAAGTCCAAAGTTTGTATTTCATATTTGCTACAGTTATCAAATGCGGATGACCAAAAGTCAAAAAAATTAATTAACCCTTCTGCATTTGCTATGGTGGTGACCGCATTTGCTCTTAAACTTGTAAAATCTTGTAAAAGCCATTATTCGACTATCTAAAGGAATTTAAACCGGTCATTTAATACTTTTCAAATTTGAATGATTTTATAGTGAGACGAGTGCAAACGCACAGTACACCATCTTCGATCATCTTCATCATAAACAATCAAAGATTTTCGTGTGATTCTACTCAATCTACTCTTGTTATCGATTCTGAACCCACATTTGTATTGGAAACAAGGTGAAATTTCCATAAAAATCTTAATCGAGACCTAAGTTTTAGAATGTTAAACCTAAATCAATCAATGAACCAACTGATAATGAAGAACACAAAAACATGTCTTATTGATGTAACATAATACACCTTTTTGACTTCAATGAGCATGCAAACCAACAGATATTCATGTTTGTTGTAAGAACAGAGCATGATGAAAATATTGATAGTCACGGTTGTTGTAAGAACAGAGCATGATGATACACAAATCAATAAAACAATATCTCATTAATGGTTCAAACATAGAAACTGTGATTGTTGAATAACAAACTCACCATTTGCTATGATAACAATGCAACAGAAATGACAAGCATTCATCCTTGACCATTTAAATTCAAACTGATAACTGACACACATGTCTCCTGTGCAAATTACATGGCGAACCTTACATGGAGCAAGCTCCATAATGTTAGCAGTTATTTAAACCCTAATGTGCCTAAAGCTGAAAGACTTAGAGATATGATCAGATTCTTATCTACCACAAGGGTAGCCTATGCTATCGCTGTGAGACCCACAATCTATGAGAATCTCATCAGGTCCTTCTGGAACTCAACTGAGGTAGTTGAAGCTGATGGTGTTAAAACATTAACTGGGAGAATCAACAATGATCTCACTCTAAGCATCACTGAAGATTCTGTTAGAAGATGCTTACAATTTGGTGATGATGCTAATGCACCTTTGGAGCTAGATGATGAAGAAATAACCACATTTTTTGCTGAAATTGGTTATGAAGGAGGATATGAAGCAAAACAAATTGTTAAATGATTGGTTGATCTACATTGGAGATTCCAAATTCATATGTTTTAACACTGTCTGTCCAAGATAAAGATGGGATGGAACGACATTCCAGTCATCACATCCTCAGCAATTTGTGCTCTCTGCACTAAAAGGCCATTCAACATGTCTGCCTATGTTTTCAATGGCATGATTTCAAACATTCAAGAAGGGAGAAGATACAAGTTCTTAATGTATCCAAGATTTCTTCAATGCCTGATTAATGAATAATTCCCTGATATTGCTCATGAAGGACCAGTGCTTGATATTTCTCACTATGATACAAGATCCTACAAATACATTAAGAAGTGGGACCCAAGAAACTTTTACAGTGGTGCTCACTCACCTCTTTTTCTATGGATGATTCGGCAAATAAATCAAGAAGGTCAAGCACAAGAACAACCATCACCACAACCATCACCACAACCTGCACCATAACCATCACCACAACCAACACCACAAACATCACCACAACCTGCACCACAACCATCACCACAACCAACACCACAACCATCACCATAACCAATACCACAACCGTCACCACAACCTGCACCACAACCATCACCACAACCAACACCACAACCATCACCACAACCAACACCACAACCATCACCACAACCAACACCACAACCATCACCACAACCAACACCACAACCATCACCACAACCAACACCACAACCATCACCAATGTCACCTCATCATCACTCTCCCATATCACCACCTCATCAATCACCTATATCACCATACCAACCTTTGCCATCCCATGATTACCTGCTGAAGTTAAAGGATCAACTAGTGCTTCTAAAACATCTTCTGATGAGGAGGATCATCATACTCAAATGCCTGCAAAGAGAGCAACTTCTGAGACTGCTCCCTTAGAGAACTGTAACACCCGGTTATTTTAAAGTCAAGGAAGAGAAGAATAAAGTGAAAGATAAGAAGGAAAATAAATAAAACCCAAGTCTAGGGGTAAAAATTGTCCAAAAAGGACAAAATGTTTGAAAAGTAGGTGTAAAAGGTGGTATGGCCGCCCATATGTCACATGCACCTCCGATTTTCGGGTTTTAGAGAGAGAAAGAGCAGCAAGTTCTCGGTTTTGAAGAGAAAACAAGAAAGAGTTCGAACTCAAGGTAAGAATTCATGCTTTTGGTGTTCTTGGCTGGTCTTATCCTCGGGTTATGCTTATGTGTGTTTGTATATGTTCGGGTATGGTTTTAGTGTTTTTATAAGCGGTTGAATTCAATTTACAAACGAGTTTGGAGGAAGCCATACTCAGAAGCTACAAAGGTGACTTCTACGACCCCTCTTTTACTAGTTTTTAACTTATTTTGGGGCTGGAAATGCATGAATGTGTGTATGATGATGTTATGATATGATGTGTGACAATCTTCATGCTTGATGATGTATGATTGTGTTTCTAAGGCTTAGAGGGTAAGAATTAAGCTTAGAACATGATGAATGGTGTATGGAAATTGAAATGATGTTTTAGATCCACTTGATAAGTTTCTAAATCTGTCTACGTGCGTGGAAGTCAATGCGGGTGAGCATTTGACTATGTATTGAAATGCGGATGAGCATTGGCTAAGTGCAGGAAATGCGGATGAGCATTTGACTATGTATGGAAATGCGGATGAGAAAGTAAGACAATGCGGATGAAATGAGTCAATGCGGGTGAGCATTTGACTAAGTATGGAAATGCAGATGAGCAAGTAAGTCAATGCGGATGAAGTGAGTCAATGCGGATGAGTATTTGACTAAGTATGGAAATGCGGAAGAAGTAAATCAAATGCGGATGAACTATAGCAAATGCGGATGACTATAGGAAATACGGATGAACACTTAGAAAAATTCTGACTTTTTGGGGAAAAAGAGGTAATGTAGCCTTTGACCTAGGAGATTCCTACGGGTTATGAAAGTTGAACTTTGGGGTCATAGATGGTGTGTAGGGCATGTAATGATGTGTGCTTATGCATGATGATGATGATGTTGCATGGTTATGCATGATGTATGTTATGTATGTATGATGCCCTGCATGATGATGTAGAATGATATGTTTATGTTTCTTGTGATGATGTATGATTATCTTTCCTATGGCTTTACGTATTATGATAATGAATGAACGAAGTATTATGTAACGTAAAGTGAAAGATAAGGAAAGAGGAACATGATGATGAATGCATGCATTAATGAATGAATGAATGTAAGAAGTCTTGCAAGCACTGTATGTCGGGACACACCATTAAAAGGTGTCAGCTCAATGGTGTGCGGGTTTGCTACCCCGGGAGGATGCACATCGGGGTCTTTCTTTGTGATTGACCATATGGATGAACCATTGTCGCGTGTCTTAGGTATTGTGACCACCTGGTGCTGGGCACCACCGATGAAGGTCTTTTAAAGGCTTAGGTCCAGTATCACGAGCATGAAGGGCATTGCATATGACATGGTATACCTGAACTTTACGTTAGGTACTGTGAGCACTTGGTGTTAGGCACCACCGATGAAGGTCTTTTATAGGCTTAGGCAGAGTATCACGAGCATGAAGGGTAAAGTTCATGGTGATGATGAAAGTAATGAATGAAATGATGAATGAAAGTATGAATGAAAGAATGACAAAGATAATAATGATATTATCTGTATGTACGTATGATGTATGATCACATACACTTGAAATGAAGGGTTTTAATGAAACAAAAGCATGTTTTGCTATAAAATTAGAACTCACTCAACAACGCTAACTTTTATGCATTTCCCAGTTGGCAGGTAAGGTTGCTGAGGATGGCACGAGGCAGCTGCTCAGCTCTTTTGGATGGCATCCATTTATTTAAAGCTTTGTGATGTAATACAACCATGTAATTTTGTAACTAACAAACGATGCATTATTTTTTAAAAGTTTTTATGATGAAATGAAATGCCATTTGTTTTATGTTTCCGCTACAATGTTTTGATGATTAAATGCAAAGTATATGTTTTATGTGCAATGAATTACCAGCTGTAAGCGTCCCGGGAACGGGGCCTTACAAGTTGGTAACAGAGCTGAATTTTAAGTGAAATGGGTAAATTTTCAAAATAAACCTTAACTTAAACTGAGAATAGGACGGAAGGGAATGGGATGCCAATGTGAGTATTTTTGTAAAGATAACTGGTTTTATGTGCGCATCGTATGTGGTTCTGTGTTGTATGTAGATTTAAATACTGATGTAGTCAGGACAGGTAATGCTTGGGATATGAAAAGTAAAGTAAGTGGCTAATCACAACTGGCCACTGTAATTAGGGACTTACTATACTCACCATAAACTAAGCCGTTTATATAAATGACCGTATTAGTGTTTAAATCTTTCAGTGTGAGTTAGAGGATGGCCGGTGGTAGATCCTCTAAGGCATCACGTGGAGGTGGACATCGTGTTGAACCACGGGTTACAAGAGGAAGGCCTAGGGCTGAAAAGGTGGTTCATGAAGAACCAGAAACCCCTCATCCGAAGGGCGGAGATGAGAGTGCTGATCTAAGAGCCTCAGTGAAGGAGGCGGTTGTGGAGGAAGTGCATCAAGTCATGCAGACGATCCTACCGTCTGTGGTGACTGAAGTGATAAAAGCAGTTAGAGAAGGGGAGAGAAGGGAAAGGAGTGGACCTACGGGCAAAAGAAGACAGCCCGAGACTAAGATGGTTCTCTCTGATGAAGAAGAAGAAGAAGAGCCTGCGCCGGAGGCGGCACGAGGCTGTAATTACAAGGTGTTTATGAGATGCAAGCCCCCTACTTTTGATGGTAACGGCACTATTGCTGCTGCTCACCGGTGGGTGAGGGAAATGGAGGCTGTACTAGATATCAACGAGTGCCGAGAAAACCATAAAGTGAAGTTTGCTACCACTCTTTTGTGGACTCGGCTCTGTGTTGGTGGGACATATAGTCCAAGCCGAGGGTAGTCGGGCGATTGGGAGAATGAGATGGTCGGAGTTGAAGAAGTTGGTGATCGAGGAGTTTTGTCCTCACTGGGAAATAGACAAGGTTGAGATGGAGTTTCTGCAACTGGAGGCGGGAACGATGACACACCAACAGTATACCACCAAATTTAACGAGATGGCACGTCTGGTGTCGGATCAGGTGACACCTCTATCTCGGAAGATCAAGAGGTACATTCAGGGAGTGCTAGCAGATATTCACAGGCACATGATTGCCGCCCGACCAAGCACTTTTTGGACGGCGGTAGATTTGGCAGGAAGGTTATATGACAAAAGGGGTGTGGTGGTGGTGGCTGAAGGGAGTCGAAAGGGTGGAGGAGATAGAAACTGGAATAGGAAGAGGTGTGGTCGGGGTGATGTCTCGACGGGTAAAAAGAAGGCACGAATGGACGACCGCGTTGTGGTCGCGTCGGGTGCGAGTACGAAGAAGTGTGGTAGGTGTGGGAGAGAGCATAGTGGGGAATGTAGGTTTGGGTCAAACTTGTGCTTTAAATATGGGAAGGAGGGGCACATGGCCAGGGATTGTCGTATGGCCCGGTGTTTTAATTGTGGTGAAGAGGGTCATATGAGTAGGGATTGTAAGAAGCCAAGGGCCAAGGGTTTCGGGGCAAAGAAAACGGGACGTGAAGGACCAAGGGCGAGCGCCAGGGCATTCACGATGACACAGGAGGAGGCTAGGACGGACCCTGATGTTGTGTCCGGTATGTTTCTGGTGAACCAAACTTTAGCTTCTGTGTTATTTGATTCGGGTGCCAGTAAAAGTTTTATTTCTGCTACTTTCTGTGCTAAGCTGCCTATTAGTAGTAGACGAGTTTATGCGCCCTTTGATGTAGAAACTACCATAGGTAAGTCTACCAGGATTTCTGAGATATTCGAGGGCAGTGATGTGGAGCTAGAAGGTCATAAGTTTCCCCTTAGACCACTTGTAATGACCTTAGGTGGTTTCGATTTGGTTCTTGGGATGGATTGGTTAGCAGACTTCAAGGCGAACATTGTGTGTCATAAGAAGATGATTAATTTGACAACACCTGACGGTAGTTCGATGATGGTCTATGGTGATCGGGTGACTACGATTCGAAAGGTAATTTCAATGGCGGTGGCGGGAAAGTGTATGAGGCGTGGATGTAGTGCCTACTTGGCCTATATAAAAGATGTGGATACGCCAACACCACAACTATCCGATGTACCCGTTGTGTGTGACTTCCCAGATGTATTCCCAGAAGACTTACTAGGAGTGCCACCTGATCGAGAGATCGAGTTCCCGATTGACTTGATACCAGGTGCCCAACCTATTGCCAAGGCATCGTATCGATTGGCTCCGACAGAGATGAAATAGTTGATGGAGCAGTTGCAAGAACTGCTTGACAAGGGGTTTATCAGATCGAGTGTCTCTCCTTGGGGTGCTCCGGTCTTGTTTGTGAAGAAGAAAGACGGTAGTATGAGGATGTGTATTGACTACCGTGAATGGAATAAGTTTACAGTGAAGAACCGCTACCCCTTACCGAGAATAGATGATTTGTTCGATCAGCTTCAAGGTGCTAGTTGGTTTTCAAGAATCGACCTTCAATCGCGCTATCATCAACTTAAAGTTGAGCAAGATATCCCTAAAGCAGCTTTTTGCACGGGCTATGGTCACTATGAGTTTCTTGTCATGTCCTTCGGTTTGACCAATGTGCCAGCTGCTTTTATGGATCTGATGAACCGGGTGTGTCGGCCGATGCTGGATAAATCAGTGATTGTGTTCATTGATGATATCCTAATTTATTCGAAGAGCGAGATTGAGCATGCCGATCATGTTCGGGAGGTTCTGGAGATGTTGAGAAAGGAGAAGTTGTACGCCAAATTCTCCAAGTGCACATTTTGGTTGTGTGAGGTTCAATTATTGGGTCATGTGGTGAATCCCGACGGGATTATGGTGGACTCGGCAAAGGTGGAGGCGGTTATGCAATGGAAGTCACCGAAGACGCCATCCGAGATTCGTAGCTTCTTGGGTTTGGCGGGCTACTATAAAAGATTCATTCAAGACTTTTCCAAGATCGCTTCTCCACTAACTAAGTTGACCTGAAAAGATGTGAAGTTCGCATGGGGTCAAGCTCAAGAGAAGGCATTCAGAGAATTGAAGGCGAGATTGACTCAAGCTCCTGTTCTGTCATTACCCGATGGAAGCGAAGATATGGTGGTTATTTAGATGCTTCCTACTCGGGGTTAGGGTGCGTGTTAATGCAGAGAGGGAAGGTTATAGATTATGCGTCCTGACAGTTGAAGGTTCATGAGGTCAATTACCCTACTCATGACTTGGAGCTAGCAGCCGTGGTCTTTGCACTAAAGATTTGGAGGCACTATCTTTATGGTACGAAGTGCACCATTTTCACTGACCACAAGAGCTTGAAGTACTTCTTCGAGCAGAAGGATCTGAACATGAGGCAGAGAAGATGGTTGGAGCTTATAAAGGATTACAATTGTGAGATCCATTACCATCTGGGCAAGGCCAATATGGTGGCGGATGCCCTTAGCCGAAAAGAGATGCCCGAGCCGATTCGGGTGAAAGCATATCAGCTGATCATGACCTCGAACGTGATGAAGTAAGCCAAAGATTTTCAAGATGAATCATTGAAAGAAGATCATCTTAAATCTGAAAGAATCAGATGTTTGGTTGGGGAATTGGGTGAAAACACACTTGGTGTTAAAACTCGATTTGGTCGTGTGTGGATTCCTCATTTTGGGGATCTACGGGTGAAGATAATGGATGAAGCTCACAAGAATCGATACTCCATTCATCCAGGTGCCACAAAAATGTATCAAGATATGAAGAAAGATTATTGGTGGCCGGGTATGAAGCGCGACATGGTGGAGTATGTGAGTAAGTGCCTTACTTGCTTGCAAGTGAAGGCCGAGCATCAAAAGCCGTATGGGAAGATCCAACCTTTGGATATACCAGAATGGAAGTGGGAGCACATCACCATAGATTTCATTACGAAGCTGTCACGTACTCCAAAAGGGTACGATGCCATATGGGTGATCGTGGACCGTCTGACGAAGAGTGCTCACTTCCTACCGATCCGCAAGACATATTCATCCGAGAGGCTGGCTGACCTGTTCATCAAGGAGATTGTAACCGTCATGGTGTTCCGGTGTCCATTGTGTCTGATCATGACACCCGGTTTACATCTAAATTCTCAAAGAAATTCCACGATGCCATGGGGACGAGGTTACATATTAGTACGCCTTATCATCCGAAACTGATGGTCAGTCGGAGAGGACCATTCAGACGTTGGAAGACATGCTTCAGGCGTGTGTTATCGATTTTGGAGGAAGTTGGGATGACCACTTACCGTTAGCTGAATTCTCATACAACAATAGCTATCATGCCAGCATTGGCATGCCACCATACGAGATGCTATACGGTAGGAGATGCAGAACACCTGTTTGTCGGGGTGACATTGGTCAGAAAGAGTTGGGAAGCGTCGAGGTAATCGAGGCTGCGACTGAGAAGCTTGAGAAGATCAAAGCCTTCATGAAGGCCGCCAATGATAGACAGAAGTCGTATGCCGATAAACGACGCAGACCGATTGAGTTCCAGGTGGGTGACCGGGTTATGTTGAAGGTCTCACCTTGGAAGGGTATTATTCGTTTCCGAAAAGGGGCCAGTTGAGCCCAAGATACATAGGCCCTTTCCGAATCATTGCTCGGGTAGGAGAGGTGGCCTATAGATTAGAGTTGCCTGATGAGTTAAGTGGAATTCACCCGACATTCCATGTATCTCATCTAAGGAAGTGCTTAGCTGATGAAGGCATGATTGTTCCACCGGAGGATATCGAAGTAGACGAACGGCTCAACTATGTGGAGCAACCGGTGGCAATCATTGATCGAAAGGAAAAGAGGCTGAGGAATAAAGTGGTTCCCCTGGTGCGTGTATAGTGGAAACACAGGAAGGGATCCGAGTCTATGTGGGAGACTGAGGAAGAGATGAGACAGCATTACCCACAATTCTTTGAGGAATAACAGGTTTCGGGGACGAAACCTATATAAGGGGGGTGGACTTGTAACACCCGGTTATTTTAAAGTCAAGGAAGAGAAGAATAAAGTGAAAGAAAAGAAGGAAAATAAATAAAACCCAAGTCTAGGGGTAAAAAGTGTCCAAAAAGGACAAAATGTTTGAAAAGTGGGTGTAAAAGGTGGTATGACCGCCCATATGTCACATGCACCTCCGATTTTCAGGTTATAGAGAGAGAAAGATCAGCAAGTTCTCGGTTTTGAAGAAAGAACAAGAAAGAGTTCGAATTCAAGGTAAGAATTCATGCTTTTATGGTGTTCTTGGCTGGTCTTATCCTCGGGTTTTATGCTTATGTGTGTTTTTATGTGTTCAGGTATGTTTTTAGTGGGTTTCTAAGCGGTTGAATTCAATTTGCCAACGAGTTTGGAGGAAGCCATACTTAGAAGCTGCAAAAGTGAGTTCTAGGACCCCTCTTTTACTGGTTTTTAACTGATTTTGGGGCTGGAAATGCATGAATGTATGTTTTCATTGAACTGGGTTCAGACCCGTATGCTTGAATGTGTGTATGATGATGTTATGATGTGATGTGTGACTATGTTCATGCTTTATGATGTATGATTGTGTTTCTAAGGCTTAGAGGGTAAGAATTAAGCTTAGAACATGATGAATGGTGTATGGAAATTGAAATGATGTTTTAGATCCACTTGATAAGTTTCTAAATCTGTCTAAGTGTGTGGAAGTCAATGCGGATGAGCATTTGACTATGTATGGAAATGCGGATGAGCATTGGCTAAGTGCAGGAAATGCGGATGAGCATTTGACTGCGTATGGAAATGCGGATGAGCAAGTAAGACAATGCGGATGAAATGAGTCAATGCGGGTGAGCATTTGACTAAGTATGGAAATGCGAATGAGCAAGTAAGTCAATGCAGATGAAGTGAGTCAATGTGGATGAGCATTTGACTAAGTATGGAAATGCGGAAGAAGTAAATCAAATGCGGATGAACTATAGCAAATGCGGATGAACTATAGCAAATGCGGATGAACTATAACAAATGCGGATGACTATAGGAAATACGGATGAACACCTAGAAAAATTATGACTTTTTAGGGAAAAAGTGGTAATGTAGGCTTTGACCTAGGAGATTCCTACGGGTTATGAAAGTTGACATTTAGGGTCATAGATGGTGTGTAGGGCATGTAATGATGTGTGCTTATGCATGATGATGATGATGATGTTGCATGGTTATGCATGATGTATGTTATGTATGTATGATGCCCTGGATGAGGATGTATGAATGATATGTTTATGTTCCTTGTGATGATGTATGATTATCTTTCCTATGGCTTTACGTATTATGATAATGAATGAACGAAGTATTATGTAACGTAAAGTGAAAGATAAGAAAAGAGGAACATGATGATGAATGCGTGCAGTAATGAATGAATGAATGTAAGAAGTCTTGCAAGCACTGTATGTCGGGACACACCATTAAAAGGTGTCAGCCCAACGGTGTGCGGGTTCGCTACCCCGGGAGGATGCACATCGGGGTCTTTCTTTGTGATTGACCATATGGATGAACCATTGTCGCGTGTCTTAGGTACTGTGACCACCTGGTGCTGGGCACCACCGATGAAGGTCTTTTAAAGGCCTAGGTCCAGTATCACGAGTATGAAGGGCATTGCATATGACATGGTATACCTAAACTTTACCTTAGGTACTGTGACCACTTGGTGCTGGGCACCACCGATGAAGGTCTTTTATAGGCTTAGGCACAGTATCACGAGCATGAAGGGTAAAGTTCATGGTGATGATGAAAGTAATGAATGAAATGATGAATGAAGGTATGAATGAAAGAATGACGAAGATAATAATGATATTATCTGTATGTACGTATGATATATGATCACATACACTTGAAATGAAGGGTTTTAATGGATGAAAAGTATGTTTTGCTATAAAACTAGAACTCACTTAGCAACACTGACTTTTATGCATTTTCTAGTTGGCAGGTAAGGTTGCTGAGGATGGAACGAGGCAACTGCTCAGCTCTTTTGGATGGCATCCATTTATTTAAAGGTTTTGTGATGTAATACAACAATGTAATTTTGTAACCGACAAACGATGCATTATTTTGCAAAATTTTTTATGATGAAATGAAATGCCATTTGTTTATGTTTCCGCTACAATGTTTTGATGATTAAATGCAAAGTATATGTTTTATGTGCGATGAATTACCAGCTGTAAGCATCCCGGGAATGGGGCCTTACAAGAGCTTTGCTGAATCAAATGTAAATAGGCCTGATGAAAAAGATGAGTTGATATCTGAACTATTGCAAAAGGTTGAAAGAATGAAGAGAATACTGAATAGGAGGGCTAGAATAATTGATGATAGAATTCTACAGCTTAATGAAAAGGAGCAGGAGCTGAAAGATCTCAAAGAAAATAAAAAACTAAAATGAAGGAGAAAGAAAAGGAAATTGAAACTTTAAAAGTTACACTCAATCATTCAAGAGAAGAAGTCAGTAGCCATATTGACGCTCTTGCCATTCAAACTATAGCAATGGAAGAACAGAGAACATCATTGAAGAACAAGCTGAAATCATCTCTAATCTTGAAAAAGAAATTAATAGCAAAAACAAAAGGATCTCTAAACTTGAGCTGATAATTGAGATTCAAAGAAGTGAAGTGGATGATGATAAGAAACATGAACAAGAAAAGCTTGATAATGATGAGAACAATTCTATTTCTGACAATAAAGAAAAACAAGGTGATACAAGTCAAACAAAGTATGAGGAACAAAGTCTAGAGATGGTGATATACTCTAGAAAAACATATGCTACTCAACTGAGAAAGCTAAATTTGAGGAACTTTTTAGTGCTTTAGATAGCTTTACATCTGAAGAATTCAGTGTAGATGATGACTTTTGGGAATTTGTGAACAATCAAAGGACTGATTCTGACCCTATTGTATTCATCCCCAAATCTCCAGTTCCTTTGGAGAAAGAGCTGAGCATGCAGATTGTCCCTGCAGTGTCATTGACTGAAGAACAAAAAGAAAAGATAAGAGAAATGTGTGAAAAGGAAAAAGAAAAAGAAAAGGAAATAGAAAAGGAGATGGAAGAAATAGAAGTGAATGATCAAGAACAAACCACTCCTAAGAAAATGTCTGAAGTGATTGAAAAGGCTGAAACTTCAAGTCCACAACTTCAAACATATTCAAGAAAGGGAAAATATCTAGCTGAAAAGGCTAAAGGTAAAAGACTAGTGATTGAAGAAGAAAGTGTTAAGAAGTAGAAAGATGATCCTAGAAGCCTGGCAGCAATTGCTGAATTTCTTGAAGAACATGAGCGGGCTGAAGCTCAATTAAATAAACAATCTGTTATCATTGATCTAGAAGAAGGAGAGATAGCTGGTGGATATGATGCTGAAAAGGATGTTCATAGGACAGTCCTATGAAAACATAACAAGCAGTGGAAGAAATGGTGTCTAAAGCCCAAACTGATGACTTAATGATCAAAGCAATGTTTCTGATCAATCAAGGTTATGATCCAGATGAAGTATTTGGGATGACCTATGAAGGAATGAAGAAAGAGGAAGATAAAGTGAAAAAGCTGCTAGATCCAAATGTTGAAATAGAATATGAAAAAGCAATCACCAAAGATGCTCCAATGCATAAAGAGTCTTCTATGAAGAAACCAACTGGGTATGAAAGACCATTGTCAAGAAAGGTTCCCCTACCCAAGCTATCTTCAATGAAGAAATCATCCCCAACTCATGAACCACTATTTCCTGACCTTATAGTATGTCAGATAAGAAAATAAAGGATTACCTCACCAGTCAAGGCTTCACCAAAAGAAAATTGGCAAACATGAAGACTAATTCACTAAAAGCTACAACACTTAGGTTGATAAATGATAAGAAAGAAAAGTTAAAGCAGTTAGAAGAACAAATGCTCAATAAGAAGCCAAGATCAAGAGTTTTTGCACATGACATAATTCTTACTCATAAAGATCAAGACTATCTTGCACCTGTTATTCATAAATATCCAAAGTGGTTTGCTGAACCCTCCCAACTGAAACTTCAGGAAGGGTTGACCACTGCTGAGATGATCAGAGGAGTATCTACTCCAAAAGGCAAAACAGACCAGAAAATTATTGCTTGGAAGTATGATAGTTCATTGAATATGTTTATGGTTAAAAGGATCTCTGGTCTAGTGCAATTTTTTACAGAGTACATAGCTCTGGTAAATGCACTTGAGATTCATGACCTGAAAGAACTGGCTAATCTGGAGCTGATCAACCATAATGCCAGGTTTAGAGGATATGAATTTGAAGGATTACTCAAAATGTTCAACAGAACCAACAACTTCAATTCATTGAAAGCAACATGTATGATAAAAGAAAAAACATTCAAGAACCCTCTGGAAATGAAACAGACAAAACCAGCTGAAGAAGTAGTGTTTCCAGAACATAGAATGAAACCTACTGAATCATTGAAAAGAAAAATGGTAGCTGGTACACATTCCTCAACACCAATCTCAAATGTTTATTATGATGAGAAGACCTATGGTGATTAAGAGGAAGTGGGGAGGAAAAGAAGGTGCTGAAATCAGATTATTCAGTGGCTATGAAATGAGACTACTGGATCAATCATACATTCAATACATATACACAAGGCACTTCAGAGAGATATCAAACAAATTGGGTCATGAAGATCTACATTTCTTTCTAAAGTGTATCAAAATATTGAAGATGGCTTATGATCAGATTAGTGCTAAGAGGGAGAAAAGGAAGAAGAAGAAGAAGACACCTTTACAGTTGGGCAACATTGTCAAACTTGAAGTTGATGTAGATGGTTCTCTTTTGATTCACAGGGATGGGCTATCAACAGTGTCTATTTGGGAACCAATTTCTCTAAAGAGACTACCACTTGAAGCCATTCATGATATGAGCAGAATGAAGATTCATGTACTAAGCAAGGACAAAATGTCATATGCTCAAGATTTTGTCAACATGACCAAGAAAATTTTGGATCCAAGACAAGCAGCACCTTTTACACCACCTAAAGACCCAGTAGAATCATCACAACATCAATCACCTCCCAAACATTGAAGAAAACTAGTCTGTATAATCCTTAGGGGGAGTATTGTTGCACCCTAAAAGGATCATACATGTCAACTCAATGGTTGAGTTGATGATTGCTCTGCAGGAATTCCTTACGTCTAAGAAGAAATCCGAATGAAATTCTACTAAGTAAAAGGAACAAGTGTTATCTTCCGCATTTGTCAATGTGGAAGACATAATGCAAATACGGACAAGTATTTGCCTTTCCACATTGAAAAATGCGGAAGACTAAAAGTTAATGCGGACAAGTCTTTGCTCATCCGCATTAGACAAATGCGGATGACCGAACAAATGCGATCCGCATTAACCAATGCGAATGACCAACATACTAATACGGATGATCAAGTGAAGAAATGCTGATCAAGTTAACTCATCCGCATTTGTCAATGCGGATGAACAAGCAAAGATGCGGATGAAGACTTAGACTACTTCTGATGTAATAGTTCAGGGGTAGTTTAGTCATTTTGTAAAAGACATCTTGTCTGCCTATAGATAGAATAGATAACCTTGTACTTGAGGTGACGGCTGATAAATAGAGAATTTTTGTTGTGATTATTCTCTGTAATTTATCAACTTGCATATATACAATACAAAAGCATTTATGAGTAATTTTTTTGCATCAAATGTTATTTGATTGTTTGTTTCCGTCATTCAATCACTGACATGATTACCATATTCGATTCACAATAAGAATCTCACTCTTACTCAACCCCAGTCAATCCGAGTCCAAGGAACAAACCAATGGTGTTCACGAGCCCATTTGCAACCCTAGGTTGCAAACCCTAATTTGACATCCCTAATGTGGCCACAAATGCCACTTTGGTTTGGCAGCCCTAGTTAGGGCATCCCTAATTTGGCTGCAAAGGCCACTTGCGGTAGCCTCTTTGTCGGAAAACCCTAATTAGGGCATCCCCTTTCGGCCGATACAATCTGATTTGGCAGCCCCATTCGGCCGTAACACTTGGTTCGCAGGCATCCTCATTCGGTAGCCCTAATGTGGGCAATCCCATTCGGCCGCCCTTAATTCGCAAGAGCTGCTCACGGCAGCCTTAACCATTCGCAAGCAACCGTAATCGAAAAAACCCTAATTGTTTGATCCTTAAGGTAGCCTCTTTCATTCGCTTTCTTGCATTGTGTGCATCGGATCATTGTATTGTTGAATGGATTGTTGATGAGATTGCTTTTTTCAGATCTTCAATATGTTAGCAATCTAACCATGAAATCTCATCAAAATCAATATGAATCCATCAACTCCGGCTTTGATACCAATTGTGTGATCCCGGTATGGACGGGAACAATGAGCATGGATCTTAGGATTCATATTGATAGTAACAAAACTTGAATGATTAAATACTAAAATATAATAATGATGAACATGATGCTGTTTAATGTTTGATGTTTATTGATATGTTGTTGAAGTCATCATCCATAAAGGATGATGATATGATGTTGTTGGTGATGGACCTAATTCACCCTAACAAGTGGTGAATTATTCACCCTTTACAATGTTAATATATGTTAATATATATACTAGTCTAGCAATTACAATAATTACAAAATAACCCTGAACTAATATTTTTGTTGTTTTTGTTCTTCAAGACTTCAACTTTAATAATATTGGAAATCTTTAATTTCTTCAAAGGTAAAATACCCAACAGGGATGTCTCTGAAGGTGTGAGAACAAGAGGGTAGACTCATCAAGGGAATGTTTGCTTGTACTCATACTTCTTATCCAAAATAGAACCCAAGAAGGTGGTAGATGCCTTGAAGGATAGTAGCTTGGTTGAATCGATGCAAGAGGAGCTGCTTCAATTCAAAAGACAGAAGGTTTGGAACCTATGTCCGCTACCATCTGGTCAAGTACCAATAGGCACTAAATGGGTTTTCAGGAACAAAAGAGATGATAGAGGCTTGATCATCAAGAATAAGGCAAGACTAGTAGTTCAAGGATACACTCAAGAGGAAGGAATTGATTATACTGATGTCTTTTCACCTCATGCAAGACTTGAGGCAGTTAAGATCTTCCTTGCTTATGCTGCTTCTACGAACTTTACTGTCTACCAGCTTGATGTCAAGTGTGCCTTTCTATATGGGGATATAGATAGGGAAGTATATGTGTGCCAACCTCCAGGATTTGAAGACCCATAGCATCCTCACTATATGTGCAAATTGGATAAAGCTCTATGTGGGTTGCACCAAGCACCATGGCTGTGGTATGAGACTTTGTCTCAATTTCTCCTCAAGAATGGCTACACCAGAGGAACCATTGACAAGAATTTATTCATAAGGAAGTCTGGTAAGGACATTTTGCTTGTTCAAGTCTATGTTGATGATATCATATTTGGTTCTTCAAATGACCAAATGTGCAAGGACTTTGAAAGCATTATGAAGAAGAAGTTTGAGATGACTTCCATGGGAAAATGGACTTTTTCTTTGGAATTCTGGTGAAGCAATTGAAGGAAGGCTTCTTCATCAATCAATCCAAGTATGTCAATGACATCTTAGAAAGATTTGAGATGAAAGATTGCAAGCCAGCTAAGACACCCATACCCAGAAACCATTATCTTTGTCCTGACCTTGAGGGGGAGGATACTGATCAACATCAGTACAGGGTGATTATTGGTTCTCTAATGTATCTTACAGCCAGTAGACCTAATATCATGTTTGCTACTTGCATCTATGCAAGATATCAGGCTGCTCCAAAGGTGTCTCGCCTAGCTGCTGCAAAGAGAATCCTCAAATACCTCAAAAGAGCACCAAAATTAGGTCTCTGGTATTCAACATCAGTGACTATGGTGGCTGCAACATTGACAAGAAATCAACATCAGGAGGATGTCAATTTCTTGGTGGAAGGATCATCTCATGGCAATGCAAGAAACAATCTTGTGTCTCTACATCAACTACTGAAGCTGAATACATTGCTGCTGCTAGCTGCTGTGCTCAGTTTCTATGGATTCAGAACCAGATGTTAGACTATGGATTCAACTTTATGAGTACTCCTATCCATATTGACAACAGTGCTATCTCCATTACTAAAAATCCGGTGAAGCACTCCCAGACAAAGCATATTGACATCAGGTACCATTTCGTTAGAGATATTCATGAGAAAAATCTGATTAAGCTGGTCAAAGTTGATTCAAATGAACAATATGTTGATCTGTTCACCAAAGCTTTTGATGAACAAAGATTTAAGTATCTTATAACAGTTATTGGGATGATAAACATTGATTAGATTACCTCTTTTGAAAACCTTTATGTGTAAAGTCTCATGTCAATACAAATTAAGCCCTGTTACAAAAGATCTCTCTGAAATTTTCAAAGTATCAATTTCTTTCGAAGAGAAATTAACCCTTGGAAGTTATTTTCATATCTTCCAAAGCAAAATTTCTCTAAGGATAATTTTCTTCTCGGAAAAGTTTTTAGTCTTGGAAGAAGCGATTGATTTCATATCAGATCTACTTTCGAAGTTTACAAAATCACTCCCTTCGGAAAGTAGTTTCTACTCTTGGAAGTAACTTTTTACCTTCGGAAGTAGGAATTGCCTTCGGAAGACAAATTACCTTCGGAAATGTGTTATACTCGGAAGAGAGACTTTACTATGTAATGGAAATCTCTTGGGCCCCACACAGTAAAAAGCAAAGATTTTGTTAATGATGTCGGATTATTACCTGATTTTAACCTTACCACCCCTGTCACTTCATCCACTAAACCATCATTTCACCTTATCCTAACACATTACCACCATTCCACCCTCTTTTAAATAAGCCCGACTGTTCACTCTCGTCTTCTTACCATAACTTTTACAGCCCTAAAAGTTTCCTTGCTTCCAAATTCACCCAAACTCAAACTGCTTTACCTTCACTATTACAATGGCCCTAAATTCTCAACACAACCAAGTCGCACTTCTTGAATATTCAAGAGATGCCGACTTCTCTGAAATCATCTCCTTTCTCACCCAATCATCCTACTACACAGTCTTAACTATTAATCCCACGGTTCACCTCAACCACATGACTGAATTTTGGGGAAACAGTCAGGTCGAAACCCTAAATGGGGTTTGTGTACTACGATCCCGTATTTGTGGCCAAGAGTTGGTCATCTCTGAACAACTCATCAGGGAGCATCTAGAGCTTCATGATGATGGTGCCCCTACTAAGTTCCCCAAGGCACATTTAGACAGCACATACATCCTCATGGGATATGGTGGAGATGTGAGCAGGTCGACTGTCTACAAATACAACTTCTCCTACAACTGAAAGTTCCTCCTACACATTGTTCTTCACTGCTTGTCAAACAAATCTGGGGGATGGGATCAAATCCCATATGAACTAGGGTGCCTAGTTCATGGATTGTTGCGAGGCCTGCGCTTCAACTACTCAAGATTTGTGCTGCTCAATCTCATTGGAAATCTTCAGAGGGCTACATTCTTTATGTATCCCAGATTTCTTTAGCATATCATTAACTATGAGTTGGACCAGAGTTGGCTTGTCTATGCAGCCACTCTGTCTGTCCCTTACATGAGGCCAACCATCTTCAAGACATTGAAGAGGGTATCCACCAACTTCACTGGAAGGTACACTTCTCTACTTCCTAGTTTGACTAAGCACATCGCTCCTGGTGACATCCCTGTTCACCCCACATGTGATGAACCCACACCAGCAACTGCAACCATAATGCCAACACTACCTTCTCCTCCTATCACCATTACCTACATAAGATGCCCCAAACGAACCCTTGTTCAATCTACTCTGATTGAACAAGCTCCTCCTGTTCAACCTAAAAAGGCTAGAGTGGAACATTGGGCTCCCACTCAGTCTGAGGTCTCACCTTCCTTCACCATTAACCTCAATATGGGTATTGAGTCTCCTCAGTCTCAAATCCATAAGCCCATTACCCAAACTGAAAGCCCTTAATGTGAGTAATTACACTCCTCTGAGTAGCCAATAAGGGACAGCCCAATTAGAGGCTCAATGCCTGTAGAAATTGACCAAGGTCCCGGGTCAGTAGGTTTAACCTCCTTATCTTTCACTGACCTTCTCTTCAAAACTAATGAAGAGATAACATCTCTCCATGGCAATGATGGTGATCTGTAACACCCTTTCCAAGATCAACAGAGCCTAGAGAGATCCCTTATCTCTAGCCCCCATCAGCAATCCATAACTGAGGTGAGTCCCACTGATATGGAGAGGACTCATGCAGATTCAGCTGCCACTACAGAAGGTACCTCCGTGGACCTTATGGATAGTGATAACATCTTTGAGACTGAATCTACTGTAGGATTCTGTGTGCCCAAAACACTTAGGATATTGATGTGGTTAGTACGTTATGATCCAAGTCGGGTTATACCCAATAACAAGCTTAGCAGACACCAATTAAATATTTAGTTCATGATATGATCATGCAATTAAATATTAACACCAATTTAGAAAATGGGTTTTCTAAATAAGTTGCGTGTGAGAGGGAACAACTTATTAGGATATTTTGTTCAATAATATTATTGAAGTGTTATTTAAATTAGTTAGATGACACCAATAATAATGAGAATTTACAACTTATAAATTAAATGGTTAATTGTATAAGTATGTATATATATATATAACTTGTACATACAATTTATTTAGTGGTTGTATGTCTAGTTAACAAGACAACTTAATGTGTGATAAAATTTTGAGAGGGAAAGGGTTTTAAAACCCCATTTTCGGCCGCCCCCTCCTAAGACCTTTTGACCAATCTTGCTTTGGAACAAGATACATTAACTTGTCTTGAACTCTCCACTCTCTCAACCTCTCACATAACATGCAATAGAAAGAAAAGTACTTCTTCTTCTTCTCTCTTCCATTCGGCCAAGCAGCAAGAAAGGGGAGTTTTAGAAGTGTTTTGGGTGTGTTCTACCTAACAAGAAGGTGTTTAGCAAAGAGCTTGGGGTATACAAGCTTAAGGGTTTCTTCCTTGGAGCCTTGGCCAAGATTTGAAGCATCAAAAGCCCAATTTGGTCGATTATATTGCTGCTGAAAGGTAGTTATCACAGCTCTATGTAGCTGTGATTTTATGTGTTTTACATTTGCTTATAGCTTGTTCATTCACATTTAAAGATCCTATTGTTTTGGGTTTTGTTTTCATCTTAAAACACATTTAGAACACGAAATTTACAGATTATAAACATGTTATAATCCTCAACATCCGCTGCGTTTTCTGAAAGTTTAAAAGGTTAAACTATGTTTTTTTGTGTTTTAACAAACCCATCAATGGCATCAAGAGCCGGTTATGTGGATGACTTGCTTGTTTTATCCTTTGAAATTGGATTTAAAGGATGGTTTTAGACTTGTTATAGGCTGTTTTGGGCTGCTATATTATGTTTTGTTGAATCCCCACTTTCAAGGTTACATTACACATGCTTGTGATTAAACCTTGAAAGATATGTATGTTGATATGTTGATTGTTTGGACAATATTTAAAACCAAAAATTTCAGTTTATGTTGGCTGAAATTGAAGGTTTTAAGTGGGGTTTCATTATATTTTTGATGATTTGATCATTGGATGTTTTAGTGCATAACCTAGCCATTGACCTTGTGTTTGTTTGGATGTTTGTGATGGTTGTATTGATTCATTCAATTGGGTTGTATCTTTTGTTCTTTGTGCATTGTTTCATATGTAATTTATTTATTATTGGGTTGTAATAAATAGATTAGGTGTATTTTCATTTTACTAGATATCTTGTATTAGGACTTTATATCTTGTAATATGAAGACATACACTTTGGAAGCACAAAGGAAGGTCATAAGAGAAACATGGAGCATTTTGGATGCGGTTTCAAGTGGGAGACTTTTGGAAGTCTTCAATATGCTTTGTTTGTGACCCTTAGGAATGTCCTATGGACCACACTTGTGATGGCAAGCAAGTGTGGACCACTTTAGATGCTATGGTTATGCACATATGCACATATAGTTGTTTATGTTTGGTTGATATTTGAATATTCATAACAAACTTAACAAGCTGAAACATTGATGGTTCTTAAAGGTTAATAAAAGGTTATTAAAATGATTTAATGATTTTAAAGATTAAAATAGGTTTATCAAAGAACCATAGGGTACCTTGTATTTGAAAGCATGCAAATACATGTACATAGAGTTTTCTAAACTCGGATTATGGAACCTCTAAGCTTTTTTTTCAAACAAGTTTAACACCGTCCTTTTGCACAACACTTAAGTCATTTGGAAACTCTTAATGGGATAAAGGTCACCTAACCATTTTTGAGGGAACTTGTGACTTAAGGTGGGAATACCACATTGGTGGGATAAAGGTCACCTAACCACTTATGTTGGTAAACTCACATGTGTGTGCAAGTAGGGTAACTTGATTTGCAAACCATCTTAAATGGATCACCTAAAATTTGGTTTCCAAATGGTGTTGATGGGATTTACATGCCGACTTTACATATGATGTTTCAAGTCGATCCCATATTTCTAGAAGTTGCAAGTGGTTGCAATCGTCAAACGTTGACCACCTTATTAATTTAAAATGTGGGATAAAGGTCACCTAACCACAATTTAAATGTAATGTTGGGTTCTAGATTTTAATATAAAAGAACTTAAAAGTCATTTATTATTAAAATTACATTATCGAAAATACTAAAACAAAACTTTGTTAAAATTTGTAGATGGCCTCAAATAATGATAATTCCGATAACTCATCCGCGTCCAACCAATCTCTACGAGCGATCCTCCAAAAGGAACGTCTAAATCATAACAACTTCATCGATTGGTATCGAAACTTGAGAATCGTTCTCAAGCAAGAAAGAAGATCGTATATTTTAGACGACCATATCCCCGATCAACCTAGCGAGGATGATGAGGAGGCCTATAACGATTGGCTAAAATACACTGAGGACTCCGTCCAAGTGTCTTGTCTCATGCTAGCAAGCATGACTCCGGATCTCCAGAAGGAGTATGAACATCACGGAGCTTACGACATGATTGCCCAGCTGAAGGAAACGTTCCAATAGCAAGCTAGGGTTGAGCGCTTCGAAACGGTTCGAGCACTCCATGCATGTCGTATGGACGACAACCAATCTGTTTCATCTTATGTACTTAAGATGAAAAGTCACATTGACCGCCTCGAAAGGCTTAATTGTCCCGTCTCGAAAGAATTGGCCACGGATTTGATCCTAAATGGCCTTACCAAGAGGTTCGAGACATTCGTGTTGAACTACAACATGAATGCTTGGGACAAAAGCATTGGTGAGCTTCACTCAATGCTCAAAACGGCCGAGGCGGCCATGGTAAAAGGGTTTTACCCGTTCTCACCATCAATGAAGGTGGGAACAATAAAAGGCCTCGTCCCGCACCCAAGGCAAAGGTTGCCAAGGGTAAGGGACCCGCTTGGGGAAAAGGGAAAGGGGTGGTAAGGGTGCCACCCAAACCACAAGAGAAAAGGCAAAAGGTTGCTACTAATGACCCATGCTTCAAGTGTGGGGAGATTGGACATCGGGCAAGGAATTGTCCCGTCCATCTCCAAGAGTTGAAAGCGAAGAGGGATGTCGGGCAAACCTCAGGTACAATATACATGATTCATATTGATCTTAATGTAACATCTTCTAACACATGGGTATTGGATACCGGATGTGGAACTCATTTTTGCAATTTGTTGCAGGGGTTCACAAGAAGTAGGACTTCAATCAAGGGGATGTTAGCCTCTTCATGGGCAATGGAACTAAAGTCTTAGTTGAAGCTCGTGGGGATTACATCGTAAAACTTCCAAATGGCTTGGATGTTATTTTGAAGAATGTTTTGTATGCTCCTAGTTTGACCAGGAACATTATTTCTGTATCCCAATTAAGACATAATGATTATGTACTATCCTTATTGAAAATGATATTCATGTTTCTTTAAATGGTATGTTCTATTTTAAAGCTATTCCCATTAATGGTATTTATGAATTGGTTCATGAAAATACTTTAAATAGTTCACTGTACCAAACTAACACCAAGAAGCTCAAGTTGGACTTGAGTGATACCTATCTTTGGCATTGCCGTCTTGGTCATATAAACAAGAAACGTTTACAAACACTTCAAAAGAATGGTCTTTTAAAAACAAATGAATGTGATTCATTTGATGTTTGTGAATCTTGTTTACAAGGAAAGATGACTAAGGCACCCTTTAGTGGTACTGATGAAAGGGCAAATGATTTATTAGGAATCATACATTCGGATGTATGTGGTCCTTTTAAGCCAATGACTAGGAATGGTGAAAGATACTTCATTACCTTTACCGACAATTATAGTCGCTATGGGTATGTGTACTTATTAAGGCACAAAGATGAAGCTTTTGAAATGTTCAAAATCTTCAAGAATGAAGTAGAAAATCAACTCAACAAGTCGATTAAAATTCTCCGTACCGGTAGAGGAGGTGAATACCTTAGTGATGCTTTTAAAGATCATCTTAAGAGTTGTGGGATTGTCTCACAACTCACTCCACCTGGAACACCACAACACAATGGTGTGTCTGAGAGGAGGAATCGAACCTTATTAGATATGGTCCGATCTATGATGGCTAGAAGCCCATTACCTCTATCATTTTGGGGTTTCGCTCTGCTCTCCGCGGCCCGCATTCTAAATATGGCCCCAACCAAAAAGGTGGAAAGGACACCTTTTGAGATATGGCATGGAAGGGTTCCATCCCTATCATACTTAAGGGTTTGGGGTTGTGAGGCTTATGTTAAGACTCCCACCCCAAACAAATTGGAAGTCTGATCCACCAAGTGTATCTTTGTTGGATATCCTAGAGATTCTATGGGATATTTTTCTATGATCCACTGGAAGAAAAGGTGTTTGTTGCCAGAAAGGGTGAGTTCTTAGAAGCAAAGTTCCTTATGGAAGGAGCTGGCACTAGAACAGTGGATCTTGAAGAGGATCAAGAACCACAACCCAATGCACGGTTGGTTGAAACTAGCACTCAACATGAGTATGTTGAGTATGATCAAGGGGTTGATCAATACACACAAGATGTTCTCAGAAGTGGTAGAACTAGTAATCCACCTGAAAGATACGGATTTTTCGTGGATGGGTGCTATGTGGTAGATTCAGACGAACCAACCACATACCATAATGCAGTGTCCAATTCGGATTGTGACAAATGGCTTGAAGCCATGAACGCTGAGATGCAATCCATGTATGACAATCAAGTTTGGGAACTTGTTGAACCACCTCTTAACTCCAAGATAGTTGGAAGCAAGTGGGTTTTCAAGAAGAAAACCGATATGCATGGAAACTTGGATACTTATAAAGCTAGACTTGTAGCAAAGGGTTTCACTCAAACTCAAGGGGTTGACTATGATGAAACTTTCTCACCTGTTGCGATGCTAAAGTCTATAAGGATATTGTTTGCCATAGCTGCTCATTATGATTATGAGATTTGGCAAATGGATGTCAAAACGGCTTTCCTAAATGGATATCTTGAGGAAGATGTCTATATGGTTCAGCCTGAAGGTTTTGTCGATCCAAAACATCCTAATAAAGCATGCAAGTTAAAGAAATCAATCTATGGATTGAAACAAGCATCGAGAAGCTGGAATCACCGTTTTGATGAGGAAGTAAAGAAATTTGGCTTCATAAAAAACGCTGATGAGGCCTGTGTGTATAAGAAGGCTAGTAGGAGCACAATAACTTTCCTAGTATTATATGTTGATGACATACTACTATTTGGAAATGACATTCCAGCCTTGGAAGGTGTAAAAACCTAGCTTGGAAGTTGTTTTTTCATTAAGGATCTTGGTGAAGCCGCCTATATTCTGGGAATAAGATCTATAGGGATAGATCAAGGCGGTTGATTGGTTTGAATCAAAGTGCATACATTGATAAAATCTTGAAAAGGTTCAAGATGGAAAACTCTAAGAAAGGTACCGTACCTATTCAAAGAGGAACGATATTGAGTATGACTCAATGTCCAAGCTCAAAGGATGAGCAAGGTAAAATGAAGGCAATCCCATATGCATCTGCTATTGGATCCATCATGTATGCAATGATATGCACTCGACCGGACGTGTCATGCGCCTTGAGCATGACAAGCCGTTACCAGCAGAATCCTGGAAACAGTCATTGGATGGCTGTCAAGAACATACTTAAATACCTAAGGAGGACAAGAGATATGTTCCTGATCTATGGATCTGGTGACGAGGAGCTCGTTATAAAAGGTTACACGGATGCGAGTTTCCAAACCGATCGTGACGATTCACGGTCACAATCGGGATACATTTTCATTCTGAATGGAGGAGCTGTCTCTTGGAAGAGCTCCAAGCAGGATGTGGTGGCTCTATCAACTACAGAATCAGAATACGTCGCCGCCTCATTGGCAGCTCAAGAAGCTGCATGGTTGAAGAAATTCATTGCCGATCTAGGGGTTGTTCCTTCCATTCAGGAACCCCTAGAGATCTTTTGTGACAACGAGGATGCGATTGCTCAAATCAAGGAACCCCGTGCTCATCAAAAGACTAGGCACATTGAGCGGAGATTCAAATACATACGAGATGAAGTTGAAAAGGGAAAGATATGTATTCGCAAAGTTCACACGGATCAAAACATTGCAGATCCTCTCACGAAGCTCCTTGAAAAGGCACAGCATGAAGGTCATACTTGCGCCATGGGACTTCGATATTCTAGTGATTGGACTTGATCTGTAAATTTTGTATTTGGATATGTGGAACTCTTTATTATTTGAATAAAATTATTTGGTTATAATGTTTCAATTAATGTTCCAAATTAGCATGTTTAATCCATGAGTAAATTGTTTACTCTAAATGTCCGTAGTCAATCAGACTTGTGGGAACAAGCATTGAGGATAAGGCTATTTTGAACTTGGATTGGTTGATATTCATAAGGATGAATATGGAGCAATGGGTTGCTACCAAGGTTCACAGATATTTGTGGGATACAAATATTGGACTAACCCGCATCTCAAATTTTACAACATGGAATCTAATTGATTGATCATAAGTAAATTTGAGTAAAGGCGAATATCATTTGGTATCCTCCGACCTGAGATACATATTGGTTTTTGATATTCACCAAGTGTCATACCTTGAGCTAATTCTTCACTGTCCTGAAATAGTGGGCAGTACATAAGGATAGGTTCAGGTATAACACGAGGTGTTTGTGAGAAACGTATGTAGTCAAGATGGAATTTGCTCCTCTTATTCGTTGAGAGTTAGATGTCTAAGGCCTGATTAAGTTAAATCAACAAGGAATGATCATTTTGTGTTCTTGGATTTAACATGACATCTGTAACAAAAGGATAGATGATTGATTCACCTAAATCATTTCAAGTAGGGTACTTGAAAGGGATGATGTTATTGAATGGCTATAAGTCATGCGTATTAAGGGTAGTAAACCGTTGTTAGGCGGTATTTACTGCTTGCATCAATCTTCTATGAATCTTGGGCAAGTGGGAGGTTGTAGGATTCTGTGTGCCCAAGACACTTAGGATATTGAAGTGGTTAGTACGTTATGATCCAAGTCGGGTTATACCCAATAACAAGCTTAGCAGACACCAATTAAATATTTAGTTCATGATATGATCATGCAATTAAATATTAACACCAAATTAGAAAATGGGTTTTCTAAATAAGTTGCGTGTGAGAGGGAACAACTTATTAGGATATTTTGTTCAATAATATTATTTGAAGTGTTATTTAAATTAGTTAGATGACACCAAATAATAATGAGAATTTACAACTTATAAATTAAATGGTTAATTGTATAAGTATGTATATATATATATATATAACTTGTACATACAATTTATTTAGTGGTTGTATGTCTAGTTAACAAGACAACTTAATGTGTGATAAAATTTTGAGAGGGAAAGGGTTTTAAAACCCCATTTTCGGCCGCCCCCTCCTAAGACCTTTTGACCAATCTTGCTTTGGAACAAGATACATTAACTTGTCTCGAACTCTCCACTCTCTCAACCTCTCACATAACATGCAATAGAAAGAAAAGCACTTCTTCTTCTTCTCTCTTCCATTCGGCCAGGCAGCAAAGAAAGGGGAGTTTTAGAAGTGTTTTGGGTGTGTTCTACCTAACAAGAAAGGTGTTTAGCAAAGAGCTTGGGGTATACAAGCTTGAGGGTTTCTTCCTTGGAGCCTTGGCCAAGATTTGAAGCATCAAAAGCCCAATTTTGGTCGATTATATTGCTGCTGAAAGGTAGTTATCACAGCTCTATGTAGCTGTGATTTTATGTTGTTTTACATTTGCTTATAGCTTGTTCATTCACATATTAAAGATCCTATTGTTTTGGGTTTTGTTTTCATCTTAAAACAACATTTAGAACACGAAATTTACAGATTATAAACATGTTATAATCCTCAACATCCGCTGCGTTTTCTGAAAGTTTAAAAGGTTAAACTATGTTTTTTTGTGTTTTAACAAACCCATCATCTACCACAACCATGTCTTTTGATGACTCTGCAAGAGACATCACTAAGCAAGGGAAACCAGGTGCCAAGAAACCACATCTGGTGGTGAGGCTGAACATACTAGGTATGTTACCTCATCTCCCCGTGATTCTTCAAAAGAAGATGAGGGAAGCATGAAACTCTTCATTACAGACCTACTATCTAAAGTCTCAAACCTTGAATCCAAGGTTAGGACTTTAGAGAAAGGTCCGCCACTCAGCAACTTGAGATTGACAATCTCAAGGCTCAACTAGCTGTGAAACAGATTGAGAGATCTGTTAGGCATGTACCTATTCAGGTCTCCTTGACCTCTTACTCCAACTCATCTACCTCTCAAGATGATGCTACCAAAAAGGGGGAGAGTGTTCAGAGACAAATATATGAGGACCCACTGAGCAAATCTTAAACTTCTAAATATTTGGCTCCTATCACAACTTCTTCTGAGCCATCTCAAGTCACTCTAACAATTGATTCAGGGATGCTCAAAGATCTTTACATCTTCTTTTCTTAGTTCTTGTTGAAATCTGCTCGTTATCAGCCAAGTCTTGATGCTGCCATGATTTACTTTGGAGCTGAAGAGCTTCAAAGGCTTACTGCACTTTCTACCACTGTGGAAGAAGTTGGTCAACCTAAGGTCCACATGGAACCTGAGATTAAATTCGAAGGGGAAATGGGGACTGATGGCCCGGCAACTGAAACAGTTGGGATAGAATCTGCATTCCCTCTTACTTCCAAAGCTAAAGTTAAAGCCTTAGAAGAACAAGCTGAATCTTCCGAAGATGAAATGGAAGCTGCGGAAGGACTGTTCAAAATGTCCGAGGAACTGATCATCACAGATGCAATCCTTGAAATGGCATCTGAGGTGAACAGTGAGGACTTTCTGGATCAACCTCCTGTCCAGACACCATCTCTACCTCTCGGACAATCAGTATCCACTATCCAAGAACCACCAAAGTCAAGTTCCTCAAAAGATACCGAAGGAAAACGGAAAATGACTGCAGAAGAGCTTCAAGAAGAGGAGAAGATTGAAAACCTAAAAAGAAAAGGGACACCTTCAACTGGAAAGTTGTTGGCTGCTAGTACAAAAGTAGTTGTAGCCAACCAGGAGGCTGTCAACATCAAAAAGAGAGAAGAGATCATTGATCGGCTCATACAACTCGGAGGTGCCAATGAAGAAACACTCCTGCTACCATTAGAGGAGTTGGTGAAAGAGGAAAGGCAACCAAGCTGCAGCAGGAAGCAGCAAGGTTGGCCTTAGAGGAAGAGAAGGAAAAGGAACAAAGGGAAGCTGACACACAGCTCAGGAGGGAAAGGATAGATTTCCTAACTTCCAAAGGCTTCTCTCTTCTAGAACTTTCTCCATACAATGATGAAACAATCTTTGGCTCGTCAACAAAGAGCAGGATCAAATAGAGAAAGAAAGAAAAAGAGCTGCAAGAGAAAAGTTGAAGGAGAAGAAGAAGAAAGAGGAAGAAGCAAGGGCATCTGCAACTAGGAAGATAGGTGACAAAGCCTGGATAAAAGACTATCTCCAGGCTCACGGCTTCTCTGGAAGGCAGGTGGGTCCCATGTCTGAAAGGACACTTCAATGAATTGTCAGTGAATTAAAAGCTGACATTCGTTCTGGGAAAAGAAGAGAGATGTACAGAAAGGTACAGGGGATAACCTTCACACAAACCACTCAACCCCAATCTGAACCAATTCCCTCTCCATTCACCATCAAAACTGAACCATACACTCATGAACCCACACCTTTACCTTCATTTACTTCTTCACCTCAACCACCAAAACTACTCGTCCATCAACCAAAAACTCTAACCCGAACCACCTTACCACATCCTATCCCACAACCTTCTCAACAATCCCCTCAACCTTCTAAACATCTCTCTCTGGAAGAGTTTAAAAGCATCAAGAATGGGCTTATCAATTGCACAACCTTGAGCGATATCTCCTGTGAGGAAGACTCCATCAAGCTAACCTATATGGATGGATCTTCATGTTTCCTCACAAGAGATCAATTTCTTGATCTACTTAGAGGAACACTGGACCAAGCTACAGTACTTCTAGGAATCAACTCAGAATCATTGAATGATAAAGAGAAGAAACTAAAAGAAAGCTGGTGACTCTACTGGATACAAGAAAGAGGACAAGATTCCTAGTCAGTCTCTTGTGCCTAGAAAGAACATACTCCGGTGGAGGTTCGATGAAGCTACTCACAATTTTGTTGTGGAAAGAGAGAATGGTGAAGTTAATAGACTGAATGCCACCTCTCTGCTACACTCCAGCAGATTTGATATTGCTGAGTTAGCAGAGAAACCATTCTCTAACCCCTCTAACTCTGAAACTGCTGCTCACATCAAGAATCATCTCAGCAGTCTTCATCTGGTTGAGTTAACAGCAAAAGCCAAGATTCAGGAAGAGTTAAGATTGACAAGAAAGGAAGACAGGGATAGATCTCTCAGTAAGGGCACAGGCTTTCTACAGATGGTGGAAGGTCTAGAATTGGAACCTATAGTTTGATAGGAATATGATTATAGCTCCCATCAACTAACTCTTTGTAGAGGGCCACAACAAAGGGTACATATCATTCAGGGAGACAGACTGGAGATCCTATCAACCAAAAATTTGTACAAACTTCTAAGCACAACATCAGGGAAGAACAAAGAGACTGATAAGTATTTACTCTCCCTGGTGTTGAAAGTTTTGAGGAGCAGAAACAAGTCAGGTTTTGGTAGCATCAGCCTAGGGGGAGTTTTTTGGATCAAGAAGAAGGCTGGTGTAACCAAAACCAAATCACTTAGACAATTTTGGTGTTGCTTACAAAGGCTTCCAAAGCCCAAGTGTGGAATTTCCAAAGGAAGTAGAGTTCTTCTGAAGACTGAGTGAAAGTTCCACTTCTGAAGGCAAAGCTCTACTTCTGAATGTAAGGTATTCACTTCTGAAGATAAAGTCTCAAACGAAGAAATCAGAAGACTACTTCCGAAGTATGAAGAAAGAAGAAGTTCTCAAGCCTCAAAAGAAGCAGCCTCTTGCGAAGTATAAGTGGCATCGGAAGTACTTGTTCTTCCGAAGCCATTTAACCTTCGGAAGACACTACTATGAACTAGTGGACATAAGTATGGCCTCTGACACTCCGCTGCATACCTCTGATACTGCATGGCATTTCTCAAAGAGCCATGTAGTTGACCATACTTTATTCCACTGTTCACCATTTTATGTTAGTAGTTGTTACCAATTTTAGTTGGTGACAAAAGTTAAGTGAAGGACATGTCCTGACTACCATATCTCAGATAAAGTCTTATATGAGATACCTTAAACTATAGCTTTGTAGTATTTGCTTTATTTAGAGGATTTCAGCTGGTATCAAAGTATATCCGACTACAGGTAGTATTATATATAGTCTCTCATTGTAACTCATAAGAACATGCTTGTAAGAGTCTTGTAACATTTGAGTTGAGAAGCAATATATGCAAGTACCTTGAAAATTACTTCTTGTGTTTTGCTACTACTTATTATATTGTTATCAACTTTTAAAGATTTTGCTTTCATCGAGAGTGTTGTTAAAGTGAGTTTGAGAGAAAACCAAGTGTTTAGTGAAAAAACTGATCCTGCAAATGCATTGAGAAATAACAAGTTGGAATACATAACCTCATGGTCATTGGGTAATAACCGCTAACCGAAGCCCTTCAACACAATCAATACATTTTAATTCAAATTATCCAAGACATGAATTTCTATAATTTTACAAAATTCTTTAATATATCTTGCTTTATGTTTATTATGCACCACTTGGTAAATCAAAGTAAAAAGTAGAACCAAGTTAGAAAAAGGTAAAAAGAAGTAAACTAAAACTCGTCATTGATTTGGGAAGAGGGCTCCAAAATTACATTTATCTATATATGAACGATGGGAATCAATATCACATCCCCCACATGAATGAAAATCACTTCTCTAAAAAATTCAGCAGTCAAATGTTGCAGGATAGGTAGGTCTTCCCTTTGAACCTTCCTTTGTGATGTATACTTAGTCTCCTAGTAGTGTGTAGACACGATGTCTTTGAACAGACCCTGTTTTATGTAGACGACAATATACAATCACACAACACTCTTCCTAGTTTGATAAACCCCTCATTATCGTGTCCATTAATGGTCATGGAACACTTTCCTAGTTCTGCGAGAGCTTTAGGATTTGCACGTCCCCACAAATCCATTCGAAGCGACCCCACTTCTCTCTAACATAGGTGATTCGATAAATCATTAAAATCATCATAGTTATATTGATCACCTAACCTTAATATGCTTAACCTCACTTTGGTCACTTGTTCGAGGTACTCCCCCAGAGTGAATGGACTAGGAAGTTCATCACTCCCTTTAAGTTTTAGGGTACTCCCTATAGTGACTCCGTTGGTCATATGATTAAGTTGTCCTATGAAACCTAGATCTTGGGATCTCCAGTCAACTAGGGTAGGTTTCCCTCATATTACTCTTTTCCGTGGACTTTAATCCCATTCCTCTTGACAACTTATAAACTATTTTTGTGCTTAAGCGTTTTGTTAACGGGTCTACAATGTTATCTTTTGACTTAACGTGGTCAACCGTGATAACACCCATTGATATTAGTCATAGTATTGTGTTATGTCTACGCCTGATGTGCCTAGATTTGGCATTGTACATTGAGCTTTTGGCTCTACCAATTGCTGACTCATTATCACAATGTATGCAAGTAGCCGATAACAGCTTTGGCCATCTTGGAATGTCTTCCACAAATTTACATAGCCATTCAGCCTCTTCTCCGGCTTTATCCAAAGTGATAAATTCCGATTCCATTGTGGATCTAACTATAATGGTTTGCTTGGATGATCTCGAAGATATTGCTGCTTCACCAAGTAAGAACACATACTCACTTGTTGATTTGGAATCTTTTATATCCGATATCCAGTTTGCATCAGTATACCCTTCAATCATAGCCGGATGACAGGTATAATTCAATCCATAGTCCCTTGTGTATCTTATGTATCTAAGCACCCTTGTTATTCTCATCCAATGTTCTGAGCTTGGATTACTAGTATATCTTCTTAGCCTACTCACCGTGTATGCTAAGTCGGGTCTAGTACATGTCATTAGATACATTAAACTACCAATGATCCTTGAATACTCTAACTAATCAACACCCTCACCTCTATTTTTCTTTAGATGTTGGGTGGTATCAACAGGAGAACGTGCTACACGCGTGTCTCCCGAGTTGAATTTTTCAAGAATCTTGTCCACATAATGACCTTGACTTAACACAAGCCCATAGTGGGTTCAAATAATTTTCACTCCTAAAATTACATCCGCTAAACCCCTATATTTCATGTCAAATCTTCCTTTCAACATGTCCTTAGTAGATTTTATTATTTTATCATTACTCCCAATGATAAGCATATCATCTACATAAAGACACAAAATTACATAACCTCCTAGGGTATCTTTCACATATACACATTTGTCATACTCATTTAATATGAAACCGTTGTCAATCATGACACGATCAATCTTTTGGTTCCATTGTTGTGGAGCTTGCTTTAAGCCATACAATGACTTGACCAATTTACATACTTTACCCTCTTGACCATGGGCAGAGAAACCCTTAGGTGGCTCCATTTAAATCTCTTCTTCTAAATCACCATTTAGAAATGCGATGACATCCATTTGATGTAGTTCCAAATTTCTTAATACCGCAATAGCAAGAACCATTCGTATGGAGGTTATGCGAGTCACAGGTGAGTATCAAAATAGTCTAGACCTTCCTTTTGTCTAAAACCTTTTACTACTATCCTTGCTTTGAAATTATCAATACTTCCATCGGCTTTCATCTTCTTTTTGAATATCCAACGATATCCAAGCGGTTTACAACCAGGAGGAAGATCTACTAGCTCCCAAGTATGGTTGTGAAGAATTGAATCAATTTCATTCTTGATTGCCTCTTTCCATTGAGGTCCTTCCGAAGAAGATACCGCTTCATGGTAGGTATTAGGCTCACCCTTAGTCATATAACTTATGAAGTCTGGACCAAAGGATTTCTCAACCCTTGCCCTTTTACTTCGTCTAATTTCTCCCTCTTCAACCTCGGGTCGTTCATGTTGACTATCATGAACTATGTCATCAATTTGTGTTGATGAACTTGCACCTCCATCATCAAACCGCGATGATGAAGATGCGTGTGTTTGTCCTCGCATTTGAAACACATTTACAAAATATGAAGCATTTCCCGGCCTTATCTCCATGATAGTGTTCTTTTGTACATCGAGATTTGTGGACTCATGTACAAGAAATCGATGTGCATTACTGTTTTGAGCATATCCAATGAATATGCAATCAACAGTTTTGGGTCTTAGTTTTTTAGCTTTAGGCGGTGGTAAATCACCTTAGCTAGGCACCCCCACACTTTGAGATAATTATATGATGATTTTCTACCCATCCATAATTCATAAGGGGTTACATCCCTTTTCTTTGGTGGTATTTTATTTAAAATATAATTGGCCGAGAGGATAGCTTCCCCCACATGTCATGGCTCATCCTAGAGCTTATCAACATCGCATTCATCATCTCTTTTAAAGTATGGTTTTTCCGTTCCGCAATGCCATTTGATTGTGGTGAGTAAGGTGCCGTACATTCATGTATTATACCATTTTTTTCACATAAATCGGCAAATGGTGCAACATATTCACCACCTCTATCACTTCACACAACTTTAATTTTCTTGTTTAGTTGATTCTCAACCTCATTTTTATACAAGATAAATTTGTTGAACAGCTCATCCTTACTTATAAGTAAATATACATAGCAATATCTAGTGCAATCATTAATAAAAGTGATGAAATATTTGTTGCCACCTCTTGTTGTGTGTGCTTTTAAATCACATATATCGGTGTGAATTAAACCAAGGATTTTGGTTATTCTTGCCACCTGTTTAAATGATGATCTTGTAAGTTTTGCCTTAATGCATATTTCAGATTTAGAGTTTGTGTCAATATGGAATGTAGGTATGTATTTTAAATTTATTAAACGACGAATTGAATTATAATTTACATGTCTTAGTCTACCATGCCAAACATTTGAAAACTCAAGCATATAAATAGAAGTAGTAGTATTATTCATTTCACTTTTGACAACGGTTACATTCATTTTAAACATACCATTGAGGGCATAACCATTTCCTACATACATTCCACGTTTAGTAAGGACAAACTTGTCCGACTCAAACACTAAACGAAAACCAAACATATTAAGCAACCATCCCGAAACAAGATTCTTGTGAATCTCTGGGACATACAAGGTGTTGCTCAAGGTGAGTTCCTTCCCGGAAGTCATCTTCAAGATCACATTTCCTTCACCTTTGATGTTGGTCATAGCTTTATTACCCATACAAAGCTTTTCATCACCCTTAACCTCTTTAAAAGTGCTAAAGAGGGTCTTATCACCACACACATGACGGGTAGCTCCCGTATCAATGAACCATCCATGTGGATTGTCTCCCACGAGGTTGACTTCTTCCACTATTGCCGATAGCTCGGTGATGATTGCCACTAACGGTTCACCGCCTTCATCCAGCATATGTGCACGCTCAAGCTTTGGTTGCCTGCATTGATTAGCACGGTGTCTCGTCTCATTATAATTATAGCAAATACCTTGGAAGGAGGAGATGGAGGTTTCTTTTTCACAACTCCTTTCTTTGGTCCAAGGTTCACCTTTGGTTTCCCAATTGGCTTTTTCCCTTTACCTTTATAACCCCTTGACGATTGCCCATGTTCAACCACATTTGCCTTTGCCATCGGTTCCACACGGGTGCCTTTTTGAGCCATTTTGTTGTCTTCTTCAATTTGAAGACGAACAATAAGTTCATCCACAGTCATCTCCTTTTGTTTGAGCTTAAGATAATTCTTAAACTCTATCCAACTTGGAGGAAACTTTTCAATCATGGCTGTAACTTAGAAGGTGTTATTAAGTGGCATCCCCTCAGCATGAATTTCATGAAGTATAACTTGTAACTCTTGAATTTGGCTAATCATAGTCTTGTCATCAACCATTTTAAAATTCAAGAACCGAGCCATAATGAATTTCTTGATACCGACATCATCGGTTTTATACTTTTTGTCTAAAGACTCCCATAGTTCTTTGGTAGTCTTTATGTTGCAACACATGTTATACAATGCATCACAAAGACCATTCAAAACGTAGTTGTGACATAGAAATTCCGAATGCTTCCAAGCATCAATGGCACTCAAGGCTTGAGCATCATCCCCTTCTTTGGGTATGGGAGCAATTTTCTCCAAGAACTATGCTAAGTTCAAGGTCGTCAAGTAGAAGAACATCTTTTGTTGCCATCTTTTAAAATGAACACCTGTGAACTTTTCAGGTTTCTTGGCATGGTTTGCCATAGTGGCCGCTCCTATAGTGGTTGCAGCTAAAGGGGTTGATAAAGAGGAACCCATAGCACTTGAAGACATGTTGTTTGTTGTTTTATAGAAATAGTTTAAGTTGGAACAATTTTCAACAAATTGAAATAACTACCAAAATTGAAAAATGTTTCAAACTATTTTCACAATTATATAAAATTCAACGAGAGATGTTCTAAGTCCAACTCTGAAGATCACTCGTGAATAAGAAAGCGAAAACAGTTATAACCACAAACTAATTTGAAAAAAAAATTAAACTACTTTCAGAATCTATAAAACTCAACAAGAGATGTTCTAAGTCCTACTTTGAAGATCACTCGTGAATAACGAAAATAATTTAAAGGAAAATTAACCTTTTAAAAAACACAGATTAATATACGAACGGTGTTTTTTAAAATTTGTTTTAAGTTTGTAGGAACCATTCATATAAAATAAAAATTGAAACAATCTCATTAATATGCTTAATACAAATGAACATAAATAAATGATTATCAATCTCTTTTACAATGGTAAATTTACAAAATTAGAAGAAACAGAAATGTGAAAGCTGAAGATCGTGTTCAACACGGGACCCTTAAAACAAATTCCGAGCCTTCTAAAAAAACACGTTATGTTTCGCAGGGTACAACAACCAAAGCAGTTTGTACTGCCGGGATTGATCTAGAACCCGAACTTGTTTGTAGAAGAAAATCCAGAGAGATAGAGAACCTATTTTGCTGCAGGTTTTGAGTTGTGTTGGTGTGTGTTTCTTCTGAGCTACACTCAGTATTTATAGTGGAATTCGAACCATAACAGCCACTCAGCCATTACTCAGTCATTAATCCGAAATCTTAACTGCTAATTTAATTCGTCGTTAACAGTCCTCGATTTCAGTCAACGTGTAACGGAAGCTGTTATGAGTCACAGCTCTGACCGTGCACCAAGATCAGTCGCACCTGACCAGTCCCTCGAACCAACCTTCAAAAATATTACGGCGGCTCTCGGTGATGCGAGTGTGCGAAGTGCAAAGTGCGCCATCAAAGCGCCACATTGCGCCCACATGTCCCCGTTGCGCGTGTGTGCGCGTACGAGTGCGAGTTAAAGGCGCTTCGCACCCTTCATGAATCCACTTAGTGTAATACCTTAGTAATAATATAAACAATAGATTATAGAATATAACCATTTTATATTTTTCTTTCTTTTAATATGGACAACTTCTCACACTATAATTTCTAATGTCATTAACCACATTAACTTCTATTCAACACATTAATTTATTAATTAAATATTAATAACCATATTAATATTATCAATAAATTTCCAACACTCTATTGGACTATAGTATGGTTAAGCTTGCCCAGTTGTTAGCAACATCATTTATAGATGGGATAAAGCCAATTATGCTGGTTGAATTCGCATCTTTTTAAGAGCTAATAATCACAAAGCAAAATCAGATATATGGTTTTGATTTATAATTGAAATTTTGTTGGCGTTCCCAAAGGATTTTTTGTTCTTTAGATTTTCATGTGGACTATGAATTGCGAAGAGTGGTCCCTTCCAAGCAACAAAAGGTGACTAGCTAAGGTCTAAGGTAAAAGGCCCGTTTGAGTTCACATAAAATTGTCTCTACAGAATCTACACAGGTTGGTTGTTATGGAATTTTAGTTAATCAACTTTTTGGTTTTGTTGTTCATTTGTGTTTGAATCGTAACAAAACATTCACATTTCTATAATTTCAGCCTATTGAAGTATAAGAATTTCATGTAAAGAAAAATGACAACATCTTATCTTATTTACTCTAATAAAAAGGTAAATGTGGGTGACACGTGTCAGCATCATAATCATTCTCATCAATTTTTTTCCGCTTCTCTCTCTTATTAAATAATTACCTTAATTAGTAATAAAATTATTAAAATATATTTTAATATATAATAAATTAAGAAAGAAATTTATTTATTAAGGTTATTTCTAAATAAATTGATACTTTTAATAATTAAAATTTTTTAAAACAAAAAATAATATCATATCTTAAAATACATAATATTTTTAAAAAAATTAAAAAGTTGATATCACTGTTTTATTATTTTTATAAGAAATTTTTATAAAAATAACATTTTTACGGTTTGTTTTAGAATGAAATTTTTATTTTTTAAAAACTTTTAATAAGTTGATATAATTATTTTATTATTTATAGTCATTTCTGATACATAATTTCAATCATATCATATCTTAAAATATTATTTTATAACTAATAAATTTAATATATTAATATTTTATTTATTCAACCGTATAATACACGGGTTTACTAAAGCTAGTAATCATATAAAAACAACAAAAATGCATGTGGATAAGCCTCTCGTTGATGTGTCTACAACCAACGAAACTGATGTAAATATGTTGGGTGCCTTTGGAACCAAAACTAGGAGATAATCATGTTCAAATGAAGGCTCATGTGAAGGTTAGTGAAACACGTGCTATACAACGACTTAAAAAATGTGTTGTGGATTAGGTGAATATTAACTCTTTTTTAAGTTGGGATTAGCTAACTTTATACATTTTAAGTAAATTATATACCAGAATGCTTATACTTATGAATTTATTATATTTTGGACTTGCTAATATTGTTGTTAAAATCTGTGGCGTTGATTAAATATGTTGGTATTTTAGGATGTAAAACCATTACATTTTTCTACTTTAACGTGTAGGTGGAAGATCAAATAACAGTCACAAGTGTTTTGGAGATTGTGAGTTAATTTTGTTTTAAATATTTTAGAAATAATTTTTACTTATATATTAGTTATGTTGTAAACTACGTTATGCAGGTCCCGCTTTTCTCGCAATTACCTTGTGTTTCAAATGATGATAGATCTATCATGGAAATGTCGTGCATGACAAAAGCTCTTGATGAAAACAAAGGAGATTATTTAGATATATAATCAACATTGTTTTTTAAATAAAAACATGGTCACGTTTTGTATTTAAAATATATTGTTCTCATGTTATTACATTGTGGTACCCAGATTAGGAGACTACAACAATCAACTTTCTGTTTTACAGAGGAAATGATGCTTGATTGTAAAATTACAAATAAAACAACAATGTCGTGTACAAAGAAGTATTTCGAGGTATATAAATTATAATTGTCCTTTCATTATTTATTGTTGTACAAAATACAAATACTTCAATTGCATTAACTTTTTTACACATTATAAAATTATATAATTATATTATAGAATCTCGTGTAAACCTTAGAGACATATTTGCCTTGTATATAACCTTAGAGACATATTCGCTTTTGATGTTGTTCCTAACAATGACATGCCATCGGTGGTGAGGCTATTGTATTTAGAGATGGCTTTTGGCAAATACTACCACTTGTCCTAAATGGTAGTAGACAAGACATAATCATGCGCCATTAAGCTTTTCTTACATTTATCAGTGTAAAGTCTTAAGATTAACTAAAAACATAAGATTAAGTATGGTTAGTACATTAGTTGACATTGAGAAAGCAAAGATGTTTGCAAAATGGTTTTTATATCTACAAGAAGGCAGAGTTGGTTTCTGTAATAACGGTGAGACACTTATAGACATATCCGATGATCTTTTAGTTATTGATTCATATGGTCCCCTTTCTTCTTTTATTAATTTTAAGTATTCATACATTCTTAGAATTTCAAAAATTCTAAATATTTTCACGATAAATCAATACTTGCTCCTACGAATGAAGTCGTACAAGATAATAATGACCAATTGATTTCAATGTCTTCAAGGGAAGAAAATGAATATCTTAGTTTTGATAGAATATCAAAGTCAGAGTATGTTCATGATAATTTTGATTCAAGTTTATACTTCTTGATGTCTTGAATGGACTAAAACTTTCAGGGTTCCAAACCATAGATTATTACTAAATGTTGGTGTTCTAGTGATGCAATAAAGAAATATCAAAAAGAAGAATGGTTTATGCAATGGAACTCGACTACAAGTTTTGTCACTAAGCAATCGTGTTGTTAAGGCAATCGTGTTCTAATACCATCAGACAAAAAGATTTCATTTAAGTTTCAATGAAAATAGTTTCCTCTCCGTATGTTTTGCCATATTCATAAACAAAAGTTAAGGTCAGTCACTTTGAAGGGTTGATTTGTAACTAAAGCAATCAGCATTTACACACGGTCAAATTTATGTGATGATGCCTAAAGTTAAAAGCGTAGATGGATTAAAACTTTTGATACTTGATAAAGATAATAAAATTACAAATAAAACCACAAATATTGTGCATAAGTATTTATAGATTTAAGAATTCTAATTCTAGCTTTATTACTTATCTTTGTACACAATTAACATTTTTCATTTATGTTAATTTTATAGAACTTTATCTTCTTTTACAACTTTAATTTTGAATTTTCTAATATGATATTATTTTCTAATTTAACTTGTCTATTACACGGTCGTAAAAACTAAAGAATGTCATATATATCCAACAAAAGTTTCAATATCACATATCCATTTATAGATTTATGACAAATTTACCCCTTTCTAAAAACCATTGATCATTTCTCATTAAAAAGAATTTATTTTTGTGTTTGTAATTCTCACTTTTCTAACTACAACGAATGAAAATTTAGTTATTTTATATTTAAAAAAACGAAACTTGGCTATTTAACAACTAGAGTACGATAGTAGTGCAAACTCGTGGGATGAGTATTCCAAAATGTAAGATAAAACTTCGAGAGATAGCCTTTATCATTTTTCCAAAAGTACTTCTAATTTTAATTTAATTTACAGAACTGTTTTTAGTAACTTACTTAAATATTATATCAACATTTATTGTAGGATGGATGTGATACAACTATATGGCAGCAGCATTTGTGGATATTAACATAAGGATATTCAGCAACTATATGAGAACATATCTTTACTTTATAAAATGCTCGGTACTATTGATTGTACACATTGAGTATAAGCAAATGTCCAGTCAATTGGCAAGGTCAGTAGTAATGAGGTGACCATCCACACCCGACTATTATGTTTAAGGTTGTGGTGTCACATGAACTTTGAACTTAACATGTTTTCTATGTTGTTTCAGGATCAAACAATGATATAAGTGTTTTAGGATTAATCGTTAGTTTTCAATGACCAATTAGTGGAGTTGCACCCTATTCAATTTATTGTAAACGGAAACGTACAACTACGGTTATTATCTAGCAAAAGATATTTATTCAGAATATGCCACCATTGTGAAGTCTTTCTTGAGTCCTAACAAAAGTGATATAAATGATGTCACTTCAAACAAAAACCTCAATAGGCAATAAGAAATTAATTAATTTATTTGAGAATGCATTTGAGGTTCTTAAGATAAAATGCAAATTATTGCTAATCCGTCGGGCACTTGGAAAAAGAAAAAAATTTGCAACACAATCTTTGGTTATATTATCTTACATAACATAAACATAAAAGGCAAATACCGAGTAATATGCTAACATTAATGATTTAAAAGATTAATAAAATGAAGTATACTTTTTATCAAAACTTTCGAATTATTTTTAAAATTCTTTATTATTAGAATATGAATGTAATCACAAGTCTTGCACATGTAACGCTCGGATGACAACACATGTCCTATTTTTAGACAGAATAACATTTTGATTATTGTGTAAAATATGTCAACTTATTATGTCTTATATGTTCATTTTGTCATATATTCTATATTATTTTTATATGTATTCATCATTTTATTTATTGTTTTAGATCATTTTATGTTATTTTTGTCAATGTCTCCATAGAATATAAAGTTTTGTTATCTATTATTATGTTTTACAATTAAAACTATACAATGATATATTTTCATTAAAAACTTATAGTGTTGAAGATAACATAATGTATTATTTTTGTTATTGTTTTACAAAAAATTATATAAAGTTGTTACTTATCATTATGTTTTACAACTAGAAGTATAAAATGATATTGTTTTACCAATTATTTTTTAAAACTTATAGCGTTCAAGAAACACAATAACGATCAAAAAACAGAATGAGACATTGTGTTATTTTGTTAATTTTAATTATTAGATTAATTAATTATTAATTTATTATAATGTTTTACATATTATGATACACAAAAATATTATTCCACCATTATTGTTCTTTTAAAAATGTATCATTAGAAAAACACAATAGTATTCACATTACACACTACTAATAAATATAAATAATGAACTACATTAAAGACACAACGATAAAACATAAGTTTAAAAACATAAAAAAAATATTAAATATTTTTATATAAAAATATTGTACTCGGTTTAAAGATATAAAAATATATATTTTTATGGTAGAATTAAAAAAAAATTATTTTGTACATTAATTATGAACATTTAAAAACTTGAGAAAACTTCTAAAAATTCAACAAAGTGATTATTCTTAAAATAAATCTCTAAAAATTTTTTTTTTCAATTTGATCCCAACCATAAATTAAAAATATTGATGGTTAAGATGACTTTTTACGTATTTTAGTTTTAAGGATCTTATTATTCAAACATTTCTGTAATTATTAAGTTTGATTTTATATAACACACACATATATATATACATGTTAAGAATCACATGTTGGTATTTTCGGTACCAACTTACGATTGATCCACATCATAACAAACAATTTGCATGCTCATATTTTTGCTACAAAGCGGTCATGTGAGTACTAAAGGTAGTTTAGGTTAATATTTTTTAACGGGAAGACCGTTATGAAAAACATCAAGAAGTGAATGATAAATGCATAAAATATTTTTGTATCTTCAATTATGATTTAAAAAAAGAATTAAATACTGACTAATGAATATTAGGTTTTTAATATTTAAACTACATAGACATTACGTAGGTCTTAACATAAATGTAAATGTAGATTTAACGTACATATATAATTCTACATCTTACTAGAAATGAATGAATTGAGTGTTAATAACTACATATACAAAATTTTTATGTTTTAATTGGAAGAGGTGTTACTTTACATTACAAACTATAAATTTGAGTAGGTGGTGGTGCTGAGCAAGATGGTTCATGCATTCGAAAAATGAAGTGATATTTGCAACAAAGGTATGTGAAACTTAATTATATGTATACTCGTGGTGTATCAATGTCATCTTCTTACCATTTTATTATTAGGTTTAGAATATGTTTTAGTCTAACATCAATGCTATGCATATATATGGAATACTTTTGACTATTTCATTTTGTGGGTCATATTCGAGATATAAACGTTTGGATAAGCTTAGTTTTTGTGCGTGTATAAAATTTCTAAAGCCAATAAACTTACTTTCAATAGCTAATTAGCTTATGAACTTATTTCGTGGGATATCTAAACCCAAAGGCTTTATTGGATCAAATTTAACAACCATCATTGACCCAAATAGGCTTCGCAACCCATAACTCATTGTTACAAACCATTGACCCAATTAGATTAACTACTTAACAATGTTAGTTCATTAGGGTGATTATATTAACATCGTCAGTGATCACCGTTAATTTGTAACTATAAAAACCTTAATTTGTACCTGTAAATACCCTAAATCTTTCTCTTTTGTAACATATGATTATTACGATCAAACTATTGTTTATCTATTCCTTATATCAATCCATATGCTTTCTATCAATTCTCTAAGGGTTAACATAGTAAGCTCAAAAGTCGTTGAGACTTTTTGGGATTTTTTAAGACTCCCAATAAACCCAAAAAACTAACTTTACCAGAATCATAACTTCGTACAAAAAAGAATTTTGGAAAATAAAGAAAAGTTTATGCAAACAGCAAACAAGTTACCTTGAACCACCCTTGTTAATCACAATAACAAATGTCACCAGAGAGATTAGAGTGATGAACAGCTTGATCTCACCGATTTCTCAAACGTCACAAGGTTACGGTCTTTCCTGGAGGTTGCAGATGATCATTCACGCACACTTCATATCTGTAAATGTTTGTTTATATACTAGGCTGGGTACATGAAAATTACATTCTGGTCCCTCAAGTTTAACATATATATAACAATTTAATACTATAAATATACTTGGAACTTTTTGTAATGTTTTAGATTTCTTTTAAATACTTATAAATAACATTATCTGGCTTTAAAATACTTTGTTTACTTAATGTTTAACTAAATGCTACTAGGCTTAAGCATTAAACTGGTGAGACACAGAAATCAATTTTAGGAATTATTAATTTAATAAACAATTGTATTTATATTTCCAGAAAAATTCAATCTTTACGTTCACAAAAAACAAACAATGCCTTATTTAGTAGCCTTTATAATCTTTTTAAAATAGAATTCAAATATTATTATTTATTAAAATTTTCATGTTAGCACTAGCAATATGAGTTTACAAAATATTAAACGTAATAAATTAACAAAGAATACCCGGACTAAAGTTTTAAATAGATATCATTTATACAAATTCTTCTAAGTTGTTGAAGAATGGGGTTAGCCACCATCAATTGCACTACAATGGTTAAATCAACTGGTTTTTATCGTTATTGATGAGAGAGGAGAAAGATTAAAATCTAAGAATAATGGTTGGAGGAGGAAAATCCTGCGGCAACATGCGGGGTTCAAATTTTATTTATATATTAATAAGACATTATATTATTTATATTTGCATGTATTTTTAACATTATACCATTATTTTTTGTTTTGATTAGTGGATTAAATCATTACATTTAACTACTTGTTATTGGATTTCATGGATTCTTTTTTATTCAAATCTCAAGTAATTTATAAGATAATATATTTCATTTTTTAAATATGAACACAATATTGGTTTTAAAAAAAGACTAAAATCAAAGGGAAAACAAAAAGATAACGGAAACCGAAACCGAAACCGAAACCCAAACTGAAAATTAAAAACCAAAATGTATAAAAATCGAAATTTAACGGTTTTAAAAAACCAAAAGTCTAACAAAATCGACCAATACACATCCCTAGCTTATATTTTTTTTCATATAATCCATTTTTTCAATAAAATCATGTATTATTTTTTCACATTACAAGTTTGTTATAGAAAAAAAATAGCTCTTAATAAATTATATTTTTGAGAGATGACATTCTTAAGGGTGTTTGTTTTTTCAGAAAAACTATTCGGATCTCTTTTCTTTACGCCGCGCAGACTTTGAGGCCTGCAAAGTACTTGTTTTTTGAAAACTTTTCATTAAAAAAAGTCTATGCGAGATTTACATAGTGCAAATTTGAAACAACTACTTCTAAAGTTTATTAAAATTTACAAAGTATTAAACACCATCACCCACTACCACTCATGTCCACCACCACTGTCCGTCTCCACCACTGTCTGCCTCTACCACCACCCACCGTCCACCACCACCCACCATCTATGGTCACAACCACCGTCCGAAATCACCGTATATCTCAACCAGTTGATTTTAGTAGTCTACAGACGTTAAAAAAGACACTCTTTTTATTACAGACTGGAAATGTTTTGTTCACCTCTTCTTCTGCAATGTTTGTAGATATGGTTCGCAAACTGCAAATATTTTGCTACAGAAAAACAAACAACACCTTAGTTTGAGTGGTGAGTCCTTATTTTATCTGCAAATCTTAATTTTTTTCACAATATGCATGTTTGTTGAGTTCTTTATCTAGCTATCTATTAGTTTGTTAACAAATAATGCTTTTTCTGTTTAATTGCAGTTTGTAATATGTTTGATTTGGTGATTAGTTTTGCTCAGCAAGAACAAAGAAGCTTCGTCAGCAGCTTCATATGATAAGACATCAGCAATTAAACAAAAGGTCAGTCCTAGCTTTGATGCGTTTGCGAGTTAATCAGTTGCAACAAGTCAGTTGTTTCAATTATAAAATTACATCACGAAACACGCTGGAAGTGCGAGCTGTAGGGTTTGTTGGAAGATAAAACCGATTTTAACCTGTTAAACTTTCAGAAAACGCAGCGGATTTATATATATTTTAAAACATGATTATAAAGCTGAAATTTCATGTTTTATGGTGACATATATATGAATGAAACAAACCCAAAACAAAAGGATCATATATGTGAATAAGCAAGCTATGAACAATATGTAAATGTACATAAAATCACAGCTACATGGAGCTGTGAATAACTACCTTTCTTCCAGCTAAAAGTCGACCAAGGAAGAGTTGTAGGATGCTTAAGATTCGGCCAAGGCTCCAAGAAAGGACCCCTCAAGCTTGTATACCCCAAACTAATGTGCAAACACTCTTCTTGTTAGGGAGATGAACACCAAAGCAAACCAAGAAAAACCCTCCAAATCTGCTGCTTGTGCCGAGGACCTTAGAGAGAGAGAGGAGAGTTTTTTTGTTCAATGTTGCATGTAATGAGAGAGTTCAAAATGTGAAGTGTATGACATGCTTTATTGTGTGTGTTCTCAAGAGAGAAAAGGGGCCAATCCCCTTCAAGTGGGGCGGCCGAATATGTTTAAAAAAAGGTGTTTTTCCCTCTTAAATAAACACACACATTATATATAAAACTAGTCACTTAATAAGTTATACAATTAACCATTTAATTGTATAAGTTATAAACCCCTTTTATTATTTGATGTTATCTAACCTACTTAATAACATTACAAATAATACTCATGAACAAAATATCCTAATAAGTTGTTTCATCTCATATGCAACTTATTTAGAAAACCTATTTTCTAAATTTGGTGTGGTTATTTAATTGCATGATCATATCGTCAATTAAATAATTGTTTGTGTTTGCAAAGCTTGTTATTGGGTATAACCCGACTTGGATCATGACATACTAACCGCATCGATGTTCTATGTGTCTTGGGCATATAGAATCCAAACTTGCACAAGATTCATAGAAGATTGATGCAAGCAGTAAATATCGCCTAACAACGGTTTACTACCCTTAATACGCATGACTTATAGCCATTCAATAACATCATCCCTTTCAAGTATCCTACTTGAAATGATTTAGGTGAATTAATCATCTATCCTTTTGTTACAGATGTCATGTCAAATCCAAGGACACAGAGTGATCATTCCTTGTTGATTTAACTTATCCAGGCCTTAGACATTTAACTCTCAACGAATAAGAGGAACAAATCCCATCTTGATTATATACGTTTCTCACAATCACCTTATGTCACACCTGAACATAGTCTCATGTACTGTCCATTATTTCATAACAGCGGATAACCAGATCAAGGTATGACACTTGGTGAATATCAAAACCCAATATGTATCTCAGGTCTGAGGATACCAAATGATATTCGCCTTTACTCAAATTTACTTATGATCAATCAATAAGATTCCATGTAGTAAAGTTTGAGTTGCGGGTTAGTCCAATATTTGTATCCTACAAATATCTATGAACCTTGGTAGCAACCCATTGTGACATCCGTCACCTTAAGGTCCGTCGAACGACATAAATAAGCATAGAATTATTTTAATTATTCTTCCTTTTCTTCAAGAACTCCTGCTTTAAAGAATCATGTCTGCTTTATTTTCCTTTGTGCCTGTACTTCCTCCGAGAACGTGTGTTAAGCATAAACCTTTTGTAAATTTCATCACCATTACCACCAAATATATAATTTTAATTTCAACCATTGTTATTAATAAAACCATTTTAGACTATCAAATGCCATTAAACAAGCTTTTAACCTTAATATAATGAACATTTTAAGGTCGTAATCAACCGAAACAAATTTTGGGGAACTCGAGGGTTAAGTGCAAGGACTAAACTTGTAATTTTGCAAACTTGGACTGGGTATATAAACCCCATTCCCAGCCACATTCCTCATTCACTTCATATTCTTCACCTCTTCACTCCCTACACACACATTTTCTTCATTCCAGCACCAAATCCAACCCGCTTGGTCTTGTTCTTGTTCTCTAGACTACACCTACGGCCTAGTCTACTCTATTCTAGCAGGTAGACGACCTTGGTTGTCCCTTTTCCATGCTTATTCACGGCTGTCCAAACTAGGGTTTCGGGTGTTCAGGTTCAACTCGAACACATGAGGTCGTGTGGGTGCGTGTGAGGTCTTTCTGCTTGTGTTTCATGTTTATGTATGTTTGTAGAGTGTTTCTGGAAGTCTTTGTGGTGTAAAACTCGCGTTTAGAGCAGCTCGGGGGCTGCTCAGCCCGACCACAGTCGCGATTCTACAGTTCAGGCGACTGGATCTGTCAGGCGATTGAGCCGTGCGACTGAGTGAGTCGTGCGACTGAATCTTGCGTCTAAGTCAGTCGTGCGACTGAGTTGTGCGACTAGCTATGTCGTGAGACCGAGTCGTGCGACTGTGAGTTTGTATGCGATTGACTTATGTGTGCGAATGAGTGTATGTGATTGAGTCATGCGTATGACTGAATGTATGCGATTGTGCGTGTTTCACATGACTGGAGTCCAATCGCACGAATGAAGGTTCAATCGCACGAAAGTAGCTAATTCGCACGATTGAGGGTTGTTTCGTGCGCATGGAGGTTTGGTCGTGCGAATGTGTGTTGTGTGGTACGACTGAATGCCAGCCATGCGAATGAAGACTCAATCGTACGAATGAAGCTGATTCGTACGATTGAAGGTTGATTCGTAAGGATGGAGCGTTGAGTCGAGCGTCTGGTCCTGTTGTGTGACTGATGATGTTGAGTGTGAATTTCCCCTTGAACGTCTGAGATGATAAGGCAACATCAGTAAAAGTGTCATTGCTTGACCACAAAGATAAAGTCAACGCTATCAACATGCACATACTATTTCAATTGAAAACAACCTAACATTTTACAGTTATCGACAATCCAATTAGAACTCCAAATACTTAACAAGTGCTATCTTTCATAACCACGAGATCATTTCACAGATGTCATAAGCAATGACAACTACTCGTAGTACTTGGATCTACATAAGATCTGATACGTGTGTCCGCTTGTGTGTGTGTGCTACCCATGACCGAAATGATACAACCCGAACCGACCAAACATTAATATACGTTTTGTACAGGTCATTAATGCTTAACAATAACTGTCATTAGGTGTTGACTGTTCTCTGCATACAACTGTTGGAAATCTCGATCTTTCATACTTACCACTTAACATGTGAGTTTTGTGGCCCCTTTTTGTGCTTATACTACTTTACAAACATTTACAAACATGGGGGAAGAGTATGCTCGCCCATTTTCTATGCTGTAAAACTTACATACAATTTACATACTTGGAATCAACGTGCTACTGTTTTGTGGGTACTTATCTGAAACATGCTTGAGTCTGCTTTGTGGTTCTTTCTTACAACCATTTAATTCCAGTGTGGATCCGACGGTTAGGTATTGGTAGTACTACTGGGTTGACACCCCCACCCTCGTGTTGGTATACTAGTTAGTACCAACAATAGCCAGGTACGGGCCTTGGGTGAATATATTCCGACAAGATTCTTTGTGTACGTCATTAGGTTTGGTTGTAAAGCTCTTGTCATGTGATTTTGCTTACTTATAACTGTATGCACGGTATTCTGCAACAACTTTATACAGCATCAATTACTTGTTTACTTTAAACCTGCGAACTCAACAACAATTTTGTTGACCATTTTGAGCATATCTTTTCAGGTGATCATGCTAGCTGAGGTTCTAGGTGTGCTGCCTTAGTGGAGACCCTAGGATGCATTTTCGGGCCAAACTTGTCATTTTGAAAACAATTGATGTATCTATTTCAAACAACGTTATACTTTGTAACTTGTTCCCAGGTTGTGGGAATTGTATACAATGTTATCATCTATGTATTATGATTCATGTGTCATGTTTATGCTTATGGCTATGTTGTCGTGAATGCTGACTAAACACGACACAAGTCCCCTTGTTGTCGGGTGTTGTCATGACACGCTTGTCATCATTATTATTATTGCATCTCTATCGCTTACCAAGTGTTATGACGATTCCCGTCTCGTTACGCCCCCGTGTTTCCGCTCTTAGCGGGGGTGTGACAGACTGGTATCAGAGCTATTGGTTATAGAGAATTAGGCAATACACTTGACCTAAACTATAACCTAGAACCTTCATGTAGATTGCATGCCAGGGTTGTGTGCATTTTGTATCTCATACGTGTTCCTCATTACTTGTTCGTTTATCTATCTATTTCGTGATCTTTTCACCCTATGAGAGAGCCCTTGTGCTCACTCTTTTACGGGATGCTCCTATTACATCTTCCGTTCCCTCTGCGCGCCAAGTTATCATAACCAAATTCGGGTATTGAGACCCGAAGAGATCTTCACAGATCATATACTGCGCTTAACCTTGGATACTGAGACTGACCCGAGGAGGCTATGTCTGAGTCCTTTAAGGATACGAGATAGGCAACCTCCACCAGACTATATGTGATTACATGCTTGGGCTCTGAGTTGACTTGATGGAATATTACGGATATGATGAAAAGGAAAGTCGGATGTCATGTAACCGGATCGGGCATCATTCTCGGTACATCGTGGGTGTGGTGGGAACGCTGCGGGGAACCCTATATATAAACATCACCGGTATACCGAGAATATGCTTGAAATGGGCTGCATGGTGATCTTGACCGACCGGAACATGAACATTGGAACTTGATAAGTGGAATACTTGTGTATCTTATGGTGACTAAAGCATATATGTTACCTCTTTTATGAATAGAACATGCCGCCTCGAAGATCTAATCGCAGTAATAGTAGCGGAAGTGAAGCCCCAAGGGGCAGAGGTAGAGGCAGAGGCAGGGGAAGAACCCCAAGAACAAGTGATGCTCCTGCCAGTAACAATCAAGGAACAGGGAACGCGGATGTGACAGCCCTGATCGCTCAACAGCTGGCCGCACTAATTCCGACTATCGTGGCCCAAGTGAGCGATGCTCTTCAGAATTCTCACCCCCACGGGGACGGTGGCATGATAATGAGGATAACGGTAACCCGACTGGGAACGAAAGCAATCAGGAGACTGGAAATGGTGGTACAGCCGGTAACAAAACTGGAATTGTTAATGAGACCGGGGTTGTGAATGCTAGACGGGGATGCTTGTACAAGGAATTTGTGGCTTGTAAACCACGAGAGTTTGATGGCAAAGGTGGAGCCATAGCTCTGACCAGATGTCTTGAAAAGATGGAGGCCTTGATCGACATCAGCGAATGCCTCGACAGTCAAAGGATTAAGTACGCCACTTGCCCACTACAGGGCAAGGCACTAACGTGGTGGAACACTCAGATTTAGGCTAGGGGAAGAGAATCCGCGATGCAAATGTCGTGGGATGAGTTCAAGGCCCTAATCACCGAGGAGTACTGTCCTCTCAATGAGATGCAAAAACTTGAGCATGAGTTCTGGAATCATGCCATGGTGGGGGCTGGGCACGCAGCTTACACCGATCGTTTTCACGAGCTAGCAAGGTTGGTTCCACATCTAGTCACCCCGGAATCAAAAAGGATAGAGAGGTAAATTTGGGGACTTGTGCCTCAAATCCGGGCAATGGTAACCCCTACTGCTCCTCCTACTATTCAGAGCGTGATTCTGAAGGCTGGCGCTCTAACTGATGAAATGGTGAGAACAGGGGTATTGGGCAGGGGAGCAGAGAAAAGGAAAGAAGTTGGGGAAACGAGCCGGTCGAGTGCCGGGAAATTCGAGAAAAGGGCCAAGACAACCAAAAATTTTGTGGCCGTGACCCAGGGCAGGCGAGAATATGTGGGTCTGCACCCCCGATGCGATAGGTGCAACTTTCATCATCCCCCAGCTATGCCGTGCTGGGTGTGCGCTAACTGTAGACGCCCGGGACATTTAGCAAGAGACTGCAGAACAGCGCCGAATATGGTCGCACCAGTCAACGCGGTTAACCCCGCCGGGAACGCCAGGGGATGTTATGAGTGTGGAAGCCCTGATTACTACAGAAACATGTGCCCCTAACTGAATCGGGCGTCGGGCCAACAAGGGAACAACCAGCATCAGGCTATGGCTATAGCTGGAAATCAAGGCCCGACAAACCAGGGGAACGCGGCTCGGGGACGCGCTTTTGCCATTGGAGCCAATGAAGCCCGTCAGGACCCAAATGTCGTCACGGGTACGCACTTACTTAATAATCACTTTGCATCTGTATTATTTGACACTGGAGCAGACAATAGTTTTATATCTTCTGAATTTATGCAATTTCTCGATTTGAGTCCTAGTAGGCTAGAAACTAGCTACTCTGTAGAAATGGCCAATGGTAGGGTTGTTCAGGCCAACGGGATTATTAGAAAGTGCTCGATAATATTAGAGAACCACACCTTCGATATAGACTTGATACCCTTTGAGCTAGGAAGTTTCGATGTGATTGTGGGAATGGATTGGTTGTCGAAACATGGGGCCGAGATTGTCTGTCGAGACAAGGTAGTGCGAATCCCTATGTTAGACGGGGGAGTACTCAGAATTCAAGGAGAAAGACCAGGGAGAAACTTAAAGCTTATTTCCTGCATGAAAGCACGCCGGAGTTTACGAAAACAGTGCTACTCTTTTCTGGCTCGCGTGGTGGAAAAGAAGGAAGAGGAGCAGAAATTGGCAAATATCCCTGTACTGCGGGATTACCCAGATGTATTTCGTGATGACTTGCCTGGTTTGCCTCCTCACGACAGGTGGAATTTCATATTGAGTTGGTTCCTGGAGCTACACCGGTAGCAAAGACACCGTATCGGTTGGCACCGTCTGAAATGCAAGAGTTATCTAGCCAGTTACATGAACTACTGGAGAAGGTTTTTATTCGGCCGAGTCACTCGCCTTGGGGAGCACCATTTTATTTGTCAAGAAGAAGGATGGGTCGTTCCATATGTGCATCGACTACCGTGAGTTGAACAAATTAACTGTGAAGAATCGGTATCCTCTCCCCAGGAACGACGACCTGTTTGATCAGTTACAAGGAGCTTCGTATTTTTCCAAGATCGACCTTCGATCTGGATATCACCAACTAAGAGTTTTCGTGGAGGACATCCGAAGACAGCATTTAGAACTCGTTATGGGCACTATGAGTTCTTGGTCATGCCGTTCGGATTGACTAACACACCAGCTGTGTTCAAGGACTTGATGAATCGGGTGTGCAAACCTTACTTGGATAAGTTTGTGATCGTATTCATTGACGACATACTTATCTACTCTCAATCGAAGGAGGACCATGAAGAACACCTTCGGGCAATACTGGAACTGTTAAGAGAAGAGAAACTTTTCGCCAAGTTCTCAAAGTGTGAATTTTGGCTGCGAGAGGTGAAGTTTTTGGGTCATGTGGTTAACAAAGACGGGATTCATGTAGATCCCGGCAAGATCGAAGCGGTAAAGAAATGGGATACACCCCAGACACCTTCAGAGATACGGCAGTTCTTAGGATTAGCCGGATACTATCGTCGTTTCATTGCGAACTTTTCAAAGATCGCTCAACCGTTGACGTTGCTGACTCAGAAAGACAAGAAGTTTGATTGGGGAGATGCGCAAGAACGGGCATTCCAAACGCTGAAAGATAAGCTGTGCAATGCACCGATATTGTCCCTCCCAGATGGAACTGATGATTTTGTGGTGTACTGTGATGCTTCGCATCAAGGGTTGGGATGTGTACTAATGCAAAAAGATAAGGTGATCGCCTACGCTTCGCGACAACTTAAGGTGCACGAGAAGAACTACACGACTCATGATCTTGAGTTGGGCGCTGTAGTATTCGCACTAAAAATATGGAGGCATTACCTGTATGGAACCAAATGCATCGTATACACAGATCATAAAAGCCTTCAACATATTCTGGATCAGAAGGAACTCAATATGCGACAGCGACGTTGGGTAGAGCTTCTTAGTGACTACGATTGTGAAATCCGGTATCATCCGGGGAAAGGTAATGTGGTGGCTGATGCTCTAAGCCGCAAGGGACGCGTGAAACCACTACGTGCTCGAGCTTTGGGATTGATCATTCAAACAAATTTGAAAGCTCAGATCCAAATTGCACAAAGTGAGGCATTGAAAGAAGGAAACCTTGCGGGAGAAGAATTCCGAGGGTTGGATAAACAACTGATGTGCAAGGACGATGGTGTGCAGTACTTCGTGGACCGTATATGGGTACCCAAGTGGGGAGGTGTACGTACCTTTGTCATGGATGAAGCACACAATACATGATATTCTATTCATCCTGGCGCTGACAAGATGTACCACGATCTCAAAGATCTGTACTGGTGGCCAGGCCTAAAGAAAGACATTGCCACGTACGTCAGCAGATGCTTGACATGCTCGAAAGTTAAAGCTGAACATCAGAAACCATCAGGACTGTTAGAGCAACCTGAGATTCCCAAATGGAAATGGGAGAACATAGCCATGGACTTCATTACCAACTCCCTCGAGCGAGCAACGGGCATGACTCGATATGGGTCGTGGTGGATCGAATGACGAAATCAGCACACTTCTTGCCAATCCGAGAAGACTACAAAATGGACAAGTTGGCGAGATTGTACATAAAAGAGGTCGTGACAAGACACGGAGTGCCGGTGTCAATCATATCCGACCATGATGGCCGATTCACTTCACGATTTTGGCAAACACTACAGAAAGCAATGGGCACTCGATTAGACATGAGTACTGCCTATCACCCTCAAATAGATGGCCAAAGTGAACGAACCATACAAACGCTAGAAGACATGCTGAGTGCGTGTGTAATCGACTTTGGTGGTAGTTGGGATACTCATTTGCCATTGATTGAGTTCTCTTACAATAACAGCTACCACATCAGCATTGGGTGTGCCCCGTTCGAAGCGTTGTACGGAAGGAAGTGTAGATCACCCGTTTGTTAGGCCGAGATTGGTGAAAGTCAGTTAACAGGCCCAGAGATCATCCAGGAAACAACCGACAAGATCTTCCAAATCAAAGATAAGCTGAAAGCCGCTAGAGATCGCCAAAAGAGCTACGCCGACAATCATCGAAAGCCTCTAGAATTCAACGTTGGGGACCGGGTGCTACTCAAAGTCTCTCCTTGGAAAGAAGTTGTTCGGTTTGGAAAGAAAGGGAAGTTAGCCCCAAGATACGTTGGACCATTCGAGATTACAGATCGAATTGGTCCAGTGGCTTACCGATTAAGGTTACCACAAGAACTCAACGGTTTGCATGATACTTTCCATGTGTCAAACCTCAAGAAGTGTTTGGCTGAAAAATCACTTCACATACCCATTGACGATATCAAAATTGACGAAAAGCTTCATTTTATTGAGGAACCCATTGAAGTCATGGATCGTAAGGTCAAACAGTTGAAGCGGTGCAGAATACCAATTGTTCGCGTAAGGTGGAATTCAAAACGAGGGCCAGAGTTTGCATGGGAACGGGAAGATCAAATGAAACTCAAATACCCACACCTATTCGTGGATGACACTCTTGGACCTAACTCCAGCTGAATTTTGGGAAGAAATTCTCTCAACTGGGGGATATTGTGACATCCGTCACCTTAAGGTCCGTCGAACGACGTAAATAAGCATAGAATTATTTTAATTATTCTTCCTTTTCTTCATGAACTCTTGCTTTAAGGAATCATGTCTGCTTTATTTTCCCTTGTGCCTGTACTTCCTCCGAGAACGTGTGTTAAGCATAAACCTTTTATAAATTTCATCACCATTACCACAAATATATAATTTTTAATTTCAACCATTGTCATTAATAAAACCATCTTAGACTATCAAATGCCATGAAACAATCTTTTAACCTTAATATAACGAACATTTTAAGGTCGTAATCAACCGAAACAAATTTTGGGGAACTCGAGGGTTAAGTGCAGGGACTAAACTTGTAATTTTGCAAACTTGGACTGGGTATATAAACCCCATTTCCAGCCACATTCCTCATTCACTTCATCTTCTTCACCTCTTCACTCCCTACACACACATTTTCTTCATTCTAGCACCAAATCCAACCCGCTTGGTCTTGTTCTTGTTGTCTAGACTCCACCTACGGCCTAGTCTACTCTATTCTAGCATGTAGATGACCTTGGTTGTCCCTTTTCCTTGCTTATTCACGGCTGTCCAAACTAGGGTTTTGGGTGTTCGGGTTCAACTCGAACACATGAGGTCGTGTGGGTGCATGTGAGGTCTTTCTGCTTGTGTTTCATGTTTTTGTATGTTTGTAGAGTGCTTCTGGAAGTCCTTGTGGTGTAAAACTCGCGTTTAGAGTAGCTCGGGGGCTGCTCAGCCCGACCACAGTCGCGATTCTGCAGTTCAGGCGACTGGGTTTGTCAGGCGATTGAGCCGTGCGACTGAGTGAGCCGGCGACTGAATCTTGCGTCTAAGTCAATCGTGCGACTGAGTTGTGCGACTAGGCTTGTCGTGCGACTGAGTCGTGCGACTGTGAGTTGTATGCGATTGAGTCATTCGTGCGAATGAGTGTATGTGATTGAGTCACGTGTATGACTGAATGTATGCGATTGTGCGTGTTTCGCACGACTGGAGTCAATCGCACGAATGAAGGTTCAATTGCACGAAAGTAGCTAATTCGCACGATTGAGGGTTGATTCGTGCGCATGGAGGTTTGGTCGTGCGAATGTGTGTTGTGTCGTACTACTGAATGCCAGCCATGCGAATGAAGACTCAATCGTACGAATGAAGCTGATTCGTACGATTGAAGGTTGATTCGTAAGGATGGAGCATAGTCATGCGTATGACTGAATGTATGCCATTGTGCGTGTTTCGCACGACTGGAGTCCAATCGCACGAATGAAGGTTCAATCGCACGAAAGTAGCTAATTCGCACGATTGATGGTTGATTCGTGCGCATGGAGGTTTGGTCGTGCGAATGTGTGTTGTGTGGTACGACTGAATGCCAGCCATGTGAATGAAGACTCAATCGTACGAATGAAGCTGATTCGTACGATTGAAGGTTGATTCGTAAGGATGGAGCGTTGAGTCGAGCGTCTGGTCCTGTTGTGTGACTGATGATGTTGAGTGTGAATTTCCCCTTGAATGTCTGATGATGATAAGGCAACATCAGTAAAAGTGTTATTGCTTGACCACAAAGATTAAAGTCAACGCTATCAACATGCACATACTATTTCAATTGAAAACAACCTAACATTTTACAGTTATCGACAATCCAAATCGGAACTCCAAATACTTAACAAGTACTATCTTTCATAACCACAAGATCATTTCTTGGATGTCATAAGCAATAACAACTACTCATAGTACTTGGATCTACATAAGATTTGATACGTGTGTCCGCTTGTGTGTGTGTGCTACCCACGACCGAAACGATACAACCCGAACCGACCAAACATTACTATACGCTTTGTACAGGTCATTAATGCTTAACAATAACTGTCATTAGGTGTTGGCTGTTCTTTGCATACAACTGTTGGGAATCTCGATCTTTCATACTTACCACTTAACATGTGAGTTTCATGGCCCCTTTTTGTGCTTATACTACTTTACAAACATTTACAAACATGGGGGAAGAGTATGCTCGCCCGTTTTCTATGCTGTACAACTTACATACAAATTACATACTTGGAATCAACGTGCTACTGTTTTGTGGGTACTTATCTGATACATGCTTGAGTCTGCTTTGTGGTTCTTTCTTACAACCATTTAATTCCAGTGTGGAACCGACGGTTAGGTATGGTAGTACTACTGGGTTGACACCCCCACCCTCGTGTTGGTATACTAGTTAGTACCAACAATAGCCAGGTACGGGCCTTGGGTGAATATTTTCCGACAAGATTCTTTGTGTACGTCATTAGGTTTGGTTGTAAAGCTCTTGTCATGTGATTTTGCTTACTTATAACTGTATGCACGGTATTCTGCAACAACTTTATACGGCATCAATTACTTATTTACTTTAAACCTGCGAACTCACCAACAATTTTGTTGACCATTTTGAGCATATCTTTTCAGGTGATCATGCTAGCTGAGGTTCTCGGTGTGCTGTCTTAGTGGAGACCCTAGGATGCCTTTTCGGGCCAAACTTGTCATTTTGAAAACAATTGATGTATCTATTCCAAACAACGTTATACTTTGTAACTTGTTCCTGGGTTGTGGGAATTGCATACAATGTTATCATCTATGTATTATGATTTATGTGTCATGTTTATGCTTATGGCTATGTTGTCGTGAATACTGACTAAACACGACACAAGTGCCCTTGTTGTCGGGTGTTGTCATGACACGCTTGTCATCATTATTATTATTGCATCTCTATCGCTTACCAAGTGTTATGACGATTCCCGTCTCGTTACGCCCCCGTGTTTCCGCTCTTAGCGGGGGTGTGACACCCATTGCTCTATATTCATCCTTATGAATATCAACCAATCCAAGTTCATAATAATCTTACCCTCACACTTGTTCCCACAAGTCTGAATGACTACGGACATTTAGAGTAAGCAATTTACTCATGGATTAAACATGCTAAATTGGAATATTAATTGAAACATTATATCCAAATAATTATATTCAAATAATAAAGAGTTCCACATATCCAAATACAAAGTTTGCAGATCAAATCCAATCATTAGAATATCAAAGTCCCATGGCACAAGTATGACCTTCATGCTTTGCCTTTTCAAGGAGTTTCGTGAGAGGATCCGTAATGTTCTGATCCGTGTGAACTTTGCAAATACATATCTTTCCCTTTTCAACTTCATCTCGTATGTAGTTGAATCTCCGCTCAATGTGCCTAGTCTTTTGATGAGCACGAGGTTCCTTGATCTGGGCAATCGCACCCTCGTTATCACAAAAGATCTCTAGGGGGTCCTGAATGGAAGGGACAACCCCCAGATCGGCAATGAATTTCTTCAACCATGCAGCTTCTTGAGCTGCCAATGAGGCGGCGACGTATTCTGATTCTGTAGTTGATAAAGCCACCACATCCTGTTTGGAGCTCTTCCAAGAGACCGCTCCTCCATTCAGAATGAAAATATATCCCGACGGTGACCGTGAATCATCACGATCTGTTTGGAAACTTGCATCCGTGTAACCTTTTACAATGAGTTCTCATCACCAGATCCATAGATTAGGAACATATCTTTTATCCTCCTTAGGTACTTAAGTATGTTCTTAACAGCCATCCATTGACTGTTTCCAGGATTTTGCTGGTATCGGCTTGTCATGCTTAAGGCGCATGACACGTCCGGTCGAGTGCATATCATTGCATACATGATGGATCCAATAGCAAATGCGTATGGGATTGCCTTAATTTTATCTTGCTCATCCTTTGAGCTAGGACATTGAGTCGTACTCAATATCGTTCCTTTTTTAATAGGTACCATACCTTTCTTAGAGTTCTCCATCTTGAACCTTTTCAAGATTTTATCAATGTATGCGCTTTGATTTAACCAATCAACCGCCTTGATCTATCCCTATAGATCTTTATTCCCAGAATATAGGCAGCCTCACCAAGATCCTTGATGGAAAAACAACTTCCAAGCCAGGTTTTTACACCTTCCAGGGTTGGAATGTCATTTCCAAATGGTAGTATGTCATCAATATACAATACTAGGAAAGTGATGATGCTCCCACTAGCTTTCTTATATACATAAGCTTCGTCAGCGTTCTTGATGAATCCAAATTTAATTATTTCTTCATCAAAACCTTGATTCCAACTTCTCGATGCTTGTTTCAATCCATAGATTGATTTCTTTAACTTGCATACTTTATCAGGATGTTTTGGATCGACAAAACCTTCAAGCTGAACCATATAGATATCTTCCTCAAGATATCCATTTAGGAAAGCGGTTCTGTCATCCATTTGCCAAATCTCATAGTCATAAGAGCAGCTATGGCAAATAATATCCTTATAGACTTTAGCATCGTAACAGGTGAGAAAGTTTCATCATAATCAACCCCTTGAGTTTGAGTGAAACCCTTTGCTACAAGTCTAGCCTTACAAGTATCCAAGTTTCCATGCATATCGGTTTTCTTCTTGAAAACCCACTTGCTTCCAACTACTTTGGAGTTAAGAGGTGGTACAACCAAGTCCCATACTTGATTGTCATGCATGGATTGCATCTCAACGCTCATGGCCTCGAGCCATTTGTCACAATCCGAATTGGACACTGCATCACGATAGGTGGTTGGTTCATCGGAATCGACCACATAGCATCCATCTACGAAAAATCCATATGTTTCAGGTGGATTACTAATTCTACCAGATTTGCGAACGTTTTGTGTATATTGATCAACTACTTGATCATCCTCAACATCCTCATGTTGAGTGCTAGTTTCAACCAAACGTGCATCGGGTTGTGGTTCTTGCTCCTCCTCAAGATCCACTGTTCTACCGCTAGTTTCTTCCATAAGGAACTTTGCTTCTAAGAACTCACCCTTTCTGGCAACAAACACCTTTTGTTCCAATGGATCATAGAAATAATATCTCATAGAGTCTCTAGGATATCCAATGAAGATGCACTTGGTGGATCGGACTTCCAATTTGTTTGGGGTGGGAGTCTTAACATAAGCCTCACAACCCCAGACCCTTAAATATGATAGGGATGGAACTCTTCCATTCCATATTTCAAAAGGTGTCCTTTCCACCTTTTTGGTTGGGGCCATATTTAGAATACGGGCCGCGGAGAGCAAAGCGAAACCCCAAAATGATAGAGGTAATATGCTTCTAGCCATCATAGATCGGACCATATCCAATAAGGTTCGATTCCTCCTCTCAGACACACCATTATGTTGTGGTGTTCCAGGTGGAGTGAGTTGTGAGACAATCCCACAACTCCTAAGATGATCTTGAAAAGTATCACTTAGGTATTCACCTCCTCTATCGGTGCGGAGAACTTTAATTGACATGTTAAGTTGATTTTCTACTTCATTCTTGAAGATTTTGAATATTTCAAAAGCTTCATCTTTGTGCCTTAATAAGTACACATACCCATAGCGACTATAATCGTCGGTAAAGGTAATGAAGTATCTTTCACCATTCCTAGTCATTGGCTTAAAAGGACCACATACATCCGAATGTATGATTCCTAATAAATCTTTTGCCCTCTCGTTAGTTCCACTAAAGGGTGCTTTAGTCATTTTACCTTGTAAACAAGACTCACACACATCAAATGAATCACATTCACTTGTTTTTAAAAGACCATTCTTTTGTAGTGTTAGAATTCTTTTCTTGTTTATATGACCAAGAAGACAATGCCAAAGATAGGTATCACTCAAATCCAACTTGACTTTCTTGGTGCTAGTTTGGTACAACGACCTATTTAAAGTATTTTCATGAACCATTTATAAATACCATTAATGGGAATAGCTTTAAAATAGAACATATCATTTAAAGAAACATGAATATCTTTTTCAACAAATGATAATACATATCCAAATTATTTTAATAGGACTACAAAAATAATATTCCTAGTCAAACTAGGAGCGTACAAAACATTGTTCAAAATTACTTCTAAACCATTTGGAAGTTTCAAGATGTAGTCACCACGGGCTTCAACTTGAACTTTAGCCCCATTGCCCATGTAGAGGCTAACATCCCCTTTCTTGAAGTCACTACTTCTTCTGAACCCCTGCAACAAATTGCAAATGTGAGTTCCACATCCGGTATCTAATACCCATGTGTTAGAGGATATCATGTTTAAATCAATATGGATCATGTATATTGTACCTAAGGTTTGCCCAACATCCATCTTTGCTTTCAACTCTTGGAGATGGACAGGACAATTTCTTGCCCAATGTCCAATCTCCCCACACTTGAAGCATGGGTCATTAGTAGCAATCTTTTGCTTCTTCTCCTGTGGTTTGGGTGGTACCCTTACCACCCCTTTTCTTTTTCCCTATACGGGTCCCTTGCCCTTGGCAACCTTTGCCTTGGGTGTGGGATGAGGCCTTTTCTTGTTCCCACCTTCATTTATGGTGAGAACGGGTAAAACCCTTTTACCATGGCCGCCTCGGCCGTTTTGAGCATTGAGTGAAGCTCACCAATGCTTTTGTCCCAAGCATTCATGTTGTAGTTCAACACGAATGTCTGGAACTTCTTGGTAAGGCCATTGAGGATCAAATCCGTGGCCAATTCCTTCGAAACAGGACAATTAAGTCTTTCGAGGCGGTCAATATGCTTTTCATCTTAAGACGTTCCTTTTGGAGAATCGCTCGTAATGATTGGGAGGACGCGAATGAATTTTCATGGTATCATGGTTATTGGAAGCCATCTACAAAATATTAACAAGGATCAATTTTAGTATTTTCGATATGTTATTTTTAATAATTAATACCTTTTAAGGTCATTTTCATATTAAAGTTTAGAACCCAACATTACATTTAATTGTGGTTAGGTGACCTTTATCCCACGATTTAATTAATAAGGTGGTCAACGATTGACGGTTGCAACCATTTGCAACTTCTAGAGGTATGGGATCTACTTTAAACATCATATGTAAAGTCGGCATGTTAATCACATGAACACCATTTGGAAACCACATCGTAGGTGATCCATTTGACATGGTTTGCAAATCAAGATACCCTACTTACACCCACGTGTGAGTTTGCCAAAATAAGTGGTTAGGTGACCTTTATCCCACAAATAAGGGCATTCTCACCTCAAATCATAAGTTCCCTTAAAATGGTTAGGTGACCTTTATCCCACTAAGAGTTCCCAAGTGACTCAAGTGTTGTGTAAAAGGATGGTGTTGATCTCGTTTAAAAAAAATTTCATATTTGAAGTTTTAGAAAACTCTATGTACTTGTATTTGCATGCTTTCAAATGCAAGATGCCCTATGGTCCTTTGATTAAAACCCATTTTAATCTTTAAATCATTAAATCATTTTAATAACCTTCTATTACCTTTTAATGATTAAGAACCATTTGATAAGTTTGTTAAGATCATATAGAGGTTTGTTAAAGCAAATATCACATACATGCTATCAACCACAATAATATAAACAAAACAACATAGCATATGTGCATAACCATAGCATCTAAAATGGTCCACACTTGTTTGCCATCACAAGTGTGGTCCAAAGGCATTCCTAAGGGTCATAACAAAACACATAGAAAGCTTTCAAAAGCCTCCCACTTGAAACCGCATCCAAAATGCTCCATGTTTCTTCTTTGTGCTTCCAATCCATACGTCTTCACATTACAAGATGTAAAGTCCTAATACAAGATATCTAGTAAAATGAAAATGCACCTAATCTATTTATTATAACCAATAATAAATAAATTACATTTCAAACAAAGCACAAATAAATAAATATATACAACCCCATTGAATAAACAAAAACAACCATTGCAATCATCCAAACAACACAAGACCAAAGGCTAGGTTATGCACCAATATAAACATACAACATATCATCCAAAATATAACAATAAATCCCTTCAAAACCCACGAAATTTCAGCCAACATAAACTGAAATTTCGGGTTTTAAATATTGTCCTAACAACATACATATCAACATACATATCTTTCAAGGTTTAATCACAAGCATGTGTAATATAACCTTGAAAGTTTGGGGATTCAACAAAACAGAATATAGCAGCCCTTAAAAGGGTTATAAAGTCCCATAAAAAACAATTATAAAGGACAAGAACAAGCAAGCTATCCATATAACCGGCTCTTGATGACATTGTAGGGTTTGTTGGAAGATAAAACCAAGTTTAACATTTTAAACTTTCAGAAAACGCAGCGGATATATATATTTTAAAACATGATTATAAAGCTGAAATTTCATGTTTTATGGTGACATATATATGAATGAAACAAACCTGAAACAAACCCAAAACAAAAGGATCATATATGTGAATAAACAAGCTATGAACAATATGTAAATGTACATAAAATCACAGCTACATGGAGCTGTGAATAACTACCTTTCTTCCAGCTAAAAGTCGACCAAGGAAGAGTTGTAGGATGCTTAAGATTCGGCCAAGGCTCCAAGGAAGGACCCCTCAAGCTTGTATACCCAAGCTAATGTGCAAACACTCTTCTTGTTAGGGAGATGAACACCAAAGCAAACCAAGAAAAACCCTCCAAATCTACTGCTTGTGCCGAGGACCTTAGAGAGAGAGAGAGGAGAGTTTTTTTGTTCAATTTTGCATGTAATGAGAGAGGTCAAAATATGGAGTGTATGACATGCTTTATTGTGTGTGTTCTCAAGAGAGAAAAAGGGCCAATCCCCTTCAAGTGGGGCGGCCGAATATGTTTAAAAAAAAGGTGTTTTCCCTCTTAAATAAACACACACACATTATATATAAATCTAGTCACTTAATAAGTTATACAATTAACCATTTAAATGTATAAGTTATAAACCCCTTTTATTATTTGATGTTATCTAACCTACTTAAATAACATTAAAAATAATACTCATGAACAAAATATCCTAATAAGTTGTTTCATCTCATATGCAACTTATTTAGAAAACCTATTTTCTAAATTTGGTGTGGTTATTTAATTGCATGATCATATCGTCAATTAAATAATTGTTTGTGTTTGCAAAGCTTGTTATTGGGTATAACCCGACTTGGATCATGACATACTAACCGTATCAATGTTCTATGTGTCTTGGGCATATAAAATCCAACAAGAGCAACTTAATTACTAGTTTTCTACTAAAAAACAATGAGGGTATATTATATTTTCTTATGCACTCTTGTATAGATTCCGGTTTCATAAAATTATCGAAGGTTTTTCAGGAGATGCTTGCACTTGATTCACATAAGGTGCATAGATCAAGAGTAAGCAAACTTTCATTAATTTTCCGATTATCCATTATGTAAACAGCAAATATATATTCAAATAAAGGATTTATGCTTTATACACAATGAATTATTAATAGATGCTCTTCTTAAAACAAGTTCTATATATAGGCCGGTATCCAGTTACCCACTTACAGTTAATCATGAAAAATATAATATACAAATAAAGAAATGATAAAATCCTTATTATTTTTTCGTAGCAATTGCTATGATCGATCCACCCTCTTTCTCTTTCCCTTGCAGCCCTATGAATCTACAGGGAGAATACCTAATCTTGTTATGTTCTGAAATGGTCTCAAGCTTAGGTGACCATGTTTGATCCTTGGACCCTACCAACTGTTCATACAGTTTCTTCAATTCAGGTGTACTACACAGGAACCCATTCGCTACATCACCAGTACTCGTGTTTTCATTATCTTGATCACTAAGACCAGCTCTTCTCGTAATAATTCTCACCATAAACTCAGTTGACACTTTGATCAAAACCTTTCCATTCGATCCCTTTATGTACTTGAAAGGACACTCTTTGACGTTGATGGGGGCGCGTTTAGGGGTGTAGCTGACCAAAGCTGATACACAAGAAGCTGAGAAGGTATTGGATGAGAAGATGTCGAGCGGCAGAACCAAGTATGTGTGACCAGGCTGGAGCTGATCATCGATGGTTAAAGCGGGGATCGGGTGGCCGATGAAGAAGCATTCAGCGTCACAAACCATGCAATCTGGGAACTCCATCATGATCTCTCCAGCTATCCATATTTTTTTCGTTAGGGTTCTTGTCCTCCTTTCCCAGTGAATTACCTTCACATGCGAGCCTTCATTTGTTAGACAACAAGAAGCCATTGCATTACCCATTGTGTGTGCGCGCGCGCTCTTATTTAATAGATAGAGATAGAGATGGAGAGTATGATGATGATGAAAATGGAGAAGATAAGATAGGGTTAAGTACTATATATAGAATGAGAGAAGATGGTTGACTTTCTAATAAAGTCTTGCTCTGGCTTATGGTCAGCAAAGAGGGCCTTGAATGTTGGTGTTTGGATGTTGATTGTAGTGAAATTAGATGTAAATCCCTCTAAAGTCGTCCATGTACCAAAAATTGCACTTTTAACGTTGACACTATCGTAACATTAAGGTAGTTGCAACCATATATAATATTTAAATATGATGTTTATCTTTTCCCATTTTTGCACAAACATATCTAATTCAGTGTATCACGTAGTCTTACATACACGTCAATATAACCAATTTGTTTGTATAGCTCTTTCCACATGTTTGCTAAATTTATATAACTTGACCGTGAAATAGATATAAAATAATACATATGAATCTTAAAACTATCTATTCTAATTATATTTTGGGATGATATGTGCCAGCAGTACAATCATTCTCAACAAAATTTTACCGTCTCTATCCTATTAAATAATTACCTTAATTAGTAATAATATTTTTAACACTTTTTTAGATTTATTAAATTAAGAAAAAAATCAATTTATTAATGGTATTTCTAAATAAATAACTTTTTATAGAATAATAAAATTTTCTGAAGCATAAAACTTTTTTAAGAATACAAAATTTTTTAAAATTAGTATTTTTAAAATAATAAAATGACATTTTTATACGTTTTGTTCTAGAACAAACTGTTTACTTTTTTAAGAAAAGTTTAGAAAAAGAATTTTAAAAAATTAATATTACTGTTTTATTATATTAAAATAACATTATATGATTAAAATTTTTTATTATATTAATATTTTATTTATTAAAACCGTGTAAATACACGAATTTACTAAAGCTAGTATTATTATAGAAATGCATAGTATGTGGGTCCTCTCTCTAACTCATATATTACATACCAGGATACAGAAATTGAAATTATAATTACGAAATAAACACTTGAAAGTTATAAATTAGAAAATTTGTTGAAAACTTTCCTTTTAAATGGCTGGATGTTACTATAAGATGATTTGGTTAAATCATATAACTGTAAATGGAAAGTAACAATTAGGAAAGTGTAAAATTATAAATGATTTTAAATGTAAAAAGCGTATAAAGTAAACTCAATTATCAATTTTTTAATTATCATCAAAATCAAATTGTAGGAAAAATATTTGTTAGAGTTAATTTCATCATGCCTATTTTTGTTGACTTTTGTTCAAGTTTCCAGTGACAACCCAGAAAAATCAGGTTCAACTATGCAGAACTATTTAAAATTCTAGGATTAACCTAAAATTATAATAATTATGACTAGTTACTTACGTGTTATCTATTTGAATTAGTATAGCATATGTATTATTTGTGTGAACCTTTATAAGAGTAAGTGTTACTTTATGTTATGTGAACATTTATACATATGATTTAGTGTACTAAGACTAAGCTAGATGATCATGTATGACTAAGTTCTAATAGAAATTATTAAAAAAAGAATGTAAGGTAAGCTCCAAGAAAAATAATCAAAACTCTAAATTCATATGTGTAATGCCATCAAAGAAAACCCTTGGCAACTAAATTCACATCCCCACCTTAACACCTATATTTTACAACACAAGACATCATAAACAAACTTAATCATCTTATATTAGATCATTGCAACCAAACTATACTTGACCAAAAGCCCTTTGCATTGTAACTAAGACCACTAAGATAAATAAGGTTAAACCTCAAAGTACATGAGCCGTAATCAATCACTTAATGATCACGCTCAGGATCAATGATCACCCTAAGGATTAATGATCACCCCATGGATCCACGTAATGATATTTAGTCACACTAACACCTTGGTTACATCATAAGCACCTAATACACAATAACCATTATCGATTAATAGAAGATCATGTATAGATTGGACTCACCTTAGATTAAATTATGTTTATATTCCATTGTAATAGGTTTAATGTTATTTTACTTTTTTATGTTGATTAATTAATGTAGTTTTTCCGCCCAGCGAAACTGTAGTTTCGCTCATAGTCAGCTGATAGTTTCACCTGACGAAACTGTTAGTGTCTGCCGGGTGAAACTATATCTTCGGCAGGATAGTTTCGTTGGCAGCGAAACTGTCAGCGAAACTATCATTTCTATATATAGTTTTGATCTTGCTCATTGTTGAGCATCCTTGCAAAAACCCTAATCGATTATCCTGTTGCAAGAGCCTATTGTAAGCTTGTTCATTACTAAAATATATTGAGCTTTGTTATATTTGATTGTATTGGATCATTATTGCTTTATATTTGCATATGTTGTGGTTGTTCTTATTCATCATTATGTTTGTTGTTTGTTATTGTTTATGATATTAAACGATTGAACATATCAATTGTACTGAAACTTGATCAAATGGACCAACATAAACAACCTATTATCTTCAATTACTACTATAATGACCACCCAATTACTCATACTCCTCGACCACCTTACCTCTCAACACCTCACATTTAAAACACTAAGTATCACCTAATAATGCTAACACAAACAAGGCTTACTAAGCATGACTAGACACCTATGTGATGATTATACCCAAACCACCCATACCCTTACCCCTAAAACACATACATCCAAACACATACCACGTACCACACATACTCTCCTACTATCTATTAGCTCTTTAATATCCTCCATAACAAACCACAATCAATCACCACCTTTATCATCATCAACCACCACTCTCATCATCATTTTCATGATGATGATGATGATCATCATCATCATTATTATGATGATGATAATAATGATGATGATGATGATCATCATCATCATCATTGTTTAATAGTTCAATCCAATGACACAGTATTCAACTCCTTCTACTTAAAGATATGGTAAGAACTCTTGTGATTGGTGTAGATGGTGCATTCAATACTGTAGAAGTAATGTCGCCAAATCTTAAGTGCAAATACCATGGCTCCCAATTCCATGTCATGTAATTCTTCTCATGAATCTTTAATTACGGGAAACATTCGCGATGACCTTTTTGGTAATGATAATATACTATAAAGTCGTCTGCCTTTTTGGTAATGAAGGCATCACAATATACTATAAAGTCGTCTGCCTTTTTGGTAATGATAATATAGATGTAATATAGAGTTTCTGTTTAAGTATCTAGAATGCAGATTCTTGTTTATCTCCCAGTTATATGTCATACTTTTATGCGTTAAAGTTGTGAGGGATTGAGCGATTGGTTAAGGATCCTTCAAGAAATTTTTGATAATAATTAGCCAACCATAGAAACCATCGCACCTCTGTTGGAGTCCTTGGTGCAGCCTAGTTCTTGATGGCTTCTACCTTGACAAGGTTAAAATATATTTCCCTCTCATCAACTAAAAGTCCTAGAATTTATACTTCATGAATCTAGAAATTACACTTTGAAAACATAGCATATGAATACTCTTGGTTAAGTAATTTTAGAATCATTAATTGATGCTCTTCGTGTTCCTTTTTTCTTCTTGAATAAATGAGATGTCATCGATAAAGAAAATGATAAGCCTATCTAGATAAGGTTTACACACTCAATTCATGAGATCCGTAAATACTACAAGTGTGTTGGTTAACCTATATGGCATGACCAAAAACTCGTAATGTTTGTATCAGTTTCTAAATGCAGTTTTGGATATGTCCTCTCCTTAGACTTTAAGTTGATGATAACCAGATCTCATATCAATCTTAGATTAGCAACATAACCCTTAAAGAAGTTGGTTGAACAAATCATCCATACATGGAAATGGATAACGATTCTTCACTATGACTTTGTTTAACTTGTGGTAATCGATAACACATGTGGAAAGTCCCATCTTTCTTCTTGACAAACAGGATGGGGGAGTCCTATGGCAATAATATAGGTCTGATGAAACTTTTAATCAACATCTCTTAAAGTTGCATGGACAAGTCCTACAATTCGTTTGGAGCAAGTCTGTATGGTGCCATGGCAATGGGTACGGCTTCGAGTGTTAGATCAATTTGGAATTCGACCTGCTGGTGTAGTGGAAGATGAGGACATATTTAGGGCAATATCAAGAAAGTCACAAACAATAGGAATATCTTCAATCTTCTTCCCCGATTTCTTTCTCCGTGATGAGGGAATGATGAGGGCTATGATGACAGTATGGCCCTTACGTAAACACATTTGGGTATTCATGTATAAGATGATACCTAAGACTACGCCACTCATCTCACCCTGAACATGATAAAAATTCACCACTAAAAAGTGGTACATAGACGAACTTCTCGCAACAAATAATCTTAGCTTGGTTTTTGGACAACCAATCCATACCAACAACCAGACTGAAGCGACAAGTGTAAGTGGCATAAGGTTGATTTCATTTTTATGGCTAGATAGTCCTAACTTGCATCCCTTGAGTATGTGAATTGTACCAATTAACTTACCATTTGATATTTCTATGGTATAATTAGATTCCATTACATTTGAAGTTTCACCTAAATATTCATTAAATTTTTTTTGGAAATAAAGATTCCATCAGTGTCAGTATCAAACAACACAAAAACATAACAATCATTTAGAGGAAACTTATGAGTGATGATGTTCTAGTCATTTCTTTGCTCGACTGGCCCAATCATAAAACGTCATTTTGAACCATTGCCATTGTTGTTTTTATTTCCACTATTTTCCTTCTTATTAAGGTTTTCATTCTTCAACTAAGTGTAGTTCATCTAAAAGTGCCCTTCCTTGCCACATTAACATAACCATGAGTTTACAGTTGTAATCCTTAGCCGCATGACCTTTTTTCCACACTATTAGCAACGTAATAAGTCACACTAGCCATAAGGATAGAAGTTGCACTTGTTGTACTTCAAGTATTTACCAGCATAGTTACCCGGGCTTTGGTTGTTGTTCTAAGTTGCTGGGGTGAAGCTCTTTGAACAGTCAAACTTCTTGATCTACTATTGCTGAGGTGGGTTTGAAGTGGAGGACTATCCCTGAGCGCACCCCACTTATGCTTGTTTTCAGATGTACTAATTGCAACATAACGCTTAGGTAAAGTACATCACGTTACCTCCTGATCAATAAGTCTATGAGCCAATCAAATAACTTGCTAAATTGTAAATGGATCAACAATGATTATACTTTTTGAATTTTCTAGTCCTTTAATGTACTTCTCGATATGCTTATAGACTGGAGTTACCATTTATGGACCCATCACAGCTAGCTCATGCGAACGAGTGATATATTCCTTAATGTTTGAACCAACCATTTTTCAAGTTTTGAAATTCACTTTCTAGGTTTTAAACAAGTCCTAGAGTTTGGACCTAAAAGTTCATAGTGCTAGACCTTTTAAAATGCTATACGCATAGTTGACCCGGTTTTCTTATTGATAGTTACACATCATAAAGACAAATTCACACTTTTCAATTTTTCTCAATAGATCAAAGGCTCTATTAGAATCATGAAAGAGTAGGGCTTACAACCCATAAATATCTTGGAAGTACAAACCCCTATACCTGGATTTGAAATAGGTGTAAAGATGCTTGAGAAATCGAAATTTAAAAGATGAATTTGGTATAAGAGTAGACCGATAGATCCACTTGACAGAGAATTACCTCCTTACTTTTAAGACTGTTTTATACTAGGTTTTGAGTTGCCTGATTTCTTGCTTGCTCGTAAGCCGTTAGTGCTTCAACGACACAGTCATTGATAATTGCTTGGATTTCAGCTTGGGTCATGTTAGTGGTTTCACGTCCAACTTGACGTAGACTTCTTTGTCCAGACATGATATTTTGCATTTAAAATAGTCAACATATAAATAATAATCCTAAATGAAATAAATTGTAAAAAATACAAAGTATTTCAATCAAGCTATCAAAATTCAAATATATTAGTTGGATGGGACAACCCTTTTCATCTAGGTTTATGTAAAAGATAAAGCAACTAGCACTATTAGCTGATAACACAACGGATCCATTAGTATCCTTTTTTCCTTAGGATCTTCTTTTAGGTATTTTTAATTCTGTGGTGTGTTGGTAGCTATGATTAATGCCTCCAACTTCTTGGCTCTTAGCTAAACTAATCCAAGCATGTTCTCAACAACATCAGCTCAGACCATGAGTTCATTTACCTGAGATACTACTCCTTGAATGCTGTAACAAGTGAGTTATGGTACTTTTTATTCTCAACTAGATTGTCCTTTAATGCGTCATACACTATAGAGTTATACTCCTATGCTCTAATATCCCTATGATCTAACTGGCATCCTCACGTATGTTGCATATCTCATGATCATCTTCGCTATGATGGTTGCTAATGCTTATGCAGGCAAGTGAGGCAAGGGTGTGAAAAGAAAGGGTACGCACTCCTCCAGAATCCAAACACGTAGTCAGATTAGGATACCATCCCTAGTCCTTGGTGTTAACATTGATACAAATGTGTGATGGTTCCTACTCACTCAGAGTCATTGATAGGATTTAGGCATCACCTCTTTTACTTAGGGGGTGAAGAAGAATATGTTAGTGAAGATGGTAGTAGAATAAGATCTACAATCTCCTTGTCTAATATGGGTGATGCTGGTGATGTGTATGATGTGGTCATCCTATAGGGTACCGTATGTATGAATGCAATGTATGCATGAAAGTAATAACAACTGAATGTTTTTGTGTAATGCTATTGTAGTGTTTGAAGCTATAGTTTAGATGCTAATGTAATGTAGTTTTGTATTACCACTAGCTCTAATATCAACCTGTTACACCCTTAAATTTCATCGATGGGGTTCTATAATGAGGCGCATGACAAACCAAGTTCTTAGTTATTGGTCATGTTAATTGACAAGATTTGAATGTTGTTTTCCTTAAGCGATATCTTTCACAAACAATGGCTATTATGTTAGGTCAATATTATACTGGTTTAACTCTAGTCGAGTTAACACGACTAACATGGGTAGGGTTTGTCAATACAAGTAGTACTACTGTTAGGATCTCAGCATCTAGTTTGATCGATAAGATTAGATTTGCAGCGGAATGAGCTCACGAATTAACAAATTTAAACAAGAACACACGAAATTTATCAATGAAACAGTGTTTGTTAGAGAGAGAGAATTTTTGCCAAAAGGAATATATTCATTCAATACATGCTTCGGCTGGCTTCACGCGCACCGTTACAATTAGGTCATCTTTCCTTTTATAAGGGAAGCTGACGTCAGCTGATGTCACTTGACAGTGACATCTAACTGTTATTTAACTACTGAAAGTTAACACAACTACTGAAGATGTCAAACAGCTGACATCTTCTTACAAAAATACCAAGTGTTAACTATCACTACAACTACTGAAAAGAAACTACTGAAACAACGACTGAAGAACATACTCTTCAGTCGTTTTATAAGTACTGAAATAGAAAATAAAACTACTGAAAAGAAACCATCACAACAACTGAAGAATGCTTCTTCAGCTGTTGTGACAAACTCTTAAGGCTTCAGTACTTGGACTTCTTGAACTTCAGTTGTTGTCATCAGCTGATGTCTTCAGCTGATGTCTTCAGTCTTTGTACTTCAGCTGTTGATCTTCAGTACTTTAGTCTTCAGCTGTTGATCTTCAGACTTTGGTCTTCAGCTATTGAAGTCTTCAGTACTTTAGTCTTCAGCTCTTGATCTTTAGACTTTGGTCTTCAGCTGTTGACGTCTTCAGTACTTTAGTCTTCAGCTGTTGATCTTCAGACTTTGGTCTTCAGCTGCTGAAGTCTTTAGTACTTTAGTCTTCAGCTGTTGATCTTCAGAATTTTTCAAACAGCTAATCAAGTCTTTAGCAGTTGTTGTGATGTCTTGTGGGACTTAAGGTTTTTTTTTATCTGGCTCATTGGTTCTTTTGGTCCAACAAACTCCCCCTGAACCAATACAACCAAAACCTTTTAAGCTTACTGAGGATGTCCCACTTATTATGGCAGAAAGATTGGTCTTTTTGTCTTCTAGATCAACTCAGAAGTGACCCTTGTACACAGGCCTCGGAAGAAGTCTCCATGATCTGTTTGCAAAGGATGGATGGGAAATCTGTCTTGGGGAACTGGACACAGAGCTGTTACCCCATCCATGAGATCTACTTCCCTTCCAACTATGAGTCTGTAAGACTCCCTTGTATAGGCCTCAAGGAAGGTATTTGTTCCTCATGGTAAGCCTTCTGCTTCTCCTTCAAAGAGTGACTCGTGCCCATAATACTCTCATAGAGTTATTTGACCTCTTCCCATTTTTTAGCTCCACATTGTTAGAATCTAATATGCGAATTCATCTGGGTGAAACCCTCTAAGAACAACGGAGCTCATTCTTTCTACTAACTCTTCCTCAAGCCTCCTATACACTAACCCCTTTTTCACCACTTGTTCTCTGATAGGATCTCAGCATCTAGTTTGATCGATTCGAATGATTTCAGCAGCGGAATAGAGTACCAACTAGCACAATTCGAGCAAGAATACCAAAGATATAGCAATGAACAGAATTAGTTATAGAGAGAAAGTTTCTGCAAAAGGAATATTTCATTCAATCACACGCTTTGGCATGGCTTTCGCAAAATTACAATTTAGGTCATTCTTCCTTATATAAGGAAAGATGACGTAGGCTGATGTCACTTGATAGTGACATCTAACCGTTATTTAACAAACTACTGAAACACTAAAACTACTGAAGATGTCAAGCAGCTGACATCTTCTTACAAGAAGCTAAGTGTTTACTTATTACAAAACTACTGATAAGAAACTACTGAAACTACAACGACTGAAGAACAAGCTCTTCAGTCATTTTACAAAACTACTGAAAGTAAAAACATAAAACTACTGATAACACAACTACTGAAGAAGTACTCTTCAGCTGTTGTGACAAACTACTGAAACTTCAGCACTTGGTCTTCAGACTTGAAATTCAGACATTTCATCAGCTGATGTCTTCAGTCTTTGTCTTCAGACTTTGTACTCAGTTGTTGATCTTCAGCACTTGTGGACTCTTCAGCTGTTGACTTCAGTACTTTGGTCTTCAGCTTCACACTTGTGTTCTTCTTCAGCTGTTGACTTCAGCACTTTAGTCTTCAGCTTCAGCACTTGTGTTCTTCAGCTGTTGAGCTTCAGCACTTTAGTCTTCAGCTTCAGCACTTGTGTTCTTCAGCTGTTGAGCTTCAGTACTTGACTTCAGTTCAGCACTGTGTTCTTCAGCTGTTGAAGTCTTCAGTACTTGATCTTCAGCTGTTGAAGTCTTCAGCACTTGTCGAACTGCTGATGAAGCCTTCAGCAGTTGTTGTGATATCATGTGGGACTTAGAGGTTTTCTGATCTTGGCTCATTGGTTCTTTTGGTCCAACAAACTCCCCCTGAACCAATGCAGCCAAAACCTTAATTGATTTATTTTCCCACTTATTGTTGGCAGAATGGTTGGTCTTTTTCCTTCTTGATCAGTTGAGAAGATGACCCATATAAGCACTGGCCTGGGAATGAGTCTCTGATGATTTGGTTGGCAATGTATGGATGGGAGCTCTGTATTGGGGAATTGGACACTGAGCTGTTCCCCCATCCATGAGACTCACTTCCCAACTATGAGCTTGTAGGATTCCCTGGTGTAGGCCTCCAAAAATACAATTTGTTCCTCCATGGTGAGCTCCTCTGCCTCACCATCGAAGAATCCTTCTGGCCCATAGTACTCAGACAGGAATTTGACCTGTTTTCCATTTTTGAGTACCACTGTTGTAATCTGTCTGTAAGCAAATTCATCAGGATGATGACCTTCTAACAGCAGTGGTAACTCATCCTTTCTGATCTCATTCAGCCTCTTATACACCAGCCCCTTTTTGATCATTCTGTTCTCCAGCATCTTTTGTGGGGGCATGTTTGAGGTGTAGGCCTTTTTGAAATCTTCCAGGATTTCCCAGGGTGAGACTACAAGGGCTAAGGAGATCACTTCATCTACAATCTTTTTCACTTGCCCATTGTATCTCTGAGGGATATTTTTCTTTTGTATTCTGTGAGCCACCCTGGGATCAGGCCAAATTCTTACTCTTTCTTTCACATACTGAAAAGTATGTCTAAGAGTATAAATCCTCTGAGCTTGTTTTTTTTTCATATTAATGATGGAGGAAGTGGCTGCATATGCTTTATCTACTCTCCTCAATAACTCTTCATCGTGCAATCTGTGTGTGTTCTTCTTCTTCCAATTTCACTTTGATTGCATCTCTTTGTTGCTCAGGAGTTATTGCAAGAGAGAGATCTTTGGCCTTAGGCAACTGCAGAACAGCTGAGATCGGCAGCCTGTCTTCATCATCATCTTCTTCTTCTTCCAGCCTCAACACCTTTCTCTTCTTCTGCTTAGGTGCATCATCGGCTGTTGGTTTTGAGGGTAAGGGAGTTGGTTTTGTGGGTTGTGGTTGTGGTTGTTTTGGAGAGGAATGTTGACAGGCTGAGTTAGCATTTTGGAGGTGAGTGTGGCTTTTGAGTGTTTGGCTAGCTCAGTCCTGCTCCCTGCTCCTGCTTCATTCAAAGCTTCTATTACTAATCCCTTAGTATATGCCTCAGACGAACAGATCTTGGAGGTTATGGCCAAGATGCTGTCCCTGGTCCATGATTTTATTTCGATCAATGATCTCCCAAGGTATTTGCTGATAAATCTGATCATGATCTCAAGTCTTCTCTATCCATTGTGCTGTAGCTGGCCCATCTTTGTTGAATCTCTTCGATCTCTAATCTTCTTATTTCAGAGTCCAGCTTTTCAGTATTGAAACCTTGCCTAAACAGCTGATCAATGATATTGTCCATTGATCTGCTGTGTTCAGCATCAGCCTTTTAACCATTTCATTCAAGTTTTCTCTTTTTTAGCACTTTTCTTTTTCTTATATGACATGAAAGTCCTTTTGACTTTCATGTACTTTCTCCTTTTCAGCTCCCTTCTCATTCTCCTTCTCTTTCTCGGTCTCATACACACAGTCCTTCTCTATTTCCACTTCTTTGTCCTTCTCTTTCTCTTTCTCCTTCTCCATCCTCTTTCTTTTAGCTTTCACTGCTGAATCTCCCCCTTTTTGGGTGCATTGGTTTTAAGGGTTGATCAGCAGAAAGCTTTTGGCTCAGTACATCCTCCACCATAGGTTGTAAGACAGAAGAAAGTCTCTCATCAACAGTTTAATGACAAGTTCAGTTATCTGCGGTGTGATGAGAGATAGGGGATTTTGAGGGATAGCATCCATTTGCTTAGGGGGATTTTGGTCCTGAGAAATGGTGCCAGAAACAGAGGCAGGTGGCTGAGATTCTTTGAGTGGCTGTGTGTTTAAGTGACCTTCAGAGGAAGGTGCCATCTGTTGGGTTGATATGGTGGCAGATGGTCTTTCTCCCTGAGAGAGTTGGTCAAGTAGTTTTTGCAGCCTACTGACTTCCTCCTCTAGGATTATGTTCTGGGCAAGAACATCATAAAAGAAGCCCAGGTCATCATCAGAGATGCTGAATCACCTGACCTCCTGCTTGTAGCAGGATGTACATGCACTGGGTGTAGACCAGATGTAGCATGTGCCCCTTTGTCTTGGAACTGGGGACTTCCAGCCTCAGGACTTTGTCCTTCATCAGCTGTTGCCTCTGGTGAGGTCTTAGTTATGTTACCAACCTCAGTCTGATCATATGCTGATTCAGAAGAGGTGGCAGCCTCACCAGATGTTCTGATCTCCATATCCACACCAGGAGATAGAACATTTAAACCCCGGTGCTGTGGGTTGTCAGAAGCATGTGTATCCTCTTCCTCAATTGTTGTTGTTCTCCCCTTTGTTGGTGGTTGTAGGGGAGGAGGAGAGGCATGCAGCTGAGTCAGCACATTAGCAATTATAATGGTTGGACTTTGGGGGGCATTTGCATGGGGAGAGGGGAGAAGCTGATTGCATCCGGGGAGAGGGATGCTCTTCAATGATAACCTCCTCAAGTGAGAGAGGTCTCAGTAATGTGGTTTCCCCTGAAGTGGTTGCAACAGGATCCTTTTGAGAGGATACCTGTGCGGCTGTTGCTGGTTGAGTCTTTAACACTACTGGAGGGTTTGAACCAGTAGGTTTATCCTGTTTGGGTGGTACAGGAGCATCATCAGGGGACTCATCTCCCTGATTAGCTTGTTTGGGTTTGGATTTTGGCTTGGTGGGGACTTTGGATCTGGCAGTTGAAGCTGTGGGTTCCCTTTGCTTGGGTTTGAGCAAACGGGCAGCTTCTTTGAGAGATTGGTCGGAGTTATGCCTGGAGTATACCTCAGCTAGAACAGCTGGTGCAGGGACTCCAAGGCCAACAAGGCCATCAGTTTGTAATTCATTTAAAATTATGGCCATCAGAAACCTGGGATATAATAGCCATCTGTTTCCCACAGGTTTTTGTGCCAGATCTTTGATTTCTAGAAACACAATTTGTGAAAAATTTAAAGGTTGGTGTTCTAGAATTGAATATAATACCTGTTGCCACCGGGAAGACATTTGATCCCATGAGGATGTCTTCGAGGCTAAGCAAACATTCACCATATGAAATATCAGTCTTTCAGCATCAGGGAAGTTCTTCTTCAGTATGGTAGCAGCTCGAAGATTTCCGTCGTACCCATTGTTGATGAAGGACATATCAGTTGTGCCCTTCGGGTACTCAGTCACAGCAGTAGCATCTTGTAAATTTAGCACTCGACGAATGCTATCAGGTGTAACCTCTACTTGTTTTTGGTTGACCAATGACCGAACAGAAATTTGGCCGGAAGGCACATCAGTGTGAACGTAGGCATTGGACCAAAACTGACTTAGTGACTCTGGGTAGATGGTCGGTTTAAGAGCAGCAGTACTATACTGAGAATCAGCCATTAGGTCTATGGCGTGATCAAACTTTGTCCAGAAGGCCGATTTCGTGAGGTAGGCGACGCAATTATGTCTGGTTTTAGACTCATGGTTGCCATTTTTGAGAAGTATGAAGGTCAGAAGAACGGCTAATGGAACGTTTGAGAAGAAGACAGGTATTTATAGGGTTGGGATAGGAAAAGGCTGAAAGAAAACTACTGAAGGTTTTGGTGTGGTCATCAGCTGTTTGAAACTACTGATGACGTGGTATTAACCTTCAGAGGTTTAAAACGACTGACAGTGGTGGTGTTGTCATCAGGTGTTATAAAACAACTGAAGACTTGGTTTTGACCATCAGACGTTGAAACAGCTGAAGTCTTGGTGTTACCATCAGTATTTATGAAACTACTGAAGGTCGTGGTTTTGACTTCATATGATGTAAACAACTGAGGACTTGGTGTTTGTCATCAGTAGTTGTGAAACTACTGAAGACAGTGGTTTTGCCATCAGTTGTTGTAACAACAAAGACTTGGTATTAGTTATCAGTAGTTGTGAAACTACTGAAGACTGTGGTCTTGCTTCAGTTGTTTAGAAACAGCAGTTGTAGAAACAACTGAAGAGAAATTACTCATCAGCTGTTTTCGTCAATTCTTAGCTTTTCAGCTGTTTCATACTGTCCTCAACACTTACTCATCAGACTTTTCATCTGCTTTTCAGGTGTTTCATAGGACGTCAGTACTTATCTGTTTTTACTGATTTCAGTAGTTGTAACTACATCAGTAGTTTAGAACAGATAAAGTACTTCAGTACTTGTGAGGCATTTAGCCTTCAGTAGTTATAAAAACTACTGAGGGTAAAAGAACTCATCAGTACTTATATGTGACATGGTTACCAATGATCATCAGTACTTATTACTGAGATCATCAGTAGTTGTCACTTATTCTAGCTGCAGCATACCAAGCCTTAACACCAGGTTGTGGAAAGTTGAACTATCCAAAGGCTTAGTAAAATGTCTGCAAGCTCATCAGCACTAGGCACAAACATAGGATTAATTAGACCCTTTTCAAAACAATCTCTTATAAAATGATGTCTAATTTCTATATGTTTGGTCCTAGTGCTGGACTGGATTTTTGACAATGCAAAGAGCTGAAGCACTATCCATTAATAACGGAGTCTTAGTCTCTGTAATGCCATAATCCAAAAGTTGATTCTGAAGCCAGAGTACTTGGGATGTACAACTTGCAGCAGCAATGTACTCGGCTTCAGCAGTGGATGTAGCAACAGATGTTTGTTTCTTACTCTGCCAAGAAATCAAACAGTTGCCTAGGAATTGACATCCACCAGAAGTTGATTTCCTGGTTAACTTACACCCTGCATAGTCACTATCAGAGAAAGCAACTAATTTGCAAGAGTGCCCAGTGGAATACCATAAACCTAGAGATTTGTACCTTGCAAATATCTAAAGATCCTCTTGACTGCAATCAGATGAGACTCTTTAGGTGCAGCCTGAAATCTAGCACAAACACATGTAGCAAACATAATATCTGGTCTAGAAGCTGTTAAATACATCAAGGACCCAATCATACATCTGTAAAGCGTTTCATCAACAGCTTTACCTTTCTGATCAATATCCAATTGTGTGGTGTTGCACATGGGAGTAGAACAGGGCTTACAGTTTTGTAAATCAAACTTATTTAAAAGATCTTTTGTATATTTAGACTGATGAATGAAAATTCCATCAGCTTTTTGTTTGATTTGCAAGCCTAGAAAGAACTGTAATTCTCCCATTGCACTCATTTCAAACTTCCTTTGCATTAATTTTGTAAAATCATCACACAACTGGGGATCAGAGGATGCAAATATAATATCATCAACATAAATTTGAACAAGTAGCTTATGCTGATCCACCTTCTTAATAAATAAGGTTTTATCTATGGAGCCTCTAGTGAAATTATTTTGCAGAAGAAAGTTAGATAATGTCTCATACCAGGCTCTAGGAGCTTGTTTCAACCCATAAAGAGCCTTATCAAGCTTGTATACCCATTCTGGGTGTTTATTATCCTCAAAACCTGGTGGTTGACACACATAAACTTCTTCTTTTATTTTACCATATAAAAATGCACTTTTAACATCCATTTGAAAAACTTTAAGATTGTGGAGTGCAGCATAGGCTAAGAACAATCTAATTGCCTCCAGTCTGGCTACAGGGGCAAAGGTTTCATCATAATCAATACCTTCTTCTTGTGCAAACCCCTGAACAACCAGTCTGGCCTTGTTCTTAACAATAAGCCCATTTCATCTGTTTTATTCCTAAACACCCATTTAGTGCCTATTGCACACTTACCTGGGGGAAGAGGAACAAGCTCCCACACTTGCTGCTTTTTGAACTGAAGAAGCTCAAGCTGCATTGCTTCAACCCAGCCATTGTCTCTAAGTGCAACATGATAATTCTTTGGCTCTAGCTGACTGATGAAGAGAGCATAGAAGCAGAAATTGGACAATTGACTTCTGGTTGAAACTCCAGCATTGATATCACCAATGATTTGAGACATTGGGTGATTCTTCAGCTCTTGATAAACAATGAGATCAGTGCAAGTGTTTGTAGAACCTTCAGCAGCAACAGATGTTGATGTAGACTCTTGAAACCATGTAGATGGTGGCAACTCAAATGAAGTTGAAGATGCAGAAATCTCATCAGCACTTGTTGTGGATGAAGCTACTGAAGCTACAGGAGCATCAGGTTTAGAGGACACAGGCAGTTGGTCACTAAACCTGAAGAGGTGAGTACTGCTATCATCATCATCATCAGCACCAGCAGTACCACAGGTGGTGAACTGTTGACAGGAGCAACAGCAGGAGTTTGATAAGGAACATATTGCAGTATGTCCAAATCAAATAGCTCCACAGGGCTTTGTGGAATCTTGTCCTTTGGAGATTCATTAAACTTAACATGTAGAGTCTCTTCAACCATCTTTGTTCTGCAGTTGAAGACTCTGTATGCTTTGCAAGTTGATGAATAACCAACAAAGTACCCTGCATCCACCTTAGGATCAAATTTTTGGAGTTGATCCCGTGTGTTGAGAATGAAACAAGGACACCCAAAAGCTCTGAAGAATGAAATTAGAGGGGCCAAATGATGAAGAACTTCATATGGAGTCTTCATCAACCTCTGATTTACTAGAACTCTATTCTGTACATAGCAAGCTGTATTGACAGCTTCAGCCCAAAAAGTCATTGGCAGTCCAGAATCAGCCAACATGGACCTTGCAGCTTCAATAAGGGTCCTGTTCTTTCTCTCCACTACTCCATTTTGTTCAGGAGTTCTTGGAATGCTAAACTGCCTCTTGATTCCCTTTGAGAGGTAGAACTCATCAAGTGTATTGTTTCTGAATTCTGTTCCATTATCACTTCTAATACACTTGACTGAGAGGGAATACTGCTTCTCAACATACAACACAAAGTTGATAATCTTCTGAGCTGCCTCATCCTTTGAATGCAAGAAGAAAGTCCATACAAATCTGGAGTAATCATCCACAATTACCAGACAGTATTTCTTCTTAGCCATACTCATCACTCTCACAGGACCAAAGAGATCCATGTGAAGAAGCTGTAAGCAGGCAGTGGACTTAGGTTCTTCTATGGAGGGAAATGAAGCTTTGTGCTGTTTTCCTTTTAAACAAGCAGTGCAGTTATCTTCACATTTGAACTCCTTCATAGGCAGTCCCCTTACTAAACCATGGTTTATCAGCTGATTTATGTTTTTGAGATTAACATGACCCAGCCTTCTATGCCATAGAGTAGATTCTTGAGGGGAAGCCTTGGAAAATAGGCAAGGATGGCCTTTGAGATCTATTTTCTTGGAAAGATCTAAGGCATACACTCTTCCTGTCCTGTTGGCCTTCAGGAGAGTGTATTCATCCAACACCTTATCAATCAAACTTAGAACTTTGGATGACAGAATCCGACAGTTCTGACTGGTGAAAAGCAACATGGCCTTTGTCACACATTTGACTGACACTCAAGAGGTTGTACTTGAGATTTTCCACATGGTTAACATCATCAAACTTTATTTCCCCATTGGAAACAAAGCCTTTGCCGATGATGTAACCCTTTGCATCATTGCCAAATGACACAAACCCCTTCCTTCCTTGAGAGTAGTCATTAAGAAGTGATCTGTTTCCTGTCATATGCATGGATCCTCCACTGTCTACATACCAGATGCCTCTGTGGCATGTTGAAGAACCCTGCAAAACACAACAAATTAGTTAGATTTTGAGACCCAAACCTTTTTGTTTTGGGCCTGTTCTCATCAACATGGTAAACTAACAGGTTTGTTGGAAACAACAGCCTGAGAGGAAGAAGATGGTGAAGAAGAGGACCTTTGGCTTGGACCTCCTTTTCTGTGGTTTCAACATAGGAACATCTAATTGGTTAACTCTTCCCAATAGATGTTGAACCATCATAACCAGCTGTGTCTGATTTTGTGATAAAGCTTTCAGCTCTCCAGACACATTGGCATTGGAGTTTGATAAGTTCCTATGTTGCACCTTCTTCTTTTGAGCAATCTCAGCTGTTACCTGTTTAACCCTTCCTTTTTGGATTTCTTTTTGGACTTAAGGGTTACAGGATTTGATGTTGCTGGTACAAATGTGGCTTCAAACTCAGTTTTCATTTTAACCATTTTCTCTTTAATTTCCTCTTTATGTTTGAGTTTGGATCCTCTTTTTACAACAATCATCTGTAGATGATTGAACAAACCACATATTTCACATGGTTTCTTCTTCATCAACTAAAGAGAATGAAACTACTGAAGACTTGTTCTTCAGCACTTTGGAAGCACTATTTGCTTTCTTGACTTCCTCTTAGTAGTCTTCAAACCCTTTCTACTGACAGTTTTCTTCTCTTCAGTGCTGACAGTAGTTGGAGTTTGAACTTCAGGTGTTAAATCTTGCTCTCCAGTCCTTTCAGGACTTCCAGAAATAACTCCTGAGTTGATCAACTCTTTGATCATGTGAGTGTCAGTATTTGAACCATCAAGATCAGCTGATAGGTTCAACGAGGGAATAATACTAACTTCAACTTCTGATGGTGCTCTATCAGAAAGTGAATCACATGATGAGGTGGATTGGTTATTGCTTTCTCCATCAGATTTCACTTCTGCTCTTGAAGCAAAATCTGTAGGAGGAGCAGTGTGATTATAACCAATGCCAAACTTCACATTGGAAGCTGATTGCTTACTAAGAAGCATTTCAAAACCTTTGCATGATTGTACCCATCGATCACACTCTACTTGGGTGACTGCAAGGGTTTCTTTGAGGTCTTTGTACTTTTCTAAAAGTACCTCTTCCCTAGCCTTATCATCAGTGATTTGGCATTTAAGTTTATAAATCTCATCATTTTTCTCTTTAAGCATAGACTCAAACTCAGCTTTTCTTTGGAAATGATCTTTTCTAGCTCTATGTTCTTATTAATTAAAGCTACATTTGCTTCTCCAATAGAGGCAAATGCTGCTATGCATGTTTCAGAACATAATTTGGCCTTAGCCTCAGAGGATACCTGTGATACCTGTGATGAAGAGGCATTTGAGGATGATCCATCTGCAGACTCCAGAGCCATAAGTGCCAGATTCCCAAAAGGACTGTCACCACCATGTTGACCAGCACCTGTGAACAGTTGTTCATGACCAGACATGTCATCTGGTAAACTGCTCCAGTCAACAACTCCAGGGGTGAAGAAGCTGTGTTGTTGAGGTTGAGGAGGTTGATGAGATTGAGATGGTTGAGGCTCAGGAAGAGCATGTGGTTGTTGAGCAATGGGTGCTTGAACCTGACTGGTTTGTGGCATGTAATAACAAGGGTAAGGATATGGCATTGGACCCTGAGGAACAAAATATGCAGGAGATTGTGGTTGAGAATGATGACCAGAATTGACAGGATGTTGCCCTCTGTGTTGTTGACTATTGCCAGGAAAGTCACAAAGGGTGCAGAAGAATTAGATCCAGATGATCTACATTCTCTAGCAAAGTGTCCAAGCCTGTGGCATTTGTGACACCTCAACTTACTCTTGTCAAAACCAACTTTGGTTTTGCCAGAGAGTCCTGGGAACTTTCTTCCAGTTCTTTTGTAGAACTTCTGAGATCTGATATTTATCAAGGCCATTTGGCTCAAAATATCCATCTCTTCTAAGTCATCATCAGCAATCCCCTTGAGATCATCCATGATGAAGCATAGATTGTCATTATTACACCCAGTAAACTGACTATCAACACTCACAAATGCAGAATCAGAAGTGTTTGAAGAGAAATCAATATGCTCATCATACTGGCATTCAGATGAAGCATATTCTGACTCATGACCAACCAAGGCAGTGTTGCCTGGTACAAAGTCTTCAGTGAGCTTACCAGATGAAGCCAGTTTCCTTTTCTGCTCTATCTCTCTTTCGAATGTAAGCAGTTTCCCATGAAGTTGGGTGAGAGATAGACTATCCAGATTTGCACTGGAGCGTAGGACAATTGTATATGTGTCCCATCTCTCAGGCAGTGATCTGAGGAATCTGTGGTTCATTTGGCTTTTGGTATATTCATGTTTAACCATTTTCAACTCAGAGATTAAACATGAAAACCGCTCAAACTGCTGAGTCAGAGTCTCACCCTTTCTATGAGCAAAAGTCTCATACTGTTGGGCGAGGATTTCCCTGTTGTTTGCTAAGACCTCATCAGTGCCACCAAATTGTTCTTTCAGTGCATTCCAAAGGTCATGAGCAGTTTCATGATGCATAAGCCCGGAATAGATTTCATTAGGCAGTGCCATGGCCAGAATTCCATGGGCTTTAGCATCAATCTCAAACAACTTCTTGTCCTCATCAGAGTATTGTTCCTTCTTCTTCGGAATCAACTGATTTGTTTCCGGATGATTCACCATTGGCTTATGTGGTCCATGTACCACGGATGTCCAACAACCTGAACTATTGACAGACAGGTGATGGAGCATTCTTCGTTGCCAATGTTATACTCATTCCTAACCAGCATCGGAGGCTTGGTTGAGGAACCAGTATTGTGTGGATCATTAGAAGGTGTAGTCATTTTCGAAATTCAGACAAATTCAAGATAAGCAAAACAAATTTAGCTCAAACCACTAAGAACCTCAAAAAAGAAAAGCCAGAACTTCAACAAAAGAACTTGGCGAATTTGCTAGTTCGATCAAACTTAGAGCAAATGAGCAGTTTCAATGATCAATTGTTAGATCGATCAATGATTAACCTGCTCTGATACCATTTGATAGGATCTCAGCATCTAGTTTGATCGATTCGAATGATTTCAGCAGCGGAATGAGTACCAACTAACAATTCGAGCAAGAATACAAAGATATCAATGAACAATTTTGTATAGAGAGAGAATTTCTACAAAAGGAATATTTCATTCAACACGCTCGGCTGGCTTCACGCGCACGTTACAATTAGGTCATCTTTCCTTTTATAAGGGAAGATGACGTCAGCTGATGTCACTTGATAGTGACATCTAACCGTTATTACACTACTGAAACTTAACACACTACTGAAGATGTCAAACAGCTGACATCTTCTTACAAAAATACTAAGTGTTTACTATCCTACAACTACTGAAAAAACTACTGAAACAACGACTGAAGAACAACTCTTCAGTCGTTTTATAGTACTGAAATAGAAAATAAAACACTAAAAGAACCATCACAACAACTGAGAATGCTCTTCAGCTGTTTGACAAACTCTTAAACTTCAGTACTTGGACTTCAGACTTGAACTTCAGTTGTTTCATCAGCTGATTCTTCAGGATGTCTTCAGTCTTTGTACTTCAGCTTTTGATCTTCAGACTTTAGTCTTCATTCAGTTGATCTTCAGACTTTGGTCTTCAGCTGTTGAAGTCTTCTTACTTTAGTCTTCAGCTGTTGATCTTCAGACTTTGGTCTTCACGTTGAAGTCTTAGTACTTTATCTTCAGCTGTTGATCTTCAGACTTTTGTCTTCAGCTGTTGAAGTCTTTAGTACTTTATCTTCAGCTGTTGATCTTCAGACTTTGGTCTTCAGCTGTTGAAGTCTTCAGTACTTTATCTTCAGCTGTTGATCTTCAGACTTGTCAACACACTGATCAAGCTTCAGCAGTTGTTGTGATTCATGTGGGACTTAAGGTTTTTCTGATCTGGCTCATTGGTTCTTTTGGTCCAACACTACTTATATATTTTCTTGCTACTCTATTAACGTTTCGTATGTAAGGACTATAATAAATTTGCATTATAGAAACATGTGATTAAAGTAATATTAATTAAAAGTTTGCTCTGCATGTTCCTCCCCCACAAAGAAAGGATGTAAAAGAGGGTCGTGAAGACTTCCTTATATGTGTATAAGAATAGGAATGTAGATACCGGGTCACTAAAGGTAACCTATAAAGCATAGGTCTATGAGTGTGTGTTCATGATGGTTCATATAACCCCATTGTATCTTAACAACATTAACTATTTATGTATTTTTAAAAAGTTTGACATAATTAAAAAGTTTGACCAGAGTTGACTTTTGTTGACCTAACAGCCCGTTGGTGACCCATTTTAATCAACTCATGTTTAATCATGCTCATACATTTCAAAATCACATTATACGTAATTTTTTTGTTGGATAATAAGGTTTTCGTTCGTACACATGTGCAATCAATCACTGTAACCATCTAACATATAAAACATTAATCATATATCATATGATCAAGTTTCAGTAAGTTAAGAACATTTAGAACTTCATCCTAACAAAATTTCTACTTTTAATATTTTTTCACATTCCACAAATCAAGTTTTGAATATTTCTCTGGATCATTCTAGACCATAAAAAATCACCATAACTGTACACATGTGTAAGTTCATCATAGAATCACCATTCCAAAAAGTTAGTATGATTAGTAAGGTGTGATCATACGATCTGTTTTCTTGATTTTACTATTCCAAAATTACTCCAAAAGTCCTTAACAATATTCACCTATCATTAATATCTATAAAGCATGTCACAACCTTGCTTATAACAGGAACATGAGGATGTGACTGAAAGGATTATCATAACACATTGTTATGTATCAAAGGATTACTAAATGAATCATACCAAACTGTCATGAGGTCACTCAATATAAATGGAGACTTATTGTGGCTAGTCACTTTAACAACATGGCACGGGGGCATGCCCCACCACTAACACGGGGTCATGCCCCATAAAGCACGGGGCCTTGCTCGACAACCTCTGCATGTACGAGCCAACCAACTTTTACGTAATTCGCACTAGCATGTGAGCATGTGAGCATGTGTTGGGAGGGACAGGGTTGTGCCCACCACTCCAAAAAGCCTATAAATAGTAGCTCATTTACAACTTTAAGAGAAGCTATTAGAGGGGTTAAAGTCTATTATGTCTTTCACTAATGCAGTCTTGATATTCCTTTGAAGGCTAAGGAGGTTTACAAAACACTTATAAAAAGCTTGGGATCGTTTGAACATTAACCATAATGGATAACTGATTATATTGTTCAAACTTACTAATGAATTTCATCACTATCTTCTATCTATGTTGTTACGTTCAAGCTTATTATGAGCTAAACTCTTATTTTCATCTTCACTAGATGAAACTTAAGTATTTTATGTTGAACTAATGGTGCGGTTTGTATTATGTATTGTTATGGTATTTTTGGGGTAAACTTTTGATGGGTATAATCTAAATTTTATAAAAACTTAGAAACTTATGATTTTCAATTATGAATATAAAAAAGGTTGAAAAATGTATAAACTAAGTTATATTCCCAAAATCGATTTTCATAATAAACTCATGGCTAATGAACTAGAAAATGTTATTAAAAATCATATCATCTTAACTTTCAGCTCATTTGTGGGTTGTTTTTTATTACTTTAAGAAATTTATAGTACTTGTTATGGTTTTATAAAATTAATAGTATGTTAAAAAGAATTTGATCAATCCTTTTTCTATATATATATATATATGTATATGTATATATATACACACACACATACATACATACATATATATTACATACATATATCCATATCCATATACATATACATATATATATATATATATCTATATATATATATATATATATATATATGTATATGTATATATATATATGTATATGTATATGTATATGTATATGTATATGTATATGTATATGTATAATGTATACATGTATGTATATATACATATATGTATGTATGTATATATATATATGTAAATATATATATATATACATATATATATATATATATATGTATATATATATTGTCACATCCGTCACCTTAAGGTCCGTCGAACGACATAAATAAGCACAGAAATATTTTAATTATTCTTCCTTTTCTTCATGAACTCCTGCTTTAAGGAATCATGTCTGCTTTATTTTCCCTTATGCCTGTACTTCCTCCGAGAACATGTGTTAAGCATAAACCTTTTATAAATTTCATCACCATTACCACCAATATATCATTTTAATTTCAACCATTGTCATTAATAAAACCATTTTAGACTATCAAATGCCATTAAACACGCTTTTAATTTTGGGGAACTCGAAGGTTAAGTGCAGGGACTAAACTTGTAATTTTGCAAACTTGGACTGGGTATATAAACCCCATTCCCAGCCACATTCCTCATTCACTTCATCTTCTTCACCTCTTCACTCCCTACACACACATTTTCTTCATTCTAGCACCAAATCCAACCCGCTTGGTCTTGTTCTTGTTGTCTAGACTCCACCTACGGCCAGTCTACTCCATTCTAGCAGGTAGACGACCTTGGTTGCCTATTTTTCCTTGCTTATTCACGGTTGTCCAAACTAGGGTTTTGGGTGTTCGAGTTCAACTCGAACACATGAGGTCGTGTGGGTGCGTGTGAGGTCTTTCTGCTTGCGTTTCATGTTTGTGTATGTTTGTAGAGTGTTTCTGGAAGTCCTTGTGGTGTAAAACTCGCGTTTAGAGCAGCTCGGGGGCTGCTCAGCCCGACCACAGTCGCGATTCTGCAGTTCAGGCGACTGGGTCTGTCAGGCAATTGAGCCGTGCGACTGAGTGAGTCGTGCGACTGAATCTTGCGTCTAAGTCAATCGTGCGACTGAGTTGTGCGACTAGGCATGTCGTGCGACTGAGTCGTGCTACTGTGAGTTTGTATGCGATTGAGTCATGCATGCGAATGAGTGTATGTGATTGAGTCATGCGTATGACTGATTATGTCCGATTGAGTCAGGTGACCGACTGAATGTATGCGATTGTGCGTGTTTCGCACGACTGGAGTCCAATCGCACGAATGAAGGTTCAATCACACGAAAGTAGCTAATTCGCACGATTGAGGGTTGATTCATGCTCATGGAGGTTGGGTCGTGCGAATGTGTGTTATGTGGTACGACTGAATGCCAGCCATGCGAATGAAGACTTAATCGTACGAATGAAGCTGATTCGTACGATTGAAGGTTGATTCGTAAGGATGGAGCATTGAGTCGAGCGTCTAGTCCTGTTGTGTGACTGATGATGTTGAATGTGAATTTCCCCTTGAACGTCTGATGATGATAAGGTAACATCAGTAAAAGTGTTATTGCTTGACCACAAAGATTAAAGTCAACGCTATCAACATGCACATACTATTTCAATTGAAAACAACCTGACATTTTACAGTTATCGACAATCCAATTGGAACTCCAAATACTTAAAAAGTGCTATCTTTCATAACCACGAGATCATTTCACGGATGTCATAAGCAATGACAACTACTCGTAGTACTTGGATCTACATAAGATCTGATACGTGTGTCCGCTGTGTGTGTGCGCTATCCACGACCGAAATGATACAACCCGAACCGACCAAACATTACTATACGGTTTGTACAGGTCATTAATGCTTAACAATCACTGTCAATAGGTGTTGACTGTTCTCTGCATACAACTGTTGGAATCTCGATCTTTCATACTTACCACTTAACATGTGAGTTTCGTGGCCCCTTTTTGTGCTTATACTACTTTACAAACATTTACAAACATGGGGGAAAAGTATGCTCGCCCGTTTTCTATGTTGTACAACATACATACAATTTACATACTTGGAATCAACGTGCTACTGTTTTGTGGGTACTTATCTGATACATGCTTGAGTCTGCTTTGTGGTTCTTTCTTACAACCATTTAATTCCAGTGTGGAACCGACGGTTAGGTTTTGGTAGTACTACTGGGTTGACACCCCCACCCTCGTGTTGGTATACTAGTTAGTACCAAAAATAGCCAGGTACGAGCCTTGGGTGAATATATTCTGACAAGATTCTTTGTGTACATCATTAGGTTTGGTTGTAAAGCTCTTGTCATGTGATTTTGCTTACTTATAACTGTATGCACGGTATTCTGCAACAACTTTATACGGCATCAATTACTTATTTACTTTAAACCTGCGAACTCACCAACAATTTTGTTGACCATTTTGAGCATATCTTTTCAGGTGATCATGCTAGCTGAGGTTCTAGGTGTGCTGCCTTAGTGGAGACCCTAGGATGCATTTTCGGGCCAAACTTGTCATTTTGAAAACAATTGATGTATCTATTTCAAACAACGTTATACTTTGTAACTTGTTCCCGGGTTGGGGAATTGCATACAATGTTATCATCTATGTATTATGATCTATGCGTCATGTTTATGCTTATGGCTATGTTGTCGTGAATACTGACTAAACACGACACAAGTCCCCTTGTTGTCGGGTGTTGTCATGACACGCTTGTCATCATTATTATTATTGCATCTCTATCGCTTACCATGTGTTATGATGATTCCCGTCTCGTTACGCCCCGTGTTTCCGCTCTTAGCGGGGGTGTGACAGACTGGTATCAGAGCTATTGGTTATAGAGAATTAGGCAATACGCTTGACCTAGACTATAACCTAGGAACCTTCATGTAGATTGCATGCCAGGGTTGTGTGCATTTTGTATCTCATACGTGTTCCTCATTACTTGTTCGTTTATCTATCTATTTCGTGATCTTTTCACCCTATGAGAGAGCCCTTGTGCTCATTCTTTTATGGGATGCTCCTATTAGATCTCCGTTCCCTCTGCGCGCCAAGTTATCATAACCAAATTCGGTATTGAGACCCGAAGAGATCTTCACAGATCATATACTACGCTTACCTTGGATACTGAGACCGACCCGAGGAGGCTATGTCTGAGTCCTTTAAGAATGCGAGATAGGCAACCTCCACCAGACTATACGTGATTACATGCTTGGGCTCTCAGTTGACTTGATGGATTATTATGGATATGATGAAAAGGAAAGTCGGATGTCATGTAACGGATCGGGCATCATTCTCGGTACATCATGGGTGTGGTGGGAACGCTGCAGGGAACCCTATATATAAACACCACGGTATACCGAGAATATGCTTGAAATGGGCTGCATGGTGATCTTGACCGACCAGAACATGAACATTGGAACTTGATAAGTGGAATACTTGTGTATCTTATGGTGACTAAAGCTTATATGTTACCTCTTTTATGAATAGAACATGCCGCCTCAAAGATCTACTCGCAGTAATAGTAGCGGAATTGAAGCCCCAAGGGGCAGAGGCAGAGGCAGAGGCAGGGGAAGAACCCCAAGAACAAGTGATGCTCCTACAAGTAACAATCAAGGAACAGGGAACGCGGATGTGGCAGCCCTGATCGCTTAATAGCTGGCCGCACTAATTCTGACTATCGTGGCCCAAGTGAGCGATGCTCTTCAGAATTCTCACCCCCACGGGGACGGTGGCAATGATAATGAGGATAACGGTAACCCGACTGGGAACGAAAGCAATCAGGAGACCAGAAATGGTGGTACAGCCGGTAACGAAACTGGAATTGTTAATGAGACCGGGGTTGTGAATGCTAGACGGGGATGTTCGTACAAGGAATTTGTGGCTTGTAAACCACGAGAGTTTGATGGCAAAGGTGGAGCCATAGCTCTGACCAAATGGCTTGAAAAGATGGAGGCCGTGATCGACATCAGCGAATGCCTCGACAGTCAAAGGATTAGGTACGCCACTTGCTCACTACAGGGCAAGGCACTAACATGGTGGAACACTCGATTCAGGCTAGGGGAAGAGAATCCGCGATGCAAATGTCGTGGGATGAGTTCAAGCCCCTAATCACCGAGGAGTACTGTCCTCTCAATGAGATGCAAAAACTTGAGCATGAGTTCTGGAATCATGCCATGGTGGGGGCTAGGCACGCAGCTTACACCAATCGTTTTCACGAGCTAGCAAGGTTGGTTCCACATCTAGTCACCCCGTAATCAAAAAGGATAGAGAGGTACATTTGGGGACTTGCGCCTCAAATCTGGGCAATGGTAACCGCTACTGCTCCTCCTACTATTCAGAGCGCGATTCTGAAGGCTGGCGCTCTAACTGATGAAATGGTGAGAACAGGGGTATTGGGCAGGGGAGCCGAGAAAGGAAAGAAGTTGGAGAAACGAGCCGGTCGAGTGCCGGGAAATTCGAGAAAAGGGCCAAGACAACCAGAAATTTTGTGGCTGTGACCCAGGGCAGGGAGAATATGTGGGTCCGCACCCCCGATGCGATAGGTGCAACTTCCATCATCCCCTAGCTATGCCGTGCCGGGTGTGTTCTAACTGTAGACGCCCGGGACATTTAGCAAGAGACTGCAGAACAGCGCCGAATATGGTCGCACCAGTCAACGCGGTTAACCCCGCCGGGAACGCCAGGGGCTGTTATGAGTGTGGAAGCCCTGATCACTACCGAAACACGTGCCCCAAACTGAATTGGGCGTCAGGCCAACAAGGGAACAACCAGCATCAGACTATGGCTATAGCTGGAAATCAAGGCTTAACAAACCAGGGGAACGCGGCTCGGGGACGCGCTTTTGCCATTGGAGCCAATGAAGCCTGTCAGGACCCAAATGTCGTCACGGGTACGCACTTACTCAATAATCACTTTGCATCTGTATTATTTGACACTGGAGTAGACAATAGCTTTATATCTTCTGAATTTATGCAATTGCTCGATTTGAGTCCTAGTAGGGTAGAAACTAGCTACTTTGTAGAAATGGCCAATGGTAGGGTTGTTCAGGACAACGGGATTATTAGAAAGTGCTCGATAATATTAGAGAACCACACCTTCGATATAGACTTGATACCCTTTGAGCTAGGAAGTTTCGATGTGATTGTGGGAATGGATTGGTTGTCGAAACACGGGGCCGAGATTGTCTGTCGAGACAAGGTAGTGCGAATCCCTATGTCAGACGGGGGAGTACTCAGAATTCAAGGAGAAAGACCGGGGAGAAACTTAAAGCTTATTTCCTGGATGAAAGCACACCGGAGTTTACAAAAACAGTGCTATTCTTTTCTGGCTCACGTGGTGGAAAAGAAGGAAGAGGAGCAGAAATTGGCAAATATCCCTGTAGTGTGGGATTACCCAGATGTATTTCCTGATGACTTGCCTAGTTTGCCTCCTCCACGACAGGTGGAATTTCATATTGAGTTGGTTCCTGGAGCTACACCGGTAGCAAAGACACCGTATCGGTTGGCACCGTCTGAAATGAAAGAGTTATCTAGCCAGTTACAGGAACTACTGGAGAAGGGTTTTATTCGGCCGAGTCACTCGCCTTGGGGAGCACCAGTGTTATTTGTCAAGAAGAAGGATGGGTTGTTCCGTATGTGCATCGACTACCGTGAGTTGAACAAATTAACTGTGAAGAATCGGTATCCTCTCCCCAGGATCGACGACCTGTTTGATCAGTTACAAGGAGCTTCGTATTTTTCCAAGATCGACCTTCGATCTGGATATCACCAACTAAGAGTTTTCGAGGAGGACATACCAAGACAGCGTTTGGAACTCGTTATGGGCACTATGAGTTTTGGTCATGCCGTTCGGATTGACTAACGCACCAGCTGTGTTCATGGACTTGATGAATCGGGTGTGCAAACCTTACTTGGATAAGTTTGTGATCGTATTCATTGACGACATACTTATCTACTCTCGATCGAAGGAGGACCATGAAGAACACCTTCGGGCAATACTGGAACTGTTAAGAGAAGAGAAACTTTTCGCCAAGTTCTCGAAGTGTGAATTTTGGCTGTGAGAGGTGAAGTTTTTGGGTCATGTGGTTAACAAAGACGGGATTCATGTAGATCCCAGCAAGATCGAAGCGGTAAAGAAATGGGATACACCCCACACCCCTTCAGAGATACGACAGTTCTTAGGATTAGCCGGATACTATCGTCGTTTCATTGCGAACTTTTCAAAGATCGCTCAACCGTTGACGTTGCTGACTCAGAAAGACAAGAATTTTGATTGGGGAGATGCGCAAGAACGGGCGTTCCAAACGCTGAAAGATAAGCTGTGCAATGCACCGATATTGTCCCTCCCAGACGGAACTGATGATTTTGTGGTGTACTGTGATGCTTCGCATCAAGGGTTGGGATGTGTACTAATGCAGAAAGATAAGGTGATCGCCTACGCTTCGCGACAACTTAAGGTGCACGAGAAGAACTACACGACTCATGATCTTGAGTTGGGCGCTGTAGTATTCGCACTTAAAATATGGAGGCATTACCTGTATGTAACCAAATGCATCGTATACACAGATCATAAAAGCCTTCAACATATTCTGGATTAGAAGGAACTCAATATGCGACATCGACGTTGGGTAGAGCTTCTTAGTGACTACGATTGTGAAATCCGGTATCATCCGGGGAAAGCTAATGTGGTGGCTGATGCTCTAAGCCGCAATGAACGCGTCAAACCACAACGCGCTCGAGCTTTGGGATTGATCATTCAAACAAATTTGAAAGCTCAGATCCAAATTGCACAAAGTGAGGCATTGAAAGAAGGAAACCTTGCGGGAGAAGAATTCCGAGGGTTGGATAAACAACTGATGTGCAAGGACGATGGTGTGCAGTACTTCGTGGACCGTATATGAGTACCCAAGTGGGGAGGTGTACATACCTTGGTCATGGATGAAGCACAGAAGACACAATATTCTATTCATCCTGGCACTGACAAGATGTACCATGATCTCAAAGATCTGTACTGGTGGCCAAGCCTAAAGAAAGACATTGCCACGTACGTCAGTAGATGCTTGACATGCTCGAAAGTTAAAGCTGAACATCAGAAACCATCGGGACTGTTACAGCAACCTGAGATTCCCGAATGGAAATGGGAGAACATAGCCATGGACTTCATTACCAAACTCCCTCGAGCGAGCAACGGGCATGATTCGATATGGGTCGTAGTGGATCGAATGACGAAATCAACACACTTCTTGCGAATCCAAGAAGACTACAAAATGGACAAGTTGGCGAGATTGTAAATAAAAGAGGTCGTGACAAGACACGGAGTGCCGGTGTCAATCATATTCGACCGTGACGGCCGATTCACTTCACGATTTTGGCAAACACTACAGACAGCAATGGGCACTCGATTAGACATGAGTACCGCCTATCACCCTCAAACAGATGGCCAAAGTGAACGAACCAAACAAACGCTAGAAGACATGCTGAGAGCGTGTGTAATTGACTTTGGTGGTAGTTGGGATACTCATTTGCCATTGATTGAGTTCTCTTACAATAACAGCTACCACACCAGCATTGGGTGTGCTTCGTTCGAAGCGTTGTACGGAAGGAAGTGTAGATCACCCGTTTGTTGGGCCAAGATTGGTGAAAGTCAGTTAACAGGCCCAGAGATCATCCGGGAAACAACCGACAAGATCTTCCAAATCAAAGATAGGCTGAAAGCCGCTAGAGATCGCCAAAAGAGCTACGCCGACAATCGTCGAAAACCTCTAGAATTCAACGTTGGGGACCGAGTGCTACTCAAAGTCTCTCCTTGGAAAGGAGTTGTTCGGTTTGGAAAGAAAGGGAAGTTAGCCCCAAGATACGTTGGACCATTCGAGATTACAAAAAGAATTGGTCCAGTGGCTTACCGATTAAGGTTACCACAAGAACTCAATGGTGTGCATGATACTTTCCATGTGTCGAACCTCAAGAAGTGTTTGGCTGACAAATCACTTCACATACCCATTGACGATATCAAAATCGACGAAAAGCTTCATTTTATTGAGGAACCCATTGAAGTCATGGATCGTAAGGTCAAACAGTTGAAGCGCAGCAAAATACCAATTGTTCGCGTAAGGTGGAATTCAAAACGAGGGCTAGAGTTTACATCGGAATGGGAAGATCAAATGAAACTCAAATACCCACACCTATTCGTGGATGACACTCTTGGACCTAACTCCAGTTGAATTTCGGGACGAAATTCTCTCAACTGGGGGATACTATGACATCCGTCACCTTAAGGTCCGCCGAACGATATAAATAAGCACAGAAATATTTTAATTATTCTTCCTTTTCTTCATGAACTCCTGCTTTAAGGAATCATGTCTGCTTTATTTTCCCTTGTTCCTGTACTTCCTCCGAGAACATGTGTTAAGCATAAACCTTTTATAAATTTCATCACCATTACCACCAATATATCATTTTTTATTTTCAACCATTGTCATTAATAAAACCATTTTAGACTATCAAATGCCATTAAACACGCTTTTAACCTTAATATAACGAACATTTTAAGGTCGTAATCAACTGAAACAAATTTTGGGGAACTCGAGGGTTAAGTGCAGGGACTAAACTTGTAATTTTGCAAACTTGGACTGGGTATATAAACCCCATTCCCAGCCACATTCCTCATTCACTTCATCTTCTTCACCTCTTCACTCCCTACACACACATTTTCTTCATTCTAGCACCAAATCCAACTCACTTGGTCTTGTTCTTGTTGTCTAGACTCCACCTACGGCCTAGTCTACTCCATTCTAGCAGGTAAACGACCTTCGTTGCCCCTTTTTCCTTGCTTATTCACGGCTGTCCAAACTAGGGTTTTGGGTGTTCAGGTTCAACTTGAACACATGATGTCGTGTGGGTGCGTGTGAGGTCTTTCTGCTTGTGTTTCATGTTTGTGTATGTTTGTAGATTGTTTCTGGAACTCCTTGTGGTGTAAAACTCGCGTTTAGAGCAGCTCGGGGGCTGCTCAACCCGACCATAGTCGCGATTCTGTAGTTCAGGCGACTGGGTCTGTCAGGGGATTGAGCCGTGCGACTGAGTGAGTCGTGCGACTGAATCTTGCGTCTAAGTCAATCGTGCGACTGAGTTGTGCGACTAGGCATGTCGTGCGACTGTGAGTTTGTATGCGATTGAGTCATGCGTGCGAATGAGTGTATGTGATTGAGTCATGCGTATGAATGATTGTGTGCGATTTAGTTAGGTGACCGACTAAATGTATGCGATTGTGCGTGTTTCGCACGACTGGAGTCCAATCGCACGAATGAAGGTTCAATCGCACGAAAGTAGCTAATTCGCACGATTGAGGGTTGATTCGTGCGCATGGAGGTTGGGTCGTGCGAATGTGTGTTGTGTGGTACGACTGAATGCCAGCCATGCGAATAAAGACTCAATCGTACGAATGAAGCTGATTCGTACATTGAAGGTTGATTCGTAAGGATGGAGCATTGAGTCGAGCGTCTGGTCCTGTTGTGTGACTGATGATGTTGAATGTGAATTTCCCCTTGAACGTCTGATGATGATAAGGTAACATCAGTAAAAGTGTCATTGCTTGACCACAAAGATTAAAGTCAACGCTATCAACATGCACATACTATTTCAATTGAAAACAACCTAACATTTTACAGTTATCAACAATCCAATTGGAACTCCAAATACTTAACAAGTGCTATCTTTCATAACACGAGATCATTTCATGGATGTCATAAGCAATGACAACTACTCGTAGTACTTGGATCTACCTAAGATCTGATACGTGTGTCCGCTTGTGTGTGTGCGCTACCCACGACCGAAACGATACACCCCGAACCGACTAAACATTACTATACGCTTTGTACAGGTCATTAATGCTTAACAATCACTTTCAATAGGTGTTGACTGTTCTCTTCATACAACTGTTGGGAATCTCGATCTTTCATACTTACCACTTAACATGTGAGTTTCGTGGCCCCTTTTCTGCTTATACTACTTTACAAACATTTACAAACATGGGGGAAAAGTATGCTCGCCCGTTTTCTATGCTGTACTGTTGGGGTTTGTTGAGTTTAACAATGTTGTTTAACCATTTAAACAAAAAACGCAGCGGAATATGAACTTAATATCATGTTCTATAATCTGAAAAATTAAAGCTCATAACTTTGTTTCAACAAACCCAAAACCATAGGATCAATATATGTTTGAACTAGTTACCAAATAAAACAAAACAACCAAACACACAATGGAACTACCTTCCAGAAGCTGTCAAAACCGTGGATTGGATCAATGATGATGCTTTTTAACGACCAGAACATCAAGATAGATGTCCTCAAGCAATCATACCCACAAGCCTATAAGAAAACACCATCTTTGCTAGGATTTGACACCAAAATCAGATCAAGAAATTTGCTGAAACTTTCTTTCAGCCGTGAGACATCAAGATGCTGCTGGAGCCTTGTTCCAGCCGTGAGACTTCTCTCTCCAGATGAGAAACTCGAATTCTTGTGTCGATTTTGCATGTGAGAAAGGGCTAGATGAAGTATGTGTGTGTTCAAGAAGATCTTTTGTTCCAAGAACACAAAACAAAAAGAGAGTTGGCTGCCATGGGGTGCCGAAAACACTTAAACCCTTAGGGTTTCCCCTAAAAAATCTCCCTTTTAAATTTTACAAAAGTTTAAATTTTATACATAATTAACCTTTTAATTATATATAATATGTACACACACTTTATTATTTGATGTTGCTTAACTAATTTAAACAACATAAAATAATATCCATGAACAAAATATCCTCATAATTTGTTCCTTCTCACATACAATTTATTTAGAAAACCCATTTTCTAAATTGGTAATTATTTAATTGTATGATCATATCATCAATTAGATATTAATTGGTGTTTGCTAAGCTTGTTATTGGGTATGACCCGACTTGGATCACAACGTACTAACCACATCAATGTTCTATGTGTCTTGGGCATACAGAATCCAACAGTCTCCACTTGCACAAGATACATAGAAGATTGATGCAAGCAGTAAATAAAGCCTAACAACGGTTTACTACCCTTAATACGCATGACTTAAAGCCATTCAATAACATCATCCCCTTCATTTATCCAACTTGAAATGATTTAGGTGAATCAATCATCTATCCTTTTGTTACAGATGTCATGTTAAATCCAGGACACAGAATGATCATTCCTTGTTGATTTAACTTAATCAGGCCTTAGATATCATGCTCTCAACGAATAAGAGGAACAAATTTCATCTTGACTACATACGTTTCTCACAATCACCTTATGTTATACCTAAACATAGCCTTATGTACTGACCATTATTTCAGAGCAGCGAAGAACTAGCTCAAGGTATAACACTCGGTGAATATCAAAACCCAATATGTATCTCAGGTCAGAGGATACCAAATGATATTCGCCTTTACTCAAATTTACTTATGATCAATCTAGAAGATTCCATGTAGTAAAATTGAGACGCGGGTCAGTCAAATATTTGTATCCCACAAATATCTATGAACCTTGGTAGCAACCATTGCTCTATATTCATACCTTATGAATATCTACCAATCCATGTTCATAATAGTCTACATTCATACTTGTTTCCAGAAATATGACCGACTACGAACATTTAGAATAATAAACATATTCATGGATGTAATCATGCTAAAAAGGAACATGACTCAAAGTTATAAAAGAGTTAAGTTACAATTGTTCCATACATTAAATACTAAACAACCAATTCCAATCACTAGATATCGAAGTTCTAAGGCACAAGTATGACCCTCATACTTTGCCCTCACAAGGAGCTTCGTGAGTGGATTCGTAATGTTTTGATCTTATGAAATTTACGAATACATATCTTTAACCCTTTCAACTCCATCCCTTATGATGTTGAATCTCCGCTCAAGTGTGCTTAGTCTTTGATGAGTACGGGTTCCTTGATTTGAGCAATCCCACCCACGTAATTTACCAATGATGTCTAGGGGGTCTTGAATGGTAGAGACCACCCCTAGATAAGCAATGGACAACTTATCCATGCAGCTTCCAAAGCTGCCAATGAAGTGGCTATGTATTCGGATTTTATAGTGATAATGCTACCAAGTCCTGCTATGAACATTTCAAGGATACCTCTTCTCCATTCATAATGAAGTACACCCCATTGTGATCGAGAGTCATATCGATCAGTTTTGGGAGCCCGCATTTGTGTAACCCTTTACACGACGTCCTTTTCAATAGATCCGTATATTAGAAACATATCCTTAGTTCTACTAAGGTATTTCATCATACTTTTAACAGCCATCCAATGGTTATTTCTATTGGTATCTACTTTGTCATACCTAATAAGCATGACACGTCCGGTCTAGTGCATATCAGCAGTCAAATGATGGATCCTATAGCAGATGCGTATGGGATATCCTTCATTTGATTTTGCTCATCCTATGAGCTTGGACATTGAGACTAGCTCTATCATTATCTCTCTTTGAATAGGTACCATACCTTTCTAAGATTTCCATCTCGAACCTTTTCAAGATTTTATAATATATGCACTTTGGTTTAATCCTATCAACCACCTCGACCTATCCTTATAGATCCTTATTCCAAAATATGGGTGGTTTAAACGAGTTGTTCTTATGAAAAACATCTTCCAAGCTTGGTTTTAACACCTTCCAAGGTTGGAATATCATTTTTAAATAGTAGTGTGTCATCAGCATACAACACTGAGAGTACAATTATGCTCCCACTAGCTTTCATATATACACAACCTTTTGATGCTTGTTTCAATCCATAGATTTATCACTTTAACTTGTATACTTTATTAGGATGTCGCGGATCGACAAAACCATCATGCTGAACTATACGGACAGTCTGAACGAGATGTCCATTAAGGAAAGCGGTTTTGACATCCATTAGCCAAAACTCATATTCAAAATGTGCAGTTATGGCACTTAATATCCTAATCGACCTTAGCATTGCCACGGCGTAGGATTTTCATCATAATCAACCAATTGAGTTTAATGGAAACCTTATGCTATAAGTCTTGACTTATAAGTATTCAAGTCTCCATGTATATTTGTTTTCATCCTGAAAACCCACTTGTATCCAACCGGTTTTTGAGTTAAGTGGAGGTTCAACCAATTCCCAAACTTGGTTGTTATACATGAATTGCATCCTTACTTCATGGCTTCTAGCCATTTTTTCCAATCCAAATAGACACAACATCTTGGTATATGGTTAGCTCATAGGTACAACCACATAGCATCCATTCATGGAATATCCTTATCTTTCAGATGGAATGCTAATTCTACCAGATTTGTGAACGTTTTGCATGTATTGATCAACCTCTTCATCATCATCAACAACCTCTTGTTGATAGCTAGTGTCAACCAAACGTGTATCGGCTCGTGATCTTGATCCACATCAGATTCCACTGATCCATGCGTCATTCCTTCCATAAGGAACTTGGCTTCGAGAACTCGACCCATCGAATAATAAATTCCTTTTGCTTTGTTGGATCAAAGAAGCAGTATCCTATACAATCTTTGGATTTGCAACAAATATACACTCAGTGGATCGACTTTCCAATTTGTTTTGGGTGTTAAGCTTAACATAAGCTTCACAACCCCATACCTTTAAATATGATAGCGATGGAACCTTTCCATGCCATATTCAATAGGTGTCGAATCCACTTTCTTGGTTTGGGCCATATTCAAAATACGAGCCGTGGAGAGTAGTGCGAAAACCCAAGATGATAAAGGTGATAAGCTCATAGCCTAATGAATTGAACCATATCCAAAAGGGTTCAGTTTCCCTTTATCAGAATGAAGAACATAGATATTATGCGGAGTTGATTTTCTACTTCATTATTGAAGATTTTGAACATTTCAAAAGCTTCATGCTTATGTGTCATCAAGTGCACACAATAATACCGACTGTAATCGTCGGTAACAGTAATGAAGTATCTTTTAACCACTTTTAGACATTGTCTTAAAAGGATCATATACATCCAAATGTATCATTCCTAATAAGTCTTTGGTTCATACTCATCAAATGAAACATTTTCATTTATTTCCAAAAGACCATTCTTTTGAAGTGTTTGAATCCAATTCTGGTTTATGTGACCAAGATGACCATGTCAAATATATAATAACTTAAACCCTTTTAAGTTTTTGTTGCTTAATGTGTATAATGAGTTATTATTGACGATCTATCATGAACCAATTCATATATCATTAAAAGGGCATATTCTTAAAATGATATACATCATCAAAAACTTAATACCATTATTTGCAAACTTTAAATCATGATCATTGTTTTAATAGGAAACATTAATTATGTTCCTAGTCACACTAGGTGCATACAAAATGTTTTCAGAACAACTTCCAAACCTTTTGAAGGTCTCAAAATAGAGTTTCCCTCCTTGAAGCGCACATTTCATTTGAACCCCTTTGCAATAATTGCAAGTGTGAGTCTCACATCCGGTGTCCAATACCCATGTGATTGAAGAAATCGCATTTAAAACCGTGTGAATCATGGAATTGTATTTTAGTTTGCCCAAACCCCTTGTCTTTCAACTCCTTGAGATACGAGGGACAATTCCCTTTTTATAGTCCTATCTCTCCATACTCAAAGCATGGATTGTTCTCCGTTACCTTCGGCTTTATAAGCTTAGGTTTTTGAGGTTCGCTTTAACCTTTGCTTTGATGTATCCTTTTCTTTTGGCAATAATTGCTTTAGGATCGGGATGAGCCACTTCTTATAGCCTCCCTTATTGATCGAGAGAATAGGTAGAACCTCTCTACCTATCTCCGCCTCGGTTGCTTTGAGCATTGCGTGAAGTTCACCGATACTCTTGTCCCATCGTTCATATTACAGTTTATTGTGAATGTCTCAAACCTTTAGTTAGGCAATTAAGGATCAAATCCTTGGCCAACTACTTTGAGACAGGACATTATGCATCTTGAGGCTATCAATATGGCTTTTCATCTTAAGAATATGTAAGATGATATCGATTGGGTCTCTTTCATGTGACATGTATAAAGTGCTTGAACCGTTTCGAAGCAATTTTACTAAAGTTACTTGAAGGAACATTTCCTCTTTAGATTATCATGTCATGTGCCCCATGAGGCTCCAAACCCTTTTGGAGTTCGGGAATCATATTCCCAACATGAGATCATATTCCCAAGTGAGCGATGCTCTTCAGAATTCTCACCCCCACGGGGACGGTGGCAATGATAATGAGGATAACGGTAACCCGACTGGGAACGAAAGCAATCAGGAGACCGGAAATGGTGGTACAGCCGGTAACGAAACTGGAATTGTTAATGAGACCGGGGTTGTGAATGCTAGACGGGGATGTTCGTACAAGGAATTTGTGGCTTGTAAACCATGAGAGTTTGATGGCAAAGGTGGAGCCATAGCTCTGACCAGATGGCTTGAAAAGATGGAGGCCGTGATCGACATCAGCGAATGCCTCGACAGTCGAAGGATTAAGTACGCCACTTGCTCACTACAGGGCAAGGCACTAACGTGGTGGAACACTCAGATTCAGGCTAGGGGAAGAGAATCTGCCATGCAAATGTCGTGGATGAGTTCAAGGCCCTAATCACCGAGGAGTATTGTCCTCTTAATGAGATGTACATTTAGTCACCCCAGAATAAAAAAGGATAGAGAGGTACATTTGGGGACTTGCGCCTCAAATCCGGGCAATGGTAACCGCTATTGCTCCTCCTACTATATTCAGAGCGCCATTCTAAAGGCTGGCGCTCTAACTGATGAAATGGTGAGAACAGGGGTATTGGTCAGGGAGCCGAGAAAAGGAAAGAAGTTGGAGAAACGAGCCGGTCGAGTGCTAGGAAATTCGAGAAAAGGGCCAAGACAACCAGAAATTTTATGGCTGTGACCCAGGGCAGGCGAGAATATGTGGGTCCGCACCCCCGATGTGATAGGTGCAACTTCCATCATCCCCCAGCTATGACGTGCCGGGTGTGCGCTAACTGTAGACCCCGGACATTTAGCAAGAGACTGCAGAACAGCGCCGAATATGGTCGCACCAGTCAACGCGTTTAACCCCGTCGGAACGGCAGGGCTGTTATGAGTGTGGAAGGCCTGATCACTACCGAAACACGCGCCCCAAACTGAATCGGGCATCGGGCCAACAAGGGAACAACCAGCATCAGACTATGGCTATAGCTGGAAATCAAGGACCGACAAACCAGGGGAACGCGGCTCGGGACGCGCTTTTGCCATTGGAGCCAATGAAGCCCGTCAGGACCCAAATGTCGTCACGGGTACACACTTACTCAATAATCACTTTGCATCTGTATTATTTGACACTGGAGCAGACAATAGCTTTATATCTTTTGAATTTATGCAATTGCTCGATTTGAGTCCTAGTAGGCTAGAAACTAGCTACTCTGTAGAAATGGCCATGGTAGGGTTGTTCAGGCCAACGGGATTATTAGAAATGCTCGATAATATTAGAGAACCACACCTTCGATATAGACTTGATACCCTTTGAGCTAGGAAGTTTCGATGTGATTATGGGAATGGATTGGTTGTCGAAACACGGGGCCGAGATTGTCTGTCGAGACAAGGTAGTGTGAATCCCTATGTCAGACGGGGGGAGTACTCAGAATTCAAGGAGAAAGACGGGGAGAAACTTAAAGCTTATTTCCTGCATGAAAGCACGCCGGAGTTTACGAAAACAGTGCTACTCTTTTCTGGCTCACGTGGTGGAAAAGAAGGAAGAGGAGCAAAAATTGGCAAATATCCCTGTAGTGCGGGATCACCCAGATGTATTTCCTGATGACTTGCCTGGTTTGCCTCCTCCACGACAGTTGGAATTTCGTATTGAGTTGGTTCCTGGAGCTACACCGGTAGCAAAGACACCGTATCGGTTGGCACCGTCTGAAATGCAAGAGTTATCTAGCCAGTTACAGTCCTCATTAGGATGATCACCAATCATTAATCTCTATAAACACCCCCTAGGCTGATGCTACCAAAACACTTAGTAGACTTCAGATATCAACAGTCCCCATTAGGATGATCACCAATCCTTTCTTCATAAGATGATCAGGATCCTTCAGACTGTCAAAATGTCTTCTCATATCAAAGAGGTCATGCAGAGGCAACTGAAACATATCTTGCCATGTGTAAATGTCTTTAGTGCCTTGATCTCTAATGACATGCCATCTTTCTGGATTTGTGGTGTATGTCCAAGACAAGATGGGTCTTCCTGATGCTAGAGGAGCTGTTTGAATTGGAGTTGATGTAGCATCCTCTGGCTGTACAAGCTCAGGATGTTCTGACTCATCTTGGGGTTTAGAATAGGGTGCAGTCTTCTTCTTCTTTGGCTTGGTTTAGAAGCCATCCTCTTCTTTCTCTTTATAGGTTTTAACTAAGAAGACTGGTCTGCAGTACCAGATTGATCTTCACTGTCTTTCTCAGTTAAGATTTCCTCTCTCTCAAGCTCAGAAGGAGAGGAAGGTTGACCCTGCTGTGGATCAGAAGATGAAGCTTGCTGAGTTTTAGCAGGAGTCCAGGTTGTGTTGTCTCTGGTTGTTCAACCTTGACCTCCACTCAGGTGGGGCTTGACTTAGAGTGGAGTGTAAGTCAATGAGATCTCCACTTTGATCTTCTGCTTGATCCCTAATATGCTCATCCATAGTGGGTAGATACATGGGCCAAGTCTCCTTCCGGAGAATCCATATAGCTTCAAAAGCTCATCATCCTCTGCTTATCAGCAGACTTGTTCATGCTCTTTTGAATGATAACTCTTGATTTTGCAGCTTCTTCCTTTAGCTTCTTCTTAGTTGTCTTTATGTCCTTGATTATCTTAAGTTCAAGCTGTTTTAAGTACTCAAACTCAACATAGTCATAGGATAAGGGAAGGAGTGCATCTGCTTGATAGAAGCCTATGGCACTCAGGTAGTTGATCATCTTGATCCTCTCTTCTTCTTTGTTTACCTGAGGTTCTTGTTGAACCACATCTTCTTGTGCCGAACTTTCCTGAACTGGGGAGAGGGTAGGCATATCCTTGTACAGTCTTTTTCTTCTTCTCTCTTCTTTGACTTGTACTAGAAGCTCTGCATCTTCTGCCTCCTTCTTCTCCTTTGACCTTTCCAGATCAACCAGTTCATTCAACACTTCTAAGGGGAGAGAGATGACACTGTCTATGTCATAGTTCCTTGTCTGCAGATAATTTATCCTGACTGCCCTTAACTCATCATTCTGAGTGTCTGGTCTGGGGGCAGCCCTAATAGCAGACTCCATGAGTCTTGAAGACTCAGCAGAGGAACTTTCTCCATCAGCCTCCTTTTCCTCTCTCTCTCCTCCTCCTCAATCTCCTCAGATGTCATCTTTCTTTTCCCTTTGTCACTCACAGACCTTTATGACTCGGGTGGAGAGGGCTTTGGCCTTCATTGCTTGTTGCAGAATCTGAGCTTGGCCAAAGAGAGTTGAGAAGCACTTTCACCAGCAGGTGTCTAAATAGGAGTGTGGATCTCGCAGCATTGATGATGATGAGACAGAGGTCTCAGTTCTTCCACTAGGCTTCAGTCAGGGTTTCCCCTATGAAAACTAATCTGGGGCCTGCCTCAAATCCAGTTGACTGATGGCATTGGCTGATTCCCAAGTCTCCTTCTTAAGCTGAACTCTATAGTGACCCTGTCTTGGATTCTTTGAGCCAGTCTGTCCGCTTGTGTGATTTGCTTGGGTTGACAAGTGGCATGTTGAATAAATCTAGACTTCATAGTAGTTCAAAAGTCTGAAAAAATTGAAGACTTCTTGCAGTCCTTGAACTTTATGATGATTAGGGTTTCCTGATGTTGTTATATCTCCACTATGAGGTGATTTGAAGATGGTGAAGATGACATAGTGATAGGATCTCAGCATCTAGTTTGATCGATTCGAATGATTTCAAAGCGGAATAGAGTACCAACTAGCACAATTCGAGCAAGAATACCAAAGATATAGCAATGAACAGAATTAGTTATAGAGAGAGAAAGTTTCTGCAAAAGAATATTTCATTCAATCACACGCTTTGGCATGGCTTTCGCAAAATTACAATTTAGGTCATTCTTCCTTATAAGGAAAGATGACGTAGGCTGATGTCACTTGATAGTGACATCTAACCGTTATTTAACAAAATACTGAAACACTAAAACTACTGAAGATGTCAAGCAGCTGACATCTTCTTACAAGAAGCTAAGTGTTACTTATTACAAAACTACTGATAAGAAACTACTGAAACTACAACGACTGAAGAACAAGCTCTTCAGTCGTTTTACAAAACTACTGAAAGTAAAAACATAAAACTACTGATAAACACAATACTGAAGAAGTACTCTTCAGCTGTTGTGAAAAACTACTGAAACTTCAGCACTTGGTCTTCAGACTTGAACTTAGACGTTTCATCAGCTGATGACTTCAGTAGATGTCATCAGCTGATGTCTTCAGTCTTTGTCTTCAGACTTTGTACATCAGTTGTTGATCTTCAGCACTTGTGGACTCTTCAGCTGTTGAACTTCAGTACTTTGGTCTTCAGCTTCAGCACTTGTATTCTTCAGCTGTTGACCTTCAGTACTTTGGTCTTCAGCTTCAGCACTTGTGTTCTTCAGTTGTTGGACTTCAGCACTTTAGTCTTCAGCTTCAGCACTTGTGTTCTTCAGCTGTTGAGCTTCAGCACTTTAGTCTTCAGCTGTTGAAGTCTTCAGTACTTGATCTTCAGCTGTTGAAGTCTTCAGCACTTGTCGAACTGCTGATGAAGCCTTCAGCAGTTGTTGTGATATCATGTGGGACTTAGAGGTTTTCTGATCTTGGCTCATTGGTTCTTTTGGTCCAACAAACTCCCCCTGAACCAATGCAGCCAAAACCTCTAATTGATTTATTTTCCCACTTATTGTTGGCAGAATGGTTGGTCTTTTTCCTTCTTGATCAGTTGAGAAGATGACCCATATAAGCACTGGCCTGGGAATGAGTCTCTGATGATTTGGTTGGCAATGTATGGATGGGAGCTCTGTATTGGGGAATTGGACACTGAGCTGTTCCCCCATCCATGAGACTCACTTCCAACTATGAGCTTGTAGGATTCCCTGGTGTAGGCCTCCAAAAATACAATTTGTTCCTCCATGGTGAGCTCCTCTGCCTCACCATCGAAGAATCCTTCTGGCCCATAGTACTCAGACAGGAATTTGACCTGTTTTCCATTTTTGAGTACCACTGTTGTAATCTGTCTGTAAGCAAATTCATCAGGATGATGACCTTCTAACAGCAGTGGTAACTCATCCTTTCTGATCTCATTCAGCCTCTTATACACCAGCCCCTTTTTGATCATTCTGTTCTCCAGCATCTTTTGTGGGGGCATGTTTGAGGTGTAGGCCTTTTTGAAATCTTCCAGGATTTCCCAGGGTGAGACTACAAGGGCTAAGGAGATCACTTCATCTACAATCTTTTTCACTTGCCCATTGTATCTCTGAGGGATATTTTTCTTTTGTATTCTATGAGCCACCCTGGGATCAGGCCAAATTCTTACTCTTTCTTTCACATACTGAAAAGTATGTCTAAGAGTATAAATCCTCTGAGCTTGTTTTTTCATATTAATGATGGAGGAAGTGGCTGCATATGCTTTATCTACTCTCCTCAATAACTCTTCATCGTGCAATCTGTGTTGTTCTTCTTCTTCCAATTTCACTTTGATTGCATCTCTTTGTTGCTCAGGAGTTATTGCAAGAGAGATCTTTGGCCTTAGGCAACTGCAGAACAGCTGAGATCGGCAGCCTGTCTTCATCATCATCTTCTTCTCTTCCAGCCTCAACACCTTTCTCTTCTTCTGCTTAGGTGCATCATCGGCTGTTGGTTTTGAGGGTAAGGGAGTTGGTTTTGTGGGTTGTGGTTGTGGTTGTTTTGGAGAGGGAATGTTGACAGGCTGAGTTAGCATTTTGGAGGTGAGTGTGGCTTTTGAGTGTTTGGCTAGCTCAGTCCTGCTCCCTGCTCCTGCTTCATTCAAAGCTTCTATTACTAATCCCTTAGTATATGCCTCAGACGAACAGATCTTGGAGGTTATGGCCAAGATGTTGTCCCTGGTCCATGATTTTATTTCGATCAATGATCTCCCAAGGTATTTGCTGATAAATCTGATCATGATCTCAAGTCTTTCTCTATCCATTGTGCTGTAGCTGGCCCATCTTTGTTGAATCTCTTCGATCTCTAATCTTCTTATTTCAGAGTCCAGCTTTTCAGTATTGAAACCTTGCCTAAACAGCTGATCAATGATATTGTCCATTGATGTTGTGTTCAGCATCAGCCTCTTTAACCATTTCATTCAAGTTTTTCTCTTTTTCAGCACTTTTCTTTTTCTTATATGTGACATGAAAGTCCTTTTGACTTTCATGTACTTTCTCCTTTTCAGCTCCCTTCTCATTCTCATTCTCCTTCTCTTTCTCGGTCTCATACACACAGTCCTTCTCTATTTCCACTTCTTTGTCCTTCTCTTTCTCTTTCTCCTTCTCCATCCTCTTTCTTTTAGCTTTCACTGCTGGAATCTCCCCCTTTTTGGGTATTGGTTTTAAGGGTTTGATCAGCAGAAAGCTTTTGGCTCAGTACATCCTCCACCATAGGTTGTAAGACAGAAGAAAGTCTCTCATCAACAGTTTTAATGACAAGTTCAGTTATCTGCGGTGTGATGAGAGATAGGGGATTTTGAGGGATAGCATCCATTTGCTCAGGGGGGTTTTGGTCCTGAGAAATGGTGCCAGAAACAGAGGCAGGTGGCTGAGATTCTTTGAGTGGCTGTGTGTTTAAGTGACCTTCAGAGGAAGGTGCCATCTGTTGGGTTGATGTGGTGGCAGATGGTCTTTCCTCCTGAGAGAGTTGGTCAAGTAGTTTTTGCAGCCTACTGACTTCCTCTAGGATTATGTTCTGGGCAAGAACATCATAAAAGAAGCCCAGGTCATCATCAGCAGATGCTGAATCACCTGACCTCCTGCTTGTAGCAGGATGTACATGCACGGTGTAGACCAGATGTAGCATGTGCCCCTTTGTCTTGGAACTGGGGACTTCCAGCCTCAGGACTTTGTCCTTCATCAGCTGTTGCCTCTGGTGAGGTCTTAGTTATGTTACCAACCTCAGTCTGATCATATGCTGATTCAGAAGAGGTGGCAGCCTCACCAGATGTTTGATCTCCATATCCACACCAGGAGATAGAACATTTAAACCCCGGTGCTGTGGGTTGTCAGAAGCATGTGTATCCTCTTCCTCAATTGTTGTTGTTCTCCCCTTTGTTGGTGGTTGTAGGGGAGGAGGAGAGGCATGCAGCTGAGTCAGCACATTAGCAATTATAATGGTTGGACTTTGGGGGGCATTTGCATGGGGAGGGGGATAGAAGCTGATTGCATCCGGGGAGAGGGATGCTCTTCAATGATAACCTCCTCAAGTGAGAGAGGTCTCAGTAATGTGGTTTCCCCTGAAGTGGTTGCAACAGGATCCTTTTGAGAGGATACCTGTGCGGCTGTTGTTGGTTGAGTCTTTAACACTACTGGGGGTTTGAACCAGTAGGTTTATCCTGTTTGGGTGGTACAGGAGCATCATCAGGGGACTCATCTCCCTGATTAGCTTGTTTGGGTTTGGATTTTGGCTTGGTGGGGACTTTGGATCTGGCAGTTGAAGCTGTGGGTTCCCTTTGCTTGGGTTTGAGCAAACGGGCAGCTTCTTTGAGAGATTGGTCGGAGTTATGCCTGGAGTATACCTCAGCTAGAACAGCTGGTGCAGGGACTCCAAGGCCAACAAGGCCATCAGTTTGTAATTCATTTAAAATTATGGCCATCAGAAACCTGGGATATAATAGCCATCTGTTTCCCACAGGTTTCTGTGCCAGATCTTTGATTTCTAGAAACACAATTTGTGAAAAATTTAAAGGTTGGTGTTCTAGAATTGAATATAATACCTGTTGCCACGGGAAGACATTTGATCCCATGAGGATGTCTTCGAGGCTAAGCAAACATTCACCATATGAAATATCAGTCTTTCAGCATCAGGGAAGTTCTTCTTCAGTATGGTAGCAGCTCGAAGATTTCCGTCGTACCCATTGTTGATGAAGGACATATCAGTTGTGCCCTTCGGGTACTCAGTCACAGCAGTAGCATCTTGTAAATTTAGCACTCGACGAATGCTATCAGGTGTAACCTCTACTTGTTTTTGGTTGACCAATGACCGAACAGAAATTTGGCCGGAAGGCACATCAGTGTGAACGTAGGCATTGGACCAAAACTGACTTAGTGACTCTGGGTAGATGGTCGAGTTTAAGAGCAGAGCAGTACTATACTGAGAATCAGCCATTAGGTCTATGGCGTGATCAAACTTTGTCCAGAAGGCCGATTCGTGAGGTAGGCGACGCAATTATGTCTGGGTTTTAGACTCATGGTTGCATTTTTGAGAGTATGAAGGTCAGAAGAACGGCTAATGGAACGTTTGAGAAGAAGACAGGTATTTATAGGGTTGGGATAGGAAAAGGCTGAAAGAAAACTACTGAAGGTTTTGGTGTGGTCATCAGCTGTTTGAAACTACTGATGACGTGGTATTAACCTTCAGAGGTTTAAAACGACTAACACTGGTGGTGTTGTCATCAGGTGTTATAAAACAACTGAAGACTTGGTTTTGACCATCAAGTTGAAATCTGTATGAAACTACTGAAGGTCGTGGTTTTGACTTCATATGATGTAAACAACTGAGGACTTGGTGTTTGTCATCAGTAGTTGTGAAACTACTGAAGACAGTGGTTTTGCCATCAGTTGTTGTAAACAACTGAAGACTTGGTATTAGTTATCAGTAGTTGTGAAACTACTGAAGACTGTGGTCTTGCTTCAGTTGTTTAGAAACAGCAGTTGTAGAAACAACTGAAGAGAAATTACTCATCAGCTGTTTTCGTCAATTCTTAGCTTTTCAGCTGTTTCATACTGTCCTCAACACTTACTCATCAGACTTTTCATCTGCTTTTCAGGTGTTTCATAGGACGTCAGTACTTATCTGTTTTTACTGATTTCAGTAGTTGTACTACATCAGTAGTTGTAACTACATCAGTAGTTTAGAACAGATAAAGTACTTCAGTACTTGTGAGGCATTTAGCCTTCAGTAGTTATAAAAACTACTGAGGGTAAAAGAACTCATCAGTACTTATATGTGACATGGTTACCAATGATCATCAGTACTTATTACTGAGATCATCAGTAGTTGTCACTTATTCTAGCTGCAGCATACCAAGCCTTAACACCAGGTTGTGGAAAGTTGAACTATCCAAAGGCTTAGTAAAAATGTCTGCAAGCTCATCAGCACTAGGCACAAACATAGGATTAATTAGACCCTTTTCAAAACAATCTCTTATAAAATGATGTCTAATTCTATATGTTTGGTCCTAGAGTGCTGGACTGGATTTTTGACAATGCAAAGAGCTGAAGCACTATCCATTAATAACGGAGTCTTAGTCTCTGTAATGCCATAATCCAAAAGTTGATTCTGAAGCCAGAGTACTTGGGATGTACAACTTGCAGCAGCAATGTACTCGGCTTCAGCAGTGGATGTAGCAACAGATGTTGTTTCTTACTCTGCCAAGAAATCAAACAGTTGCCTAGGAATTGACATCCACCAGAAGTTGATTTCCTGGTTAACTTACACCCTGCATAGTCACTATCAGAGAAAGCAACTAATTTGCAAGAGTGCCCAGTGGAATACCATAAACCTAGAGATTGTGTACCTTGCAAATATCTAAAGATCCTCTTGACTGCAATCAGATGAGACTCTTTAGGTGCAGCCTGAAATCTAGCACAAACACATGTAGCAAAACATAATATGGTCTAGAAGCTGTTAAATACATCAAGGACCCAATCATACATCTGTAAAGCGTTTCATCAACAGCTTTACCTTTCTGATCAATATCCAATTGTGTGGTGTTGCACATGGGAGTAGAACAGGGCTTACAGTTTTGTAAATCAAACTTATTTAAAAGATCTTTTGTATATTTAGACTGATGAATGAAAATTCCATCAGCTTTTTGTTTGATTTGCAAGCCTAGAAAGAACTGTAATTCTCCCATTGCACTCATTTCAAACTTCCTTTGCATTAATTTTGTAAAATCATCACACAACTGGGGATCAGAGGATGCAAATATAATATCATCAACATAAATTTGAACAAGTAGCTTATGCTGATCCACCTTCTTAATAAATAAGGTTTTATCTATGGAGCCTCTAGTGAAATTATTTTGCAGAAGAAAGTTAGATAATGTCTCATACCAGGCTCTAGGAGCTTGTTTCAACCCATAAAGAGCCTTATCAAGCTTGTATACCCATTCTGGGTGTTTATTATCCTCAAAACCTGGTGGTTGACACACATAAACTTCTTCTTTTATTTTACCATATAAAAATGCACTTTTAACATCCATTTGAAAAACTTTAAGATTGTGGAGTGCAGCATAGGCTAAGAACAATCTAATTGCCTCCAGTCTGGCTACAGGGGCAAAGGTTTCATCATAATCAATACCTTCTTCTTGTGCAAACCCCTGAACAACCAGTCTGGCCTTGTTCTTAACAATAAGCCCATTTTCATCTGTTTTATTCCTAAACACCCATTTAGTGCCTATTGCACACTTACCTGGGGGAAGAGGAACAAGCTCCCACACTTGCTGCTTTTTGAACTGAAGAAGCTCAAGCTGCATTGCTTCAACCCAGCCATTGTCTCTAAGTGCAACATGATAATTCTTTGGCTCTAGCTGACTGATGAAGAGAGCATAGAAGCAGAAATTGGACAATTGACTTCTGGTTGAAACTCCAGCATTGATATCACCAATGATTTGAGACATTGGGTGATTCTTCAGCTCTTGATAAACAATGAGATCAGTGCAAGTGTTTGTAGAACCTTCAGCAGCAACAGATGTTGATGTAGACTCTTGAAACCATGTAGATGGTGGCAACTCAAATGAAGTTGAAGATGCAGAAATCTCATCAGCACTTGTTGTGGATGAAGCTACTGAAGCTACAGGAGCATCAGGTTTAGAGGACACAGCAGTTGGTCACTAAACCTGAAGAGGTGAGTACTGCTATCATCATCATCATCAGCACCAGCAGTACCACCAGGTGGTGAACTGTTGACAGGAGCAACAACAGGAGTTTGATAAGGAACATATTGCAGTATGTCCAAATCAAATAGCTCCACAGGGCTTTGTGGAATCTTGTCCTTTGGAGATTCATTAAACTTAACATGTAGAGTCTCTTCAACCATCTTTGTTCTGCAGTTGAAGACTCTGTATGCTTTGCAAGTTGATGAATAACCAACAAAGTACCCTGCATCCACCTTAGGATCAAATTTTTGGAGTTGATCCCGTGTGTTGAGAATGAAACAAGGACACCCAAAAGCTCTGAAGAATGAAATTAGAGGGGCCAAATGATGAAGAACTTCATATGGAGTCTTCATCAACCTCTGATTTACTAGAACTCTATTCTGTACATAGCAAGCTGTATTGACAGCTTCAGCCCAAAAAGTCATTGGCAGTCCAGAATCAGCCAACATGGACCTTGCAGCTTCAATAAGGGTCCTGTTCTTTCTCTCCACTACTCCATTTTGTTCAGGAGTTCTTGGAATGCTAAACTGCCTCTTGATTCCCTTTGAGAGGTAGAACTCATCAAGTGTATTGTTTCTGAATTCTGTTCCATTATCACTTCTAATACACTTGACTGAGAGGGAATACTGCTTCTCAACATACAACACAAAGTTGATAATCTTCTGAGCTGCCTCATCCTTTGAATGCAAGAAGAAAGTCCATACAAATCTGGAGTAATCATCCACAATTACCAGACAGTATTTCTTCTTAGCCATACTCATCACTCTCACAGGACCAAAGAGATCCATGTGAAGAAGCTGTAAGCAGGCAGTGGACTTAGGTTCTTCTATGGAGGGAAATGAAGCTTTGTGTTGTTTTCCTTTTAAACAAGCAGTGCAGTTATCTTCACATTTGAACTCCTTCATAGGCAGTCCCCTTACTAAACCATGGTTTATCAGCTGATTTATGTTTTTGAGATTAACATGACCCAGCCTTCTATGCCATAGAGTAGATTCTTGAGGGGAAGCCTTGGAAAATAGGCAAGGATGGCCTTTGAGATCTATTTTCTTGGAAAGATCTAAGGCATACACTCTTCCTGTCCTGTTGGCCTTCAGGAGAGTGTATTCATCCAACACCTTATCAATCAAACTTAGAACTTTGGATGACAGAATCCGACAGTTCTGACTGGTGAAAAGAGCAACATGGCCTTTGTCACACATTTGACTGACACTCAAGAGGTTGTACTTGAGATTTTCCACATGGTAACATCATCAAACTTTATTTCCCCATTGGAAACAAAGCCTTTGCCGATGATGTAACCCTTTGCATCATTGCCAAATGACACAACCCCTTCCTTCCTTGAGAGTAGTCATTAAGAAGTGATCTGTTTCCTGTCATATGCATGGATCCTCCACTGTCTACATACCAGATGCCTCTGTGGCATGTTGAAGAACCCTGCAAAACACAACAAATTAGTTAGATTTTGAGACCCAAACCTTTTTGGTTTTGGGCCTGTTCTCATCAACAGATGGTAAACTAACAGGTTTGTTGGAAACAACAGCCTGAGAGGAAGAAGATGGTGAAGAAGAGGAATCCTTTGGCTTGGACCTCCTTTTCTGTGGTTTCAACATAGGAACATCTAATTGGTTAACTCTTCCCAATAGATGTTGAACCATCATAACCAGCTGTGTCTGATTTTGTGATAAAGCTTTCAGCTCTCCAGACACATTGGCATTGGAGTTTGATAAGTTCCTATGTTGCACCTTCTTCTTTTGAGCAATCTCAGCTGTTACCTGTTTAACCCCTTCCTTTTTGGATTTCTTTTTGGACTTAAGGGTTACAGGATTTGATGTTGCTGGTACAAATGTGGCTTCAAACTCAGTTTTCATTTTAACCATTTTCTCTTTAATTTCCTCTTTATGTTTGAGTTTGGATCCTCTTTTGTACCAACAATCATCTGTAAGATGATTGAACAAACCACATATTTCACATGGTTTCTTCTTCTTCATTTATGTTGATCATCAACTAAAGAGAATGAAACTACTGAAGACTTGTTCTTCAGCACTTTGGAAGCACTATTTGCTTTCTTGACTTCCTCTTTAGTAGTCTTCAAACCCTTTCTACTGACAGTTTTCTTCTCTTCAGTGCTGACAGTAGTTGGAGTTTGAACTTCAGGTGTTAAATCTTGCTCTCCAGTCCTTTCAGGACTTCCAGAAATAACTCCTGAGTTGATCAACTCTTTGATCATGTGAGTGTCAGTATTTGAACCATCAAGATCAGCTGATAGGTTCAACGAGGGAATAATACTAACTTCAACTTCTGATGGTGCTCTATCAGAAAGTGAATCACATGATGAGGTGGATTGGTTATTGCTTTCTCCATCAGATTTCACTTCTGCTCTTGAAGCAAAATCTGTAGGAGGAGCAGTGTGATTATAACCAATGCCAAACTTCACATTGGAAGCTGATTGCTTACTAAGAAGCATTTCAAAACCTTTGCATGATTGTACCCATCGATCACACTCTACTTGGGTGACTGCAAGGGTTTCTTTGAGGTCTTTGTACTTTTCTAAAAGTACCTCTTCCCTAGCCTTATCATCAGTGATTTGGCATTTAAGTTTATAAATCTCATCATTTTTCTCTTTAAGCATAGACTCAAACTCAGCTTTTCTTTTGGAAATGATCTTTTCTAGCTCTATGTTCTTATTAATTAAAGCTACATTTGCTTCTCTAATAGAGGCAAATGCTGCTATGCATGTTTCAGAACATAATTTGGCCTTAGCCTCAGAGGATACCTGTGATACCTGTGATGAAGAGGCATTTGAGGATGATCCATCTGCAGACTCCAGAGCCATAAGTGCCAGATTCCCAAAAGGACTGTCACCACCATGTTGACCAGCACCTGTGAACAGTTGTTCATGACCAGACATGTCATCTGGTAAACTGCTCCAGTCAACAACTCCAGGGGTGAAGAAGCTGTGTTGTTGAGGTTGAGGAGGTTGATGAGATTGAGATGGTTGAGGCTCAGGAAGAGCATGTGGTTGTTGAGCAATGGGTGCTTGAACCTGACTGGTTTGTGGCATGTAATAACAAGGGTAAGGATATGGCATTGGACCCTGAGGAACAAAATATGCAGGAGATTGTGGTTGAGAATGATGACCAGAATTGACAGGATGTTGCCCTCTGTGTTGTTGACTATTGCCAGGGAAAGTCACAAAGGGTGCAGAAGAATTAGATCCAGATGATCTACATTCTCTAGCAAAGTGTCCAAGCCTGTGGCATTTGTGACACCTCAACTTACTCTTGTCAAAACCAACTTTGGTTTTGCCAGAGAGTCCTGGGAACTTTCTTCCAGTTCTTTTGTAGAACTTCTGAGATCTGATATTTATCAAGGCCATTTGGCTCAAAATATCCATCTCTTCTAAGTCATCATCAGCAATCCCCTTGAGATCATCCATGATGAAGCATAGATTGTCATTATTACACCCAGTAAACTGACTATCAACACTCACAAATGCAGAATCAGAAGTGTTTGAAGAGAAATCAATATGCTCATCATACTGGCATTCAGATGAAGCATATTCTGACTCATGACCAACCAAGGCAGTGTTGCCTGGTACAAAGTCTTCAGTGAGCTTACCAGATGAAGCCAGTTTCTTTTCTGCTCTATCTCTCTCATGTAAGCAGTTTCCCATGAAGTTGGGTGAGAGATAGACTATCCAGATTTGCACTGGAGCGTAGGACAATGTATATGTGTCCCATCTCTCAGGCAGTGATCTGAGGAATCTGTGGTTCATTTGGCTTTTGGTATATTCATGTTTAACCATTTTCAACTCAGAGATTAAACATGAAAACCGCTCAAACTGCTGAGTCAGAGTCTCACCCTTTCTATGAGCAAAAGTCTCATACTGTTGGGCGAGGATTTCCCTGTGTTTGCTAAGACCTCATCAGTGCCACCAAATTGTTCTTTCAGTGCATTCCAAAGGTCATGAGCAGTTTCATGATGCATAAGCCCGAATAGATTTCATTAGGCAGTGCCATGGCCAGAATTCCATGGGCTTTAGCATCAATCTCAAACAACTTCTTGTCCTCATCAGAGTATTGTTCCTTCTTCTTCGGAATCAACTGATTTGTTTCCGGATGATTCACCATTGGCTTATGTGGTCCATGTACCACGGATGTCCAACAACCTGAACTATTGACAGACAGGTGATGGAGCATTCTTCGTTGCCAAATGTTTACTCATTCCTAACCAGCATCGGAGGCTTGGTTGAGGAACCAGTATTGTGTGGATCATTAGAAGGTGTAGTCATTTTCGAAAATTCAGACAAATTCAAGATAAGCAAAACAAATTTAGCTCAAAACCACTAAGAACCTCAATTAAAATAGCCAAAAGCGACAGAACTTCAATCTCTATAACAGATTCGTGCGAATTTGCTAGTTCGATCAAACTTAGAGCAAATGAGCAGTTTCAATGATCAATTGTTAGATCGATCAATGATTAACCTGCTCTGATACCATTTGATAGGATCTCAGCATCTAGTTTGATCGATTCGAATGATTTCAGCAGCGGAATAGAGTACCAACTAGCACAATTCGAGCAAGAATACCAAAGATATAGCAATGAACAGAATTAGTTATAGAGAGAGAAGTTTCTGCAAAAGGATATTTCATTCAATCACACGCTTTGGCATGGCTTTCGCAAAATTACAATTTAGGTCATTCTTCCTTATATAGGAAAGATGACGTAGGCTGATGTCACTTGATAGTGACATCTAACCGTTATTTAACAAACTACTGAAACACTAAAACTACTGAAGATGTCAAGCAGCTGACATCTTCTTACAAGAAGCTAAGTGTTTACTTATTACAAAACTACTGAAACTACAACGACTGAAGAACAAGCTCTTCAGTCGTTTTACAAAACTACTGAAAGTAAAAACATAAAACTACTGATAAACACAACTACTGAAGAAGTACTCTTCAGCTGTTGTGACAAACTACTGAAACTTCAGCACTTGGTCTTCAGACTTGAACTTCAGACGTTTCATCAGCTGATGACTTCAGTAGATGTCATCAGCTGATGTCTTCAGTCTTTGTCTTCAGACTTTGTACATCAGTTGTTGATCTTCAGCACTTGTGGACTCTTCAGCTGTTGAACTTCAGTACTTTGGTCTTCAGCTTCAGCACTTGTATTCTTCAGCTGTTGACCTTCAGTACTTTGGTCTTCAGCTTCAGCACTTGTGTTCTTCAGCTGTTGGACTTCAGCACTTTAGTCTTCAGCTTCAGCACTTGTTTCTTCAGCTGTTGAGCTTCAGCACTTTAGTCTTCAGCTGTTGAAGTCTTCAGTACTGATCTTCAGCTGTTGAAGTCTTCAGCACTTGTTGAACTGCTGATGAAGCCTTCAGCAGTTGTTGTGATATCATGTGGGACTTAGAGGTTTTTGATCTTGGCTCATGGTTCTTTTGTCCACACATAGCCCTTGGTATCCTCCTTCAAACAAATCTTGTATGAAGGAGGTCTGTGTAGTCCCAGATCAATGTGAACTTGAGGGAGGTGGATGGAAATGCACATTGCAAGTGAGGAGGGTGAGTCCTTAAGTACACTCTTCTATTTAAGAACTACCAGGTTCGTAACTGTTGATGCATTTCTCCCCTTTTTGGTAGCATCACTCACTGCATAGGGGAGCTGGAAGATAGGTCAATCAAATCCACGGGTTCTTGTGTTCTGGTGAGCTTTCTTAAGGGGTCCTAGCTAGTTTTTTCTTAGAATGAAAATCTCAGTGCTGATCATTGATCCTGTTGTGAAGGTAGTCACTGAGATTCAGGTGATGACCTTTGAGACTAAATAGGTGATGTTTTAGTCAGTTTGTGCACCTTTAGTCTCAGATTCCCCTCATCTTATCAGAAGACTCATTGGGGAAAAGAGATGATTGACCAAAGTCCTCATCTCTCACCACCAGTCAGGTTCTTGGCTGCTAGTTTTCCTCGCTCACTAGCAATCTCAGTTGAGATGTGAGTGGGCTGAGTTGCCATGGTTGAGGTCTAATGATGTAAGCACTTTTAGAAGTAAGAGCCTCTTCCATATGGACATCCTAAACAAGTTCAGAAGTGTCCACTCAGTTGTAGGTGATGATGTGGGATATATATAGGAGACTCAGGAGCATTCATCTCTCTTTGAGTATGGGTAAAGAAAGAGAGATCATTAACTCACTGAAACCTAGATCTTCATTACTATAGAAATCAAGGTTGGGAATTGGTTGGTTGAGATCTATGGGCTGGGAATGGTAACTGTCCCCTGAAGGTTGATCACTAGAGTGTTGAGACTCAGAGTGATGGCTTAAGGTAGTTTGGGCAATGAGCTCATCAGGCTGAGCACGAGGAACCTCAACACTGATCATTGAAGATGTGGGAGTGGTCTGCTCCTCAGGAGAAGTGGGAGCTCCAGTGTCCACTTCTTCCTGTATGGGTGAGTATATGGGGACCTCCACAGACTGAATAGTCTGAGCAGGGGTTTGTTTGGATTTTCTTTTGTAAGTGATGGTGATTTGAGGTTGTGTGGGTGGTTGGGAGGTGGAAGGTGTGGGCTCAACACTAGCTTGAGCTGCTAGGTTGTCACTGTTGGACCAAAAGAACCAATGAGCCTAATCAGAAAAACTTCTAAGTCCCACAGACATTACAACTGCTAAAGAAGATCACAATAGCTGAAGACATCAGCTGATTACAGGTCTGAAGACAAAGTCTAAAGACAAGATCTAAATATATCTACTGAAGACAAAGTCTAAAAGTAAAGTACTGAAGACAAAGTCTGAAAGTGAAGTACTGAAGACAAAGTTTGAAGCTATCAGCTGAAGACAACGTCTGAAGTAAAAGTCTGAAGAACAAAGACTGAAGACATAGACTGAAGACTAGAGTGACTAGTGAAGGGATTTTAACAATAATATCAAATTGTTTAACCCATTAAACATAAAACATAGCGGATAACATTTTAACATCTTATTAGAAGTTTATATAAGAAACATTTTATGTTGATAAAACCCTTTTAGATGGATCTATTTGCATGAACAAGTAACTTAACAAAACAAGCAATGAAAGATAATGAAAACTACATTTCAAGCTTTCTTTGAGATGAGAAGGATGATGTTCTTGAAGGCAAGACTCCAAATAGCAATCCTCAAGAAGTAATACCCCAAGCTCCTCCAACACCCAGTTGCTAGGTTGTGTTGCACACACTTAAAAGAACCTCTCTTCCAAGTCGATTTTCAGCCAAGAATCCTTGCCTAAGGCTGAAAATGAGCTTGTTTGCAGCCCTAAAAACCGAGTTCTAGAGAGAGAGATGAGAGGATTTCTATTGCTTGGTGTGTGTGAGAGAAGTGTGTTTTTCTTTGGAAGAGTGTAATCTCTAGTTTGCTTGGAACAACCACAAAAGGGAGAGTTCCCAAAACCCCTTAGGGGCGGCCGAAAGTTATCCCAAAAGGGGAGTTTCCCTCTCAATTTTTATTTTATAAAAAATACACTTTCAACCTTATGTTTTTATAAAATAGACCCCTTTTAATTTTATAACAATAACACACTATTATTTGTCATTGTTTAACTAACTTAAATAATGAAACAAATATTTCTCATGAAAAAATTATCTATATAATCATGTTCATTTACAAAAGCAATGTTTTTAGAAAACCCGATTTCTAAATTGGTGCTAATATTTTTCATATGATCACATCGACGGACAAATATTTATTGGTGTTTGTTTGGCTTGTTATTGGGTATGACCCGACTTGGATCATATCACACTAGCTACATCAATTTAATATGTGTCTTGGGCAGATCACTTCTTTCAATCTCCCACTTGCACAAGATTCATAGTAGATTGATGCAAGCAGCAAATAATGCCTAGCAATGGTTTGCTACCCCTAGTGTTTATGATTAAGTGCCATTCAATAACATCATCCTCTTCAAGTGCCTTACTTGAAATGTTTTAGGTGAATCAATCATCTATCCTTTTGTTTCAGATGTCATGTTAAATCCAGAGACACAGGATTGTCATTCTCCGATGATTCAACTTTAACAGGCCTTAGACATCTAACTCTCAACGAATAAGAGGAACAATTCCATCTTGACTACATACGTCTCTCACAATCACCTTATATCATACCTGAACCTAGCCTTTATGTACTGCCCATCTTTCATAACAATAAAGAACTAAGTCAAAGTACAATACTTGGTGAAATCAAGACCCAATATGTATCTCAGGTCTGAGGATGCAATGATATTCGCCTTTACTCAATATCTCTTATGACTAATCAAAGGATTCCATGCAGAAATAATTGAGAGCGGGTCAGCCCTATATCTATATCCCATAGATATCAATGAACTTTGGTAGCAACCTCTTGCTCTATATTCTATTCTTATGAATATCAACCAATCCAAGTTCATTATAGTCTTACATTCATAGTTGTTCCCACAAGTATGATCGACTATGGACGTTTAGAATAACTTACTTATTCACGGATTTAAAACATGCTAAAATAGAAGAACAAATGAAATTTATAACAATATAATTAAGTTAAATAACATAAGTTCCAAAAAAAAAATCAAATTCAGTCATTAGAATATCGAAGCCCCATGGCACAAACTTGACCTTCATGCTTTGCCTTTTCAAGGAGCTTTGTGAGTGGATCCGCAATGTCTTTATCAGTGTGAAACTTGTGAATACATATCTTTCCCTTTTCAACTTCATCCCTTATGTAGTTGAATCTCCGCTCAATGTGCCTTGTTTTCTGATATGCACGGGGTTCCTTGATTTGTGCAATCACACCCTCGTTATCATAAAGAATCTCCAGAGGATCCTGAATGGAAGGGACAACCCCTAGATCGGCTATGAATTTCTTCAACCATTCAGCTTCCTATGCTGCCAATGAAGCGGCGATGTATTTTGACTCTGTAGTGGACAACGCTACGACATCTTGCTTTGAGCTTTTCCAAGAAACAGCTCCCCCATTCAGGATAAAGATGTACCCCGATTGAGATCATGAATCATCTCGATCGGTTTGGAAACTCGCATCCATGTAACCCTTTACAACGAGTTCCTCTTCACCAGTCCCGTAGATCAAGAACATGTCCTTAGTCCTCCTTAGGTATTTTAGAATGTTCTTGACAGCCATCCAATGACTATCACCAGGATTTTGCTGGTATCTACTTGTCATGCTTAAAGCACATGACACGTCCGGTCTAGTGCATATCATTGCATACATGATGGATACTATAGCAGACGCATATGGGATTGCCTTCATTCTATTCTGCTCCTCCTTTGAGCTTGGACATTGAGTCGTACTCAATATTGTCCCTCTCTGAATAGGTACAGTACCTTTCTTAGAGTTTTCCATCTTGAATCTTTTCAAGATTTTGTCAATGTATGCACTTTGATTTAAACCAATCAGCCGCCTTGATCTATCCTATAGATCTTTATTCCCAAAATATAGGCAGCTTCACCAAGATCCTTAATGGAAAAGCAGCTTCCAAGCCAGGCTTTTACACCTTCCATTGTTGGAACGTCATTCCCAAACAGTAGAATGTCATCGACATATAATACTAGGAAGGTTATTGTGCTCCCACTAGCCTTTTTAAACACACAATCTCATCAGTGTTTTTGATAAAGCCAAATTTCTTGATCTCCTCATCAAAACGGTGATTCCAGCTTCTTGATGCTTGTTTCAACCATAGATTGATTTCTTTAACTTGCATACTTTATTAGGTGTTTTGGATCGACAAAACCTTCAGGCTGAACCATATAGACATCTTCCTCAAGATATCCATTTAGGAAAGCGGTTTTGACATCCATTTGCCAAATCTCCTAATCATAATGAGCAGTATGGCAAACAATATCCTTATGGACTTAGCATCGCAACAGGTGAGAAAGTTTCATCATAATCAACCCCTTGAGTTTGAGTGAAACCCTTTGCTACAAGTCTAGCCTTATAAGTATCCAGTTTCCATGCATATCAGTTTTCTTCTTGAAAACCCACTTGCTACCAACTACTTGGAGTTAAGAGGTGGTACACAAAGTCCCATACTTGATTGTCATGCATGGATTGCATCTCAACGCTCATGGCCTCGAGCCATTTGTCATAATCCGAATTGGACATTGCATCATGGTATGTGGTTGGTTCATCTGAATCTACCACATAGCATCCATCCATGAAAAATCCGTATCTTTCAGGTGATTACTAGTTCTACCACTTCTGCGAACGTTTTGTGTGTATTGATCAACCACTTGATCATCTTCAACATCCTCATGTTGAGTGCTAGTTTCAACCAAGCGTGCACCAGGTTGTGGTTCTTGATCCTCCTCAAGATCCACTGTTCTACTGTTAGTTCCTTCCATAAGGAACTTTGCTTCTAAGAACTCACCCTTTCTGGCAACAAACACCTTTTGTTCCGGTGGATCATAGAAATAATATCCCATAGAATCTCTAGGGTATCCTACAAAAATACACTTGGTGGATCGGACTTCCAATTTGTTTGGGGTGGGAGTCTTAACATAAGCCTCACAACCCCAAATCCTTAGGTATGATAGGGATGGAACTCTTCCATGCCATATCTCAAAAGGTGTCCTTTCCACCTTTTTGGTTGGGGCCATATTTAAAATACGGGCCGCGGAGAGCAAAGCAAAACCCCAAAATGATAGAGGTAATGTGCTTCTAGCCATCATAGATCGGACCATATCCAATAAGGTTCGATTCCTCCTTTCAGACACACCATTATGTTGTGGTGTTCCAGGTGGAGTGAGTTGTGAGACAATCCCACAACTCTTAAGATGATCTTGAAAGGCATCATCTAGGTATTCACCTCCTCTATCGGTGCGGAGAACTTTAATCGACTTGTTGAGTTGATTTTCTACTTCATTCTTGAAGATTTTGAACGTTTCAAAAGCTTCATCTTTGTGCCTTAATAAGTACACGTACCCATAGCGACTATAATCGTCGGTAAAGGTAATGAAGTATCTTTCACCATTCCTAGTCATTGGCTTAAAAGGACCACATACATCCGAATGTATGATACCTAATAAGTCTTTTGCCCTTTCGTTAGTTCCACTAAAGGGTGCCTTAGTCATTTTTCCTTGTAACAAGATTCACATACATCAAATGAATCACATTCATTTGTTTTTAAAAGACCATTCTTTGAAGTGTTTGTATACGTTTCTTGTTTATATGACCAAGACGACAGTGCCAAAGATAGGTATCACTCAAATCCAACTTGAGTTCTCTTGGTGTTAGTTTGGTACAATGAACTATTTAAAGTATTTTCATGAACCAATTCATAAATACCATTAATGGGAATAGCTTTAAAATAGAACATATCATTTAAAGAAACATGAATATCATTTTCAACAAAAGATAATACATAACCATAATGTCTTAATTGGAAACAGAAATAATATTCCTAGTCAAACTAGGAGCATACAAAACATTCTTCAAGGTTACTTCCAAACCACTTGGAAGTTTTAGGATGTACTCCCCACGAGCTTCAACATTGACTTTGGTTCCATTGCCCATGAAGAGGCTAACATCCCCTTGATTTAAGTCCCTACTTCTTTTGAACTCCTGCAACAAATTGCAAATATGAGTTCCACATCTGGTATCTAATACCCATGTGTTAGAAGATGTAATATTAAGATCAATAGTATCATGTAAATTGTACCTGAGGTTTGCCCCGCATCTCTTTTTCTCTCACTCTTTGAGATAGACTGGACAATTTCTCATCCAATGCCCTATCTCACCACACTTGAAGCATGGGTTGTTTGCAGCAACCTTCTGCTTCTTCTCCTTGGCTTCGGAGGTACTGCCTAACGACCATCTTCCCTTTTCCCCCAACATGCCCCTTCCCTTTGGCAACAATTGCCTTAGGAGGGGGTTGAGACCTTTTCTTCCTCCCACCTTCATTGATGGTGAGAACGGGTGTAAACCCTTTTACCCATTCCCGCCTCGGCCGTTTTGAGCATTGAATGAAGTTCATTTATGCTCTTGTTCCATCCGTTCATGTTGTAGTTCATGACGAATGCCTCAAACCTTTAGTTAGGCCATTAAGGATCAAATCCGTGGCCAACTCCTTTGAGATAGGACAATTTAGCCTTTGAAGGCGGTCGATGTGGCTTTTTATCTTGAGAACATAAGATGAAACCGATTGGGATTCCTCCATCCGACAGGCATGAAGCGCTCGAACCGTTTCGAAGCGCTCCACCCTAGCTTGTTGCTGGAATGTTTCCCGCAACTGGGTGATCATGTCATAAGCTCCATGGAGCTCATATTCCTTTTGGAGGTCAGGTGTCATACTTGCTAACATTAGGCAAGAGACTTGGATGGAGTCTTCCATATATTTTACCCAATCGTTATAGGCCCCTTCATCCTCCTCATTGGGTTCATCGGGGATGGGATCAATAAGGATGTAGGCCCGCTTTTCTTGCTTGAGAACGATTCTCATGTTGCGGTACCAATCCATGAAGTTGTGAGGTGTTAGACGATCCCTTTGAAGGATCGCCCAAAGAGATTGGTTGTTTGGGTTGGTACATCATTATTAGCGTTGTTGTTGTCGGCCATCTACAAGATTTTACAAAGTTCCATTTTAGTATTCATTGATATAATAATATTTCATTTATTAATACCCTTTTATGTCTCATAGACGATTAATAAATAAAATTTTAGAATCCAACGTTATTTTTAAATATTGGTTAGGTGACCTTTATCCCATTATTTAAATTAACAAGGTAGTCATGAATGACAATTGCAACCTATTGCAACTTCTAATGATATGGGATCGTTTGAACATCTTATGTTTGAAATGGCATGTTTATCCCATCAACACCTTTGTAAAGCATATTTTAGGTGATCCATGCAATATATTTCACAAATCAAGTCGTCCTACTTACACACACGTGTGAGTTTACTACATAAGTGGTTAGGTGACCTTTATCCCACAAACATGGTATTCTCACCTCAAGTTACAAGTTCCCTCAAAATGGTTAGGTGACCTTTATCCCACTAAGAGTTTGCAAGTAACCTAAGTGTTGTGTAAAATGATGGTGTTAAACTTGTTTCAAAAGGGATTTAGTTTAGTTGGAAAGCCTATGTACCATATGATTGTATGCATTCAACCATATGGTACCCAATTTGTTCTTTTAAATAAAACCCATTTTATTTTGCAAATCATTAACCCTTTTATAAAACCATTCTATTTGTACTTATGATAAGAGAAGCAATTTCTTGTTATAGCATGTTGTAATAGACGGTTTGTTAATCATATTCAAATATTCAAAACAAAGTATCAACATATGCAATCAACCAAGCATAAACAATCCATCCATATATTCATAACAAAGCATACTAAATTGAGCACACTTGTTAGCCAAAACAAGTGTGTCAAAAGGTCTTGTCCTAAGGGTTAAGAACATGACACAAGGATGGCAAAAGACTCCCACTTGAAACCACATCTTCAAGCATCCTCTTATCCATCTTTTCTTCAAAACTTGATCTTGAGCATCCTTACAAAATATGTATCCTAATACAATTTTCTAATAAAGGAAAAACTCCTAATCTATTTATTACAAACCAAATGAATAAATAAATTACAAAACAAGACTTACAACATATACTAAGATTATAACATAACCAAATGAATAAAACATGACAATCAATCCATCAATCCACAAGGTCAAGGCTTTGTTATGCATAACCAAACAACATATCCCAAAAGGAAATCATCCAACTCAAGCATGGCTTCATTTAATTAAAAAATCCAACAAAAAAAGGTTTTTTTTATAACACACACTGTGCGCACAGCAGTAGTAACAAAAAAATTGGATTTTTCAATTTTAACAAAATAAAACCACAAGATTCAAGCCATCTCAATGCATATAAGATTAACCAACTTGAATCAAGAGAAACCAAGCTAAATCATAGTTCAAGGGTTTCTAATAACCCAAGAGAAAAAAAACCAAAATGATCTAAAGAAAGTTAGTGTCCATGCAACAGGCTCTAGATGCCATTGAAGGGATTTTAACAAAAATATCAAAGTTGTTTAACCCATTAAACATAAAACGCAGCGGATAACATTTTAAAATCTTATTAGAAGTTTATATAAGAAATATTTTATGTTGATAAAACCCTTTTAGATGGATCTATTTGCATGAACAAGTAACTTAACAAAACAAGCAATGAAAGATAATGAAAACTACATTTCAAAGCTTTCTTTGAGATGAGAAGGATGATGTTCTTGAAGGCAAGACTCCAAATAGCAATCCTCAAGAAGTAATATACCAAGCTCCTCCAAACACCCAGTTGCTAGGTTGTGTTGCACCACTTAAAAGAACCTCTCTTCCAAGTCGATTTTCAGCAAGAATCCTGCTTGAAGGCTGAAAATGAGCTTGTTTGCAGCCCTAAAAACCAAGTTCTAGAGAGAGAGATGAGAGGATTTCTATTGGTTTGTGTGTGTGAGAGAAAAGTATGTTTTCTTTGGAAGAGTGTGTAATCTCTAGTTTGCTTGGAACAACCACAAAAAGGGAGAGTCCCAAAACCCCTTAGGGGCGGCCGAAAGTTCTCCCAAAAGGGGAGTTTCCCTCTCAATTTTTATTTTATAAAAAATACACTTTCAACCTTATGTTTTTATAAAATTAAACCCCTTTTAATTTTATAACAATAACACACTATTATTTGTCATTGTTTAACTAACTAAATAATGAAACAAAATTTCTCATGAACAAATTATCTATATAATCATGTTCATTTACAAAAGCATGTTTTAGAAACCGGTTCTAAATTGGTGCTAATATTTATTCGTATGATCACATCGACGGACAAATATTTATTGGTGTTTGTTAGGCTTGTTATTGGGTATGACCCGATTTGGATCATATCACACTAGCCACATCAATTTAATATGTGTCTTGGGCAGATCACTTCTTTCAATCAGTAGTTGTCACAACAGCTGAAGTTATTAACTTCAGTAGTTGTGATGGTTTTCCTTTTTAGTACTTGTAATTTGCCTTTCAGTAGTTTATAGTTTCAGTAGTTTTAGTTCAGTAGTTTTATGTTCTTGTACTTAGCATTCTCTGAGATGTGATCAGTGTTGAGAACATTCTCAGTAGTTTGCATAGTTTCAGTTGTTCTATAATTCTGTTAGATGTCACTATCAAGTGACATCAGCAGACGTCAATTCCTTATTTATGGAATGTTGACCTAATTGTAACGTGTGACATTCAGCCACCACGAAAGTTTTGAATGAAATATTCCTTTTGCAGAATTCTCTCCTTCTATAACCGTGTGCTTTTCTATTGAATATCAATTGAGTTCTTGCTAAATTGTCTAATTTATTGTTTGAATTCCGCTGCAATCTACTCTAATTGATCAAACTTTGATCACTGATCCTAACAATTGGTATCAGAGCTGGTTAATCATTGATTGATCTAACAATTGAACATTGAAACTGCTATTTCGATATCTAAGTTTGATTGAATTAGTATATTTGCAAGAATTGGTTGTAGAGATTGAATTTCTGCTGCTTTCGGTTATTTGCTTTGAGATTTCTCTTGGTTCATATTGAGTTTGTTGTGTTTGCGCTAAATCAGTTAAACTTAATTGAATTTGATTGAATCTGAGAATGACTACTCCTTCTAATGACCCTCACAATACTGGTTCCTCAACCAAGCCTCTGATGCTGGTTAGGACTGAGTATAACATATGGCAACGAAGAATGCTCCATCACCTGTCTGTTAACAGTTCAGGTTGTTGGACATCTGTGGTACATGGTCCACACAAGCCTACGGTGAACAATCCGGAAACCAACCAAATGGTTCCGAAGAAGAAGGAACAATACTTAGATGAGGATTGAAAACTGTTTGAGATTGATGCTAAAGCACATGGAATTCTGGCCATGGCAATGTCGAATGAAATCTATTCTGGGCTTATGCATCATGAAACTGCTCATGACCTCTGGAATGCATTGAAAGAACAATTTTGGTGGAACAGATGAGGTCTTAGCAAACAACAGAGAAATCCTTGCCCAACAATATGAGGAATTCTCTCATAGGAAGGGTGAGACACTGACTCAACAGTTTGAGCGTTTCTCCTGTTTGATTTCTGAGCTGAAAATGGTCAAACATGAATACACTAATAGCCAGATGAACAACAGATTCCTCAGATCACTGCCTGAGAGATGGGACACATATACCATTGTCCTACGCTCTAGTGCAAATCTGGATAGCCTATCTCTTACCCAACTCCATGGGAAACTGCTTACATTTGAAAGAGAGATAGAGCAGAAAAGGAAACTGGCATCATCAGGAAAGCTCATGATGACTTTGTTCCAGGGAACACTGCCTTGGTTGGTCATGAGTCAGAATATGCTGCATCAAAAAGCAATTATGATGAGCATATAGATTTCTCTTCAAACAGTTCTGATCATGCATTTGTTAGTGTTGATAGTCAGTCAGCCTGTAATAGTGACAATTTGTGCTTCATTATGGATGATTTGAAAGGTATTGCTGATGATGACTTAGAAGAGATGGATATTCTGAGCCAAATGGCCTTGATTAATATCAGATCTCAAAAGTTCTACAAGAGAACTGGTAGGAAATTTCCAGGACTCTCTGGCAAAACCAAAGTTGGTTTTGACAAGAGTAAGTTGAGGTGTCACAAATGCCACTGGCTTGGGCACTTTGCAAGAGAGTGTAGATCAACTGGATCTAACTCCTCTGCACCCTTTGTGACTTTTCCAAGCAATAATTCACAAAACAAAGGGCAACATCCTGCTAGTTCTGGTCATCACTCACAACCTCTATCTCCTGCATATTTTGTCCCTCAGGTCCAATGCCATATCCATATCCCTGCTATTACATGCCACAACCAAATCAAGTTCAAGTTCCTATTGCACAACAACCTCAAGCCTTACCTGAGCCTCAACCATCTCAACCGTCTCAATCACAACCTCATCACAGCTTCTTCACCCCTGGTGCTGTTGACTGGAGCAGTTTACCAGATGATCTTTCTGGTAATGTGCAATTATTTGCTTTTGATGGTCAACATGGTGGTGAACATCCTTTTGGGAATCTTGGTCTAATGGCCCTGGAGTCTACTGAGGGTTCATGCTCTAATGCATCTTTATCACAAGTAACCCATGTACCCTCTGAGGCTAAGGCCAAGCTATGTTTTGAATCTTGCATAGCTGCATTTATCTCTATTAGAGAGGCAAATGTAGCTTTAATAAATCAAAATCTTGGGCTTGAGCAAACCCTTTCCAAAAGAAAAGCTGAGTATGAGTCTTTCCTTAAAGATAAAGATGATGAGATTTATAATCTTAAATGCCAATTATATGATGAAAAGGCTAAGCTAGAGGTCATTCTTGAGAACCACAGAGATCTCAAAGAAACACTTGCAGCTACCCAAGTTGAGTGTGACCGCTGGGTATCATCCTGCAAGGGATTTGAAATGCTTCTCAGCAAGCAAACAGCTTCGAATGTGAAGTTTGGAATAGGTTACAATCACATTGCACCACCTACAGATTTTACTCCAAAATCAATAGTAAAATCTGAAGGTGAAAGTAATTTCCAAACCACATCATCATGTGTATCATCCTTAAGTGATCACCCAAGATCAGAAGATGAAATCAGTGTTGATACCTTAGCAAATCAATTGCCTGATGGGTTAACTACTAATAAGCACATGAAGCTCAGTGCTTCAGATGTTATCCCTCAAAGTACCTCAAGTACTAAAGGGCAAGTCACAACATCTGAAAAGCATTTCAAATAAACTGAAATAAAAGGATTAACAACTGCTAAGGAATCTATCATACAGTCTTTCAGGACGAAGAGAACAACTTAAGAACAAGTCTTCAGTTGTTACAGATCCTTCTGTACTTAACACAAGTACTGAAAGGAGGAAAGTACTGAAGATCACACCTTCAGTAGTTTCCACTTCAATAGTTGATCAATCCAAGATGAAGAATAAGCCATGTGAAATATGTGGTAAATTCAATCATCTTTCTGATGAACGTTGGTACAAAAAGGGTTCCAAACTCAACAGAGATAAGCTCATTAAAATTCAGATGGATAAAATGAAAAATGAGTTTGAGACCAAGTTTGTACCACAGTCATCCCAATGTGATAAACCAAAGGCTTCACCCAAATCCAAAAAGAAGGATAGGGTTTATCATAAAACATCTGATAGTGTTCCTCATGATAAAAATCAGAAAAAGTCTATGAATTTCAAGGAGGAATTGGTGGGCCACAGGAACTCATCAAAAACAAGTACTGATGTGTCACAAGAGCTAAAAGCTTTAGCTACAAATTAGACACAACTTGTTATGATGGTTCAGCATTTGTTAGGGAGAGTTAACCAACTAGATGCACCTGTGATCAAACCACTGAAAAGTTATTCCAAGCACAAATCCAAGGAATCCATTTCAGCACCATCTCCACCTTCATCAGTTGTTAATCATGAGAAACAAGTTATAGTTAAATTTGTTGATGAAAAACAACCCACAAACCAAAAAGGTTTGGGTCTCAAAACCTAACTAGTTCCTTGTGATGAATGTAGGGTTCTTCAGCATGCCAAAGGAGCATCTGGTATGTAGACAGTGGAGCAGCTCTCTTCTTAATGACTACTCTCAAGGAAAGAAGGGATTTGTTTCATTTGGAAATGATGCTAAGGGTTACATCATCGGGAAAGGATATGTATCTAATGGAGAACTCAGATTTGATGATGTTAACCATGTGGAGAATCTCAAGTATAATCTACTGAGTGTCAGTCAGATGTGTGATAAAGCACATGTTGCACTTTCACAAGCCAGAACTGCGGGATTCTGTCTTCCGAAGTTCTGAGGCTGATTGACAAGGTATTGGATGAACATACTCTCCTGAAGGCCAACAGGATTGGAAGAGTATATGCCCTGGATTTGTCAAAGAAGATTGATTTGAAGGGTCATCCTTGCTTGTTCTCCAAAGCCTCTCCTCAGGATTCTAAACTGTGGCACAGAAGGCTGGGTCATGTAAATCTCAACAACATGAATCAGCTGATCCATAATAGTTTAGTGAGAGGTCTACCAATAAAGGGGTTCCACTGTGATGAAACTTGCACTGCTTGTTTGAAAGGAAAACAACACAAAGTCTCATTCCCTCCTATTGAAGAACCTAAGTCCTTTCCTTCTTACAATTACTGCACATGGATCTATTTGGTCCTGTGAGAGTGATGAGCATGGCAAAGAAGAAATACTATCTGGTAATTGTGGATGATTACTCCAAATTTGTACGGACTTTCTTCTTGCATTCAAAGGATGAGGTTGCTCAGACGATTATAAACTTTGTGTTGTATGTTGAGAAGCAGTATTCCCTATCAGTCAAGTGTATAAGGAGTGATAATGGAACAGAATTCAGAAACCATACACTTGATGATTTTTATCTCTCAAAGGGAATCAAGAGGTAGTTTAGCATCCCAAGGACTCCAGAACACAATGGAATAGTGGAGAGAAAGAACAGGCCCCTAATTGAAGCTGCAAGGTCCATGTTGGCTGACTCTAGTTTGCTATTGACCTTTTGGGCTTAAGCTGTCAACACAGCTTGCTATGTGCAGAATAGAGTTTTAGTAAATCAGAGGTTGATGAAGACTCCATATGAAGTTCTACATTATTTTGCTCCTCTAATTTCATTCTTCAAAGCCTTTGGGTGTCCTTGTTTCATTCTCAACACAAAGGATCAACTCCACAAATTTGATCCTAAGGTGGATGCAGGGTATTTTGTAGGATATTCATCCACATGCAAGGCTTACAGAGTCTTCAACTGCAGAACAAAGATAGTTGAAGAAACCTTGCATGTGAAGTTCAATGAATCTCTTAAGGATAAAATTCCACAAACCCTTGTGGAGTTGTTTGATCTGGATATACTGCAAGATGTTCCTTATCAACCTCCAGCTGTTGCAGATCATGTGAATAGATCATCTTCTACAGCAAGTCTTCCACCTAGTGGTACTGAAGATGATGATGATATCAGTACTCACCTTTTCAAGTTTAGTGATCAACTGCCTGAGTCCACTAAACTTGATGTTCCTGTAGCTTCAGCAGCTCCATCCACAACAAATGCTGATGAGATTTCTGACTCCTCTACATCATTTGAATTGCCATCTCATACTTGGTTTCCAGAGTCTTGATCAACATCTGCTGCTGCTGAACCTGCTACAAACACTTGCACTGATCTTATAGTGTACCAAGAGCTGAAGAATCACCCCATGTCTCAAATCATTGGTGATATCAATGCTGGTGTCCCAACTAGAAGTCAATTGTCCAACTTCTGCTTCTATGCTCTCTTCATCAGTCAGCTAGAGCCAAAGAACTATCATGTTGCTTTAAGAGACAATGGATGGGTTGAAGCCATGCAGCTTGAGCTACTTCAGTTCAAAAAGCAGCAAGTGTGGAAACTGGTTCCTCTACCCCCAGGTAAGTGTGCAATAGGTACTAAGTGGATGTTTAGGAATAAAACTGATGAAAATGGGCTTATTGTCAAGAACAAGGCTAGACTGGTTGTACAAGGTTTTTCACAAGAAGAAGGTATTGATTATGATGAAACCTTTGCCCCTATAGCCAGACTGGAAGCAATTAGATTGTTCTTAGCCTATGCTGCATTCCATAATGTTAAAGTTTTTCAAATGGATGTCAAAAGTGCTTTTTTATATGGAAAAATAAAAGAAGAGGTTTATGTGTGTCAACCACCAGTTTTGAGGACAATAAACATCCTGATTGGGTGTATAAACATGACAAGGCTCTTTATGGATTGAAGCAAGCTCCTAGAGCCTAGTATGAAACACTTTCAAATTTTCTTCTTCAAAATAATTTCACTAGAGGCTCCATAGATAAAACTTTGTTTATTAAGAAAGTGAATCAGCATAAGCTACTTGTTCAAATTTATGTTGATGATATAATTTTTGCATCCTCTAATCCCCAGTTGTGTGATGATTTTACAAGTTTAATGAAACAAAAGTTTGAAATGAGTGTAATGGGATAATTACAGTTCTTTCTAGGCTTGAAAATCAAACAAAAGGCTAATGAAACCTTCATTCATTAGTCAAAACATACAAAAAATCTTTTGAATAAGTTTGATTTACAAAATTGTAAGCCTTGTTCTACTCCCATGTGCAATAACACACAACTGTATGTAGATCAGAAAGGTAAAGCTGTTGATGAAACACTTTATAGATATATGATTGGGTCCTTGATGTACTTAACAGCTTCTAGACCAGATATTATGTTTGCAACTTGTGTTTGTGCTAGATTTCAGGCTGCTCCTAAAGAGTCTCATTTGATTGCAGTCAAGAGGATCTTTAGATATCTGCAAGGTACACAATCTCTAGGTCTTTGGTATTCCACTGCACACTCTTGCAAATTACTTGCTTTTTCTAATAGTGACTATGCAGGGTGTAAGTTAACCAGAAAGTCAACTTCTGGTGGATGTCAATTCCTAGGCAACTGTTTGATTTCTTGGCAGAGTAAGAAACAAACATCTGTTGCTACATCCACTGCTGAAGCATAGTACATTGCTGCTGCAAGTTGTACATCTCAGGTACTCTGGCTTCAGAACCAATTATTGGATTATGGCATTACAGAGACTAAGACTCCATTATTAATGGATAGTGCTTCAGCTCTGTGTATTGTCAAGAATCCAGTCTAGCATTCTAGGACCAAACATATAGAGATCAGACACCATTTTATTAGGGATTGTTTTGAAAAAGGTCTGATTGGTCCAAAGTTTGTGCCAAGTGCTGATGAGCTTGCAGATATATTTACTAAGCCTTGGATAGTTCAATTTTCCAAAACCTTGTGTTAAGGCTTGGTATGTTGCAGCTAGAATAAGTGACAACTACTGATGATCTCAGTAAACAAGTACTGATGACCATTAGTAAACATGTCACAAATATATACTGATTCTGTTAAAAGAAACTGATGTAGTTACAAACTACTGATGTAGTTATAACTACTGATGTCAGTAAAAATAAATAAGTACTGATGTCCTATGAAGCAACTGAAAACAGCTAATAAGTCTGATGAGTAAATGTTGACGACAGTTTGAAACAGCTGAAAAGCTAAGAATCGACGAAAACTACTGATGCGAATTTTCTCTTCAGTCGTTTCCACAAACTGTTGTTTCACCTTAAACAACTGATGACAAAACCATGTCTTCAGTAGTTTCACAACTACTGATGACTAACACCAAGTTCTCAGTTGTTTTCTACACCTGAAGACAAAACCAAGGTTTTCAGTAGTTTCATAACTACTGATAACTAAAACCAAGTCTTCAGTTGTTTTCAAATGTCTGATAGTTCAAACCAAGTCTTTAGTTATTTTCATACAACTGTTGACAACACCAACACTTTCAGTCATTTTCTTTTCAGCATTTTCTTAACCTATAAATACATGCGCTTATAGCTGAACGTTTCTTTAGCCGTTTTCTATCCTTTTCTCTCTCAACAATGGCTACCATGAAACTCAAACCTAGACACAATTGTGTTGCTTACTTCTCGAAATCGGCCTTTTGGAACAAATTTGATAATGCCATCGATCTTATGATGGATTCCCAATACCGAACCGCCTCTCTTTTGAATCCTACCATATACCCCGATTCCTTACACCAATTCTGGACCAATGTCTCTGTCACAACTGGTGAAAATGATAGCCAAATCACTCTCCAGTCGTTGGTTAACCAGAAACAGGTGGTAATCACCCCTGACATCATTCGCAAAACCCTAAACTTTCATGATGCCACCTGTATTATAGAATACCCGAAAGGCACCGTTGATATGTCTTTCATTAAAAACGGGTATGAAGGAGACTTAAGTGCTACAACCATTCTCAAAAAGCACTTCCATGATGCTGAAAGACTTATCTTCCATATGGTGAATGTCTGTCTTACTCTAAAGAAATCTTCATGGGATCAGATGTCCTCAAGATGGCAACAGGTATTGTATTCTATCTTTGAACGACAAACTCTAAATTTTTGTGAGATAGTGTTTATGGAACTTAGGATCTGGCTCAGAAACCTGTGACAAACAGATGGCTACTATATCCCAGGTTTCTGATGGCCATAATTTTAAATCAATTAAAATATGACGGCCTTTTTGGTCTTGGAGTCCCTACTCTAGCTGTTTTAGTTGAGGTATACTCCAGACATAACTCTGACCTTACTCTCAAAGGGGCTGCTCGACTGCTCAAACCCAAGCAGAGGGAACCCACAGCCTCCACTTCCAGATCCAAAGTCCCCACGAAACCCACACCCCAAAAGCCCAAAAAGGCTACTCAAGGAGATGAGTCCCCTGAGGATGCCCCTGTACCACCAATACAGGAAACACATACTGGTTCTAACCCCCCAGTTATGTCAGAGACTCAACCAGCTGAAACCGCATAGGTATCCTCTCAACAGGATCCTGTTGCAACAACAATTGGGGATACCACATTACTAGAACCTATCTTAGTTGAGAAGGTTACCATTGAAGAGCATCTCTCACCCCGGGTGCAATCTGCTTCTGACCAATCTCCAAATGCAACCACTCCTCAAAGCCCAACTCTTATAGTTGCTAAAGTGCTGAGTCAGCTGCATTCCTCACCCCTCCCCAGAAACCAATTAACACTGGGAATACCTCAACAATTGAGGGGGAGGACCAAAATGTTGCTGATAACCCACAGCACAGGGGTTATAATGTTCAATCTCCAAGTGTAGAAGAGAGGTTAGAACATCTGGTCAGGCTGCCACTTCTACTGATTCAGCAAATGAACAGGATGAAGTTGGTACCATATATAAGACCTCACCAGAGGCAACTGCCAATGAAGGACAAAGTCCTAAGGCAGGAAGTCCCCAGAACCAAGAACAAGGGGCACATGCATATACTGATCTACACTCAGGGCATGTACATCCTGATTTAATTAGGAGGTCAGATGATTCAGCAAAGACTGATGATGACCTGGTCTTTTTCTTTGATGTCTTAGCCCATAACACAATCCTAGAGACTGAGGTGAGCAGACTCAAAGAGCTGCTAGCCAAAATGTCTCAGGATGAAAGTCCATCTATCCCCATTGACCCGGAGATGGCACCTTCATTTGAAGGTTCACCAAACACACGGCCAATACACTTAACTAAGCCACCAGCCACTGCTTTTGGCACCACCTCTCAGGGACAGAACCCCTCTGAGCAGATGGTTGCAACCTTTCAAAACTCCTTACCTCTCATCACTCCCATCATCACTAAGATAGTACATAAAGCCATTGATGAGAGGATCTCCTCAGATCTCCACACACTTATTGATGATGTTGTTCACAAGTCACTTTCTGCCTTTCAAGCCCCTGATCCCAATACATCCAAAAAGGGGGAGACTACTGAGTCTAAGGTAGTAAAAGAAAGAAAGAGAAAGAGAGTGGTCGATGAGAAACAACAAGAAAAAGAAAAGGAGCTAGAGAAAGAGAAACAACTGATCACTTATAAAAGGAAGAGAAGTGCTGAAACACAAGAGCCTGTTACAGAGAAATCCTTAGAATATCTGGTTAAAGAAGCTGACGAAGCTCACAGCAGATCTATGGACAGAATAATAGACCAACTCTTTAGACAGGGCTTTGATACAGCCACTTTAGACACTGAGATCAGAAGGCGGGAAGTTAAGGAAATACAAGAAAGATGGGCTAGTTACAGAATCATGGATAGGGAAAGGTTGGAGATAATGATTAGATTTATTGCAAAATACTTGGGAAGATCATTGATTGAGATCAAATCATGGACCAAAGACAATATTCTGGCAATAACCACCAGAATTTGTTCTTCTGAAGCATTCAATAAGGGGTTAATTATAGAAGCATTGGATGAGGTAGGTGTTGGGAAGAGAACTGATATGGCCAAGCTCTCCAAAGCCAAACTTACCACAAAAACGCTAGATCATCCTTCCCTAACTCCAACTCATAAACAACCAACTCCAAAACCTGCCAACCCTATCCCTAAACCAAAACCACTCACAACTCAACCCACAAAACCAATTCCATTACCTCAAAAACCACCTCAAACAACACCCAGTGATGCACCCAGAAGGAGGAGAAGGGTGTTAAGGGTAGTAGAAGAAGAAGAAGAGGATCAGAATGAAGACAACCTTCCAATCTCTGTTGTTCTCAAACTTAAAGCACCTGAGCCCAGAAGTCAACAGATGATCACACCTGACTTGCAAATGCAAATGGTGAAAGTGAAGATTGAAGAACTAGAACAGCAGAAGCAGCATGATGAGCAATTTCTCAAAATAGTTGAAAAGGACTTCCCTCAGTCCTCATCCATTCAAGAAATGATAAACAAGCTCTGAGGCTGTACACTCTTAGACCTACATTCCAACATCAAAGAGAAAGAGTGAGAATTTGGCCAGACCCCAGGGTAAGTTCCAGAATTCACAAGAAGAGCATACCAAGTAGATATCATGGCCAAGTGAAAAAGACTTTGAATGTTGCAATTATGTTGGCTATGGTAGTCTCACCTTGGGAGATTATAGAAGAATTCAAGAGAGCACACAACTCAAAGACAACCCCTCAATCTATACTTGAAAACAAAATGATCTAGAAGGGGTTGTTATACAAGAGACTTGAAGATCTTCAAAAGAGTGAACTCCAGTTGTTGCTAGAAGGCTCTCATCCAGATGAATTCACATACAGAGAGATCACAACTGTTGAGTTAAAAAATGGGAAGACAGTAAGATATCTGTCTGAATATTATGGCCTAGAGTTCTTCTTTGAGGGAGAAGCAGAAGAACTCACCAAGGAGGAACAAGTTGTTCTCCTTGAGGCCTATGCAAGAGAGTCTTACAGACTCATTAATGGGAATTAGGTTTCATGGTTGGGACAAGACTCTGTGTCCAGTTTCCCCAAGACAGAGTTCCGTTCCATACTTAGCCAATCAAAAGATCAGAAACCTTTTCCCGGCCTGTGCTTACATGATTACCTCTAAAGCTGATCAAGAGCGTGTTCCTGCCAAAGAATAAGTGGGATCATCAATAAACTTAGAGGTTTTGGCTGCATCGGTTCAAGGGGAGTTTGTTGGACCAGAAGAACCAATGAGCCTGATCAGAAAAACCTCTAAGTCCCACGACATTACAACTGCTGAAGAAAATCACAACAGCTGAAGACATCAGCTGATTACAAGGTCTGTAGACAAAGTCTGAAGACAAGATCTGGAGATTTCTACTGAAGACAAAGTCTGAAAGTAAGTACTGAAGACAAAGACTGAAAGTGAAGTACTGAAGACAAAGTCTGAAGCTATCAGCTGAAGACAACGTCTGAAGTAAAAGTCTGAAGAACAAAGACTGAAGACAAAGACTGAAGACCAGAGTGATCAGTAGTTGTCACAACAGCTGAAGTTATTAACTTCAGTAGTTGGGATGGTTTTCCTTTTCAGTACTTGTAATTTACCTTTCAGTAGTTTATAGTTTCAGTAGTTTTAGTTCACTAGTTTTATGTTCTTGTACTTAGCATTCTCTGAGATGTGATCAGTTGTTGAGAACATTCTCAGTAGTTTGCATAGTTTCAGTTGTTTGTATAATTCTGTTAGATGTCACTATCAAGTGACATTAGTAGACGTCACATTCCTTATAGAAGGAATCTTGACCTAATTGTAACGTGTGACGTTTAGCCACCACAAAAGTATTTGAATAAAATATTCCTTTTGTAGAATTCTCTCTCTCTCTCTATAACCATGTGCTTTTCTATTAAATATCAATTAAGTTCTTGCAAAATTGTCTAGTTCATTGTTCGAATTCCGCTGCAATCTACTCTAATTGATCAAACTTAGATCAGTGATCCTAACAGTCACCTTGAGCAATGAGCTCTAACATTTTTGGGACAAGGGCTGTTTCTACCCCAGAGAAGCCAACAGTGGGTTTTCTCAATATTTTAAAGATACCAGCCTTCATGTGTCCCAATTTAACAATGTTACCTGTTTCCCTCACTATGAGCCCAGTTTATAGTTAAGAATGTACTGGACATATCTAAGAAACATGTAATATTCTAAGGAGTCTAAGTTAGCAAGTAAATTGGTATAAACAAACTGAGAATACCTAAATTTGACCCCCTGAACCATTCCATGGATTATGAAGGAGAGATCCTTAGGAATCTGGTCCCATCCACCATGCTTGTTTGATAAGCTGTGGATGACCACGTGGAGCAGGAATCTCCATTGGGATGAGACCTTCCTTTTCCTAAAGGTCTTTACAGAGAAATGACAGCTTCCTTATCCCATCTACTCAAAGGAATGATTGACAGCTTCCTTTGGGAAGAACACCTCACCTTCTTCATCATCCAGTTGAAGATGCCAGTTGATGATGGCCAGAGTGATGAAGATTGTTCTCCCCTGCACTGTGGCAGACTGTGCCTTCTCCCCGTCCATAAAGACCTCTTGGCAGGTCTTCTACAAATCAAGCAGTTGATCCTCATAGAGAGGAGGATCAATGGTTAGGGAGGTGAAGTAGTTTGATAAAGCTAAGAAACGACAAACCTCTGAGAAATGAGGATCTTTCTCAGAGCTTAACAGAGCAACCTGATTATGTTGTTTGTGTAGCTACATGGTAAAGTTGGGATCATTTCTGTGAGCAAGGTTGGCGATTTTGAGGTAGCTTAAAGATGAAGAAAGAAGGAAGAAAGAAAATTCAGAGAGAATTTGGGTTTTTAGGTTTGGAGGAAGAACAGATGATAGAAAGAGGGGGAAACCGTTGAGTTTATATGTGAGAGGGATGTCAGATAAAGTTTAATGAAAGAGGATAAACATTGAAATTCGGATGTCGGTCCAACCTCTAAAAAAGTAGTTTAGTTTTGCTCAAAAAGTAGTTTTCTTGGAAGTCAAAAAGCTTCTGAAACTTAATTATCTTCGGAAGTTTTAATTAGAAAGCTTCCGAAGTTAAAAATGACTTCGGAAGAATTTTCTGAGAGTTTTGAGAATTTTCTGAGAGTTTTGAGAATTTTGCTTCGGAAGAAAAATTAATACTTGAGTACTTTGTATATAAAACAACAAAGCTTCCGAGAGTTAACTTTGCTTCGGAAGTAAATGGTCCTTGAAAATAAGTAATTGTCTGAGACAAGTATTTAAGCTTCGGAAGCTAGATCTGAGAACTCTTCCGAAGGTAAAATTTTCAGACAGTTATTTATTTTAAAGGCATGATTTTCTTCCAAAGTAAAAAGTATACCTTCTGAAGTATCAGAAATTTTCAAAATATAAGTAAAATCTTCAAAAAGAAATTTTCATCCAAAGAAAACATGAGCTTATGAAAGTGATGAACTAGACAACTTAGGACACACATATTTTAGAAATAATAAGAATTAGTGTTAAGAAAAACCTACTCAAAGTTAATCATCCCAATAGCTGATATAAGATATTTAAATCTCTGTTCATCGAAAGCCTTTGTAAACAGATCAGCATATTGTTCATCTGTGTGAACTTTGACTAGTTTAATTAATTCCTTTTCATAGTTATCTCTTATTAAATGATACCTGATATTGATGTGCTTTGTCCTTGGGTGTTGCACAGGGTTCTCTATGATTGAGATAGCACTATTATTTTCTATGTGAATGGGAGTCTCCTTGAAGTTTAACCCATAGTCCAACATCTGATTTTGATTCCAAAGCACTTGAGCACAGTAGTTGTTGGGTTTTACAACAAGTTAATCAAAGCTAGTTTAACAATTTTAAACTTATAAAACGCAGCAGAAGAATGACTTAAACATGTTATTACATTCTGAAAATTTTCAACATTTGAAGCATAAACAAAATCCAAAAACAAGGATCAACAATATATGTGAAACACTATGCTATCAAACAAAATAATCAACCAAAGGGTGAACAAGAAACAACCTTTCTTGCACTAGATGTTGAAGATGTAAAAAGAACGAAGATGGTGATGTCCTTGAATGTCTAGTCTTCAAAAAAGAAGACCTCAAGCTTGTATACCCACAAGCTTAGCAAACATATTACTTGTTAGGAGGTAAAACACCAAGAAGAAACCCTCTTGAACAATCCGAAATCTTCAAGAAGTTCTTGAAGGGCAGCCAACAAAATCGAAATTTTCAGCTCCCTTTTTGCTTCTTTAATCCGAAAATGCAACTTGTTTCTAGAGAGAATCTCTTTTGTGTGTGTAGAGCAAAATGTGTTATGAGGGAGAGTCTAAGTGTGTGAGTCTTCTAGTCTTCCACAAGACAAGACAAAACAAAACCCACAAAGGGGCGGCTGAATGCCCTCTTGAAAATGGGTTTCCCCCCATTTTAGTTTTATAAAAATTACACACCTAGCCCTTGATTTTTATAAAATTAAAATTTCTTTAATTTTATAACAATAACACACTATTATTTATTATTTTTTAACCAACTTAAATAATAAAACAAATAATCTCTCATGAACAAAACATACATACAATGTTGTTCTTTTACAAAAGTATAGGATTAGAAAACTAATTTTCTAATTGGTGTTAATATTTATTTGTTTGATCTTATCAACAAATAAATACTAATTGGTGTTTGTATAGCTTGTTATTGGGTATGACCCGACTTGGATCATAACATACTAACCACATCAATCTTGTATGTGTCTTGGGCATATAAGGTCCAACAATCTCCCAGTTGCACAACATTCATAGAAGATTGATGCAAGCAGTAAATACCGCCTAACAACGGTTTACTACCCTTAATACGTATGACTAAGTGCCATTCAATAACATCATCCCCTTCAAGTACCATACTTGAAAAGCTTTAGGTGAACCAATCATCTATCCTTTTGTCACAGATATCATGTCAAATCCTAGAGACACAGAGCGATCATTCTCTATTGATTTAACTTTATTAGGTCTTAAACATCTTACTCTCAACGAATAAGAGGGACAAATCCCATCTTGACAACATACGTCTCTCACAATTACCTTATATCATACTTGAACTCAGTGTTATGTACTGCCATGTTTCAGAATAGCAAAGAGCTAAGTCAATATATAATATTCGGTAAATATCAAGACGCAATATGTATCTCAGGTTAGAGGATACCAAATGATGTTCGCCTTTACTCAAAATTACTTATGATCAATCAGGAAGATTCCATGTAGTAATATTTGAGATGCAGGTTGGTCCAATATTTGCATCTCACAAATACCTATGAACTTTGGCAACAACCTTTTGCTCTATATTCATCCATATGGATATCTACCAATCCAAGTTCATAATAGCATTACCTTCATACTTGTTCCCACAAGCATTAACAGCTACGGACGTTTTGAGTAAACAATTTATTCGTGGATTTTAAACATGCAAAATAGGAATATTAGTTGAATCATTATAACATAATAATTCCTTCAAGTAATAAAGGGTTACAATATCTCATTACAGAAATTAAAGATCAAATCCAGTCACTTGAATATCGAAGTCCATGGTACAAGCATGACTTTCATGCTTCGCCTTTTCAAGAAGCTTCGTGAGTGGATCCGCAATGTTTTGATCCGTGTGAACTTTGCGAATACATATCTTCCCCTTTTCAACTTTATCTCTTATGTAGTTGAATCTTCGTTCAATGTGCCTAGTCTTCTGATTTGCATAGGGTTCCTTGGTTTGAGCGATCGCACCCTCATTATCACAAAGAATTTCTAGGGGGTCCTGAATGGAAGGGATCACCCCTAGATCGGCAATGAACTTCTTTAACCATGCAGCTTCCTGAGCTGCTAATGAAACGGCAATGTATTCTGACTCTGTAATTGATAATGCCACCACATCTTCCTTAGAGCTCTTCCAAGAGATTGCTCCTCCATTCAAGATGAAAATGTACCCCGATTGTGATCGTGTGTCGCAACTTTCGCGAAACCTCACATCTCTTTGTTTTTTATTTTTGATTTGGGTTCCTACGCAAGCTTCTGAATCACCCTTACATAGTTGTTGTTAAACCCTACGTTATGCATTAACCTGATATTCTAATTTTCGGGACGAAAATTTCTTCAACAAGGGGATGATGTAACAATTAACATTTTCAGGTTAACCTCATTCATGTAACTAACGTTCCTCTGATACTTTTCTAGTTTTTTTTTATTATTATTGTTATTACTAAAAGACAATAATAATTTTATTGCTATTAACAACTAACCTAAATTAGTAGCCTAAGGTGCAGATTGTAAAAACTCAAGGGACACGAATGTAACTCTATACAAACAAACTCTCCTTAAAAGAAACTGTAACTCCCTCCCTCGGCCATCTTCTCTAATCCCCAACCCTATCAAATCCCTTTGACGGCTACCGTTCTATCATTAAAAGCTTTTGCTACCATCGATCTCCTTACCAAGCGTGAGTCTCTCGCAACCCATCACCTTTATACGACAACCATGTTCCCCAGTCGATCGACACCCACAATGTCTCTCTCTGCACAAGTTCGTTTGCCTTATCATAACCGATACGGTATGATTTCTTTACGTGGTTCATTGCGGTACAACGCGTTTGTTTCGTTTTCTTATTCTGGTTGACGAGATCGCATGGGTTTCGGTTTGGTGTTCGGTGTGTGTATGTTGTTCATAAACCGTGTATGTGGCTGTTATATCTAACTTATGTGTGTCGTGTATGTGCGTGATTAAGGGTGTGTTAGTTGTGTACTTGTGTGTAAGCATTCATAAATATGTGTGTGATTTATGAGGGCAGTAAACATGTGAATGTTGTGGGTGCTTATGGTTGTGGTTGTAGCGGGCGCATGGAGTCCTTGGTAGGTGCATAATAGGTGGGTATGAAATTGTTTGGCAGAGTGTGTACGATGCATGTATGTATGCGTATGGTGTATGTGTTTGTTAAATATGCGTGTGTGTTGCATGGATTGTGTGCATATGTGTGTCTCATGGAATGGGTATGTGTGCATGTAATGTGCATTAAATAAAGATATGTATGACCTGTGATATATATATAGATAAAGGTATGAGTATTATATACAGGTGTGTGGACTAGAGATATGTAGATATCATAGGGGGATTGGAATTCATGTTTAAATTATAATATGTATGTTACAAATGGAAATGGTATGCATTAAGAAGTATGGGTTATGTATTACTAAACGTTGAGTTTCATTGTTAAATGTCATATAGTTAATTATATATTAAAGAGTATTTTTATATATAAACTGGGCTATAAGCGAATATTTGGTTTTATGCTTGTAAGGGTTTGTATATGTTTGTGTTTGCTTGTACGCGGGAAACCTATTGATAACCGATACTATAACTGACCATGAAACGCGAAGCCATACCTTCCTTATATTTATATTTAACAATTAATATTAATAGTGTAAATTAATATTAATTCAGGTTAATCGGAGACCCAAACTTTTGTGTTACATTACTTAGTTGCAACGCACTCGAGGTGAGTCTTCACAGCCCTTATTTTACATTACTTTCCTTCTGGGGGAGAAAACATGCAAACTTTATATATAAATGGTTTCTAGTATTATTGTTTATCGCCTGTTACGTTAGTGCAAACATACTTAAAAGTCCATACATTCTCAAACCGTTAGTAATGTGTAGCGAGGTAATTCTGAGTAGTACTACTGGGTTTGACAAACCCGCCCGGGCTAGTCGCGCTAGCTTGATTGGGGGTCAACCGGGTGCGTTATTGACCTAAAATTTGTCATTGTTTGGGTTAGATGTGACGGGAAGGCAACAAACTTACAAACAGTCAGCTTCATTTGAAACGCTAACTAACTTGATTATAGGCTAGCTACCCATCGATATGCTTTAATTACTTTACCATTCGAACAGTTACAAACATTTTTATCTGTTATTTACCTGTGAACTCACCAACTTTATGTTGACACACTTTAGCATGTTTTCTCAAGTCACAAGAATGCTTAAGCTCATGTTGCACAATTAGAGAAAGCACTCAAGACATGCATCATCAAACTCATTATTTTTCTTTGAACATTTTATTTGGCATAGTACTTGGGAACTTTTAGTATTGGTTTACATTTGTCTTTACGCCTCCGCACTGATGTTTATTTTGTTTATGACTACTCTGATTTAAAGTTCAAACGTTTATTGAAATTCATATAGTGTCGTTAGATATGACTGTGTCTGAGATCCTGGTTTGTCACACCTCGTAGTAAAACCCCACACATGGAATTTGAGGGTGAGACAGAATGGAATCAAAGCCATTGGTTATAAAGAACTAGGATTGCAATTGCATCTAGACTATAGCCTTAGACACAACACTAGCATTGCACAAACACACTTACTTGGTTACAAACTTTATACGAACATTGCATGGTATACTTGCGTTGCGTTATAGAAAATCCATATCATCATCCCTTGTACCATCCTTGTTACCTGTATCATTCTTGGCCCCAGAGAGAGATGGAGAATTCCGCTAATTTACCTTCAGCATCTACACATGTTTCCTCACCTCCGGAGTCGAAGAGACGTCGACTTGAACCTAACATTGCCACCACGAGGCACAGGGAGCCCTTAAATACACACGACTCACCTAACAATGACAACTAGGAGGAAAACTTACCCTACCTCTTACCTCTTTTCACACTTGCTTCTATTTCTGTCATACCCTATCTTCCCTACCTGCCTGAACAATCATTCGCCACCATGTAACTGCGATGAAACGTTGGACATGACATATGCTTGAGACAACCAAATAGATTCGAAATCTATCAGAGAATCAGACTCGGACACGTGAAAACTTAGAGCTCCAAAGGAAAAGCCTTGAATCCACTAACAAGTGCCATAACAGACTCATAAGTGGAAATTCTTTACCCAGATGGGCATGATTGTTTCCATCCAACTGATATATATTGAATTATGATTGTTTGATTTGAATACATTGTACTCCTTACAATATATTTTATCAGGGATTATTATTTGATTATTGACTGTTGTGATTTGTGAAACACATGGCTATTTACATTGTACATTATGATGATTATATATTATATATTTTCTCATGTTCGTGTATTGTGAATGCGAAAAATCATGTCTGGAAGAAGAGCTGGATGTCCAAGCGGACGAGGAAACATCAACATGACTCAAGTTGAGTTAGATGCCATTATCAATGAGCGTGTTGCTAACACGCTTGCAGCATATGAATAGACCTGAAATTAGAACCAGAATAACCAGAACCAAAATCAAGGAGGTAACCTTGAGCCTAACGGACCCATTGGTTTTTCCTTATGATAACTTATTATCGAATTCTAAATTTTCGTACATCGTCATGATCTTTTGATTTAGTTCAAGCAATGTGTACATTCAAGATGTTTATGGATTGTAAGCCTCATTCATTCAATGGTTCTAAGGGTGCTGTTACGCTACTTCGTTGGTTGGAGAAACTTGAGTTGGTTTTCGCTATGTGCAACCGTCCTATTGGAAACCGTGTCAAGTATGCCTCTGGCACATTAGAAGGACCAGCATTAACTTGGTGGAACTCACAAGTCCAGACGTTAGGACTTGAGGCTGCTAATAATCTACCATGGGTTGACTTCAAGACCTTAATGAAAGATGAGTACTGTCCCAGAAATGAGGTCTAGAAGCTGGAGGGAGTGTTTTGGAATCTGAAGATGGTTGGATCTAATATTGAGGAATATACGACTCGTTCGCACGAGTTGGCTTCTTTATGTCCTCAAATGGTAACCCCAGACTACAAAAGAATAGAGAAGTATATTGATGGTTTAGCTCCTCAGATTCAAGCTAGTGTCATAGCTGCTGATCCTGATACTATTTAGCGTGCTATCCGGCTAGCTCACAAGCTCACTGATCAGGCAGTGGCACAGGGCACTCTGCCTAACGTAGCACTACATCCGGTTCATCTGACTATAAACGAAAATGGGATAGTACTATTAGCAAGTCCTCAAACTTGAACAACACTTAGCAACAACAAGTCAGAAAGTTTGATTCCTCTAGAAGGTACACAACTAATAATCACAACAACAACAACAATGGTCAAGGATCGAGTAACTACGTAGGCAAGTTCCCAAAATGCATAATGCAATTTTCATCATCATGGCCAATGTGATCGTTTTCGTTGCCAAATGTGTGGAAGGATGGGTCATGCTGCTAAAGACTGCAAGGGTGAATTGATGACTAGACAACAATCTCAACAGCAACGACAATGGCGAAGCAACCAGGGGTGTTTTGAATGTGGCAAAGAGGGTCATTACAGGAAAGATTGTCCACAACTAAAGAATGGGAACAATGGAAATAATGGAAACAAAAATCATGGAAATGGCGCTAAGGGTCGAGCTTTCGTGATTGGGTCTAGTGAAGCAAGGAATGAACAAAACGTAGTTACCGGTACATTTCCTCTGAATGACTATTTTGCTTCTGTATTATTTGATACCGGTGCTATAGGAGCTTTATCTCTACCAAGTTTAGCAAACTTCTAGATGTAACATTAACCAAAATAGAACCTAGTTACATGTAGAACTAGCTGATGGAAAAATGATTAAGGCAACACATATTCTCAAAGGATGTAAACTAGAACTATTGGACACAAGTTAGATATAGACCTCATGCCTGTTACACTTGGTAGCTTTGATGTGGTTGTCGGTATTGACTGGTTATCTAAGAACCTAGCTGAGATTATCTGTCGTGAAAAGGTCGTTCGTGTATCACTTCCTAGTGGTGAAATCATATATGTTTAGGGCGAGAAATGTTGTGTAGTCTCTGGCATCATATCGTACATGAAAGCCCAGAAATGCTTACATAAAGGCCATACCGCTATTTTAGCTATGATCACAGAAAAGACTATCAAGAAAAGAAGATTGAGGATATCCCTATTGTTCGTGACTTTCCTGAGGTTTTCCCTGAAGACTTACCTGGTCTTCCACCGCATCGTCAGGTCGAGTTCCAGATTGATTTGATACCTCGATCCGCACCTATTGTGAGAGCGGCATACAGACTAGCTCCAAAAGAACTACAAGAACTGTCCACTCAACTACAAGAACTTTTAGATAAGGGATTTATCAGACCCAGCTCATCACCATGGGGAGCCCCAGTCCTGTTTGTCAAGAAAGAGGATGGAACTTTCCGTATGTGTATTGATTACCGTGAACTGAACAAAGTGACGGTAAAGAATCGTTATCCTCTTCCCCGTATCGACGATTTGTTTGACCAACTTCAACGGTCGAGCTTCTATTCCAAGATAGATTTGAGATCAGGATATCATCAACTGAGAGTCCGAGAGGAGGACATATCAAAGACAGCATTCAGAACTCATTACGGTCACTACGAGTTTTTGGTTATGCCTTTTGGGTTGACCAATGCACCAGTGATGTTCATGGATCTCATGAACCGCGTGTACAAACCCTACTTGGACAAGTTTGTCATCGTTTTTATCGATGATATTTTGATATATTCAAAGAACAAGGAGGAGCATGAGGAACATCTTCGATTGATTTTGGAATTACTTAAACAAGAGAAACTATATGCAAAGTTTTTGAAGTGTGACTTCTGGATTCACGAAGTCCATTCTTGGCCATGTGGTCAATGAGAAGGGTATACATGTTGACTCAGTAAAAATAGAAGCCATTAGGAACTGGGCTACGCCTAAGACTCCAACTGAGGTATGATAGTTTCTTGGGTTGGCTGGGTATTGTAGAAGATTCATTGAAGGATTTTCGAAGATCGCTCAACCACTTACAGCATTAACTCATAAAGGAACAATGTACAATTGGGGTGACAAGCAAGAGTCAGCATTTTAGTTCTTAAAACAAAAGCTTTGTACGACACCGATACTATCCCTACTCAAGGAACAGATGATTTTGTAGTATATTGCGATGCATCCATCCAAGGTCTTGGTTGTGTGTTAATGCAACGCGAGAAGGTCATCGCATATGCCTCCTGTAAGCTAAAAGTTCATGAGAAAAACTACACAACACATGACTTAGAGTTAGGAGCCGTTGTGTTCGCACTCAAGATATGGAGACATTACTTGTACGGTACCAAGTGCATGATTTATACCGATCACAAGAGTCTTCAACATATTTTTCAGCAGAAGGAGTTGAATATGAGACAACGTCGCTGGGTCGAATTGTTGAATGACTATGACTGTGCGATCAAGTATCATCCGGGTAAGGCTAATGTAGTAGCTGACGACTTAAGTCGAAAGGAGAAACCTAAGCCAAAGTGTGTTCGAGCATTACAACTCACCATCAACACCGGATTACCTGATCAGATACGTAATGCTCAACTTGAGGCTTTGAAGGACGAGAACTAAAAGCAGAATCCATGGAGGCATGGAAAAGCAGTTAGAGATCAGTCTGACGGAGTTTGTTATTTCATGGAACGAATATGGGTTCCTTTGTATGGGAATTTACGAGAACTAGTGATGGACGAAGCCCATAAGTCTCCATATTCTATCCATCCGGGTTCATATAAGATGTACCATGACTTGAAAGTTCTGTATTGTTGGCCGAACATGAAGTTGATATCGCCACCTATGTAAGCAGATGTTTAACCTATTCTAAGGTTAAAGGGGAGTATCAAAGGCCATCTGATCTACTTCAACAGCTAGAAATTCCTGTATGGAAGTGGGAGCAAATCTCGATGGATTTTGTCACGAAGCTACCTCGAACTCCTAGCGGGTGCGATACCATTTGGGTAATAGTAGATTGATTGACAAAATCCGCACACTTCCTACCAATTAGAGAGACTGATAGAATGGAGAAGTTAAATCGTATCTACCTAAGGGAAATAGTCTCTCGGCATGGTGTGCCAATTTCTATCATCTCCAATCATGATGCTCGATTTACTTCTCACTTCTGGCAATCTTTGCAACGATCATTGGGAACACGACTAGATATGAGCACTGCATATCAACCTCAAACTGATGGTCAGAGTGAGCGTACAATACAAACACTGGAAGATATGTTACATGCTTGGGTAATTGACTTTGGCAACCATTGGGAAACTCATTTACCGTTGGTTGAGTTTTCTTACAATAACAGCTATCACACATCGATCAAAGCTGCACCGTTTGAAGCATTGTATGGACGTAAGTGTTGATCACCTATTTGTTGGGCAGAAGTTGGAGAAAGCCAACTTACCGGTCCTGAACTTGTGCATGAAACAATTGAGAAGATACTGCAAATTCGTAATCGCATGGCAGCAGCACGTGACCAACAAAAGACTTATGCAAAATGGCGCAAACCATTGGAATTTCAAATTGGTGATAAGGTAATTTGAAAGTGTCACCTTGGAAAGGTGTAGTTCGTTTCAGGAACGTGGAAAGCTAAACCCACGCTACGTTGGCCTTTTGAGATTGTCAAAAGGATTGGCCCAGTAGCCTACCAGTTGAACCTACCAGAAGAGCTTAGCGGAATACACAATGTGTTCCATGTTTCGAACCTGAGAAAATGCCTTACAGATGAGACTCTTGTCATTCCGTTAGATGAGATACATGTGGATGAACAAATACATTTCATTGAGGAACCGGTGGAAGTTATGGATCGAGAGGTCAAAACTCTTAAGCATAGTCGTATTCCTATTGTCAAAGTCCGTTGGAACCCAAAGCGTGGACCAGAATTTACCTGGGAACGCGAGGATCAAATGAAGAAGAAGTACCCACAACTGTTCAAAGATCAGACATCTACTTCCTAAGGTATCATTTTTTCAAGATATCCTCTCTTTAAATTTCGAGACGAAATTCCCTTCAACAAGGGGATGATGTCGCAACTCTCGCAAAACCTCACATCTCTTTGTTTATTTCTTTGATTTGGGTTCCTACGCAAGCTTCTGAATCACCCTTACATAGTTGTTGTTAAACCTTACGTTATGCATTACCTGATGTTCTAATTTTCGGGATGAAATTTTTCAACAAGGGGATGATGTAACAATTAACATTTTCAGGTTAACCTCGTTCAAGTAACTAACATTCCTCTGATACTTTTTAGTTATTATTATTGTTATTGTTAGAAGACAATAATAATTTTATTGCTATTAACAACTAACCTAAATTAGTAGCCTAAGGTGCAGATTGTAAAAACTCAAGGGACGCGAATGTAACTACAAACAAACTTTCCTTAAAAGAACCGTAACTCCCTCCCTCGGCCATCTTCTCCAAACCCCAACCCTATCAAATCCCTTCAACGGCAGCTGTTTTATCATTAAAAGCTTTTGCTACCATCGATCTCCTTACCAAGCGTGAGCCTCTCGCAACCCATCACCTTTATACGACAACCATGTTCCCCGATCGATCGACACCCGCAACGTCTCTCTCTGCACAAGTTCGGTTGCCTTATCATAACCGATACGGTATGATTTCTTTACATGGTTCATTGCGGTACATAACGCGTTTGTTTCAATTTCTTATTCTGGTTGACGGGATCGCGTGGGTTCGGTTTGGTGTTTGGCGTGTGTATGTTGTTCATAAACCGTGTATGTGGCTGTGTATATCTACCTTATGTATGTCGTGTATGTGCGTGATTAAGGGTGTGTTAGTTCTGTACTTGTGTGTAAGCATTCATAAATATGTGTGTGATTTATGAGTGCAGTAAACATGTGAATGTTGTGAGTGCTTATAGTTGTGGTTGTTAGTGGGCGCATCGAGTCCTTGGTAGGTGCATAATAGGTGGTTATGAAATTGTTGGCAGAGTGTGTATGATGCATGTATGTATGCGTATGTGTATGTGTCTGTTAAATATGCGTGTGTGTTGCATGGATTGTGTGCAAATGTGTGTCGCATGGAATGGGTATGTGTGCATGTAATGTGCATTACATAAAGATATGTATGACCTACGATATATGTATAGATAAAGGTATGAGTATTATTACAAGTGTGTGGACTAGAGATATGTAGATATCATAGGGGGATTGGAATTCATGTTTAAATTATAATAAGTATGTTACAAATGGAAATGGTATGCATTAAGAAGTGTGGGTTATGTATTACTAAACGTATGAGTTTCATTGTTAATGTCATATAGTTAATTATATATTAAAGAGTATTTTTATATATAACTGGCTATAAGCGAATATTTGTTTTTATGCTTGTAAGGGTTTGTATATGTTTGTGTTTGCTTGTACGCGGGAAACCTATTGATAACCGATACTATAACTGATCCATGAAACGCGAAGCCATACCTTCCTTTATATTATATTTAACAATTAATATTAATAGTGTAAATTAATATTAATTCAGGTTAATCGGAGACCCAAACTTTTGTGTTACATTACTTAGTTGCAACGCACTCGAGGTGAGTCTTCACAGCCCTTATTTTACATTACTTTCCTTCTGGGGGAGAAAACATGCAAACTTTATATATAAATGGTTTCTAGTATTATTGTTTATCGCCTGTTACGTTAGTGCAAACATACTTAAAAGTCCATACATTCTCAAACCGTTAGTAATGTGTAGCGAGGTAATTCTGAGTAGTACTACTGGGTTTGACAAACCCGCCCGGCTAGTCGCGCTAGCTTGATTGGGGGTCAACCGGGTGCGTTATTGACCTAAAATTTGTCATTGTTTGGGTTAGATGTGACGGGAAGGCAACAAACTTACAAACAGTCAGCTTCAGTTTGAAACGCTAACTAACTTGATTATAGGCTAGCTACCCATCGATATGCTTTAATTACTTTACCATTCGAACAGTTACAAACATTTTTATCTGTTATTTACCTGTGAACTCACCAACTTTATGTTGACACACTTTAGCATGTTTTCTCAAGTCACAAGAATGCTTAAGCTCATGTTGCACAATTAGAGAAAGCACTCAAGACATGCATCATCAACTCATTTATTTTTCTTTGAACATTTTATTTGGCATAGTACTTTGGGAACTTTTAGTATTGGTTTACATTTGTCTTTACGCCTCCGCACTGATGTTTATTTTGTTTATGACTACTCTGATTTAAAGTTCAAACGTTTATTGAAATTCATATAGTGTCGTTAGATATGACTGTGTCTGAGATCCTGGTTTGTCACACGCCTCGTAGTAAAACCCCACACATGGAATTTGAGGGTGAGACAGAATGGAATCAAAGCCATTGGTTATAAAGAACTAGGATTGCAATTGCATCTAGACTATAGCCTTAGACACAACACTAGCATTGCACAAACACACTTACTTGGTTACAAACTTTATACGAACATTGCATGGTATACTTGCGTTGCGTTATAGAAAATCCATATCATCATCCCTTGTACCATCCTTGTTACCTGTATCATTCTTGGCCCCAGAGAGAGATGGAGAATTCCGCTAATTTACCTTCAGCATCTACACATGTTTCCTCACCTCCGGAGTCGAAGAGACGTCGACTTGAACCTAACATTGCCACCACGAGGCACAGGGAGCCCTTAAATACACACGACTCACCTAACAATGACAACTAGGAGGAAAACTTACCCTACCCTCTTACCTCTTTTCACACTTGCTTCTATTTCTGTCATACCCTATCTTCCCTACCTGCCTGAACAATCATTCGCCACCATGTAACTGCGATGAAACGTTGGACATGACATATGCTTGAGACAACCAAATAGATTCGAAATCTATCAGAGAATCAGACTCGGACACGTGAAAACTTAGAGCTCCAAAGGAAAAGCCTTGAATCCACTAACAAGTGCCATAACAGACTCATAAGTGGAAATTCTTTACCCAGATGGGCATGATTGTTTCCATCCAACTGATATATATTGAATTATGATTGTTTGATTTGAATACATTGTACTCCTTACAATATATTTTATCAGGGATTATTATTTGATTATTGACTGTTGTGATTTGTGAAACACATGGCTATTTACATTGTACATTATGATGATTATATATTATATTTTTCTCATGTTCGTGTATTGTGAATGCGAAAAATCATGTCTGGAAGAAGAGCTGGATGTCCAAGCGGACGAGGAAACATCAACATGACTCAAGTTGAGTTAGATGCCATTATCAATGAGCGTGTTGCTAACACGCTGCAGCATATGAATAGACCTGAAATTAGAACCAGAATAACCAGAACCAAAATCAGGAGGTAACCTTGAGCCTAACGGACCCATTGGTTTTTCCTTATGATAACTTATTATCGAATTCTAAATTTTCGTACATCGTCATGATCTTTTGATTAGTTCAAGCAATGTGTACATTCAAGATGTTTATGGATTGTAAGCCTCATTCATTCAATGGTTCTAAGGGTGCTGTTACGCTACTTCGTTGGTTGGAGAAACTTGAGTTGGTTTTCGCTATGTGCAACCGTCCTATTGGAAACCGTGTCAAGTATGCCTCTGGCACATTAGAAGGACCAGCATTAACTTGGTGGAACTCACAAGTCCAGACGTTAGGACTTGAGGCTGCTAATAATCTACCATGGGTTGACTTCAAGACCTTAATGAAAGATGAGTACTGTCCCAGAAATGAGGTCTAGAAGCTGGAGGGAGTGTTTTGGAATCTGAAGATGGTTGGATCTAATATTGAGGAATATACGACTCGTTCGCACGAGTTGGCTTCTTTATGTCCTCAAATGGTAACCCCAGACTACAAAAGAATAGAGAAGTATATTGATGGTTTAGCTCCTCAGATTCAAGCTAGTGTCATAGCTGCTGATCCTGATACTATTTAGCGTGCTATCCGGCTAGCTCACAAGCTCACTGATCAGGCAGTGGCACAGGGCACTCTGCCTAACGTAGCACTACATCCGGTTCATCTGACTATAAACGAAAATGGGATAGTACTATTAGCAAGTCCTCAAACTTGAACAACACTTAGCAACACAAGTCAGAAAGTTTGATTCCTCTAGAAGGTACACAACTAATAATCACAACAACAACAACAATGGTCAAGGATCGAGTAACTACGTAGGCAAGTTCCCAAAATGCAATAATGCAATTTTCATCATCATGGCCAATGTGATCGTTTTCGTTGCCAAATGTGTGGAAGGATGGGTCATGCTGCTAAAGACTGCAAGGGTGAATTGATGACTAGACAACAATCTCAACAGCAACGACAATGGCGAAGCAACCAGGGGTTGTTTTGAATGTGGCAAAGAGGGTCATTACAGGAAAGATTGTCCACAACTAAAGAATGGGAACAATGAAATAATGGAACAAAAATCATGGAAATGGCGCTAAGGGTCGAGCTTTCGTGATTGGGTCTAGTGAAGCAAGGAATGAACAAAACGTAGTTACCGGTACATTTCCTCTGAATGACTATTTTGCTTCTGTATTATTTGATACCGGTGCTTATAGGAGCTTTATCTCTACAAGTTTAGCAAACTTCTAGATGTAACATTAACCAAAATAGAACCTAGTTACATGTAGAACTAGCTGATGGAAAAATGATTAAGGCAACACATATTCTCAAAGGATGTAAACTAGAACTATTGGGACACAAGTTAGATATAGACCTCATGCCTGTTACACTTGGTAGCTTTGATGTGGTTGTCGGTATTGACTGGTTATCTAAGAACCTAGCTGAGATTATCTGTCGTGAAAAGGTCGTTCGTGTATCACTTCCTAGTGGTGAATCATATATGTTTAGGGCGAGAAATGTTGTGTAGTCTCTGGCATCATATCGTACATGAAAGCCCAGAAATGCTTACATAAGGCCATACCGCTATTTTAGCTATGATCACAGAAAAGACTATCAAAGAAAAGAAGATTGAGGATATCCCTATTGTTCGTGACTTTCCTGAGGTTTTCCCTGAAGACTTACCTGGTCTTCCACCGCATCGTCAGGTCGAGTTCCAGATTGATTTGATACCTCGATCCGCACCTATTGTGAGAGCGGCATACAGACTAGCTCCAAAAGAACTACAAGAACTGTCCACTCAACTACAAAACTTTTAGATAAGGGATTTATCAGACCCAGCTCATCACCATGGGGAGCCCCAGTCCTGTTTGTCAAGAAAGAGGATGGAACTTTCCGTATGTGTATTGATTACCGTGAACTGAACAAAGTGACGGTAAAGAATCGTTATCCTCTTCCCCGTATCGACGATTTGTTTGACCAACTTCAACGGTCGAGCTTCTATTCCAAGATAGATTTGAGATCAGGATATCATCAACTGAGAGTCCGAGAGGAGGACATATCAAAGACAGCATTCAGAACTCATTACGGTCACTACGAGTTTTTGGTTATGCCTTTTGGGTTGACCAATGCACCAGTGATGTTCATGGATCTCATGAACCGCGTGTACAAACCCTACTTGGACAAGTTTGTCATCGTTTTTATCGATGATATTTTGATATATTCAAAGAACAAGGAGGAGCATGAGGAACATCTTCGATTGATTTTGGAATTACTTAAACAAGAGAAACTATATGCAAAGTTTTTGAAGTGTGACTTCTGGATTCACGAAGTCCAATTCTTGGGCCATGTGGTCAATGAGAAGGGTATACATGTTGACTCAGTAAAAATAGAAGCCATTAGGAACTGGGCTACGCCTAAGACTCCAACTGAGGTATGATAGTTTCTTGGGTTGGCTGGGTATTGTAGAAGATTCATTGAAGGATTTTCGAAGATCGCTCAACCACTTACAGCATTAACTCATAAAGGAACAATGTACAATTGGGGTGACAAGCAAGAGTCAGCATTTTAGTTCTTAAAACAAAAGCTTTGTACGACACCGATACTATCCCTACTCAAGGAACAGATGATTTTGTAGTATATTGCGATGCATCCATCCAAGGTCTTGGTTGTGTGTTAATGCAACGCGAGAAGGTCATCGCATATGCCTCCTGTAAGCTAAAAGTTCATGAGAAAAACTACACAACACATGACTTAGAGTTAGGAGCCGTTGTGTTCGCACTCAAGATATGGAGACATTACTTGTACGGTACCAAGTGCATGATTTATACCGATCACAAGAGTCTTCAACATATTTTTCAGCAGAAGGAGTTGAATATGAGACAACGTCGCTGGGTCGAATTGTTGAATGACTATGACTGTGCGATCAAGTATCATCCGGGTAAGGCTAATGTAGTAGCTGACGACTTAAGTCGAAAGGAGAAACCTAAGCCAAAGTGTGTTCGAGCATTACAACTCACCATCAACACCGGATTACCTGATCAGATACGTAATGCTCAACTTGAGGCTTTGAAGGACGAGAACCTAAAAGCAGAATCCATGCGAGGCATGGAAAAGCAGTTAGAGATCAGTCTGACGGAGTTTGTTATTTCATGGAACGAATATGGGTTCCTTTGTATGGGAATTTACGAGAACTAGTGATGGACGAAGCCCATAAGTCTCCATATTCTATCCATCCGGGTTCATATAAGATGTACCATGACTTGAAAGTTCTGTATTGTTGGCCGAACATGAAAGTTGATATCGCCACCTATGTAAGCAGATGTTTAACCTATTCTAAGGTTAAAGGGGAGTATCAAAGGCCATCTGATCTACTTCAACAGCTAGAAATTCCTGTATGGAAGTGGGAGCAAATCTCGATGGATTTTGTCACGAAGCTACCTCGAACTCCTAGCGGGTGCGATACCATTTGGGTAATAGTAGATTGATTGACAAAATCCGCACACTTCCTACCATTAGAGAGACTGATAGAATGGAGAAGTTAATCGTATCTACCTAAGGGAAATAGTCTCTCGGCATGGTGTGCCAATTTCTATCATCTCCATCATGATGCTCGATTTACTTCTCACTTCTGGCAATCTTTGCAACGATCATTGGGAACACGACTAGATATGAGCACTGCATATCAACCTCAAACTGATGGTCAGAGTGAGCGTACAATACAAACACTGGAAGATATGTTACATGCTTGGGTAATTGACTTTGGCAACCATTGGGAAACTCATTTACCGTTGGTTGAGTTTTCTTACAATAACAGCTATCACACATCGATCAAAGCTGCACCGTTTGAAGCATTGTATGGACGTAAGTGTTGATCACCTATTTGTTGGGCAGAAGTTGGAGAAAGCCAACTTACCGGTCCTGAACTTGTGCATGAAACAATTGAGAAGATACTGCAAATTCGTAATCGCATGGCAGCAGCACGTGACCAACAAAAGACTTATGCAGATAAATGGCGCAAACCATTGGAATTTCAAATTGGTGATAAGGTAATTTTGAAAGTGTCACCTTGGAAAGGTGTAGTTCGTTTCAGGAAACGTGGAAAGCTAAACCCACGCTACGTTGGGCCTTTTGAGATTGTCAAAAGGATTGGCCCAGTAGCCTACCAGTTGAACCTACCAGAAGAGCTTAGCGGAATACACAATGTGTTCCATGTTTCGAACCTGAGAAAATGCCTTACAGATGAGACTCTTGTCATTCCGTTAGATGAGATACATGTGGATGAACAAATACATTTCATTGAGGAACCGGTGGAAGTTATGGATCGAGAGGTCAAAACTCTTAAGCATAGTCGTATTCCTATTGTCAAAGTCCGTTGGAACCCAAAGCGTGGACCAGAATTTACCTGGGAACGCGAGGATCAAATGAAGAAGAAGTACCCACAACTGTTCAAAGATCAGACATCTACTTCCTAAGGTATCATTTTTTCAAGATATCCTCTCTTTAAATTTCGAGACGAAATTCCCTTCAACAAGGGGATGATGTCGCAACTCTCGCAAAAACTCACATCTCTTTGTTTATTTCTTTGATTTGGGTTCCTACGCAAGCTTCTGAATCACCCTTACATAGTTGTTGTTAAACCTTACGTTATGCATTAACCTGATGTTCTAATTTTCGGGATGAAAATTTTTTCAACAAGGGGATGATGTAACAATTAACATTTTCAGGTTAACCTCGTTCAAGTAACTAACATTCCTCTGATACTTTTCTAGTTATTATTATTGTTATTGTTAGAAGACAATAATAATTTTATTGCTATTAACACTAACCTAAATTAGTAGCCTAAGGTGCAGATTGTAAAAACTCAAGGGACGCGAATGTAACTACAAACAAACTTTCCTTAAAAGAAACCGTAACTCCCTCCCTCGGCCATCTTCTCCAAACCCCAACCCTATCAAATCCCTCAACGGCAGCTGTTTTATCATTAAAAGCTTTTGCTACCATCGATCTCCTTACCAAGCGTGAGCCTCTCGCAACCCATCACCTTTATACGACAACCATGTTCCCCGATCGATCGACACCCGCAACGTCTCTCTCTGCACAAGTTCGGTTGCCTTATCATAACCGATACGGTATGATTTCTTTACATGGTTCATTGCGGTACATAACGCGTTTGTTTCAATTTCTTATTCTGGTTGACGGGATCGCGTGGGTTTCGGTTTGGTGTTTGGCGTGTGTATGTTGTTCATAAACCGTGTATGTGGCTGTGTATATCTACCTTATGTATGTCGTGTATGTGCGTGATTAAGGGTGTGTTAGTTCTGTACTTGTGTGTAAGCATTCATAAATATGTGTGTGATTTATGAGTGCAGTAAACATGTGAATGTTGTGAGTGCTTATAGTTGTGGTTGTTAGTGGGCGCATCGAGTCCTTGGTAGGTGCATAATAGGTGGTTATGAAATTGTTTGGCAGAGTGTGTATGATGCATGTATGTATGCGTATGGTGTATGTGTCTGTTAAATATGCGTGTGTGTTGCATGGATTGTGTGCAAATGTGTGTCGCATGGAATGGGTATGTGTGCATGTAATGTGCATTACATAAAGATATGTATGACCTACGATATATGTATAGATAAAGGTATGAGTATTATATACAAGTGTGTGGACTAGAGATATGTAGATATCATAGGGGGATTGGAATTCATGTTTAAATTATAATAAGTATGTTACAAATGGAAATGGTATGCATTAAGAAGTGTGGGTTATGTATTACTAAACGTATGAGTTTCATTGTTAAATGTCATATAGTTAATTATATATTAAAGAGTATTTTTATATATAATCTGGGCTATATGCGAATATTTGGTTTTATGCTTGTAAGAGTTTGTATATGTTTGTGTTTGCTTGTACGTGGGAAACCTATTGATAACCGATACCATACCGATCCATGAAACGCGAAGCCGTACCTACCTTATATTTATATTTAACAATTAATATTAATAGTGTAAATTAATATTAATTCAGATTAATCGGAGACCCGAATCTTTTGTGTTAGATTACTTAGTTGCAAAGCACTCTAGGTGAGTCTTCACGGCCCCTATTTTACATTAATTTCCTTTCGGGGGAGAAAACATGCAAACTTTATTTATAAATGGTTTCTAGTATTATTGTTTATCGCCTGTTACGTTAGTGCAAACATACTTAAAAGTCCTTACATTCTCGAACCGTTAGTAATGTTTAGCGAGGTAATTTTGAGTAGTAACTGGGTTTGACAAACCCTGCCCGAGCTAGTCGCGCTAGCTTGATTGGAGGTCAAACGGGTGCGTTATTGACCTAACATTTGTCAGTTTCTGGGTTAGACGTGACGTGAAGGCAACAAACTTACAAACAGTCAGCTTCGGTTTGAAACGCTAACTAACTTGATTACAGGCTAGCTACCTATCGATATACTTTAATTACTTTACCATTTGAACAATTACAAACATTTTTATCTGTTATTAACCTGTGAAGTCACCGACTTTATGTTGACACACTTTAGCATGTTTTCTCAGGTCACAGAAACGCTTAAGCTCATGTTGCGCAATTAGAGAACGCGCTCAGGACATGCATCATCAAACTCATTTATTTTGCTTTGACATTTTATTTGGCATATTACTTTGGGACTTTTAGTATTGTTTACATTTGTCTTTACGCTTCCACACGGATGTTTATTTCGTTTATGACTACTCTGATTTAAAGTTCAAACGTTTATTGAAATTCATATAGTGACATTTGATATGACCATGTCTGAGATCCTGGTTTGTCACACGCCTCGCGGTAAACCCTCGCACGTGGAATTTGAGGGTGTGACATCGTGAATCACCCCGATTAGTTTGGAAACTCGCATCCGTTTAACCCTTTACTAAGAGTTCCTCCTCACCAGATCCATAGATTAGGAACATATCTTTGGTCCTCCTTAGGTACTTGAGTATGTTCTTAACAACCATCCAATGACTGTTTCCCGGATTTTGTTGGTATCGGCTTGTCATGCTCAAAGCGCATGACACGTCCGGTCTAGTGCATATCATTGCATACATGATGTATCCTATAGCAGACGCATACGGGATACCCTTCATTTTGTCTTGCTCATCCTTTGAGCTTGGACATTGAGTCTTACTCAATATTGTTCCTCTTTGAATAGGTACGGTACCTTTCTTAGAGTTTTCCATCTTGAACCTTTTCAAGATCTTATCAATGTATGCACTTTGATTCAAACCTATCAACCGCCTTGATCTATCCCTATAGATCTTTATTCCTAAAATATAGGCGGCTTCACCAAGATCTTAATGGAGAAACAGCTTCCAAGCCAGGCTTTTACACCTTCCATGGTTGGAGTGTCATTTCCAAATAGTAGGATGTCATCGACATACAATACTAAAAAAATGGTGATGCTCCCACTAGCCTTCTTATATACACATGCTTCATCAGTGTTTTTAATGAATCCAAATTTGATAATTTCTTCATCGAAACGGTGATTCCAACTCCTTGATGCTTGCTTCAATCCATAGATTGATTTCTTTAACTTGCATACTTTGTTAGGATGTTTTGAGTTGACAAAACCTTCAGGCTGAACCATATAGACATCTTCCTCAAGATATCCATTTAGAAAAGCGGTTTTGACATCCATTTGCCAAATCTCATAATCATAATGAGCAGTTATGGCAAATAATATCCTAATAGACTTTAGCATTGCAACTGGTGAGAAGGTCTCATCATAATCAACCCCTTGAGTTTGAGTGAAACCTTTTGCTACGAGTCTAGCTTTATAAGTATCCAAGTTTCCATGCATATCGGTTTTCTTCTTGAAAACCCACTTACTTCTAACTATCTTGGAGTTAAGAGGTGGTTCAACCAAGTCCCACACTTGGTTGTCATACATGGATTGCATCTCAACATTCATGGCTTCAAGCCATTTGTCACAATCCAAATCGGACATTGCATCATGATAGGTGGTTGGTTCATCAGAATCTACCACATAGCATCCATCTATGAAAAATCCATATCTTTCAGGTGGATTACTAATTCTACCAGATCTACGAACGTTCTATGTACTTTGATCAACCACTTGATCATTCTCAACATCCTCGTGTTGAGTGCTAGTATCAACCAAACGTGTATTGGTTTGTGGTTCTTGATCCTCCTCAAGATCCACATTCTATTGCTAGTTCCTTCCGTAAGGAACTTAGCTTCTAAGAACTCAGCCTCGCAACAAACTCCTTTTGTCCAATGGATCATAGAAATAATATCCCATAGAATTTCTAGGATATCCAATGAAGATACACTTAGTGGAATGACTTTCTAGCTTGTTTGAGGTCGGAGTCTTAACATAAGCCTCACAAGCCCATACCTTTAAATATGACAGTGATGGAACCCTTCCATGCCATATTTCAAAAGGTGTCATTTCCACTTTCTTGGTTGGGGCCATATTCAAAATACGGGCCGCAGAGAGCAAAGCGAAACTCCAAAATGATAGAGGCAGTGAGCTTCTAGCCATCATAGATTGAACCATATCTAATAGAGTTCGATTTCTCCTCTCGGACACACCATTATGTTGTGGTGTTCCAGGTGGAGATAGTTGTGAGACAATACCACAACTTCTAAGATGGTCTCTAAAGGGATCACTCAGGTATTCACCTCCTCTATCGGTGTGGAGAATTTTTATTTTCTTGTTGAGTTGATTTTCAACTTCATTTTGGAAGGTTTTGAACATTTCAAAAGCTTCATCTTTGTGTCTTAACAAGTACACATAACCATATTGACTATAGTCATCGGTAAAGATGATGAAGTATCTTTCATGGTACCTAGTCATTTGCTTAAAAGGACCACATACATCCGAATGTATGATGCCTAATAAATTTTGCCCGTTCGGACTTGCCACTAAACGGTGACTTAGTCATTTTACCTTGTAAACAAGATACCCATACATCGAATGAATCATATTCATTTGTCTTTAAAATACCTTTCTATTGAAGTGTTTGAATGCGATTCTTGTTTATATGACCAAGACGACAATGCCAAAGATAGGTATCACTCAAATCCAATTTGAGTTTCTTAGTGGTGGTTTGGTACAATGAGCTATCATATAATGTGTTTTGGCGAACCAATTCATAAATACCATTAACACGAATAGCTTTAAAATAAAACGTGCTATTTAAAGAAACATAAATTTCATTCTCAATAAATGACAAAACATAACCATATTGTCTTAATTGGGCAACAGAAATAATGTTCCTAGTCAAACTAGGAGCATACAAAATATTGTTCAAAATTGCTTCCAAACCATTTGGAAGCTTCAAGATGTAGTCCCCTCGTCCTTCAACTTGAACCTTTTCCCATTCCCCATGTAGAGGCTTACATCCCCTTTCTTGAAGTCGTTACTTCTTTTGAACTCCTGCAATAAGTTGCAAATGTGAGTTCCACATCCGGTATCCAATACCCATGTGTTAGAGGATATTAATTAAGATCAATATGAATCATGAAAATTGTACCTGAGGTTTGCCCGACATCCCTCTTTGCTTGCAACTCTTTGAGATGGACTGGACAATTTCTTGCCGAATGTCCAATCTCCCCACACTTAAAGCATGGGTCATTTGAAGCAACCCTTTGCTTCTTCTCCGCTAGTTTTGGTGGTAGCGATCTTACCACTCCCTTTCCCTTTCCCCTAACGTGCCCTTTTCCCTTGGCAACATTTGCCTTAGGTGCGGGGTGAGGCCTCTTCTAGTTCCCACCTTCATTGATGGTGAGAACAGGTAAAACCCTTTTACCCATGGCCGCCTCGGCAGTTTTGAGCATAGAATGAAGCTCACTTATGTTCTTGTCCCACCCGTTCATGTTATAGTTCATGAAAAAGTTGTCAAACCTTTTTGACAAAGAGTTAAGGATCAAATCCGTAGCCAACTCTTTCGAGACGGGAAAATTTAGCCTTTCGAGGCGGTCGATATGGCTTTTCATCTTAAGTACATAAGATGAAACAGATTGGGTGTTGTCCATACGACACGCATGGAGTGCTCGAATCGTTTTGAATCGCTCAACCCGTGCTTGTTGTTGGAACATTTCCTTCAACTAGGTTATCATGTCATATGCTCCATGATGTTCATACTCCTTATGGACATCTGGAGTCATACTTGCCAACATGAGGCAAGACACTTGGACCCAATTATTGTAGGCCTCCTCATCATCCTCACTAGTTTGATCAGGAATCAGATCGTCTAATATGTATGATCGTTTCTCTTGCTTGAGAACAATTCTCAAGTTTCGAAACCAATCAATAAAGTTATTATGGTTTAGACGCTCCTTTCGGAGAATGGTCCTTAGTGATAGTGAGTGAGCGGACGGAATTTCATTGTTATCATTATTGTTGGTGGCCATCTACAAAATATAACAAAGTTCGATTTTAGTATTTTGATATTGTTCATATTTTAATAATTAAAACCCTTTTAAGTGTCTAACACAACTTTAAAATCTAGAATCCAACGTTACATTTAAATAGTGGTTAGGTGACCTTTATCCTATTATTTAAATGAACAAGGAAGTCAACGTTTTGACAATTGCAACCTTTTGCAACTTCTAGGGTATGGGATCGACTTTAAAACATCATATGTATAGTCGGCATGTTTATACCATCAATACCTTTGTAAACCATATTGTAGGTGATCCATTTAATATAGTTTTCAAATCAAGTTACCCTACTTGCACACACATGTGAGTTTTCCACATAAGTGGTTAGGTGACCTTTATCCCACAAATATGGTATCCCCACCTCAAGTCACAAGTTCCCTCAAAATGGTTACGTGACCTTTATCCCATTAAGAGTTTCCAAATGACTCAAGTGTTGTGCAAAAGGATGGTGTTAAACTTGTTTAAGAAAAATAAATTTAAGTTTGCATAATCTTAGTTTAGAAAACTCTATGTACCTTATGTTTGCATGCTTTCAAATACAAGGTACCCTATGGTTCACTTTTAATAAAACCTCTTTTATTAAAACTATCAATCCTTTTAATAACCTTTTATTAACTACTTAATGATAAAGAATCATCAAATTTTCAGCTTGTTAAGTTTGTTAATGAGTTTGTAATGCATATCCAAATACCAACCAACACATCAAACAACAAACATGGATGCCTAACCATAGCCACTAAGTTGACCACACTTGTTTGCCATCACAAGTGTTGTCATAAGGTCTTTCCTAAGGGTAGAGATGACACATCAAAATGTGTCCATGAACTCCCACTTGAAACCACATCTAAAGCTTCAAGTATCCATGTCTTTTGTGTCCTTCTTTGAGTCTTCATCTTGTGCATCTTCTTTTACAAAATTATATCGTAATACAATTTTTCTAATAAAAGAAATGCACCTAATCTATTTATTACATAGCCAATTGTATAAAAAATTACAACCCAAACACAATAAAACACAAAATTACAACCCTTGCAAGAGACAAAACCAATATGGCAAATCACAATCAACCAAAACCGAACACATAAGGGCAAGGCTATGTTATGCACCATAATGAGAAACATATTCAACATCCAAGAACCACAATGAACCCCTTATTACAGCCCTAAAGTTTCAGCCAACATAAACTAAAACTTTAAGGTTGTCCAAACAACACAATTAACCATTGATGTAAATCTTTCAAGGTTTATACTAAAGCATGCAAGAATAGACCTTGAAACATAAGGGATTCATATATCCACAACAAAACAGCCCCTAATGGGTTGAAAAGGTCCATGAAAACTAATTTCCAAGACCTTTTGAAGCATATATTCCACATATCTGGCTCTAGATGCCATTGTTGGGTTTTGTAACAAGTTAATCAAAGCTAGTTTAACAATTTTAAACTTATAAAACGCAGCGGAAGAATGACTTAAACATGTTATTACATTCTGAAAATTTTCAACATTTGAAGCATAAACAAAACCCAAAAACAAGGATCAACAATATATGTGAAACACTATGATCAAACAAAACAATCAACCAAAGGGTGAATAAGAAACAACCTTTCTGCACTAGATGTTGAAGATGTAAATAGAATGAAGATGGTGATGTCCTTGAATGTCTAGTCTTCAAAAGAGAAGACCTAAAGCTTGTGTACCCACAAGCTTAGCAAACACCTTACTTGTTAGGAAGTAAAATACCAAGAACAAACCCTCTTGAACGATCCGAAATCTTCAAGAAGTTCTTGAAGGGCAGCCAACAAAATCGAAATTTTCAGCTCCCTTGTGCTTCTTTAAGCCGAAAATGCAGCTTGTTTTTAGAGAGAATCTCTTATGTGTGTGTAGAGCAAAGTGTGTTATGAGGGAGAGTCTAAGTGTGTGAGTCTTCTACTCTTCCACAAGACAAGACAAAACAAAACAAAACCCACAAAGGGGCGGCCAAATGCCCTCTTGAAAATGGGTTTCCCCCCATTTTAGTTTTATAAAAATTACACACCTAGCCCTTGATTTTTATATAATTAAAACTTTTAATTTTATAACAATAAAACACTATTATTTTTTTATTATTTAACCAACTTAAATAATAAAACAAATAATCTCTCATGAACAAAACATACATACAATGTTGTTCTTTTACAAAAGTATAGTATTAGAAAACCAATTTTCTAATTGTTGTCAATATTTATTTGTTTGATCTTATCAAAAAATAAATACTAATTGGTGTTTGTATAGCTTGTTATTGGGTATGACCCGACTTGGATGATAACGTACTAACCACATCAATCTTGTATGTGTCTTAGGCATATAAGGTCCAACAGCAGCTTGCAGCAGCAATGTATTCAACTTCAGCAGTTGATGCAGAGACATAGGATTGTTTCTTGTATTGCCATGAGACAACCCTTCCTCTAAGGAGCTGACATCCCGCAGATGTAGACTTTGCAATTATGTTGCAACCACCATAATCACTATATGTATAGGCATACAGATTGAAGTCTGGATTCTTAGGGTACCATAAACCAAGTGTTGATGCACCTTTGAGGTATCTTAGAATCCTCTTGACAATGATGAGGTGAGACATCTTAGGGTTAGCTTGAGATCTTGCACAGATACATGTAGCAAACATGATATCAGGCCTGCTAGCAGTAAGATATATAAGAGACCCAATCATAGCCCTGTATAAATGCTCATCTACACATTCCCCCTCAAGATCAGGTCCAAGGGAGTGGTTTCTAGCTATGGGTGTCTTAGCAATCTTACAATTAGTCATGTTGAATCTCTTGAGTATATCCTGAACAAACTATGCCTGACTTATGAAGATTCCATCTTCAACTTGCTTCACTTGAATTCCCAGAAAGAAATTAAGTTCCCCCATGGCACTCATTTCAAATCTATCTTTCATCAGCTTCTCAAAGTCTTTACAGAGCTTTGGATTAGTTGAACCAAAGATGATGTCATCCACATACACTTGAACTAACAATATGTCATTTCCCTGTCCTTTGATGAAGAGAGTTCCATCTATATTACCTCTCCTGTATCCATGTTTACAAAGATACTCAGACAGTGTCTCATACCGTTTCCTGGGTGCCTGATGCAGCCCAGAAAGAGCTTTGTTAAGCTTGCAGACATAATCAGGACGATCAGGGTCTACAAAACTAGGTGGCTGTTTGACATAGACCTCTTTATCAATCACTCCATACAAAAAGGCACACTTCACATCATGCTAAAAGACCTTGAAGTTCTTGGATGCAGAAAATGCCAGGAATATCCTAACAACTTCTAATCTTGCTACTGGAGCAAAGACATCAGTGTAGTCAATCCCTTCTTCTTGTGTGTATCCTTGAACAACCAGTCTAGCTTTGTTCTTGATGATGATGCCTCTATCATCTTTCTTGTTCCTAAACACCTATTTGGCTCCAATGGTAGTCTTCTCATAAGGAAGAGGGCAAAGGTTCCAAACATTCTGCCTTTTGAATTGAAGTAGCTCATGTTGCATAGCTTCAACCCAACTTCCATCCTTTAGAGCCTCATGAAATTTCTTTGGCTCTATCTGGGATAAGAAACAAGAGTAAAGAAAAACATTTGCTTTATGGATTTGTCCTCTTGTTCTTACTCCTGAGGCAACATATCTAATGATGTTTGTGGTGGGGTGAGACTTGTGGATCCTAAGCTGAGGGATCATAGCAAGTTGCTGAGAAAGATCTAAATTAGAGAAATTTAGATCTGGCATAGATGTTTCTCCCACCACATCAGCACACTTTTCAAGAGAGACTTGATCCAAGCAGTGTGTGACATCATTGATGTTCTCATCTATGATGTGGTTAGTGGCATCAAGAAATTCTTGGTCACTGTCACCACAACCATTTTTGTCTTCTACAATTGAGGTGTTCTTATCTGGTTGTGGATCCTCTGAGCTGGAATTTGAAGGCATCCTAGATGTATCAGCTGAGTTTGTCATTGTAGTGCTGATAGAAACCTCATTTGCAGAAGTAGTTCCAACTAGAGCTGAAGATGTATGAATTGAAGGTATTCTTAGCTCAAGTCTTAGATCAGGATCACTGTATTTAAATTTTCTATGGATCCTGAAACATTCTCACAAGATTTGTTAAAATAGTTGGTAACTAAATCAAGATCAAATAACCAATCCGGACCAGAACTAGCAACACAGGGTGTGTGTTAATTGAAAGTCACATTGGTTGACTCCTCAACAACTCTAGTTCTGAGATTGTATACTTTATAAGCCTTAGCTTATGAAGAGTATCCAATAAAGTGTCCATCATCTAATTTCTCAGCAAACTTGGCAATTTGATCTTTGGTATTCAAGATGGTGCAAGGACAACCAAATGACCTAAGAAAACCAATGAAAAGTTTCCTCTAGTGCCAAAGTTCATAAGGAGTATTTCCATGAGTCTTAACTACTAAAAATCTATTCTGCACATAGCAAGCAGTGTTGACTGCCTCTGCCCAGAAGGTGATGGGCAGCTTAGAGTCAGACAACATGGTTCTTGCAGCTTCAATCAGTGTCCTGTTTCTCCTCTCAGCAACACCATTCTGCTGAGGAGTCCTGGGAGCACTGTATTGTCTTATAATACCCTTTTCATCACAGAATGTGTCAAGGATTTGGTTCCTAAATTCAGTTCCTTGATCACATCTTATGATCTTGACCTTGTGATAAGATTGATTCTCAATCTTTAAGATAAAATTCTTCAGAATCTTAGGAGTCTCATCCTTAGTTCTAAGGAAGAAAACTCAAGTGAATCTTGTAAAGTCATCTGTGATCACTAAACAATAAGAGGTCCTTCCTAAACTCATTAAACTAGTGGGGCCAAAGAGATCCATATGTAACAAGTGTAAGGGTGTAGTGTTGGAGTTCCTTTCCTTAGGCTTGTGAGATACCTTATGTTGCTTCCCTTTCAGGCATGCAACACAATGGTCATCACTTGTGAACTCTTTCTTTGGTATTCTAGTTACTAAATCATTTTTAATTAATCTGTTCATGTTCTTAAAGTTTACATGGCATATTCTTTTATGCCATTGGAAAGACTCATCACTATTAGCTTTAGACAGAAAGCATAAAAGTTCTCAGAGGGAGATGTTTCTTGCAAATCCATCTTGTACATGTTCCCTTTCCTGGTGGCTCTAAGTAGGATATGCTCATGAGGAATGACCACACCAGGCTTGAGAACAATGCACTCATGCTCAGTGAAGAGCATGTTATGACTCTGATCACAAAATTGGGATACACTCAGAAGATTGTACCCAAGCTCTTTGACAAAGTTTAACTTATCAATGTTAAGCTTACCATTTGTGACTTTGCCCCTTCTAGAAATGTAACCACCTTCATCTCCTCCAAAGGCAACTGGTCCTCCATCAATTCTTTCAAAAGTTCTGGAGTAGTGACCTATTGCCTGTCATGTGCCTGGAACAGCCACTATCAATGATCCAGACATTTTTGTTTGTCTTCAGCTATCCCTGCACAAAGAAAATGATTAGTTACATTTGGAAACCCAAGCCTTGCTTGTCTTGGGCTCATTAACAAAAGGTAGTTCAACAGTAATAGATCCTATGGTTGTGCTAAGAGGATCTTGAGCTGTTGTTGATGGAGAATTCTCAGTCACTTGGTCTTTCTTAGAATTCCACACCACCTTTGGAGTCTTGGACTTGACCTTCAAAAATTTGGAAGCTTTTGGAACTTCGGAAGTTTTGATGACCGAACCTTCGGAAGATTCTGTAGACACTACAGCAGACTTCAGTGCTTTGGAAGGACTCCTTTCTTTCGAGACCAACTTTTCTTCCGAGGGTAATTTTCCACTTCCCTTCTTCTTAGACTTGGAGCTTCTGAAGGAAATAGGTTTTCCTTCCGAAGCTTGAATCTTCTTAGAACTCTTTGAAGTCTTTGTACTAGTCATATGGACAGTACCTTTAGGATTGTATGGACAATCCTTAGCAATGTGAGAGGTACTTTCACACATGAGACAAACCATTTTCTTCTTCACAATAGTCTTCTGCAGGGAACAAGACTTCCTTTGGTCACATCCCTTCTCCACCTTCATCTTTGCAGATGCTGAGACAGTTCCTTTGGGCTAGGAACTGTTCTTGGAGTTTGATGGTCCAGGCTATGCAGCAATGGTACACAACAGATCAGTCTTCTTCTTGTTACTGAGATGAGTTGAACAAGAAACAGAACTCTTAGCAGAAGAGTTTTGGTTGATGTCTTCAATCCCTATCACTTTAAACCCTGCAGAGATGAAAACTTTTTTATGCTTAGAGTCAAAAGTAGTCTTGATCTCTTGAGCCTTCCTTGCCTTTCTTTTGCTCTTTCTGATCAAGTTCTTTCTCATAGACTTGGTCATCACACTCTTCTTCTTCTCCTCAGATGGATACTGGCCCTTCTTAGAATCAACCTCTTCACTCTTCTCAGAGAAATTCTTCACTATCTCTTCTTCATCCTCTTCACTTATAGGATCTATGAGAGGAAGCTCATCTTCACAAGTTCCACACCTAGGAGATCTTACAGACAAGATTTTGTGTTGAGGAGCTATCTCATTGGATCCTAGTCCCTGCCTGTTTTGATAGCACACTTTGTTGTGCAGGGATGAGGATATCATGTTCTTGAAGGTCTCTTCTTCAAGAACACTCTTTTCTGCCCTGGCTTTGCTGATCACAAGCTCAACCTGGCACTCAGTCAGCTTGGTTATGAGATCTTTGATTTGAGACCTAAAATCTGTGTGTTCATGTTTTAGAACTGAAATGGTTCTCTCAAGGTCCTCTATCTTTAGTTTATAATCATTTTCAGACTTTCTAAAATTAGATTTTAAAATGTTTAAGGACTCAAGGTCAGATCTCATCTCCAGGTTATAGGACCTGTATCTATTAACTTTAGCAATGCATTCAGGAGTACAGAGATGTTCCAATACCTTGGCTTCATCATGATCTACCATCAATGCTTGGTTAGGAGAAGCATCTTCCACCTGAAAGCTCCAGTCAAAGCCTCCTTCTTCAACAGCAACAGCAGCCTGCTGCTTTGACTTCTCATTCTTAAGAGCTTTGTCAGTGTAGTTTGGTCTAGGTTATGTTTGGCCACCACTTGTTTTAGGTGCCTTACACTCTCTGGCAAAGTGGCCCATCAAGTTACAGTTGTAACACTTGAATTTGCATTTGTGTAGGCCAAATTTTCCACTGGTTGAATTGCTTGGAAACTTCCTACCAGTCCTCTTGTTGAACTTCTTGGCTCTGTGAGTGAGAAGAGCCATCTGCTGGACTATTTCCATGTATTCCAGATCATCTGGATGAATACAGTCCAGGTCTTCAAGAGTGAAAAGAGAGTTGCCACAGCTTTCATCAGAAGACACAAAAGCTTGAGAAGATCTTGTCTCTTGGAATGAGCTTCCTTGAGTGTAGTTCTCCCTTGGTGTCTCTGGGAAGGTGATGAAAGGACCCTTTGGTGAGCTGTTAAGGTAGCATATGAGATGATGTTTGGGTTCTATGTTGTCCCTTTCAACCACATCTAGGGCTGAACCCATTTGATTGTTGGAGCTGCCTGATGAACCTTGCATGTTTAGCTCCATCTTGTAGCCACTAAGAATCCCGTATAACTCTGTCAGAGTAAGAGTTTAGAGATTTTCAGTTCTCTTGATCACCACATAGTAGTGTGTCCATTGCCTAGGAAGTGAGAACATGAGCTTCCTTACAATGTCTCTGTTCTCAAGAGAGAATCCTCCATCCACTAGGGTATCCATAATCTCAACATACCTAAAGTACTGCCGACTCATGGCTTCACCTGTTTTGAGGGTGAAGTTTTCAAATTGCCGCTTCACGAGATCCTTCTTGTTCTCCTTGGCTTCAGAGGAACCCTCATACATCAGTTTCAGTGCATCCCACAACTGCTTGGCTATTTTGCACTTCTTGAAACCTCTGTACACAGAGTTTAGAAGGGCAGTTTGATGGCTATCATGGCTTTTTTGTCAACCTCTACTCTCTTCCTATCTTTATCAGAGTAGTTAGCCACATCTTTGGGGATCATACCAGCACCAGTAGCAGAAGGGGTGCTAGTTATGAAAGGTCCATTCTCAATAGACTCCCACACTCTTGAATGAAGAGACCTGATGAAACCTTCCATTCTTAAACACCAGGTATCAAACTCATCAAGAGTGATCAATGGGGACTTGTTCATGGTTCCTGTTTCTATATCAGTCTTGGAAATGGCTGCCATTTGAAAAGTTTAGTATTTGTGTGTGTGAGGGATCTTAAGATGGTGAGATCTTATATCAAGAGCCTGGAAAGCTCTGATACCAAATGCAGGATCTTTGAAGGCAATTCAGTTACAACACAACGCAAAGAGGAGATTAACTAAACTTAATCAAACAGTATGACTGGATTAACCAAGGTAAGACACTAAGAACATAGGTAATATAAGAGACTAAACACAAAGAACAGACGTATATGGTTTTCAAGAATACAGTATATTGCTTTCTCTATGCTTTATTACAAGTGTTACAAAGCATGATTCAAAGATACAAGAACATAAGATACTTATACTACATCCTACAGCCGGCTATACTTTTAAAGCCAACTCGATACAATTGACTAGACACAAAACAAAATCAATTGTAGAGTCAAAAGGCAGATTGCCTTTTGACTAGTGATTATGACATGCCATAGCTCACATCCTTATCTATTACAAAAAGGATAAAGTACATGAAATAGAAAGTTACAGACTCAAGACCTCAATGTACAGTTACCAAAAGCATGGACCTTTTCACCAACTCATGTAAGTTGGTGACCTTATAGAGGTGCAGCAGAAAGTTGTCCAGCTTTATGGAAAGGTACATCAGATAAAGCATGTGTTAAAAGTCTTTGGAAGAAATCAGTCTTCATAAGTTGAAGCTTCGGAAGACTTTGTCTCTGAGGCTTCGAAACACTTCATATTTGGCTTTGGAAGATATTGGTCTTGGCTTCGGAAGATTTCACACTTAGAATATTTCCTGTTGCATGTGTAAAACATCCTAAGCATTCTTCTTCAATGCACTTGTGCAGCATGCATGATAGACATTGGATGTTTAGGTTGCATCAACCTCTTCATTAATCTCTACACACGGAGTCAGCTCTCACTTCCTTAAGTTCAAGATACCCCATGCAACAAGCTTTAGTTTTTCCTGAGCCTCCTCCAGTTATGATTCAAGTAGATCAAAGGATGTTCCAAGATCTCAATAGGTTCTTCAACAAGTTCCTGATAGAATCACTTATTGAACAGCCATGTCCTGACTTGTTTGTGATTTACTTTGGAGCTCAAGAGCTTTGGAGGTTGAATGCACCTTCTACTACTATTGAGGAAGTTAGTCAACCTAATGTCCAAGTGGAACCAGAGATTAATTTCGAAGGGGAGACAAGGACTGATGGTCCCGCAACTGAGATGGTTGTTAGGACCGTTTTCGTATGGAGTACTAACGGATTCTACGTGAGACTAGATCAAATAGTGTGGAATCCTATTTGATAGGCGATCCAATCAGTGAGAACGACAACCTGATCGATCTAACAATGAAACAAACGTTAAGAATTGAGTAGAAATCAATCAAGAATGAACTATGAAGTTGGATAAGCTTCTTGGGTGCTATGGACTGCTAGGGTTTGTGAATATTCAAAGCCTTAGTTTTTCCATGAATTATGTGGTATTTTTAGGTTTTCAGTTTCATTCGTACGACTGAACCATTAGCATGGTTCAGTCGTGCGATTGACTCATGCGGTTGATTCATACGCACGACTGAAGGTTCAGTCGTGTGACTGAATCAACCTTATGTCTCAGTCATACGACTGATCCAGTCTCATGGTTTAGTCATGCGACTGGTCCATAAGTATTATTCATTCGTGCGTATGGTCCATTAGCATAATAACCACCTGACTAAGTTGAACACATTTCTCAATCATTATTGACTTAGAACTACGTACAACAACCTCAAACCTATATATGATATTCATACATATGAATTATACTAAATACAATAATAATATGAAATACTGAAAGACAAATAAACATCAAGATGCATATCATATTTCATTAAGTAGTCACATTACATATGTGTAAGAAATGAAAGATTTTTACATTTAAGAACATAAACTAGAACATGATGTATCAACAAACTCCCCCTTGGATCTACTTTATCCTATTTTCTAACATTCTTCACATGCTCTTGGAATTTCTTGTACTTCTCTTCTTTGGTGACTCCCGCGTGGATCTCAAACGCGAAGCAGAGCCGTATAACATGTTGGAATTGTAGAGCTTGTATGATATCTTGTGTGTCATAGAACAGTGGCCACTTGTATAGAGTGTAAACATCTTCAGCAGACAAGTTTGTAAGACATATTGGGTCAAATACCCTGATAGTCTCGATCTTACCTTCTTTGTTCAGAACTATGACCACTTCCCCCGTCCTCCAGTCGTAATACCACCATTTGAAGTGAGGAGTGAAGTCCAAAGGCATCTCCCGTAAAGGAATCTTAGACATTGTGCATGGGGGACTTCACTTCAACACCACCTTAGGCCTTCCAGATATTGGCTTAACTTCAGTCTTATGAATGAACCTCTTAGGTTGTTGAGGTCTGAAGTTTATCCATCTGGTATGGTATTCTTTCTTCAATGATATCTCAAAACCATCCCGGCGTCTTCCTCAGGTTGGCATACAAAATATCTAAACATGCCAATTTGTTTAGCTCCAAACCAGGAAGAGTCTTCAGATCATATGGATATCTGAAGTACTCAATCCCATTCTCTCGTTTAACAGCATATACATCCAGATCTTCAAAATTGGCCCAATTGATGATCTTGCCTAACACTTTCTGATATCTCTTTACTCGGTAAAGTTTGGTGTAGGCATTCAGCTTTGGAGGTTGACGTTGTGCCTTCATATATGATCAACATTAGCATCTGTAGCTTGGGATTTACTTTCATCCTCTGCTTTCTCTTTCTCCGTCTTATCCAGGTTGTCAAAAGTATCATTGCCAAATGTTTTACCCAAGTCGGGGATAACATTGCCCTCAGGGTCAGTGTACTGAGGATGGTAGTCAGACGTGACATCCTTGATCTCTATCTCATCCACACCTTGTAGTTCCTCGTCACTCAAGACATCTACTTTCGGAGCATCTTTGACAAGCTCATCTAGATTTAGCCAAAACATATCTGCGAGCTGCCCATCGGTCAGGTCGTGGATGATTTCTCCTTCCTCTGGAGTGTAGCTCACAGACCTTCTCACAATCCCTTACAAATCAAGAATCACAGTAATTTGAGTCTTGAATTGCTGAAGAGGAACACATCATAATCCTCAATCTGTGGAGCTTCATTTTTGCCTTGATCATGTGTCTCTTCAGCTGGAGGTGCGGAGGACGTAACTCTTTTAGTGCGCCTCTCCTTTGCTGCTTGATTTGAGGCTGAAGCAGATCCATCACCTTCTTGATCATCCTCCTCATCATCATAATCTCTTTTTCCATTTCCACTTCCTCCGGCTTCCTCGTCATCATCATCTTCTTGTAATTCATCATCCGTCAAATCATCATCATCATCTCCACCATCATCTCCATCAGTGTTAATCTTTAGGGGCTCACCCTTTGTTCCCTTCAACCTCAATATAAGCTTTTTGTTCTTTTTCTCTAACCCCTCGATGCGCTTGCCGGATGTCATCATAAGCTCAGTTTAAGTCTTCAGAGCGTGGTAAGCTCAAAGTAAAGCTCTCTCATGAGCAGTGTTCTTCTCTGTAAGCTGAGCTATCTGCTTGCCTTGTGTGGTATTAACCGCCATCAGCTAATTCATTTCATTGGCTCTCAGATCATCTGTCGCTAGCAGTTTGAGCAACAGTCTGTTTAGGCTCGCCAACTGTTCCTCTAACCCAATAGTGGGTAGAGTAGAGCCTTGTGTAGGTGGGAATTAGGTGGATGTGCCAGCTTGGGGAATAGTGGGTGTAGTGGTGGATGTGGTGTAGATGGGAGTAGGAATGGAAGTGGATTGTAGTGGAACTGATTTGGGTATTGTGGGTGAGGTAAGTGTGAATGTATGAGCAGTGGTGGGAGTGTCAGTGGTAGTAGAGGTGGCAGTAGTGATGTTAGTGTGGGGAACAGTGGTGGTGGTGTGGGGAATAGTGGTGGTGGTATGGGGAATAGTGGTTGTGGCAGTGGCTGTGGTGGTGGAAGAACTGATCAAAGTAATCCACTGCCTTTTACCTTTCTTGCCATGGGGTTGGGCCATCCTCTTCCTCCTGGAACCCTTGGCTAATGGGGCTCCCCCTGAGCTTATCGGCTGGTCGGGTGTGTATGTCGGATTTGTGACATTAGTGTCACCACCCTTAGTACCATCTTGGCGTCCACCAACCACCTTTTTTCCTTCTTGGTAGCCACAACCGGGCTCCCGACTCTCCTGGTGAGAGCCTCATCATCAGACTCATCCCCTTAATCTACCAATAAGTCCTGGTGGAAACCAGCTTGCTTAGATCCATTAGGAGCAGATGTAGTACTATGTGGAGGTGGTGGAGATATGGTAGACATGTCGGTGGCCTGTGATTGACTGGAGCCAGCATCTCCACAACCTTGACCATCATCATGGTCATCATCATCGTCATCATTTTCATCCGTAGGAACCACTATGGGCTCAACGTCTGAGTCACTATCATCATGACACCACTTCTTACGTGAGGGCGCCACGTAATCCACGTTGGCCAGATTGCCAAAAAGTCTCCTGACCAAGGGCTTCACCTGCTTCCCCCAGTGCATCTTCATCCTACCCAGGGTGATGTCATCTATCACCTCTAGTATCACTGCATCGTCCTTCTCCTTAGTCAGCAGAGGAAGCTTCTCATCTATGATCATTTGCAAGAACCTTGGATACATGGAGAATCCTTCCTTGCCTTTGGCCTCTATGTTCTCTTTCAAATATGAGAGGAGCATGCGTGAGAAACTAAACGGGTGGTTCAGTACCAGTGCAACGTATGCAATTTGGATTTGGTCGGACATCTCATCATATCCTTCACGTCAGGAGTCTAATAACTTGAGGATCACATGTGCCAGATACTTGAACTTGGGCCACATGTTGCTCTTGTTCAGTACGCCGACATTGATATCACTGGCGTACTTGATCCTTAAAAAACATCCCCGAACTGTTAGTGGATGCAGCTTGGTTGGATGGGCTCCGTCCTCACCTAAATCCAAGAATCTCCCAGGTCGTCTTACTTGATATCAATATCTTGTCCGAATATAGAGCTCCGGATACTATGGGGCTCAACGGATCGGTCAACTGTGGCATTTTCCGAGAAAGCCTGCTGAATCCATTGGTATGGTGTGCATGGAGTAGAAATAGCCTTGTAGATCCTCGATCTATGCAGGAAGGCTATAATCCCGGTGAACTTAGAAGTGTTCCGAGACCCAACATCTAGATGAGCACAAATGTGGTGCTTGGTGCTCATTGTCCATCTCACAGCCATATTGCTTCAACACAAGAAACATATACATTAGATCTGTTCGTAAGAGATAACAATTGAATTTTAGCTAATTTTGATCAACTGGTTCAACTGTGCGATTGAACCATAGGACTGAGTTCAGTCATACGATTGAGCCTGCGAATGAACTTAGTCGTATGCTATGCCATGCGGTTGAGTCAGTCATGCGACTGGGTCACTGATTGATTCACTCGTGCAATTGATTCATGTGCATGGCTCAATCGTGCGACTGAGGTTCATATGCTTGTCTATTCGCAGCTTGCACTATTCGACACCATAAATTTGAATCTTTTTCAAAAAATTACATTACACTTCGTGTTTAGATTCATTAGGTTCACAGGGACTCGAAATAGCACTTAGTGTCATTTAAATCAACGTTTATGTTATTTTAGGGTATGGTCCCGGTTCTTGATTTTAACAATTTCGGTCATTGTGGGTTCAATTAATCATTTGACCCGGTTTCAGTTTCAAGATACCTGAAGATGAATAGGATATCAGTTAGTATCACTATCGGAGAGTAACACAATAATCAAAATTTTGGCAAAGTGTCTGGGTATTAGGCAATTTTTTGAGTGTTTTTGAAGTCGTGTAGGGTATACGACCGACCGACCCCCTTTTTATATACTGTTTTAAGTTTTAGTCGTGCGATTGGACCCATACGCATGATTCATTCGTGTGACTGGGGTTCAGTCGTGCGACTAACTTAGACTCCTTCATCCAGTCGTACAATTGGTTCATTCTTGTGATCCAATCGCATAGTTGACCATACTCATGGTCCAATCATGTGATTGACTCATACATATGGTTCAAGCGTGCGATTGTCTCATACTTGTGATTCAATCGTGCAATTGGCTCATACTTATGAGTTTGACTTCATACATTTCCATACACTCAAAATTTAACTTTTTATATATAACATTATGACCAATGATCATCTCAGACATGACCTTTTTAATAGAAAATCATTTAATCACCTCAAACGTGATCCTTTTGGTTGAGAGCCGATTGGTCACCTCAGACGTGACCTTTTTAATTTGTGATTCATAGAGTTCATATAGTTATATAGTCCGACATTGACGCAAAGAAGATAACAAAAACAGAAAACACTTGAATTAAACAAAAAAAGACATATTTTTGTGTTTTTGGTTTGAGGTGGATTGAAACCTTTTAAAAATCATGAAGTCTACTCGTCTATTCTGTGGGTAAAATAACTAGCAAAATCACTGGTTAAAACATCAATTCACTTTCAATAAGGGGTGACGAGCAAAATAATGCCACAAATGTGTGCGGATGACCATAATGAAGTCTACTCGTCTATTCTGTTGACCAGAATAGACGAGTCCACTAGTCCACACACATTTGTGGCGTTTATTTTGCTAGTTTATTTTACCCACAGCAAGTTGAACAAATTAATTTTAATTTGATTCACTAATGAAGTCTACTCGTCTATTCTATTGAATCTACTGACACATCATATAATAAACTAGCAACCCCTAGGCCTAGTTTCTCTATGTTACCTTAGTAGCAGACTAGTTTACTATCATTTTCCCTTATTTTTCTTAGACTTCTTAGACTAGTAATTTGAATATAGCATTTTGATCATTTAAATCTTTTTGATGTTCTAAACAGTTAGTTCCATGTGTACTATCATTTTCCATAATTTTTGAATCAATATCACATTTGATTTCTTTGCTTTCAGCTTATCTGCCCACCCCTGTTTTTTGAAGTAATTAAATACTAAAACTAAACTATTATCTCCCTGAAATTCTAAAACCGAAAATATTTTTGTGTTTTGGATTTTGAATACAGGAAAATAAAATTAAAAAATAAGAAAAATATGTCGGACTAAGAACTCGATTCTTTTGGAATCACAACACTTTTCTTTTTCATGCCATTGACCTCCAAAGGATATAAAAATCAAGGTTTGCCAATAGCTTTTGTGTAGAGGTCGGTGCGTTGAAAATCCGTATTAATTTTAACAACATCGATTAATTGCTTTTCAAAATAGCCACGTATAAAGTGATATCTAATACCAATGTGTTTAGTTTTTGGGTGTTGGACCAGATTTTTATTAACAACTATTACAGCAGAATTATCAAAACAGATAGGGGTGTTAGAAAATTTTAAACAATAGTCTCGCATGTGCTGTTGAATCCAAATGATTTATGAACAGCAATTTGCAGCAACAACATATTCAACTTCACATGTTGCCAGAGCAACATATGCCTGCTTCTTACACTACCAGGTGGCTAAGCGTCTTCCAAAGAACTGACATCCCACTGATGTTGACTTGTAATTCATCTTGCAACCACCATAGTCCGAGTCACTATACGCTGTAAGCTCAAAATCATTATCTTGAGGATACCACAACTAGATTGTTGGAGTACCCTTCAAATAACGAAAGATCCTTTTTACCCCAATTAGATGATTCACTTTTGGTTTATCATGATATCCCGAACAGAGACACTTGGCGTACATAATATCAGGACAAGAGGCTGTGAGATACATCATAGATCCAATCATTCCTTGGTACATAGTGGCATCTACCGAATCACCATTTTCGTTGGGTGCCATATCGTGGTTCATGGCAAGTGGAGTCCCAGCAACCGTTGCATTCTCCATGCCGAACCAACTAAGGATGTCTCCTACATATTTGGACTGATGCAGGAAGATTCCATTAGGTGTCTGATCCACCTATAACCTAAGAAAGAACTTCATCTCTTGTAACACCTAGTTATTTATAAAGACAAAGAAAGAAAGAATAAAGTGAAGTAAAATGAAAGAAAGGAAACAAAGTTCAAATGGAGGCACTAAAGGTGTCAAAAGGACAACTTTGAAAAAAGTTGGTGAACAAAGGTGATGGCCACCCACTCTTGCAGATCACCTTTCTGCTACGGATTCTAGAGAGCGAAAGTGCAGAGTTTCCGGGTTTTGAAGAAGAACAAGAAGAAAGTCAAATTCAAGGTAAGAATTCATGGTTTTATGGTGTTCTTAACTGGCCTTGCCTCGGGTGTATGCTTATGTGTGTTTGTATGTTTGGTTGTGTGTGTTTTAGTGGGTTTCTAGGTGGTTAAACTCAATTGCAAACGAGTTTGGAAGAAGCCATAACCAAAAGCTGCAAATGTGAGTTCTAGAACCTCTCTTTTACTAGTTTTTAACTGATTTTGGGGCTAGAAATGCATGAATGTATGTTTTTATAAAACTGGGTTTTATACCGGTATGATTTACGATGTGTATGTTGCTGTTTTGATGTGATGTTGGGCTATGTCCATGCTTGATGATGTTATGGTTGTGTTTCTAAGGCTTAGAAGGTAAGATTTAAGCTTAGGACATAGTAGATGTTGTTTGGAAACTGAAGTCTGATGTTTAGGGCTCAGATGTCTAAGTTTTCGAATCTGCCTAAGTGGTCAAAAGAAATGTGGATGAACAGTTAATGCGGATGAGCATTGTTCACTAAGTAAGTTAATGCGGATGAGCATTGGTCACTAAGTAAGCCAATACAAATGAGTACTGGAGAAATGCGGATGAACAATTAATGCGGATGAGCGTTGTTCACTATGTAAGTTAATGCAGATGAGCATTCACTACTAAGTAAGTCAATACGGATGAGTATTGTGGAAATGCAGGTGAATAGTTAATGCTGATGAGCATTAACCACTAAGTAAGAGAAATGCCGATGAGTACTGAGGAAATACGGATGAGTACTGAGGAAATGCGGATGAAAACTGAGGAAATGAGGATGAAATAAAACAAATGCGGATGAACACTTAGAATATTTTCTGACTTTTTGGGAAAAAAGTGAAATTTAATGTAAGTTGACTTTTTGAGGCATAGGTGTTATGATGGGCATGGTATGATGATGTATGATATGTATATGATGCCCTGTATGATGATGTGTGATTGATGATGTATGATTGATGATGTTACGCAAGATGGTATGTGTGATGTATGATGTATGCATGCTGATATGCATGAAGATTTGCATGATCTTGCTCATGTTCCTGTTTATGTGTGTTTGTCTTCCCGTGGCTTTACGTTGAATGTTAATGAAAGAAATAAAAGTATTATGTAACGTAAAGTGGAAGATAATGAAAGAGGAAAAAAATAATCAATGCATGCATTAATGAATGAAAGAGAAGTGATGAAAAGCCTTGCAAGCATATAAAGGGAAGTTCACAACTCATTAAGAGTTGTTATGTTGTGTGTGTCTACAGTCTGTGATTTTGGCTAACTCATAAGGGTTCATACACATAGTAAGAGTTCAGTCTTTGTGACTGCTCCAACAATGTGCGATTTCCTAATTACTGTATGTATATCTATTTATAGCGTGCGATCTTGGCTAACCCATAAGAGTTCACACACACAGGGGGGGGGGGTTGTCCTAGTGACCACTCCATATGTGCGATATGTGCGATACGTGTGATACGTGCGATATGTGCGATACGTGCGATAAATACGTGATATGTGAAATGTATTAACGAACGATGTTGACGATAATAATGATTACCTTGATGTATGTATGATGTGTGATCACGTGCGATAGTAATGAAATTGTTTTTACTGAATGGAAGGTATGCAATGTTTTTATAAAACTAGAACTCACTCAGCAACACTGACTTTTTATGCATTTTCCAGTTGGCAGGTGAGCATTGCTGAGGATGGCGCAGGACAACTACTTGGCATTTTGGATGACATCGTTTGTCTAATGTTTTTGCATTGTAATGCGAACGAATGATGTATTGAAATGAACGATTGCATTAACTTGCAAAAGCATTTATAATGAAATGAACTGTTATTTTAATGTACCGCTGCGATCTTTTATGAAGGTTAAATGTAAATGTATGTTTTATGTTCGATGATTGGCCAGCTGTAAGTGTCCCGGGAACAGGGCCTTACATCTCTCCCATGGCACTCATCTCAAACTCAACTTTCATCACAGATTCGAATTCTTTACATAATGCTTCACTTTTGGAACCAAAGATTATTTCATCCACATATATTTGTACGAGTAGTAAGTCACCATCTTTCTCTTTGATGAACAACATGCAATCAATAACACGTCTGCGAAAACCATGTTTCAGTAGATGAGTAGTGAGTTTCTCATACCAAGCTCGAGGGGCTTGATGAAGCCCGTAAAGAGCCTTGTCCAGTTTATAAACTCTATCCCGATGATAAGGATCCTCAAATCCTTCTGGTTGACTGGGGTACACCATTTCACAGATTTCCCCATGAAGGAATGCACTTTCCACATCCAATTGAAAAACTTTGATCTTCATGTAGGATGCATAGGCTAAAAAGATACGAATTGCTTCCACCATTGCCACAAGTGCAAACACTTCATTGTAGTCAAAGCCTTCGACTTGTCTAAACCCTTGACCAACAAACCGAGCCTTGTTTTTTATTATAACCCCTTGGTCATCATTCTTACACCTAAGAACACATTTAGTGCCAATCACCCTTACCACAAGTGCAAACACTTCTTGCACCTTTTGGTCTGTCCACAAGAGTCCATACTCGTAACTTCTTGAACTGGAGGAGTTCTTCTTGCATAGCACTAACCCATGCATCATCGTTTAAAGCTTCACTTAAATATTTTGGCTCAAATTGAGACACAAAACATCAATAAGCACCATCATGTAGATATCCTTTTTCCATGAATGAGGCATAATCAGCTGAGTATAGCTGATTTCATGTCTCAACTCCCGATAGAATATCCCCGATGATGTTGTCCAGGGGATGATGCATGTTAACTCGAGTTCCTGAAGTGGTGGGAACAACTACCTCATTATCCAGATTTTGAATCCCAGACTCAGTTTCTATGGTTGTTGGAGTATGGGGTTCAGAAGTTCTAATGGCATCAAGATCAGATGCTTGTGTACTTTCTGTAGTGGGAACTTGTTCCTCCTGGTCCCCATTTGCAGTCTCAATTGCTTCATCATCAGAGGAAGACTTACTTACCTCAAGCTCTCCCCCTGAAGGGCTAGAAGTATTGTCTAATGGAACCAATGATGTCGAGTCTAGTGTAGGAGTATTCAGAACATCGTACATGATTCGAGCAGGTAACTCATCATCAGGATGAGAAGGAGGTAGATTGAAGGACTTGAAAAATCTATCATAGTCACAGAAGAAGGAAGGTCCTTTGCCAGCAAGGGGGATGGTGTATCTTTGGACATCAACATTGCACCACGCTTCTGCCTAACCCGTTGAGTTGTTATAAACTCTCTTGTCTAGTATACTATATTCGAGAAAGATACCTTCTTCTGCCTTCTCACAAAACTTCCCAATCTGAGGTTTCTTTAACAATATGCATGGTGCTCCAAATGGTTCTAGATACTCCAAGTTGGGTTTACGTCGCTGGAGCAATTCATAACACGTTTTTCCATGACGTTTGACCACTAAGACTCGATTGAGAGTGTAGCATGCATTAGTCACTGCTTCTTTCCAGAATGGAATAGGCAGTTTAGAGTCGGCTAATATTGTCCTTGTTGTCTCTATCAAGCTCCGATTCTGTCTTTCAGCAACCCTATTCATCTTGGATTGTAGGCAGAAGTAAATTGATGAACAATTCCTTTCTCTAGATAGAATGCCTCCATCCACTGATTCTTGAACTCTGTTTTGTTGTCTGGTTGAATCTTTCTTTCTTTTTGCTTGTAGAGTGATTCCAATGTAGTGACTAGATGCTTGAATGATTCAAATGTCTCTAACTTGGCTTTCAGAAACATCACCCAAGAGAATCTTAAGTAATCATCAGTTACTACAAAAAGACAAAAATGCTCTTTATGCTGACTGGGCCACACAGATCCATGTGTAGAAGCTCGAGAGGAATGTCGATAGAATTAACTTTTTTTGCTTTGTGAGACTTCTTGATCTGTTTTCCTTTCTTACATGCTACACAGAAATCTAGGAGCTGGAAATTCTTGACTATAACTCCATTCACCAAATCATTCTTAACCAGATGATTCATCTTCATGGGATTAATGTGTCCCATTCTCCTATGCCAGGAGACTGAATCCCTCTATTGCCTTTGACAAGAAGCACTGGGCAGTAGACTCAGTTATGGAGGCTTTTGATTGATCCAAGATATACAAATCATTATATATTGAAGCTGACATTAGAATTTTATCCTCCCCGATCACATACTCCTTCTTCAACATTTAGCTCTTCTTGTTGTCAAACACAACCTTGAATCCCTTTTCACAGATTTGGGAGATAGAAAGCAAGTTGTTTTGCAGTTGCTGAACGTAGTTGATCTTGTCAAACTTCACTTTCTCGTTTCCCACTTCGCCTTGAGCGGTGATGTAACCTCCTTTATTCCCACCATATGATACATGTCCCCCATTAATTTGCTTGACATTGAAAAGGAGAGATGAATTCCCGGTCATGTGCCTGGAAGCCCTACTATTAATAATCCAGGTATTAGTGATAGCGCTGTAGCGGACACCTACACATACAAGGAATTGATTAGTTCAGGTTTAGGACCCAAACCTTAACTGGCTTGGGTGTCCCAGAGGTATCACACATCATGAACTCAACCCACTGTCCTTCAAAGGCTGAGGGCACATCTTACTTCTTCTTGTTCTCACTAATAGATACATTACTTGTTTTTTTCTTCCATAAACCATTTTTGTGTAAGGCCTGTTTATGGTAAACAGACGACTGGCTTAAGATTTGAACTTTAGGTTCACTAATAATCTTAGATGTAACCTTAGGTGACACATCCTCGCTTTGAGCTAATAATCTGTGTGGCCTTTGATATCCTGGAGGAGTATTAGATCTAATTTTAGAAAATTTTGGTTTTTCATCAAAAAGTTCAATTTTCATTTTAGGTGTCTGATAATAAGGACAATTTGGAGAGATATGTCCTCGTTTTCCACAACTGTAGTAGGATCTCCCTTTGACAGTTTGAGGAATGTTTTGATGTTGGGTTGAGTTTGGTCGGGGTTTGAGATATGTCTGGTTGGGTTGTTTCTCTTTCTTTTTAAATGTTTCACCTTCTTTAACAAATTTAATTGTTTTGACAATTTGAACATCTTTCACTTTCATCTTATTAGGATTTTGATGATTAACATGTTATGGTTCATTGGATTAGACCTTTTAGGTTCTGAAATAGACATCTATGAACCTGACCCTGATTTAACCTTTTCTATTTTATAACGCAAATCCTCAACAGGTATCTTATCTTTTGATCCCAGAGTAGAATCCTTCTATTTAGTTACAGATTTCATAGGCTTACCCGTAGAATCTGGATCACTGACCAGAGGAGTAGACACCACATGATCCTTTACTGGGTTATTATTAACTGGTCTACATTTAGTGTTTAAAAGGATTGCATGTGGTGGCGGTACTATCTTATAACCCATCCTTTTCCTGTCATTCTGTTCTTTCATTAGGTTCTGAACTATGTGAGAATAACTTGCCAAACTATGCATTTTTAGTTTTAATGATTCAACTTCGCCTTGCAAAACTGCTTTTTCCTTTTTACTTTCCTCCAAGGAATTTAAATAGAACTTGATGTCATTTGATTGATTTAAGGCAACAACCTCGGTTTCCCTTAGCTGTTTCCCCAACAGTTCAATATTTTCTTTGAAGATGCACTCATTTTGTTATAAAACATGATTTGCTTCAGTGTAGAGTTGTAAATCATTTACTAGATTATCATTATGCTCTAATAACCTAGCAAATTTTAATCAATTCTGTCACTAAATTTATCACATTCAGTACATGCATGTTTTTCAAATAATTGTCTTTAGAATATACCTGTGTAGAACCAGACGAATCAGCCATCAAAGCAGTGTCAGACTCTTTGTAGCACTAAGCTCTTCTTCAAACAAATGATCAACGACATCCATAGCTTCTTTGATATCTGAAAGTGTATGCTCAGCTATGATGTCTCCTTCACTTGCAGATCCATCATACAATGTATCAACTAAAGCAATGTTTGATTCACCATCAAAAGCTAATCGGAAGGACCAGTCTTGTCCTTTATCACCTTTAGCAACCAAAGCCTTAGACTCTTTACTTGAAGATGAAGCTCCAATCTTATCCTTGTCTTGTCGGTTGAATGTAGGAAAAGGACTTTCATTTCCAGTCTTCTTTGGCTTTACGCACTCCCGTTTAAAGTGGCCCTTTTCACCATAATTGAAACATGTGACTTTGGTTTTGTCAAATCTAAATGTCGTATCTTTAGTGGCAACCAAATTTTGCCCCGTCTTTTTAATAAGCTTCTTGGCTCTTCTAACAACACTAGCCAAGGCCCACATAATATCCATGTGTTCTAGCTCAGTTTCATCAACTTGCTCGTAGTCCTCATTAGCAAGTGATAGTTTCCAATCTTACTATCAACTAATCCATCATAAGATTGAATAACAGCAGCTAGAAGGTTCATGTTTTCTTTATAAACTTCCACGATGACATTTCGAGATTCTCGGTCTTCAACTTGGTAGTATTTGCCTCAGGAACTATGTATTGGGTTCTAGATGACCCTGACGGTTCTTGATGCACTGCTTTGGAAAGGAGCAGAAGAGCTAGACACAAACGCCGTTTGTTGCGATGCGCCTAAAGCAGCCGGAGTTGGAAAAAAATTGTATATTGCAGGATTCTCAGCATAGGATCCTCTCTTTGACTTGTATTTCATATGTAGTTCTTCCTCCCTTAAATTCAGAATGAAATCATTTATGTCTAAAGTAGTAGAGTGTCGTTCTGTCTTAGATTAGACACAAATGGATCCCATTTGTCTGCAGCCCATCAACAAAACTATAGACTTTATCTTCCATGGATGTGGTCACGCCATGAGTGTGCAACTCACTCATCAGATGATAGAATCGATCAATGATATCATCCAAGCTCTCATTCCCAATCGGAGAGAAATTGTCAAATTTCTTCTTAAGAGCTTTTGCCTCCAGTGCTTTCAGAGTTGTGTTTCCTTCGTATCTCTTTTCCAAGGCCTCCCATGATTTCTTAGACTGCTTGTTCTTAGAGAACTGATGAAATATGTCCTTAGTTATAGACTGAGTCAACAAAGCATTAGCTTTGTAGATACATGTGTACCTAGTTTAGGAGCTCAAATGTAAAATGTCTTTCATGTCTTACATATATGTAACAGAATAGGTATGAATGAAATGTAATGTGTTGATGATGCTTATAATGTTTAATATTTCATTGATTATTGTGTGATAACGCATATTGAACTAACTATATAGGTTTGTGGTTTTTGACATAGTTCTTTTTCAATAATGATTGAGAAACGTGCTTAAACTTAATCGTGTGAAGCTCTCATGCGAATGGACCATGCTAATGGACCATACGCATGAATACTTCATGCTAATGAACTAGTCGCATGACTAGACTTGTAGACTAGGTCAGTCGCATGAGTGTAACATAAGATTGACTCAGTCACACGACTGGATTTTCAGTCGTGCGGATGGATCAACCGCTTGCTTCAGTCGCACGACTGAACCATGTAAATGGTTCAGTCACATGAATGGAAAACCCTAACCTATAAATACCACTTATTCGTGGAAAAACATAACAATTTGAATCCCTACACACTAAATCGTACCCTAGCCGTCAAGAGACCTAAGATAACCTGTTCCAAGTTCATAGATCGCAGTTAATCATCCTACAATCATTCTTAACATTTAGATTCATTCTTAGATTGATTATACTTGCATTCTCACTAATTAGATGACCAATCAAATAAGATTCCGCACTATTTGGTTTGGTATACGTGTAAATCAGTTAGTACTCCGTACCGAAACGGTCCTAACAAGTGGTATCAGAGATTTGTGAAGGGTTTGTTAGAACACTAAAACATAGTTTAACCTTTTATACTTTCTGAAAACGCAGCGGAGGTTTAGGATTATAACATGTTTATAATCTGAAAAGTTCGTGTTCTAAAAGCTGTTTTAAGATGAAAACAAAAACCCAAAACAATATCTTTGATATGTGAATGAACAAGCTATTAGGAAATGTAAAACAACATAAAATCACAGCTTCAATGAGCTGTGATAACTACCTTCTTCCAGCAGGAAAAACGACCAAGGAAGAAAGGTTTGGATGCTCAAATCTTGGCCAAGACTCCAAGGAAGAAGCCCTCAAGTGTGTTTATCCCAAAGCTCCTTGCAAGACACCTTCTTGTTAGGAAGAACACCACGAAAAGGAACAAAAAAATCGTTCTCCAAGAGCTCAATGCTGCTGCCTTGTTCCGTAACTTGAAAGGGAGAGAGAGGAGAGATTTTTGTGTTTTGCATGTATTGGAATGAATGAATCAATTGAGTGTAAGGCTAGTGATGTTTGTGTGTTTTCAAGACACAATGTGGTCCAATCAAAATTACAAGGGGCGGCCAAAAAGAGTGTTTGAAAGAGTTTCCCCCCTTTAATTTTGTAACACATAACACATTGTCACTAGTCATATGTCACACAATAAAAGGTCACTTTCTTAACACAATTTATAAGTGTGACATATGTGCTCTTTAATTAAACAACTTAATTAAAGTACACTCATGTGTTATTAGTGTTATTTAAACCCCTTTTAAATGACAAGAATAACAATGAACACATCAACAAATTATCCTTATAATTTGTTCCATCTCATATGCAATTTATTTAGAAAACCCATTTTCTAAATTGGTGTAAATATTTAATTGCATGATCATATCATCAATTAAATATAAATTGGTGTTTGCTAAGCTTGTTATTGGGTATAACCCGACTTGGATCATAACGTATTAACCACATCCATCTTCTAAGTGTCTTGGGCACACAGAATCCTTCAATCTCCCACTTGCCTAAGATTCATAGAAGATTGATGCAAGCAGTAAATACCGCCTAACAACGGTTTACTACCCTTAATACGCATGACTTATAGCCATTCAATAACATCATCCCTTTCAAGTACCCTACTTGAAAAGATTTAGGTGAATCAATCATCTATCCTTTTGTTACAGATGTCATGTAAAATCCAAGGACACAGAATGATCATTCCTTGTTGATTTAACTTAATCAGGTCTTAGACATCTAACTCTCAACGAATAAGAGGAACAAATTCCATCTTGACTACATACGTTTCTCACAAACACCTCGTGTTATATCTGAACATACCCTTATGTACTGTCCACTATTTCAGGACAGTGAAGAATTAGCTCAAGGTATAATACTTAGTGAATATCAAAACTCAATATGTATCTCAGGTCGGAGGATACCAAATGATATTCACCTTTACTCAAATTTACTTATGATCAATCATTAAGATTCCATGTAGTAAAATTTGAGATGCGGGTTAGTCCAATATTTGTGTCCCACAAATATCTACGAACCTTGGTAGCAACCCATTGCTCTATATTCATCCTTATGAATATCAACCAATCCAAGTTCATAATAATCTTACTCTCACACTTGTTCCCACAAGTATGAGCGACTACAGACATTTTAGAGTAAACATTTTACTCATGGATAAAACATGCTAAATAGGAACATTAATTGAAACACTATAACCAAATAATTTTTATTCAAATAATATAGAGTTCCACATATCCAAATACAAAATTTACAGATCAAATCCAATCACTAGAATATCGAAGTCCCATGGCACAAGTATGACCTTCATGCTTTGCCTTTTCAAGGAGCTTCGTGAGAGGATCCACAATGTTTTGATCCGTGTGAACTTTGCGAATACATATCTTTCCCTTTTCAACTTCATCTTGTATGTAGTTGAATCTCCGCTCAATGTGCCTAGTCTTTTGATGAGCACGAGGTTCCTTGATTTGAGCAATCGCACCCTCGTTGTCACAAAAGATCTCTAGGGGTTCCTGAATGGAAGGGATAACCCCTAGATCGGCAATGAATTTCTTCAACCATGCAGCTTCTTGAGCTGCCAATGAGGCGGCGACGTATTCTGATTCTGTAGTTGATAGAGCCACCACATCCTGCTTGGAGCTCTTCCAAGAAATAGCTCCTCCATTCAGAATGAAAATGTATCCCGATTGTGATCGTGAATCGTCACGATCGGTTTGGAAACTCGCATCCGTGTAACCTTTTACAACGAGCTCCTCGTCACCAGATCCATAGATTAGGAACATATCTCTTGTCCTCCTTAGGAACTTAAGTATGTTCTTAACAGCCATCCAATGACTGTTTCCAGGATTTTGCTGGTAACGGCTTGTCATGCTCAAGGCGCATGACACGTCCGGTCGAGTGCATATCATTGCATACATGATGGATCCAATAGCAGATGCATATGGGATTGTCTTCATTTTATCTTGCTCATCCTTTGAGCTTGGACATTGAGTCGTACTCAATATCGTTCCTCTTTGAATAGGTACAGTACCTTTCTTAGAGTTTTCCATGTTGAACCTTTTCAAGATCTTATCAATGTATGCACTTGATTCAAACCAATCAACCGCCTTGATCTATCCCTATAGATCTTTATTCCCAGAATGTAGGCGGCTTCACCAAGATCCTTAATGGAAAAACAACTTCCAAGCCAGGTTTTTACACCTTCTAGGGTTGGAATGTCATTTCCAAATAGTAGTATGTCATCAACATACAATACTAGGAAAGTTATTGTGCTCCCACTAGTCTTCTTATACACACAAGCCTCATCAGCGTTTTTGATGAAGCCAAATTTCTTTACCTCCTCATCAAAACGATGATTCCAGCTTCTCGATGGTTGTTTCAATCCATAGATTGATTTCTTTAACTTGCATACTTTATTAGGATGTTTTGGATCGACAAAACCTTCAGGCTGAACCGTATAAACATCTTCCTCAAGATATCCATTTAGGAAGGCGGTTTTGACATCCATTTGCCAAATCTCATAATCATGATGAGCAGCTATGGCAAACAATATCCTTATAGACTTTAGCATCGCAACAGGTGAGAAGGTTTCATCATAATCAACCCCTTGAGTTTGAGTGAAACCCTTCGCTACAAGTCTAGCTTTATAAGTATCCAAGTTTCCATGCATATCGGTTTTCTTCTTGAAAACCCACTTACTTCCAACTACCTTGGAATTAAGAGGTGGTACAACAAGTTCCCAAACTTAATTGTCATACATGGATTGCATCTCAACGTTCATGTCTTCAAGCCATTTTTCACAATCCGAATTGGACACTGCATCATGGTATGTGGTTGGCTTATCTAAATCTACCACATAGCATCCATCCATGAAAAATCCGTATCTTTCAGGTGGATTACTAATTCTACCACTTCTACGAACGTTTTGTGTGTATTGATCAACCCCTTGATCATCCTCAACATCCTCATGTTGAGTGCTAGTTTCAACCAAACGTGCATAGGGTTGTGGTTCTTGATCCTCTTCAAGGTCCACTGTTTTACTGCCAACTCCTTCCATAAGGAACTTTGCTTCTAAGAACTCACCCTTTCTGGTAACAAACACCTTTTGTTCCAGTGGATCATAGAAATAATATCCCATAGAATCTCTAGGATATCCAACAAAGATACACTTGGTGGATCGGACTGCCAATTTGTTTGGGGTGGGAGTCTGAACATAAGCCTCACATCCCCAAACCCTTAAGTATGATAAGGATGGAACTCTTCCATGCCATATCTCAAAGGGTGTCCTTTCTACCTTTTTGGTTGGGGCCATATTAAAATACGGGTCGCGGAGAGCAAAGCAAAACCCCAAAATGATAGAGGTAATGTGCTTCTAGCCATCATAGATCGGACCATATCCAATAAGGTTCGATTCCTCCTCTCAGACACACCATTGTGTTGTGGTGTTCCAGGTGGAGAAGTTGTGAGACAATCCCACAACTCTTAAGATGATCTTGGAAAGCATCACTTAGGTATTCACCTCCTCTATCGGTACGGAGAACTTTAATTGACTTGTTGAGTTGATTTTCCACCTCATTCTTGAAGATTTTGAACATTTCAAAAGCTTCATCTTTGTGTCTTAATAAGTACACATACCCATAGCGACTATAATCGTCGGTAAAGGTAATGAAGTATCTTTCACCATTCCTAGTCATTGGCTTAAAAGGACCACATACATCCGAATGTATGATTCCTAATAGATATTTTGCCCTTTCGTTAGTTCCACTAAAGGGTGTCTTAGTCATTTTACCTTGTAAACAAGATTCACAAACATCAAATGAATCACATTCATTTGTTTTTAAAAGACCATTCTTTTGAAGTGTTTGTAAACGTTTCTTGTTTATATGGCCAAGACGACAATGCCAAAGATAGGTATCACTCAAGTCCAACTTGAGTTTCTTGGTGTTAGTTTGATACAATGAGCTATTTAAAGTATTTTCATGAACCATTCATAAATACCATTAATGGGAATAGCTTTAAAATAGAACATACCATTAAAAGAAACATGGATATCTTATTCAACAAATGATAATACATATCCAAATTGTTTTAACAGGGCTACAGAGATAATATTCCTAGTCAAACTAGGAGCATACAAAACATTGTTCAAAATCACTTCCAAACCATTTGGAAGTTTCAAGATGTAGTCACCACGGGCTTCAACTTGATCTTTAGCCCCATTGCCCATGTAGAGGCTTACATCCCCTTTCATGAAGTCACTACTTCTTTTGAACCCCTGCAATAAATTGCAAATGTGAGTTCCACATCCGGTATCTAATACCCATGTGTTAGAGGATATCATGTTTAAATCAATATGGATTATGTATATTGTACCTGAGGTCTGCCCGGCATCCCTCTTTGCTTTCAACTCTTGGAGATGGACAGGACAATTCCTTGCCCAATGTCCAATCTCCCCACACTTGAAGCATGGGTTGTTAGTAGCAACCTTTTGCTTTTTCTTTTGTGGTTTGGGTGGCACCCTTGCCACCCCTTTCCCTTTTCCCCAGCGGGTCCCTTACCCTTTGCAACCTTTGCCTTGGGTGCTGGACGAGGCCTTTTATTGTTCCCACCTTCATGGATGGTGAGAACGGGTAAAACCCTTTTACCCATGGCCGCCACGGCCGTTTTGAGCATTGAGTGAAGCTCACCAATGCTTTTGTCCCATGCATTCATGTTGTAGTTCAACACGAATGTCTCGAACTTCTTGGTAAGGCCATTTAGGATAAAATCCGTGGCCAATTACTTCAAGACGGGACAATTAAGCCTCTCGAGGCGGTCAATGTGACTTTTCATCTTAAGTACATAAGATGAAACAGATTAGTTGTCGTCCATACGACATGCATGGAGTGCTCGAACCGTTTCGAAGCGCTCAAACCTTGCTTGCTGTTGGAACGTTTCCTTCAGTTGGGTTATCATGTCGTAAGCTTCGTGGTGTTCATACTCCTTTTGGAGATCTGGAGTCATGCTCGCTAGCATGAGACAAGACACTTGGACGGAGTCCTCAGTGTATTTCAGCCAATTGTTATAGGCCTCCTCATCATCCTCGCTAGGTTGATCGGGGATAGGGTCGTCTAAAACATACGATCTTCTCTCTTGCTTGAGAACGGTTCTCAAGTTTCATACCAATCGATGAAGTTGTTATGAATTAGACGTTCCTTTTGGAGGATCGCTCGTAGAGATTGTTGGACGCGGATGAGTTATCAGAATTATCATTATTTGAGGCCATCTACAAAATTTTAACAATGTTTTATTTTAGTATTTTTGATATTGTAATTTTAATAATAAATGCCTTTCAAGGTCTTTTCATATTAAAATCAAGAACCCAACATTACATTTAAATTGTGGTTAGGTGACCTTTATCCCACGTTTGAAATTAATAAGGTGGTCAACGTTTGACGATTGCAACTATTTGCAACTTCTAGAAATATATGATCGACTTGAAACATCATATGTAAAGTCGGCATGTCAATCCCATCAACACCATTTGGAAACCACATCGTAGGTGATCCATTTGACATGATTTGCAAATCAAGACACCCTACTTACACCCACGTGTGAGTTTGCCAAAACAAGTGATTAGGTGACCTTTATCCCACAAATAAGGCATTCTCACCTCAAGTCACAAGTTCCCTCAAAATGGTTAGGTGACCTTTATCCCACTAAGAGTTCCCAAGTGACTCAAGTGTTGTGTAAAAGGACGGCGTTGATCTTGTTTTAGAAATGTTTAGAGGTTTCATAATTCTAGTTTAGAAAACTCTATGTACTTGCATTTGCATGCTTTCAAACACAAGGTACCCTATGGTTCTTTGATAAAACCTATTTTAATCTTTAAAATCATTAAACCATTTTAATAACTTTATTTAAACTTTTAAGAACCATCAATTTTCAGCTTGTTAAGTTTTTTAATGTGTTTGTTATGAATATCCAAATATCAACCAAAGAATCAAACAACAAACAATCAACCAAGCATAAACATAAACAACCATATGTGCATATGTGCATAACCATAGCATCTAAAGTGGTCCACACTTGTTTGCCATCACAAGTGTGGTCCATAGGACATTCCTAAGGGTCACAAACAAAGCAATAGAAAACATCCAAAAGCCTCCCACTTGAAACCGCATCCAAAATGCTCCATGTTTCTTTCATGACCTTCCTTTGTGCTTCCAATGTGTATGTCTTCATATTACAAGATATAAAGTCCTTATACAAGATATCTAGTAAAATGAAATACACCTAATCTATTTATTACAACCCATAATAAATAAATTACATTTGAAACAAAACACAACAACAAATAATACAACCTAATTGAATGAATGAATACAACCATTACAAACATCCAAACAATCACAAGGTCAATGGCTAGGTTATGCACTAAAACAAGCATCTATCATATCATCCAAAATATAATGAAAACCCCACTTAAAACCACGAAATTTCAGCCAACATAAACTGAAATTTCGGTTTTATTTTGTCCAAACAAAACAAATAACAAACATGTATATCTTTCAAAGTTTAATCACAAGCATGTGTGATATGACTTTGAAAGATTGGGGTTTCATATCATATGAACTTAGCAGCACAAATCAGCCTATACTAAGCTTATAATCATTCCTTAAAACCAATTTTAAAGGCAAAACAAGCAAGTCATCCACATAACCGGCTCTTGATGCCATTGAAGGGTTTGTTAGAACACTAAAACATAGTTTAACCTTTTATACTTTCAGAAAACGCAGCGGAGGTTTAGGATTATAACATGTTATAATCTGAAAAGTTCGTGTTCTAAAAGCTGTTTTAAGATGAAAACAAAAACCCAAAACAATAGGATCTTTGATATGTGAATGAACAAGCTATTAGCAAATGTAAAACAACATAAAATCACAGCTTCAATGAGCTGTGATAACTACCTTCTTCCAGCAGCAAAAACGACCAAGGAAGAAAGGTTTGGATGCTCAAATCTTGGCCAAGACTCCAAGGAAGAAGCCCTCAAGTGTGTTTACCCCAAGCTCCTTGCAAGACACCTTCTTGTTAGGAAGAACACCACGAAAAGGAACACAAAAATCGTTCTCCAAGAGCTCAATGTTGCTGCCTTGTTCCGTAACTTGAAAGGGAGAGAGAGGAGAGATTTTTGTGTTTTGCATGTATTGGAATGAATGAATCAATTGAGTGTAAGGCTAGTGATGTTGTGTGTTTTCAAGACACAATGTGGTCCAATCAAAATTACAAGGGGCGGCCAAAAAAGAGTGTTTGAAAGAGTTTCCCCCCTTTAATTTTGTAACACATAACACATTGTCACTAGTCATATGTCACACAATAAAAGGTCACTTTCTAGACACAATTTATAAGTGTGACACATGTGCTCTTTAATTAAACAATTTAATTAAGTACACTCATGTGTTATTAGTGTTATTTAAACCCCTTTTAAATAACAAGAATAACAATGAACACATCACAAATTATCCTTATAATTTGTTCCATCTCATATGCAATTTATTTAGAAAAACCCATTTTCTAAATTGGTGTAAATATTTAATTGCATGATCATATCATCAATTAAATATAAATTGGTGTTTGCTAAGCTTGTTATTGGTATAACCCGACCTGGATCATAACGTATTAACCACATCCATCTTCTAAGTGTCTTGGGCACACAGAATCCTTCAATTTGGCTCTTGATTTGCATGTGATTCAGTCGATTTTGATATAAAAGTCGCGTTTTCACTCAAAAACTCAATCTTTTTGTGTCGAACAGTGTTTTCAACGTCTCTAGTCAAAAAGTTAATGTTTTTCCGGCATACGGCAATTAGGGTTAGTAAGAAATTCTTGTTTTTGCGTCAAAGTGTTCAAAACCTTCGTTTTGGTAAATACAACAGCCTTCAGTAGCATGATTGACTCAATTGCATGACTAAACCCATTCGCATCGCTCATACGTACGATTGGCTCAGTCATTCATCCATTCGTATGACTTAAGATCATCATTCGCATTGTTCATCCGCACCTGTCCAATCGCCCGATTGAACCATCCATATTTGTTTAGTCGCACGATTGAACCATCTACATTGTTCAATCGCATGAATAGCCCGATCGCATTCTTTCATTCACACAAGTACAACAGTTTGTTCTAAAATCAAAAGTAAATAGCAATGGAAGATCAGTATTCAGCGTCACCGTAGGTAGAGATTCACAGATCCAGAATCAATTGCTTCTAGAAAATGAAGTGGGGAATCATAACAAGCCACCTAAGCTCATAACTTAGATGACTACCCACAATGGAAGCAAAGGTCGAGATATACCTAAATGGAGTAGATCGAATCTGTGGGAATCAATTGAGACATGGTATAGCATGTCAGTTCGTGCAGATGGAGTTAAACTTACCTTAGGCGGCATGATTGATAGCCAAAAGGTAAAGTACAATGTAGAAAAGAAGGTGTATGCTCTGTTAACTCAGTCAATTCCTAAGGATATATTCCATTAGTTTTCTAAGAACAAACAAGTAAAGAAACTATGGGATGCTATGGAAAAGCGGTATGATGGGAATGCATCATTAAAAGCCCTAAATGCTAAGGCTTCGAAGAAGGAATTTGATAATTCTCTTTAATGGGTAAGGAGATCTGGATGACGTTATAGACCGCTTCTACCACTTAATGAGTGAGATGCACACTTATGGGGTTGTTACGTCCATGGAAGACAAGGTGTCGAACTTCGCAGATGGTTTGCCAGAAAAGTGGGTTTCATTTGTGTAAAACCTTAGACAGAAAGATATGCTGCGAAGTTGGATATCAACAATTTCATTCTGAAGCTGAGAGGGGAAGAGTTGAGGATGAAGTACAGGTCTTTAAAATCATCATATGATTAGAACCCGTCACTTTACAATTCAACTCCTCAATCAAAAACGTCTGGAGCACCATTTCAAACGACATTCGTGTCGAGTTTAGCCACTACTTTAGGATCTAACACGTCAAGGTCGTCTTGCACCCAATATATAGGACCTGAAGCCAATGATAGAAAATTGAAGACCGAGACTCTCGGTAACGTGACTGTAGAGGTAGCAAAGGAACATATGGATCTCTTAGCAGCTTTTGTTCACTCCTACGATGGACTAGTTGCGGGGAAGATTGGAAACTGCATCTGGTAGATGAAGACTACGAGCAAATAGATGAGACTGAGCTGGAATGAATGGATATCATGTGGGCATTGGCAAGTGCTTTTCGGAGGGCAAAGAAGTTTGTTAAGAAGACATGATAGAACCTGATTGCCACAAAGGATACAACCTTTTGTTTTGACAAAACCAAAGTTACCTGTTTTAATTGTGGAGAGAAAGGGCACTTCAAACATGAATGTGTGAAGCCCAAGAAGAGAGGTATGGTAATCCATTCTCGTCCTTCAATCGTCAAGATAAACCCACAAGTAGTCCTACATCTTCAAGCAAGGATCCTAAGGCCTTGACTGCGCCAAGATGACGAAGGGCAAGATTGTACCTTTCAATTTGTATCTTCGAGAGAATCCAACATTGCTTGTGTTGAGGGTTTGGATGACGACTCTACAAGCGAAGGCGATATAGCAGTTGAACTCGTGAAGTCAAATAATGAAGAAAGTGCAAATGTGGTCAGTCACTTGAATGAAGAGGGTTCAAGCATGAAATGTTCAGAATCACCAGCACCAGAAGAGTCAGACTCTGTTATGATGGCTGATTCAACCGAATCGTCTCAGGTATGTACCAAAGACCAATTGTTTGATAGTCATGCTTGCATTGAATGTAATAAATTTAATGAAAGCATAGATGCAAAATTTTCTAGGTTATTAGATCACAATGATAGCTTAGTAAATGATTTACAACTGTGCATAGAAGCAAACAAGATTTAAAACATAATGAGCTTAGTTATAAAGAGAAAATAGAAATGTTGAATAAACAACTAAGGGAAACCGAAGTTGTGGACTTTAATCAAGCAAATGACATTAAGTTCTATTTAAACTCCCTAGAAGAAACTAAGAAACAAAAGGTAGTTTGGAAGTCGACGTAAATTCATTAAAACAAAAACTACACAGTTGGACTAGTTCCTCTCACATAGTCAACACTTACTTAGGGAACACAACAAGGGGAGGGTTTGGGTTACAAAGTGGTTCCACCACCACATGAGACCTTGTTGAATGCTAAATGCAAAGCAATAAATAACAACCCAATCAAGGATCATGTGGTTCCACTCCTCTTGTAAGTGATCCAGATTCCACAGGTAATTCCATTGAATCCGTCACTAAACAAAAGGAGACCACTTTATTGTCAAAAGGTAAAATGCCTATCGTTAATCTGGATGAACAAATTGAGATGGTTAAGGTAAAGTCTGGTTCAAATACGTCTAATTCAGAACCCAAAGAGACTAAACAAGTTAACCAAACACGTGCATCATGTCTAAGTCCAGATAAACAAAAGAGTAAAGATGTTAAAAAGGTTAAAACAATTAATTTTGTTAAACAAGATAAAGCATCTAAACAAGAAGTGTGAAAACCCAAACAAATAAAAGTCACACAAGCGTCACATACTTCTCCACAGGAGCAGTTACACCAACATGTCGAAAGCAGATCATGCTACACTTGTGGAAAATATGCACACATCGCGTCTAATTGTCCTTACTATCAGACACCAAGGAAGAAAGTTAACTTCATGATCCTAAATCTAGTTCTTCTAAAAGGAGTACTGTGACTCCACCTAGAAGAATTAGTGAACATAAAGTTCAAACCATAAGCGAATCGTCTATTTATCACAAACAGGCCTTACACAAAACTGGCTTATGGAAAGAAAAATCTAGTTCAAAGTCTGATAATGAGAACAAGAAGACGAATGATCTTCCCTCATCCTCAAATGGACAGTGGGTAGAATTTATGATGTGTGATGCCTCTGGGTCACGTAAGCCCGTTAAGGCTTGGGTCCCTAACCTTAACTAATGATTTCCTTTGAATGTGTAGGGTTTTCGCTATAGTGCTGCAACAAATATCTGGATCGTAGATAGCAGAGCATCTAGGCACCTGACTGGGAACCTGCTCTCCTGTCAAACGTCAAAGAAATTAAAGGAGGTCATGTTTCATTTGCTAGAAACAAAGGAGGTTACATCACCGCTCAAGGAGAAGTGGGAAACCAGAAAGTGAAGTTTGACAAGGTAAACTATGTTTAACAACATCAAAATAATTTTCTTTCTATATCCCAAATCTATGACAAAGGCTTTAAGGTAGCATTCGACAACCAGAAGTGCTACGTTCTGAAAAAGGACTACGTGATCCCGGAGGACAAAGTCTTAATGTCAGCTTCAAGATATATCGATCTTTATGTCTTGGATCTATCAAAGGCCTCCACAATGGATCTTCAAGTTCAGTGCTTCCTGTCAAAGGCTACAGAGAAGGATTCAATCTCCTGGCATAGGATAAAGGGACACATAAATCCACGGAAGATGAACCACTTGATCCAGAATGATCTAGTGAGAGGAGTAAATGTCAAAAACTTCCAACTACCGGATTTCTGTGTCATCTGCAAAAAAAAAGCAAACAGACTAAGAATTCTAATAAGGAAAAGAAAGTTCATTCCATAGAACTGCCTCCTGAGCTTCTTCACATGGATCTGTTTGGTACAGTCAGCACAAGGAGCATCGCCGGCGACTTGTACTGTTATGTAGTTACAGATGACTACCCAAGATTCTCTTGGGTAATGTTATTGAAATCCAAATTTGAAACATTTGAGTCATTCAAAGAGTCAGTAACTACTTTGGAGTCTCTCTACAAGTTGAAGGTAAGACAAGTACGCTCAAACAATGGTACCAAGTTCAAGAATTAGTGGATGGAGGCTTTCTGCAAAGAAAAGGGAATTTTGCACCAGTTCACTTCTGCTTACACTCCACAAATGAATAGAGTTGCTGAGAGAAAGAATCACAACTTAATGGAGACAACAAGGACAATGCTAGCAGACTCAAAACTGCCCATCAAGTTTTGGAATGAGGCAATTGCCAATGCATGTTACACTTTAAATCGAGTCCTGGTGGTAAGACGTCATGGTAAGACGTGTTACGAGTTACTTCAACGACGTAAACCAAACCTAGAGTACCTCGAACCGTTTGGTGCACCTTGCACCCTTTTAAAGAAAACTCAGGAAGGCAAGTTCAGCGAGAAGGCTGAAGAAGGGATTTTCCTACGATACAACATACCAAATAAGAGAGTTTACAACAACTCAACGGGTCAAGTAGAGGTGTGGTGTAACATGGACGTTGAGAGATACACCACCCCCAACTGGAAAGGGACCCACATTCTTTTTCGATTATGATGGATTCTTTAAGTCCTTTGACATCCCTCTCTCCACTTCTGAATATGAGTTAGCAACCAAGATGATGTATGATATCTTAAACACACAGCCCCTAGACTCAACAACATCCGGCTCTTAAGGCCAGTCTTCTAGTAACTCAGGGGGAGCACTGGAGGTAAGTGACTCCTTTTCTGACGATGAAGATGTGGAAAATGTTCAGGTGGATCAGGAGGAACAGGTTCCAACTACTACAAGTACACACGTATCAGATGTTGATGCCTCTCACACTTTGGAACCCCATACTCCCACTGCCTCAGATACTTAATCTGTGGTTCACAATCTGGATAATGAGGTAGTTGTATCCACCACTCCTGGATCTTGTCTAAATGTCTATCATCCTCTTGACAATGTCATAGGGGATGTACAATCGGGAGTACAGAGAAGAAATCAGCTATATTCAACTGATTATGCCTCCATCATGGAAAAAGGATACCTTCACGACGATGCTTATCGATGTTTTGTGTCTCAATTTGAGCAAAAATATGTAAGTGATGCCTTAAACGATGAGGCTTTGGTGAGTGCCATGCAAGAAGAACTTCTTCAATTCAAGAAGTTAGGAGTGTGGACTCTGGTGGATAGACCTAAAGGTGCTAAGGTGATTGGCACTAAATGGGTTTTAAAATGCAAGAAGGATGACCGAGGGGTTGTTGGATCTTATATGCCTAAGACACATACAAGATTGATGTGGTTAGTACATTATGATCCAAGTCGGGTCATACCCAATAGCAAGCCAAACAAACACCAATAAATATTTATTCGTAGATAAGATCATACAAATAAATATTAAATACCAATTTAGAAAATGGGTTTTCTAAATCATTGCTTTTGTAAATGAACAACATTATGTGGATAATTTGTTCAAGAGAAGTTATTTGTTTCATTATTTAAGTTAGTTAAACAATGACAAATACAAGTGTGTTAGTATTATAAAATTAAAAGGGGTTTTAATTTTATAAAACAATAGGTTAGTCAACCCAAGGGATTTGTGGATCTGTATCATCGGGACAGAGTTTACAAGTTGGACAAGGCTCTATACGGGCTTCATCAAGCCCCCAGAGCATGGTATGAGAAGCTCTCGACTCATCTTGTGAAACATGGGTTTCGAAGAGGAGTGATTGATTGTACATTGTTTATCAAAGAAAAGGATGGTGATTACTGCTTGTTCAAATTTATGTTGACATAATATTCGGTTCCAAGAATGAGGACTTATGTAAAGAAATTGAAGCAGTAATGAAGGCTGAATTTGAGATGAGTGCCATGGGAGAGATGAAATTCTTTCTCGGGTTACAGGTGGATCAGACACCACAGGGGATATTTCTACATCAGACCAAGTATGTAGGCGATATTCTCAGTCGGTTTGATATGGAAAATGCTGCCGCAGCTGGGACTCCACTTGCTACAAACCATGATGTAGCACCCAACAAGAATGGTGATCTGGTGGATGCTACCATGTACCGAGGAATGATTGGATGTGTCATGTATCTCACTGCCTCACGACCTGACATCATGTACGTAATGTGTCTCTGCTCAAGATATCAGGCAAAACCAAAAGTCAACCATCTCATAGGAGTCAAAAGGATATTTCGTTATCTGAAGGATACCCCAACACTCGGGTTGTGGTATCCTCATGATGATGATTTCGAGCTTACAGTGTATAGTGACTCGGATTACAGGGGTTGCAAAATGAACTACAAGTCAACGTCAGCGGGATGTCAATTCTTGGGAGAAGATTAGTCATGTCGCAGTGTAAGAAGCAGACATCAGTTGCACTGTCAACTTGTGAAGATGAATATGTTGTTGTGGCAAGCTGCTGTTCTCAAATCATCTGGATTCAACAGCAAATGCGGGACTACGGTTTGAAATTCTCTAACACTCCTATGTTTGTTGATAATTCTGCTGCTATAGCCGTAACTAAAAATCCCGTCCAACATCCTATGACCAAATACATCGGCATTAAATATCACTTTATACGTGATTGTTTTTAAAAGAATTTAATCAATTCGTTAAAATTAATACAGATTTTCAACGCGCTGACCTCTACACAAAAGCCTTTGATAAACCATGTTTTCTACATCTGTTAGAGGTCAACGGCGTTAAAAAGAAAAGTGATGTGATTTCCGACGATGACAGTACTTAGTCTGACAAGTAGAATTCATTGTTACTTTTATGTTTTATTTTATTTTATTTTATTTCTCCACCTATTAAAATTCTAAACGCAAACCTTTTTTGGTTTTAAATTTTTAGGGGGAGAATATGTTAAGTTAGAATTAAATTTAGTTGTTGTAATTTCAGTACAAAAAAAACGAGGGAGGAGGACAGGCAAGCTAACAGTAATGAGATCATATATGTGATACTGATTCAATAACTATGAAAAATGATAGTACACAGGAACAAATAGTTTGGGACTTTAAAAGAAGATATTGTTTAAAATGCAAAATTCAAAGTATAAGCACGGAGTACTATCTGACTCACGTGTATACCGAATCAAATAGTGCAGAATCCTATTTGATTGGCGATCCAATCTGTGAGAACGTTAACCCAATCGATATAAGATTAATCTAAATGTTAAGAACGAATAGGAATCGATCAAGAACGATCTATGAACATGGATTGGCTTTCTTGGACGTTCTAAACGGCTAGGGTACGTGTAGGAGTCGAATTCTTCAAAGTGTTGTGTTTTTCCATGAATTAAGTGGTATTTATAGGTTAGGGTTACTCATTTTGTGCAACTGAACCGTTAGCATGGTTCAGTCATGCGACTGAGTCATGCAGTTGATCCACTCGCACGACTGAGTGTTCAGTCGTGCGACTGAGTCAATCTCATGTCACAATTATGCGACTGATACGGTCTCCTGGTTCAGTTGTGCGACTGGTTCATTAGCATGAAGTAGTTCATGTGTATGGTCCATTAGCATGTTCCATTCGCATGAGAACTTCACACGATTATGTTTAAGAATGTTCCTCAATCATTATTGACTAAGAACTACGTAAACAACCACAAACCTATATAGTTAGTTCAATAAGCGTTAACACACAATAATCAATGAAATATGAAACAATATAAGCATAAACCACATATTGTATTTCATTCAAACCATCGAGTTACATATATGTAAGACATGAAAGACTTTTTACATTAAGCTCATAAACTACGTACATATGTATCTACAAACTCCCCCTTGGACCTAGTTTAATCTATTGTCTAACATTCTTCATCAGCTCTTCATATTTCTTGTACTTCTCCTCCCTTGTAATTCCTGCATGTATTTTGAATGCAAAGCAGAGTCTTATCATGTTTTGGAAATGGAGGGCTTGTACAATGTCTTGCGCGTCATAGAACAGTGGCCACTTGTAAAGTGTAGACATCGTCAGAAGACAAGTTAGTTAGGCACATCAGGTCAAATACCTGATAGTTTCCATATTTCAATTTCTCTTCAAAACTATGACCGCCTCACCCATTCGCCAGTCATAGTACGACCACTTAAAGTGTGGAGTGAAGTCCTGAGGCATTTCCCTTAGAGGGAATCTCGACATTGTGCGTGGAGGACTCCACTTTAGCACAATCTTTGGCTTCCCAGTAATGGCATCAACTTTAGATCTTTTGAAATACCTTGTTGGTTGTTGAGGTTTGAAATTGACCCACCTAGTGTGATACTCTCTCTTTGAAGCGGCTTCAAACCAGCCTGACATCTTTTGTGGGTCAGCATATAATAGCTTCAACTTGGCCATCTAGTTAAGCTCAAAACCAGGTAGAGTCTTCAGATCGTGTGGGAATCTAAAGTACTCGATTCCCTTCTCTCTTAATAGCATAAACATTTAGATCATCAAAATATGCCCACACTATGATTTTTCCTGACACCTTCTAATGCTTCTTTACTTTGTAAAGCTTGGTGTAGGTACTTGGCTTTGGAGCACTGCGTTGGCTCTGATCTCTACAAAACATGCCGCCCATCCAGCCTTTTTGATGTTGACATCTGCATCTGAGGCTTGGGCTTGATCTTTCTTCTTCTCCGACTCTTGCTCCATCTTATCCAGTGTTTCAAATGTATCACTAACGAGGGTGTCACCTAGATTGGGGACTACATTTCCCTTGTTGTCAGCATACTCTGGATAATGTTGTGCGGTGACGTCTTCAATCTTAATCTCATCCACATCATTAAGCTCATCGTCACTATCCATGTCCATAGTAGGAGCATCCTTCACAAACACAAATGGATTCAGTTGGAACATCTCAGCTAGTTGCTCATCAGTAAGGTCATGAATTATTTCTCCTTCCTCAGGAGTGTAACTCACAGACCTCCTGACGATCCCTTGCAGATCAAGTATCATTGTGAGTTGAGACTTGATTTGCTGAAGGGGAGGAACATCGTACTCATCTTGCTGTGATGAATGATTTGCTTAATTTAAAACATTAAACACATCATGCATTAGTAAATAATCAAGACATTAGACATTAAATATAGATACATAAACATTCAAGCACATAAGTTTAATAAAATATTCAAATTACACATGATTTAAATTACACAAAACTCTAAGCGTTACTTTTGTCTGGATCATGTGTTCTTCTGCTGTCGGGGCTGATGTCGAGGCACCTAGATTTTGAGTCTTTTTGGTCTGCCTCTCACTAGCTTCCTGTGCACCCAAAGCATATGACTCTCCTCCACCTTTAGTGTCTCCTCCATCCTCATCATCACCTTCATCATCACCATCATCATCATCATCATCATCATCATCACTATCATCATCATCACTATCATCACCATCATCACCATCTCCCTCTCTGATCTTCAGAGGCTCATCCTTTGTGCCCTTAAGTTTGAGTAGGATGGTCCCCTTAGCATCCTCCAACTCCTCAATCCTTTTGGTAGACAACACATTTTGCTCCTTGAGTTAGGAAATCTCTTGACTTTGAGCAGCCATTGCTGAGCCTGCTCCTCAATCTACAGTGCCTGCTGAGAGATCTGCTGTGATTGTGCAGCAGTAAGCTCCACTAACTGTCGAAGCTGAGCAGTCTTCTTGTTATTGGCTGCTAACAGCTTCAGCACCATTCAGTTTAGTGCTGAAAGCTGTTCCTCTACCCCACTTGGAGGTAGAGATGATCCTGATAGAAAGGATGGGTCATATGATGGTCCTGTCTAGTGGCTAGTGGTAGTGGTGGTGGCTATGGTGAATATGGGTGGTGGTATATGTGTGGGTGGTGATGGGTAGGCTGTAGTGGTGGTGGAAGTAGTGTAGATAGGTGGTGGAGTGGGTATGGTAGTGAAGGTGGGTGAGGTGGTAGTAGTGGTGGTGGTAGCTACGGTAATAAGTGGGTGAGTGGTGGTGGTAGATATGGTGGCAGTGGTGGTGGAGGTGGGAATCAGCGTGAACCTCCGTCTTTTCGGCTTCATCCCATGGGGCCGAGACATCCTCTTCTTCCTCGAACCCCTCGAGGAGGATGCACCCCTTGGGATGCTAAGCTGGTCTGGGGTATAAGTCGGATCTCTAGTAGTCTCCCCAGACACAGCTTGGCGTCATCCAACCGACTCTATCCCATGTTCGGTGGCAACCACCCTACTGCCCACCATTCTGGTCAACGGCTAATCATCACTCTCCTCCTCCTCATCAGGCCTGAAATCTTGATGGAAAATAGCAATGTCCGCATCTCCATGAGTAGGTGGCGGAGGTGTAACATCGATAGTGGTGGCCCTAGATGGGGTGGGGCCTGTGTCTCCACCATCGCCATTGTCATTGTCCCCTGAGTCATCGGTGGGGAGTACAATCTACTCTGTATCAGAATCACTATCATCATGGCGCCACTTCCTCTGTGATGGCACCACATAGTCTTCACATGCAAGATGCCCAAACAATCATCTCACAGGGGGTTGCACCTGCTTCCCCTGTAGATCTTCATCCAGCCCAAGTTGGTATCGTCCATCACCTCAAGCGCCACAACATCCTCCTTCTCCTTAAGTAGCCGAGGGAGCATCTGATCAATGATCATCTGCATGAAACGAGGATACATACAGAATCCTTCCTTCCCTTTTGCCTTGATGTTCTCCACCAAGTAGGTGAAGATCATCCAGGAGAAAATGAACGGGTGGTTCAACACCAATGCCACGTAGGCATTCTGAATCTAGTCTTATAGCTCATCGAAGCCTTCTTTCCTAGAGGCAATGCTCTTAAGCATCACATGTGCCAAGTACTTGAATTGGGGGCACAAGTTGCTCTTGTTGAGAACACCAACGGTGATGTCCCTCGAGTACTTGGCTCATAGAAAGTAGCCGCGCACTGTTAGTGGGTGCAAGCGGTTCGGGCAGTCAGCATCATCTCCAAACTCTAATACTATCCGAAGATCCTCCTCTGTGATCTCTATGGCATGACTGAAGATAGAGCTCCTGATACAGTGGGGCTCTGCACTGCTATCGACAACTGCGCCTTCCTAGAAGGCCTGTTGAAGGGATTGGTAAGGTGTGCACGGTGTCAAAATGGCACAGAATATCCAAGATCGTCGTAGAAATGTAATAATGCCAGAGAAGTCTATAGCATTCCTTAAGGTGAGATGTAGATAAGCACAAATATTGTGCTTAGTGATCATGGGCCAATGACTCTTCATCTATCACACAATGCAAATAAACGTTAGTGTGTGTCAATGAATAGCCATTTGAATTTCTTAACTTGAATCTTTCTCTTCTGTCGTGCGAATGAACTGTGCGACTGAGGTTTAGTCGTGCGATTGAGCTCATACGTACGACTGAGCATGCGACTGGGCTTAGTCGTAGGTTATCCCAAGCGGTTGAACCAGTCGTGCGATTGAACTCATTTGCATGGTGCAGTCATGCGATTGGGCCATACGCTCAGCTCAGTCGTGTGATTGAAGTTCATCCGGGTGCCATTCGCATGACAGACTGTTGTTCCATCCAAATTCAAATTTTGAGCAAAGTTTAATGTTAGACATCGTGGTTTGGCTCATTAGACTCGCAAATGTCCTATATACATCCAACAACCTTTAATTTAACAATGTACTTAGTTTAATTAGCTTCCTAGACAAACTAAGTCTCAGTTCTTTTTAGGGTTCAATTCAGTCAACTTAGAGCCTGAATCGATGGAAATTTGAGTGGATTTCACCGCATATTACCTGTAGAATACTAAAAGTTGTTAGTATGCAATAATCAGTGGTCTATAGTGATCAATTGAAAATTTGGCAAAGTAATAATAGAGTCGTGGGAGTTAGGGGTGATTGGGAGTGATGAATGACTGTGACCGACTCTCCTTCTATTTATACTAGGGTTTCCTTCAGTCGTGTGACTGAGCCCAGTCGCATAGTTGATTTGTGCGACTGAAGATCATTCGTGCGACTAGCACAGTCAGTCACCTTCAGTTGTGCAACTGAAGATCAGTCGTGTGACTGTGTCATTCGTTCACCTTCATCCATGCAATTGGTTCAGTTTTGTGTTCCAATCATGTGTTTTACTCATGCTTATGGTCCAATCGCACAACCATCCCATCCGTGTGTGTTAATCGTGCGATTGGCTCATTCGTATGGGCCAATCATACGACTGGTCCATACTCATGGTCTAGTCGTGCGAACGGATCATACTTATGATTTTGATTTTATGACCATTTGACACTTAACACCTTTTAACTATTGATTTAACATTTTGAGCAGTCGATCATCTCAGACATGCTTATTTTAACTTTGAAAACTTTTGATCACCTCAGTCGTGATCCTTTTTAAAAAACATTTTGTCACCTCAGACGTGACCCATTTAACATTTGAACACACATTTGGTCACCGCAGACGTGACCCTTTTAAGTGATTAAATCCCAAACTGAATTCCACGACATAGTCTGACATATACATAAACCTAAATTGACAAACTTATACAAAAGAAACTACTAGAACTAAGGACAAAATTTAAGACATATTTTTGTGATTTTGTGTGAGGTGGAAATCCTAAGATTGAAATCTAACAGATTTATTTGTTGAACAGGCAGCTTCAAGTTATTTTGACCATAAGAGGAACGATTCATGATGAAATCATATAGGTAATCAAATCATTCAGGATGTGTTACCAAACTCATTTGATGCTAGATTCTTGTTTTCGTCGAGAGTCATTAGCAAATTAAGAAAATCATACTAGTACTATTAGACTTTCAAGGATTGCAGCCATGATGATTATCAGTATACTTGTCCTCTTAAATCCATACACAAACTTTTGACACAAATTGGTGATTGTTTAAGGTTTAATTATTTCAACAAGCATTTGTGGATCCCACGCTTATATGGTAATCAACATTCCTCAAGAGATTTTTGAGCAGTTTACGGGTATTGTTGACAAGAAAACACTATTCTTCGAGCTTTCAAAGAGAAGCCAAACCTCAGGTCAGTGCCACCGCACAACAGAGAGGCGGCAAAGAACAATGAATTCTAGAATATATAGGTTATGCTTATCCTCAGGTCAGTGCCACCGCACAGCAGAGAGGCACATAACCTATCTTCTTGTTTGAGCAATTTATTTTGTTGCACAGATCGCACTGACAACATAGGTTTTCAGTTTGATCGCTTTTTGCATTTTTCATCATGTGCTTTGCTCATATTTTGGTCATTCGCACCCATTTGTGGCGTTTATTTTGCGCGTCACCCCTTATTGGAACTCTATTGATTGTGTTAACCAGGGATAAGATGATAACCCACAGCTTGTTGAGCAACTTAGTTTGATCTTGGGATCACCAACGAGGTCTACTTATCTATTGTGTTGAATCTACCACATATCATCTAATGGTCTAGCAACCTCTAGGTCTACTTTCTCTGTGTTACCTTAGTAGTAACTAGTTTTACTATCATTTTTCCTTTTATTTTTGCTTAGACTTCTCAGACTTATACTTTATATTTCGTATCTAATTCAATTTTAATCTTTTAAAGTCCCCAAATGCTTTGTTCCTGTGTACTATCATTTTCCATAGTCGTTGAAACGATATCTCAAATACGATCTCATTTCTATCAGCTTGTATGTCCTCCACCCTCGTTTTTTTAATACTAACGTAACCTATTCTCCCCCTAAAATTCTAAAACCGTAAACGATTTGTTTTTTAGGATTTTAATAGGCGAATAATTGAACTCAATAAAATAAATTAAATAAATTAAACTAGAATAAAAGAAAATAAAAGAGAATGGACTTGACGCATCGGACTAGACCTGTTTATCGTCTGGAATTACATCACTTTTCTTTTTAACGTCGTTGACCTCTAAAAAATATAGAAAACGTGGCTTATCAAAGGCTTTTGTATAGAGGTCAGCGCGTTGAAAATCTTTATTTATTTTAACAACATCGATTAGATTCTTTTTAAAACAATCACGTATAAGTGATATTTTATGCCGATGTGTTTGGTCTTAGGATGTTGGACAGGATTTTTAGTAACGGCTATCGCAGCAGAATTATCAACAAATATAGGGGTGTTAGAAAATTTCAAACCATAGTTCCGCATCTACTGTTGAATCTATATGATTTGAGAACAACAGCTTGCCGTAGTAACATATTCAGCTTCACAAGTTGACAACGCAACTGATGTCTGCTTCTTACACTGCCATGTGACTAATCTTCTCCCAAAGAATTAACAACCTGTTGAGGTGGATTTGTAGTTCATCTTGCAGCTTCCATAATCCGAGTCACTGTAGGCGGTAAGCTCGAAGTCATCGTCATGTGGATACCACAACCCAACTGTTGGTGTACCCTTTAGATAACAAAATATCCTTTTGACCCAATAAGATGGTTAACTTTTGGTTTTGCCTGATATCTTGAACAATGACATGTTGCATACATAATATCAGGTCTTGAGGCAGTGAGATAATGAGGGATCCAATCATTCCTGGTACATTATGGCATCAACCAGATCACCATTCTCGTCGGGTGCTACATCATGATTTGTAGCAAGTGGAGTCCCGACCGCGGAATAATTCTCCATGTCAAACCGACTGAGAATATCCCCTACATACTTGGTTTGATGTAGAAATATTCCCTTTACATAATTCCACATTCATTACTGCTTCAAATTCTTTACATAATTCTTTGTTCTTGGAATCGAAGATTATGTCATCAACATAAATCTGAACCAGTAGTAGATCACCATCCTTTTCTTTGAGAACAATGTACAGTCAATTATACCTCTGCGAAATCCGTGTTTCACCAGGTGAGGTGAGAGTTTTTCATCCATGCTCTCGGGCTTGGTTTGTAGATCACAACTAAGTTTGATGATTAGAGTAGATTTCAGCGGAATTTGATCATGAATTAAACAATTTTGCAAGAACACAATGATATCAATGGAATAGTGCACGGTTATGGAAAAAGGAGAATTTCACAAGGAATATTTCAATCAATACTTTCGTGGTGGCTCTTAAGTACACATGACAATTAGTTGACAGGATCAGTGATCACAAGTTTGATGTATCAGAATATAAAGCAGCGGAATACAAACACGAATTAGACAAATTGTAGCAAGCAATCGATATTTAAGCATTAAGACCGCATACGGTTATAGGGAGAGAATATGTATTTCTGATTTCTAGGAATGTTTATAGATGTAGAATATTTCTAATCGAATCAATCATTCATTCCATTCAATTACTCATTTCACTCAATGATTACAATAGGTTGTCACTCCTTATATAGAGTGCAACAGTCACTGCTGTTGTCACGGAAAGTGACAACTGGCAGATCCAATACAGAAATAACTAATTCTTAACAAACTACTGAAATGTTCACAACTACTGAGAACATATCAGCAAGTTAAGTACAAAATATAAAACTACTGAAACTACAACGACTGAAGAACAAGCTCTTCAGTCGTTTTACAAAACTACTGAAACATAGAAAATAAAACTACTGATATCACAACTACTGAAGAAGTACTCTTCAGCAGTTGTGACAAACTACTGAGGCTTCAGTACTTGATCTTCAGACTTTGACCTTCAGGTGTTTCATCAGCTGATGACTTCAGTAGATATCATCAGCTGATGTCTTCAGTCTTTGTCTTCAGACTTTGTACATCAGTTGTTGATCTTCAGCACTTGTGAACTCTTCAGCTGTTGTACTTCAGTACTTTGGTCTTTCAGCTTCAGCACTTGTGTTCTTCAGCTGTTGTACTTCAGCACTTTGGTTCTTCAGCTGTTAAGGTCTTCAGCACTTGATCTTCAGCTGTTGAAGTCTTCAGCACTTGTCAAACTACTGATGAGGCTTTCAGCAGTTGTTGTGATACCGTGTGGGACTTAGAGGTTTTCTGATCTTGGCTCATTGGTTCTTTTGGTCCAACAAACTCCCCCTGAACCAATGCAGCCAAAACCTCTAACTTATTTATACTCCCACTTATTGATGGCAAAATGTTGGTCTTTTTCCTTCTTGATCAGTAGAGAAGATGACCCATGTAAGCTCCGGCCTGGGAAGAATCTCAAATATTTGTTTGGCAGAGTATGAATGGAACTCTGTTTTGGGGAACTGGACACAGAGTTGTTATCCCATTCATGAGATTTACTTCCCCATAATGAGTCTGTATGACTCACGAACATAGGCCTCAAGGAGAACAACTTGTTCCTCTTGAGAGAGTTCTTCTGCTCCTCCTTCGAAGAACTCTGGACCATAGTACTCTGATAAGTACTTCATGGTCCTGCCATTTTTCAGCTCCACCGTAGTTACCTCCCTATATACAAATTCATCAGGATGGTTGCCTTCAAGGAGTAACTGGAGCTCATTCTTTTGGATGTCTTCAAGCTTTTTATATAACAACCCCTTCTTAATCATCTTGTTTTCTAGTAAGGCTTGAGGTGTCTTCTTTGCTTGGTGAGCTTTCTTGAATTCATCAATGATTTCCCAAGGTGAGACTACAACGGCCAACATGATGGTAGATTCTATTGTTTTTCGTACCTGGCCGTTGTATCTGTGTGGGATAGTTCTTTTATGGATTCTAGAACTCACCCTGGGGTCTGGCCATACTCTCACTCTCTCCTTCTGATACTGAAAGGTGTGCCTGAGAGTGTACAGCCTTTGAGCATGCCCTTTCATGGCTTGAATAGATGATGACTGAGGAAATTCCTTGTCAACCATCTTCAACAGTTGCTCATCGTGCTGTTTCTGCTGTTCTTCTTCTTCTATCTTGACTCTGACCATTTCCCTTTGAGAGTCAGGTGTGATCATGGGTTGACTCGGGGTTTTGGTAGCTTCAGAACAGCAGAGAGTGGCAGACTATCATCTTCATCCTCTTCTTCTTCTTCTTCTTCCATCCTCAGCACCCTTCTCCTCCTTCGGGGTACATCACTGGATGATGGTTGGGTTGGTGAAGGAATGGTTTTGAAGAATGAGGATGTTTGGATTTTGGCTTAGAGGTTGGTTGGGAGATTTGAGGGATAGGATCTGTTTGAGTGGGTGGAAGGAAGGTTGATCTAGCATCCTTGTAGTTAATTTCGCCTTTGTGAGTTTAGCCATCTCTAACCTTTTGCCAGCCCCAGCCTCATCAAGGGCTTCCACAATAATCCCTTTGTTGAATTGCTCAGACAGACAGATTCTGGTGGCTATAGCCAGAATGCTGTCCCTGGTCCATGCGCGGATCTCCATTAATGATCTTCCCAAGTATTTTGCAATAAAGCGGATCATTATTTCCAACCTCTCTTTCAAGAGCATCATACCTGCCCATCGGGTGTATCTCTTGTACTTCTAACTTCTGATCTCACTATCCAGTGTGGCTGTGTCAAACCCCTGCCTGAAGAGTTGTTCAATTATTTTATCCATGGAGCGGCTGTGTGTGGTGTCAGCTTCTTTGACCAGCTCCTCCAAGGATTTGTCTTCAGCAGTGTGATCATCAGCACTTCTCTTTCGCTTGTACGTGAGCAGAGGTTGCTTTTCTTTTCCTCCTCTTGGACTTGCTTCTCTTCTTTTCCTCGGATCTTTTCCTCTTCCTTTCTTTCACTGCAGTACTCTCCCCCTTTTTGGTTGCATTGGAGGAAGGGGTTGTACCGCAGAAAGAGTTTTGGACAGCAGCATCAACAAGGGCTGTAATGTTGAGGAAAGCCTCTCATCAAGGGCTTTGATCACTATATCAGTGATTATGGGGGTGATGAGAGGGAGGGAATTTGGAGTACAGCACCTATTTGCTCAGGAGGGTTCTGTTCCTGAGAAGTAGGGCCTGAAGCAGAGGCAGGTGGTTGATTTTGGGGTGGCTCTGTGTTTGGGAAACCTTCAAGGAAGGTGCCATCTGTGGGTGTATGATGGTGGCAGATGGACTTGCATCCTGAGACATCTTGGCCAGCAGCTTTGAGTCTGCTAACCTCATCCTCTAGAATGGTGTTTTGAGCAACTACATCATAGAAGAAGCTCAGGTCATCATCAGTTGATACTGAATCACCTGACCTCCTGCTTAGAGCAGGATTTACATGCACTGGGTGTAGACCAGTTGGTGCATGTGCCCCTTGTGCTTGGTACTGGGGACTTCCAGCCTCAGGACAATGTCCATCATCAGCTGTTGCCTCTAGGGAGGTCTTAGCAATGTTACCAGCCTCACTCTGGTCATGTGCTGAGTCAGAGGAGGTGGCAGCCTCACTAGATATTCTAAGCTCCTTGTCTACACCAGGAGATAGAATTGGGAAACCCCTGTGCTGTGGGTTCTCAGGTGCACTGTGTTCCTCCCCCTCAATTGTAGAGGAATTCCCAGTAGTAAGTGGTTTCTGGGGAGGGGGTGAGGAGTGCAATTGAGTCAGCACTTGTGCAACTATTAAAGTTGGGCTGTGAGGGGCGGTTGTTTGGGGTAAGGGTAGAAGCAGTGTGCACCTGGGGTGGATGGTGCTCTTCAATGGCAATCTCCTCAAGTGAGGAAGATCCCAGATAAGTAGGTGCCCCTTGGGTTGCTGCAGGCTCCTGTTGAGAGAAGCCTGAGCGGCTGTGGCTGGAAGAGTCATTGTATCCACTAGGGGGTTTGGACTAGTGGATATCCTGCGTTTGTGGTGCAGGAGCATCCTCAGGGGACTCAATTCCCTGAGTAGCCATTTTGGGTTTCTTTTTGGTGGGTTTGGTGGGGACATTGGATTTGGAGGTGGTGGCTGTGGGTTCCAGCTGCGTGGGTTTTCGCAGCTTGGCAGCCAAGTTTGAGTGTCCGGTCAGAGTTGTGCCGGGAGTATACTTCTGGCAGAACAGCCGTAGCAGGGACTCCCAAGCCAACAAGTCCCTCAGCATTAAGCTGGTCTATAATAATGGCCATTATGAACCGTGGATAGAGTATCCAACGGTTGGCAGTTAGTTTTTGAGCCATATCTTTGAGCTCTGAAAATATTAATTCTGAAAAGTTTAGTGGTTGTTGCTCAAGGATAGAATACATTACCTGCTGCCATTTGGTGGACATTTGATCCCAAGACGATGTCTTAGGGGCCAAACATACATTTACCATGTGAAAAATCAGGCGCTCAGCGTCATTAAAGTGTTTCTTCATGATGGTGGTGGCACTGAGATCACCTTGATATCCATGCTGAGCAAATGATAGATCTATGGTGCCCTTCGGATATCCAGCAGGAGAGGTAGCATCACTCAGTTGAAGAATTTTACGGATTGTTGCAGGAGTAATGACTACTTCTTTGTTGTTGACGACTGACCGGAGGGATCGTGTGTTGCTCTCCTCAGTTGTAACAGTAACGTTCATCCAAAATTGGTTCAAGGATTCGGCATGTAAGACGGGGTTCAGAAGGAATGCCTTGTTGTATTGGGACTGAACCATAAGATCGATAGCAGTATCGAACTTAGTCCAGATCGGCGATTTTGTGAGGTAGGCAACACAGTTGTGTCGCGGTTTAATTTGCATAGACGCCATGGAGAAGGAAGTTTTGGAGAGGAACGTTAGGTTTGAAGAAGATGAAGCATGAGAGCTCAGGTTAAGGTATTTATAGGGTACGGGTGAGGAAACGACTGAAGGATGTGGTGTTAGTCATCAGTAGTTTTAAACGACCGTTGACATGGTATTATCCTTTCAGACGTTGAAACAGCTGAAGTCGTGGTGTTAGGCATCAGTAGTTTAGAAAACTACTGAAGACCGTGGTTTTGACTTCAGATGATTGAAACAACTGAGGACATGGTGTTTGTCATCAGTAGTTATGAAACTACTGAAGACAGTGGTTTTGTCATCAGCTGTTGTAAACAACTGAAGACTTGGTATTAGTCATCAGTAGTTATAAAACTACTGAAGACGTGGTTTTGCTTCAGTTGTTTAAAATGAAACAGCAGTTGTACAAACGACTGAAGAGAAAGTTCTCTTCAGCTGTTTTCGTCAATTCTTAGCTTTTCAGCTGTTTCAAACTGTCCTCAACACATTCATCAGTCTTTATGGCTGATTTCAGTTGTTTCATAGGACATCAGTACTTATCTGTTTTTACTGATTGCAGTAGTTATGACTGCATCAGTAGTTGTAACTATCAGTAGTTTAGAACAGATGAAGTACTTCAGTACTTGTGAGACATTTAGCCTTCAGTAGTTTAAAAACTACTGAGGTTGAGGTTAAAAGAGCTCATCAGTACTTATATGTGACAGGTACTCATGATCATCAGTATGAATTACTGAGATCATCAGTAGTTGTCACCTATTCTAGCTGCAGCATACCAAGCCTTAACACCAGGTTTTGGAAAGTTGAACTATCCAAAGGCTTAGTAAAATGTCTGCAAGCTCATCAGCACTAGGCACAAACTTAGGATCAATCAGACCTTTTTCAAAACAATCCCTTATAAAATGATGTCTGATCTCTATATGTTTGGTCCTAGAGTGCTGGACTGGATTTTTGACAATGCAAAGAGCTGAAGCACTATCCATTAACAATGGAGTCTTAGTCTCTGTAATGCCATAATCCAAAAGTTGGTTTTGAAGCCAGAGTACCTGAGATGTACAGCTTGCAGCAGCAATGTACTCTGCTTCCGCAGTGGATGTAGCAACTGAGGTCTGTTTCTTGCTCTGCCAAGAAATCAAGCAGTTGCCTAGGAATTGACATCCACCAGAAGTTGATTTCCTGGTCAACTTACACCCTGCATAGTCACTGTCAGAAAAAGCAACTAATTTACCAGAATGTCCGGTAGAATACCATAAACCTAGAGATGGAGTGCCTTGCAGATATCTAAAGATCCTCTTGACTGCAATCAGATGAGACTCTTTAGGTGCAGCCTGAAATCTAGCACAAACATGTAGCAAACATAATATCTGGTCTAGAAGCTGTTAAATACATCAAGGACCCAATCATACATCTGTAAAGTGTTTCATCAACCACTTTACCTTTCTGATCTGAGTCCAGTTGTGTGGTGCTGCTCATGGGAGTAGAACAGGGCTTACAGTTTTGTAAATCAAACTTTTGCAAAAGATCTTTTGTATATTTGGATTGATGAATAAAATTCCATCAGCCTTTTGTTTGATTTGCAACCCCAGAAAGAACTGTAATTCTCCCATGGCACTCATTTCAAACTTCTGTTGCATCAACTTTGTAAAGGCATCACACAACTTTGGATCAGAGGATGCAAAAATGATATCATCTACATAAATTTGAACAAGTAGATTATGCTGCCCAGCTTTCTTAATGAATAAAGTCTTGTCTATGGAGCCTCTAGTGAAATTGTTTTCCAGAAGAAAGTTTGATAATGTCTCATACCAGGCTCTGGGAGCTTGTTTTAACCCATAAAGAGCTTTATCAAGCTTATACACCCAATTAGGATGTTTATTGTCCTCAAAGCCTGGAGGTTGACATACATAAACCTCTTCTTTAACTTTTCCATACAAAAATGCACTTTTGACATCCATTTGAAAGACTTTAAGTTTTTGATAAGCAGCATAAGCTAAAAACAATCGAATTGCTTCCAGTCTGGCTACAGGGGCAAAGGTTTCATCATAATCAATACCTTCTTCTTGTGCAAACCCCTGAACAACCAGTCTGGCCTTGTTCTTAACAATAAGCCCATTTTCATCAGTTTTGTTCCTAAACACCCATTTAGTGCCTATTGCACACTTACCTGGAGGTAGAGGAACCAGTTCCCACACTTGCTGTTTCTTGAACTGAAGAAGCTCAAGCTGCATGGCATCAACCCATCCATTGTCCTTTAAAGCAATGTGATAATTCTTTGGCTCTTGCTGACTGATGAAGAGAGCATAGAAGCAGAAATTTGACAATTGACTTCTTGTTGATACTCCAGCAGTGATATCACCAATGATTTGAGACATAGGGTGATTCTTCAGATCTTGATACACAATGAGATCTGTGCAAGTGTTTGTAGCCGGTTCAGCAGCAACAGATGGTGATGGTGAATCATTTCCTTGAAACAATCAGTGGATGGTAATTCAAAGGAAGTTGAATTCGAAGAAATCTCATCAGCATTTGTTGTGGATGGTGCTACTGGCGCTACAGGAACATCAGGTCTAGTTGAGTCAGGCAGCTGATCACTAAACCTGAAGAGGTGAGTACTGCAATCATCATCATCATCAGCAGAGTACCACCAGGTGGTGAACTGTTGACAGGAGCAACAGCAGGAGTTTGATAAGGAACATATTGCAGTATGTCCAAATCAAATAACTCCACAGGACTTTGTGGAATCTTGTCCTTTGGAGATTCATTAAACTTAACATGTAGAGTTTCTTCAACCATCTTTGTTCTGCAGTTGAAGACTCTGTATGCCTTGCAAGTAGATGAATAACCAACAAAGTATCCTGCATCCACCTTAGGATCAAATTTGTGGAGTTGATCCTTTGTGTTGAGAATAAAACAGGGACACCCAAATGCTTTGAAAAATGAAATCAGAGGAGCCAAATGATGGAGAACTTCATATGGAGTCTTCATCAACCTCTGATTTACTAAAACTCTATTTTGCACATAACAAGCTGTGTTGACAGCTTCGGCCCAAAAGGTCAATGGCAAACCTGAGTCAGCCAGCATGGACCTTGCAGCTTCAATGAGGGTCCTGTTCTTTCTCTCCACTACTCCATTTTGTTCTGGAGTCCTTGGAATGCTGAACTGCCTTTTGATTCCCTTTGAAAGATAGAAGTCATCAAGTGTATGATTTCTGAACTCAGTTCCATTATCACTCCTAATACACTTGACTGGAAGGGAATACTGCTTCTCAATGTACAGCACAAAGTGGATAATCTTCTGAGCAGCCTCATCCTTTGAATGTAGAAAGAAAGTCCATACAAATCTGGAGTAATCATCCACAATTACCAGACAGTATTTCTTCTTTGCCATGCTCATTACTCTCACAGGACCAAATAGATCCATATGCAGTAATTGCAAGCAGGCAGTGGACTTGGACACTTCAATAGGAGGAAATGAGACCTTGTGCTGTTTTCCTTTTAAACAAGCAGTGCATGTTTCATCACAGTGGAACTCCTTTATTGGTAAGCCTCTGACTAAACTATTGTGGCTAAGCTGATTCATGTTTTTGAGATTCATGACCAAGCCTCCTGTGCCACAGTTTAGATTCTTGAAAAGAGGCTTTGGAAAATAGGCAAGGATTGCCTTTGAGATCTATCTTCTTAGAGAGATCTAAGGCATACACTCTTCCTGTCCTGTTGGCTTTCAGGAGAGTGTGATCATCCAACACCTTGTCAATCAAGTGCAAAACTTTGGATGACAGAATCCTACAGTTTTGACTTGTGAAAAGGGCAACATGGCCTTTATCACACATTTGACTGACACTCAAGAGGTTGTACTTGAGATTTTCCACATGATTAACATCATCAAATTTGATTTCTCCATTGGAGACAAAGCCCTTACCGATGATGTAACCCCTAGCATCATTGCCAAAAGAGACAAATCCCTTCTTTCCTTGAGAGTAGTCATGAAGAAGAGAGATGTTCCCAGTCATGTGCATAGATCCCCCACTGTCTACATACCAGATGCTACTTTGGCATGTTGAAGAACCCTGCAATAATAAACAATCAGTTAGTTTTAGAGACCCAAACCTTTTTGGTTTTGGGCCTGGTCTCATCAATAGATGGTAAACTAACATGTTTATTTGTAACAACAGCCTGAGAAGAAGAAGATGGTGTAGAAGAGGAGTCCTTTGGCTTAGACCTCCTTTTCTGTGGTTTCAACATAGGAGAATCTAGTTGGTTAACTCTACCCAACAGATGTTGTACCATCATCACCAGCTGTGTCTGATTTTGTGATAAAGCTTTCAGCTCATCAGACACATTGCTAGTGGAGTTAGATAAGGTCCTATGTTGCACCTTCTTCTTTTGAGCACCCTCAGCTGTCACCTGTTTAACTCCTTCCTTTTTGGATTGCTTTAAGGACTTAAGGGTTACAGGATTTGATGTTGCTGATACAAATGTGGTCTCAAACTCAGTTTTCATTTTTACCATTTTCTCATTAATTTCTTCTTTTTGTTTGAGTTTGGAACCTCTTTTGTACCAACAATCATCTGTAAGATGATTGAACAAACCACATATTTCACATGGTTTCTTCTTCATCTTAGGTTGATCATCAACTAAAGATGGTGAAGCAACAGAAGACTTGTTCTTCAATGCTTTGGAAGCATTGGTTGCTTTCTTGACATCCTCTTTAGTAGTCTTCAAACTCTTTCTACTGCCAGTTTTCTTCTCTTCAGTGCTGACAGCAGTTGAAGTTTGAACTTCAGGTGTTAAATCCTGCTCTCCAGTCCTTTCAGGACCTTCAGGATTAACTCCTGAGTTGATCAACTTATTGATCATGTGAATGTCAGCATTTGGACCATCAACATCAGCTGATAGGTTCAAGGAGGACTTGATGACTGCTACTTCTGATTGTGCTGTATCAGAAGGTAGATCACATGATTTGATGGATTGGTTATCACTCTCACCATCAGATTCTACCTCTGCTCTTGGGGTAAAATCTGTAGGTGGAGCAGTGTGATTGTAGCCAATTCCAAACTTCACATTTGAAGCAGATTGCTTACTAAGAAGCATTTCAAAACCTTTGCATGATTGTACCCATCTATCACACTCGACCTGGGTAACTGCAAGGGTTTCTTTGAGATCTTTGTACTTCTCTAGAAGTACATCTTCTCTAGCCTTATCATCAATTATTTTGCAATTCAGTTTATAAACCTCATCATTTTTATCTTTGAGCACAAACTCAAACTCAGCTTTGTTTTTGGAAATTATTTGTTCTAGCTCAATGTTCTTATTAATTAAAGCTACATTTGCTTCTCTAATGGAAGCAAATGCTGCTATGCATTGTTCAGAACATAATTTGGCTTTTGCCTCAGAGGATACCTGTGATACCTGAGGTGTAGAGGCATTGGAAGATGAAGTATCAGCAGACTCCAAAGCCATAAGAGCTAGATTCCCAAAGGGACTGTCACCACCATGTTGACCAGCACCTGAGAACAGTTGATCATGACCAGACAAGTCATCTGGTAAACTGCTCCAGTCAACAACCTGGGGTGAAGAAGCTGTGTTGTTGAGATGAAGGTTGTTGATGAGATAGGGAAGGCTGAGGTTCTGGTAATGCATGAGGTTGTGGTGTCATAGGAACTTGAACTTGATTTGACTGTGGCATGTAATAACCAGGGTACTGATATGGCATTTGACCCTGAGGACAAAATATGCCGGAGATTGTTGTTGAGGATGATGACTAGATGTGACAGGATGTTGCCCTCTGTGTTGTTGACTATTGCCAGGAAAAGTCACAAAGGGTGCAGTAGAGTTAGATCCAGTTGATCTACACTCTCTTGCAAAGTGTCCAAGCCGTTGGCATTTGTGACACCTCAACTTGCTCTTGTCAAAACCAACTTTGGTTTTGCCAGAGAGTCCTGGGAATTTTCTTCCAGTTCTTTTGTAGAACTTCTGAGATCTGATATTTATCAAGGCCATTTGGCTCAAAATATCCATCTCTTCTAAGTCATCATCAGCAATCCCCTTGAGATCATCCATAATGAAACATAGATTGTCATTATTACACCAGTGAACTGACCATCAACACTTACAAATGCAGAATTAGAAGTGCTCGAAGAGAAATTAATATGCTCATCATACTGGCATTCAGATGAAGCATATTCTGACTCATGACCCACCAAGGCAGTGTTGCCTTGTATAAAGTCTTCAGTGAGCTTTCCAGATGAAGACAGCTTTCTCTTCTGTTCTATCTCTCTCTCAAAAGTGAGCAATTCCCATGGAGTTGGGTGAGAGATAGTTTGTCCAAACTTGCACTGGAGCGTAGGACAATAGTATATGTGTCCCATCTCTCAGGCAGTGATCTGAGAAATCTGTTATTCATCTGAATATTGGTGTATTCAAGTTTGACCATTTTTAGTTCAGAGATCAAACAAGAAACCGCTCATATTGTTGAGTCAGTGTCTCACCCTTTCTATGAGAGAATGTCTCATATTGTTGGGCAAGAATTTCTCTATTATTTGCCAAGACCTCATCTGTTCCTCCAAATTGTTCTTTCAAAGCAATCCAGAGGTCATGGGCAGTTTCATGATGCATTAGCCCAGAATAGATTTCATTGGGCAAAGCCATGGCCAGAATTCCATGGGCTTTTGCATCAATCTCAAGCAACTTCTTATCCTCATCTGAGTATTGCTCCCTCCTCTTCGGAACATTTGATTGGTTTCCGGGTTATTCACCATAGGCTTGTGTGGACCATGTACCACTGATGTCCAACACCCTGCGCTGTTAACAGACAGGTGATGGAGCATACGTCTTTGCCATATGTTATACTCATTCCTAACCAGCATAGGAGGCTTGGTTGAGGAACCAGTATTGTGAGGATCATTGGAGGGAGTGGTCATTTTCAGTTCAAAAACAGTTTAGTTCAAGTTTTAAAAAGTTTTAGACAAACCACAACAAACTCAATGAGAACCAAGAAAAAGATCTCAGGATGAATGAGCAGAAATACAGAAAATTCAATCTCTATAACCGTTTCTTGCAAAAACAAAAGCTAATTCAATCAAACTTGGATCTTGAATAGCAGTTTCAATGATCAATTATTAGATCGATCAATGATTAACCTGCTCTGATACCATTTGACAGGATCAGTGATCACAAGTTTGATGTATCAGAATAAAAGCAGCGGAATACAACACGAATTAGACAAATTGTAGCAAGCAATCGATATGTAAGCATTAAGATCGCATACGGTTATAGGGAGAGAATATGTATTTCTGATTTCTAGGAATGTTTATAGATGTAGAATATCTAATCGAATCAATCATTCATTCCATTCATTACTCATTTCACTCAATGATTACAATAGGTTGTCACTCCTTATATAGAGTGCAACAGTCACTGCTGTTATCACGGAAAGTGACAACTGGCAGATCCAATACAGAAATAACTAATTCTTAACAAACTACTGAAATGTTCACAACTACTGAGAACATATCAGCAAGTTAAGTACAAAATATAAAACTACTGAAACTACAACGACTGAAGAACAAGCTCTTCAGTCGTTTTACAAAACTACTGAAACATAGAAAATAAAACTACTGATATCACAACTACTGAAGAAGTACTCTTCAGCAGTTGTGACAAACTACTGAGGCTTCAGTACTTGATCTTCAGACTTTGACCTTCGTTTCATCAGCTGATGACTTCAGTAGATATCATCAGCTGATGTCTTCAGTCTTTGTCTTCAGACTTTGTACATCAGTTGTTGATCTTCAGCACTTGTGAACTCTTCAGCTGTTGTACTTCAGTACTTTGGTCTTTCAGCTTCAGCACTTGTGTTCTTCAGCTGTTGTACTTCAGCACTTGGTTCTTCAGCTGTTAAGGTCTTCAGCACTTGATCTTCAGCTGTTGAAGTCTTCAGCACTGTCAAACTACTGATGATGAGGCTTTCAGCAGTTGTTGTGATACCGTGTGGGACTTAGAGGTTTTCTGATCTTGGCTCATTGGTTCTTGGTCCAACATAGGTCAACATCCTTATATAAGGAATGTGACGTCTGCTGATGTCATTGATAGGACAATCTAACAGAATTTACAAACAACTAAAACTATGCAATACTGAGAATGTTCTCAAACAACTGATAACATCTCAGAGGAATGCTAAGTACCAAAAAACATAAAACTACTGAACTAAAAACTACGAAACTATAAACTATTGAAATGTAAATTACAAGTCTGACTAGGAAAGGAAAACCATCACAACTATCTGAATTAATAACTTCAGCTGTTGTGACAAATACGATACTCTAGTCTTCAGTCTTGTCTCGGTTCTTTGTCTTCAGTCTTGTCTTCAGACTTTGTTTCAGTATTTACTTTCAGACTTTGTAATCAGTGATTGCTTCAATGTTGTATCTTCTTCGGCAATTGTAATGTCTGTGGACTAGAGGTTTTTCTGTTAGTCATTGGTTCAGTTTTGGTCAACAAACTCCCCTTGAACCAATGCAGCAAAACTCTAAGTTTATTGAAGATCCAACTTATTCTTTGGCAGAACACCTCTTGATCAGCTTTAGAGGTAATCATGTAAGCACAGGCGGGAAAATTTTCTGAATATTGATTGGCTAAGTATGGAAGGGAACTCTGTCTTGGGGAAATGGACACAGAGCCTTGTCCCAACCATGAAACCTAATTCCCATTGATGAGTCTGTAAGACTCTCTTGCATAGGCCTCAAGAGAACAACTTGTTCCTCCTGGTGAGTTCTTCTGCTTCTCCCTCAAAGAAGAACTCAGGCCCATAATATTCAGACAGATGTCTAACTATCTTCCCATTCTTCAACTCAACAGTTGTGATCTCTCTATATGCGAATTCATCTGGGTGAGAGCCTTCTAGCAGCAACTGGAGTTCACTCTTTTGAAGATCTTCAAGTTTCTTGTATAACAACCCCTTCTTGATCATTTTGTTCTCAAGTATAGATTAGGGGTTGTCTTTGAGTTATGTGCTCTCTTGAATTCTTCATAATTTCCCTGGGTGAGACTACCATAGCCAAACTAATTGTAGCATTCAAAGTCTTTTTCACTTGGCCATGATATCTACTTGGTATGTTTCTTATGAATTCTGGAACTTACCCTGGGGTCTGGCGAAATCCTCACTCTTTCTCTTTGGTGGAATGTATGCCTAAGAGTGTACAACCTCAGAGCTTGTTTCTCATTTCTTGAATGGATGAGGACTGAGGGAAGTCCTTGTCAACCATTTTGAGAAATTGATCATCATGCTGCTTCTGCTGTTCTGCTTCTTCAATCTTTACTTTCACCATTTGCATTTGCAAGTCAGGTGTAATCATCTGCTGACTTCTAGCTCAGGTGTTTTAAGTTAGAGAACAACAGAGATTGGCAGACTATCTTCATTATCATCCTTTTCTTCTTCTTCTTCTACCTTACAACACCCTTCTCCTCCTTTTGGTGCATCACTGGGGTGGTTTGAGGTGGTTTTTGAGGTAATGGAGTTGGTTTTGTGGGTTGAGTTGTGAGTGGTTTCGGTTTAGGGATGGGTTGGTAGGTTTTGGAGTTGGTTGTTATGATTGGAGTTAGGGAAGGCTGATCTAGCATTTTTGTGGTAAGTTTTTCTTTGGAGCGCTTGGCCATATCAGTTCTTTTCCCACACCTGCCTCATCCAATGCTTCTATAATTTACCCTTTATTAAATGCTTCAAAAGAACAGATTCTGGTGGTTATTGCCAGAATACTGTCTCTTGTCCATGATTTGATCTCAATCAATGATCTTCCCAAGTATTTTGCAATAAATCTGATCATTATCTCCAACCTTTCCCTATCCATGACACTGTAACTAGCCTATCTTTCTTGTATTTCCTTAACTTCCAGCCTTCTGATCTCATGTCTAAAGTGGCTGTATCAAAGCCCTGTCTAAAGATTGGTCTATTATTCTGTCCATAGATCTGCTGTGAGCTTCATCAGCTTCTTTAACCAGATCTTCTAAGGATTTCTCTTCAACAGGTTCTTGTGTTTCAGCACTTTTCTTCCTTTTATAAGTGATCAGTTGTTTCTCTTTCTCTTGCTCCTTTTCTTTTTCTTGTTGGTTCTCTCATCAACCACTCTCTTTCTCTTTCTTTCTTTTACTGCAGACTCCCCCTTTTTGGGTGCATTGGGTTCAGGGGTTTGAATGGCAGAAAGTGACTTTTGCACAACATCATCAACAAGTGTTTGGAGATTTGAGGAGATCCTCTCATCATGGCTTTATGCACAATCTCAGTGATGATGGAGTGATGAGAGGTAGGAGTTTTGAAAGGTTGCAACCATCTACTCAGAGGAGTCCTGTCCCTGAGAGTTGGTGCTAAAAACAGGGGCTGGTGCTTAGTTAAGTGTGGTGGCTGAGTGTTTGGTGAACTTCAAATGAAGGTGCCATCTGGGGTTTATTGGGGCAGATGGACTTTTATCCTGAGACATTTTGGCTAGCAGTTCTTTGAGTCTGCTCACCTCAGTCTCTAGGATGGTGTTATGGGCTAAGACATCGAAGAAAAAGCCCAGGTCATCATCAATCTTTGTTGAATCATCTGACCTCCTGATTAATCAGGATTGTACATGCCCTGAGTGTAGATCAGTATATGCATGTGCCCCTTGATCTTGGTTCTGAGGACCTCCTGCCTCAGGACTTTGTCCTTCATTGGCAGTTGCCTCTGGTGAGGTCTTATATATGGTACCAACTTCATCCTGTTCATTTTCTGAATCTGCAGAAGTGGCAGCCTGACCAGAAGTTCTAACCTCCTTTTCTACACTTGGAGATTGAACATTATAACCCCTGTCTATGGGTTATCAACAGCACTTTGGTCCTCCCCCTCAATTGTTGAGGTATGCCCGGGTGAATTGGTTTCTGGGGAGGGGGTGAGGAATGCAGCTGACTCAGCACTTTAGCAAGGATAAGAGTTGGCTTTGAGGAGCGGTTGCAGTGGGAGATTGGTCAGAAGCAGATTGCACCCAGGGTGAGAGGTGCTCTTCAATGGTAACCTTCTCAACTGAGATAGGTTCCAGTAGTGTGGGTTCCCCTAGCGTGGTTGCAACAGGATCCTGTAGAGAGGATACATGTGCGGTTTCAGCAGGTGGAGTCTCTAACATAACTGGGGGTTAGAGCCAGTATATGTTTCCTATATTGATGGTACAGGAGCATCCTCAGGGGACTCATCTCCCTGAGTACCTTTTTGGGCTTTTGGGGTTTGGGTTTGGTGGGGACTTTGGATCTGGAGGTGGAGGCTGTGGTTTCCCTCTGCTTGGGTTTGAACAGGTGGGCAGCCCCTTTGAGAGTGGGGTTAGAGTTATGTCTGGAGTATACCTCAGCTAAGACAGCTGGAGCACGGACTCCAAGACCAACAAGGCCGTCAGAATTTAATTGATCTAAAATTATGGCCATCCGAAACCTGGGATATAATAGCCATCTATTTGACACAAGTTTCTGAGCCAGATCCTTAAGTTCCAGAAACACTATCTCAAAAAAATTTAGATTTTGTCGTTCAAAGATAGAGTACAATACCTGTTGCCATCGTGAGGACATCTGATCCCACGAAGATGTCTTTGGAGCAAGGCAGACATTTACATGTGGAAGATAAGTCCTTTAGCATCATGGAAGTGCTTTTTGAGAATGGTTGTAGCACTTAAGTCTCCTTCATACCCGTTGTTGATGAAAGACATATCGATGGTGCCTTTCGGGAATTCTACAACACAGGTGGCATCATGCAAGTTTAGGGTTTTGCGAATGATGTCAGGGGTGATTACCACCTGTTTCTGGTTAACCAACGACTGGAGAGTGATTTGGCTATCATTGTCACCAGTTGTTACACAGACGTTGCCAGAATTGGGTTAAGGATTCAAGGTATATGGTAGGATTCAAAAGAAAAGCGGTTTGGTATTGGGAATCCACCATAAGATCGATGGCATTATCAAATTTGTTCCAGAAGGCCGATTTCGAGAGGTAGGCAACACAGTTATGTCTAGGTTTAAGTTTCATGGTCGCCATTGTTGAGAGAGAGAAAGGATAGAAAACGGCTAATGAAACGTTCGACTATAAGTGCAGGTATTTATAGGTAAGAAAAGGCTGAAAAGAAAATGACTGAAAGTTTTGGTGTTGTCATCAGTTTTTTAAAACACTGAAGACTTGGTTTTAACTATCAACATTTGAAAACAACTGAAGACTTGGTTTTAGTCATCAGTAGTTATGAACTACTGAAAACCTTGGTTTTGTCTTCAGGTGTAAGAAACAACTGAAGACTTGGTGTTAGTCATTAGTAGTTGTGAAACTACTGAAGACAAGGTTTTGTCATCAGCTGTTTAAAGTGAAACACAGTTTGTGGAAACGACTGAAGAGAAAATTCGCATAGTAGTTTTCGTCAATTCTTAGCCTTTCAGCTGTTTCATACTATCCTCAACACTTACTCATCAGACTTTTTAGCTGTTTTCAGTTGTTTCATAGGACATCAGTACTTATCTGTTTTTACTAACATCAGTAGTTGTAACTACATCAGTAGTTGTAGCTGCATCAGCTTCTTTTAACAGAAAGTACAATACTTTTTAAGGTAATTTATTCTTCAGTAGTTATTAAATCAACTGAGAATAAAACTTATCAGTACTTATTTGTGACATGTCTACTAATGATCATCAGTACTTGTTTACTGAAAACATCAGTAGTTGTCAATTATTCTAGCTGTAGCATACCAAGCCTTAACACAAGGTTTTGGAAAATTGAACTATCCAAAGGCTTAGTTAATATATCTGCAAGCTCATCAACACTTGGCACAAACTTTGGATCAATCAGACCTTTTTCAAAACAATCCCTAATAAAATGGTGTCTGATCTCTATATGTTTGGTCCTAGAATGTTGGACTGGATTCTTGACATACACAGAGCTGAAGCACTATCCATTAACAATGGAGACTTAGTCTCTGTAATGCCATAATCCAATAATTGGTTCTGAAGCCAGAGTACCTGAGATGTACAACTTGCAACAACAATGTACTCTGCTTCAGCAGTGGATGTAGCAACAGATGTTTGTTTCTTACTCTGCCAAGAAATCAAACAATTGCCTAGGAATTGACATCCACCAGAAAGTGGATGTAGCAACAGATGTTTGTTTCTTACTCTGCCAAGAAATCAAACAATTGCCTAGGAATTGACATCCACCAGAAGTTGACTTTCTGGTTAACTTACACCCTGCATAGTCACTATCAGAAAAAGCAACTAATTTGCAAGAGTGTCCAGTGGAATACCAAAGACCTAGAGATTGTGTACCTTGCAGATATCTAAAGATCCTCTTGACTGCAATCAAATGAGACACTTTAGTAGCAGCCTGAAATCTAGCACAAACACACATTGCAAACATAATATCTGGTCTAGAAGCTATTAAGTACATCAAGGACCCAATCATACCTCTGTAAAGTGTTTCATCATAGCTTTACCTTTCTGATCTGCATCCAGTTGTGTGGTGTGCACATGGAGTAGAACAGGCTTACAGTTTTGTAAATCAAACTTATTCGAAAGATTTTTGTATATATTGTCTGATGAATGAAGGTTCCATTAGCCTTTTGTTTGATTTGGAAGCCTAGAAAGAACTGTAATTCACCCATTGCACTCATTTCAAACTTTTGCTTCATTAAACTTGTAAACTCATCACACAACTGGGGATCAGAGGATGCAAAATTATATCATCAACATAATTTGAACAAGTAGCTTATGTTGATCCACTTTCTTAATAAATAAGTTTTATCTATGGAGCCTCTAGTGAAATTATTTTGAAGAAGAAAATTTGAAAGTGTTTCATACCAGGCTCTAGGAGCTTGTTTCAACCCATAAAGAGCCTTATCAAGTTTATACACCCAATCAGATGTTTATTGTCCTCAAAACCTGGTGGTTGACACACATAAACTCTTCTTTTATTTTTCCATATAAAAAAGCACTTTTGACATCCGTTTGAAAAACTTTAAGATTGTGGAATGCAACATAGGCTAAGAACAATCTAATTGCCTCCAGTCTGGCTACAGTGGCAAAGGTTTCATCATAATCAATACCTTCTTCTTGTGAAAACCCTTGTACAACCAGTCTAGCCTTGTTCTTGACGATAAGCCCATTTTCATCAGTTTTATTCCTAAACACCCACTTACTGCCTATTGCACACTTACCTGGGGTAAAGAAACCAGTTCCCAGACTTGCTGCTTTTTGAACTGAAGTAGCTCAAGCTGCATGGCTTCAACCCATCCATTGTCTCTTAAAGCAACATGATAGTTCTTTGGCTCTAGCTGACTGATGAAGAGAGCATAGAAGAAGAAATTGGACAATTGACTTCTGGTTGAGACACCAGCATTGATATCACCAATGATTTGAGACATGGGGTTATTCTTCAGCTCTTGGTACACTATAAGATCAGTGCAAGTGTTTGTAGCCGGTTCAGCAGCAACATATGTTGATCCAGACTCTTGAAACCAAGTATGAGATGGCAATTCAAATGATGTAGAGGAGTCAGAACCTCATCAGTATTTGTTGTGGATGGAGCTACTAAAGCTACAGGAACATCATGTTTAGTGGAATCAGGCAGTTGATCACTAAACTTGAAAAGGTGAGTACTGATATCATCATCATCTTCAGTACCACCAGGTGGAAGACTTGCTGCAGAAGATGATTTATTCACATGATCTGCAACAGCTGAAGGTTGATAAGGAACATATTGCAGTATATCTAGATAAACAACTCCACAGGGTTTTGTGGAATTTTATCCTTAGGAGATTCATTGAATTTCACATGCAAGGTTTCTTCAACTATCTTTGTTCTGCATTTGAAGACACTGTAAGCCTTGCATGTGGATGAATATCCTACAAAATACCCTACATCCACCTTAGGATCAAATTTATGGAGTTGATCCTTTGTGTTGAGAATGAAACGGACACCCAAATGCTTTGAAGAATGAAATTAGAGGAGCCAAATGATGTAGAACTTCATATGGAGTCTTCATCACCTCTGATTTACTAAAACTCTATCTGCACATAGCAAGCTGTGTTGACAGCTTTAGCCCAAAAGGTCAATGGCAAACCAGAGTCAGCCAACATGGATATTGCAGCTTCAATTAGGGTCCTGTTCTTTCTTTCCAGTACTCCATTTTGTTCTGGAGTCCTTGGGATGCTAAACTGCCTCTTGATTCCCTTTGAGAGATAAAAATCATCAAGTGTATGGTTTCTGAATTCTGTTCCATTATCACTTCTTATACACTTGACTGATAGGAATACTGCTTCTCAACATAAAACATAAAGTTTATAATCGTCTGAGCAACCTCATCCTTTGAATGCAAGAAGAAAGTCCATACAAATCTGGAGTAATCATCCACAATTACCAGACAGTATTTCTTCTTGGCCATGCTCATCACTCTCACAGGACCAAATAGATCCATGTGTAGTAACTGCAAGCAGGCAGTGAATTTAGGTTCTTCAATAGGAGGGAATAAGACTTTGTGTTGTTTTCCTTTCAAACAAGCAGTACAGGTTTCATCACATTGGAACTCCTTTATTGGTAAACCTCTCACTAAACTATTGTGGACCAGCTGATTCATGTTTTTGAGATTTACATGACCTAGCCTTTTGTGCCACAGTTTAGATTCCTGAGGAGAGGCTTTGGAGAACAAGCAAGGATGACCCTTCAAATCAATCTTCTTTGACAAATCCAGGGCATAAACTCTTCCAATCCTGTTGGCTTTCAGGAGAGTATGTTCATCCAATACCTTGTCAATCAGCCTCAGAACTGTGGAAGACAGAATTCTGCAGTTCTGGCTTGTGAAAAGTGCAACATGCCCTTTATCACACATCTGATTGACACTCAGTAGATTATACTTGGGATTCTCCACATGGTTAACATCATCAAATCTGATTTATCCATTTGACACATATCCTTTCCCAATGATGAACCCTTAGCATCATTTCCAAATGAAACAAATCCCTTCTTTCCTTGAGAGTAGTCACTAAGAAGAGAACTGCTTCTAGTCATATGCATAGATGCTCCACTGTCTACATACCAGATGCTACTTTGGCATGCTGAAGAACCCTGCATTCATCACAAGGAACTAGTTAGGTTTTGAGACCCAAAACTTTTTGGTTTTGGGTCTGTTTTCATCAACAGATTTAACCATAACTTGTTTCTTATGATTAACAGCTGATGAAGGTGGAGATGGTGCTGAAATGGATTCCTTGGATTTGGCTTGGAATACCTTTTCAGTTGTTTGATCACAGGTGTATCAGTTGGTTAACTCTCCCTAACAAATGCTGAACCATCATAACAAGTTGTGTTTGATTTGTAGCTAAAGCTTTCAGCTCTTGTGACACATCATACTTGTTTTTGATGAGTTCTTGTGACCCCCATTTCCTCCTTGAAATTTACAGACTTAGTCTAATGTTTATCATGAGGAACACTATTAGCTGTTTTATGATACACCCTATCCTTCTTTTTGGATTTGGATGAAGTCTTGGGTTTATCACTTTTGAATGACTATAGTACAAACTTGGTCTCAAACTCATTTTTCATTTCTTCCATCTGCTTTTTAATGAGCTTATCTTTGTTGAGTTTGGAACCCTTTTTGTACCAACATTCATCAGAAAGATGATTGAACTTACCACATATGTCACTTGGCTTGTTCTTCATCATGGATTGATCAACTGCTGAAGTGGAAACTACTGAAGGTGTGATCTTCAGTACTTTCCTCCTTTCAGTACTTGTGTTAAGTACTGAAGGATCTGTAACAATTGAAGACTTGTTCTTCAGCTGTTCTCTATCCGTCCTGAAAGACCGCATGATAGATTCCTCAGCAGTTGTTAATCCTTTTATTTTAGTTTATTTGAAATGCTTTTCAGATGTTGTGACTTGCCCTTTAGTACTTGAGGTACTTTGAGGGACAACATCTGACATACTCAGCTTCATGTGCTTATCAGTAGTTAACCCATCAGGCAATTGATTTGCTGAGGTATCAACACTGATTTCACCTTCTGATATTTGCTGATCACTTGAGGATGAAACATGATGATGTGGTTTGAAAATTACTTTCACCTTCAGGTTTTACTATTGATTTTGGAGTAAAATCTGCAGGTGGTGCAATGTGGTTGTAACCAATTCCAAACTTCACATTTGAAGCTGTTTGCTTGCTGAGAAGCATTTCAAATCCCTTGCAGGATGATACCTAGCAGTCACACTCAACTTGGGTAGCTGCAAGTGTTTCTTTAAGATCTCAGTGGTTCTCAAGAATGACCTCTAGCTTAGCCTTTTCATCATTTAATTGGCATTTAAGCTTATAAATCTCATCATCTTTATCTTTAAGGACAGACTCATACTCAGGTTTTCTTTTAGAAAGGGTTTGCTCAAGCTCAAGATTTTGATTTATTAAAGCTACATTTGCCTCTCTAATAGAGATAAATGCAACTATGCAAGATTCAGAACATAGCTTGGCCTTAGCCTCAGAGGATACCTGGGTTACCTGTGATGAAGATGCATTGGAGCATGAACCCTCAATATACTCCAGGGCCATGATTGCAAGATTCCCAAAAGGATGTTCACCACCATGTTGACCATCACTAGCAAATAATTGCTCATTACCAGAAAGATCATCTGGTAGACTGCTCCAGTCAATAGTACCAGGGGTGAAGAAGCTATGATGAGTTTGTGATTGAGATGATTGAGATGGTTGAGGCTCAGATAAGGCTTGAGGTTGTTGTGCAATAGGAACTTGAACTTGATTTGGCTGTGGCATGTAATAACAGGGATATGGATATTGCATTGGACCCTGAGGGACAAAATATGCAGGAGATAGAGTTTATGAGTGATGACCAGAACTAGCAGGATGTTGCCCTTTGTTTTGTGAATTATTGCTTGGAAAAGTCACAAAGGGTGCAGAGGAGTTAGATCCAGTTGATCTACACTCTCTGCAAAGTGCCCAAGCCAGTGGCATTTGTGACACTCAACTACTTACTCTTGTCAAAACCAACTTTGTTTTTGCAAGAGAGTCTTGGAAATTTTCTACCATTCTCTTGTAGAACTTTTGAGATCTAATATTAATCAAGGTCATTTGCTCAGAATATCCATCTTCTAAGTCATCATTAGCAATACCTTTCAAATCATCCATCATGAAGCACAAATTGTCACTATTACAGCCTGACTGAGTATCAACACTAACAAATGCATTATCAGAACTGTTTGAAGAGAAATCTATATGCTCATCATAATGGCTTTCTGATGCAGCATATTCTGACTCATGACCAACCAAGGCAGTGTTCCCTGGTATAAAGTCATCAGTGAGCTTTCCTGATGATGTCAGTTTCCTTTTCTGCTCTATCTCTCTTTCAAATGTAAGCAGTTTCCCATGGAGTTGGGTGAGAGATAGGCTATCCAGATTTGCACTGGAGCGTAGGACAATGGTATATGTCCTATCTCTCAGGCAGTGGTCTGAGGAATCTGTTGTTCATCTGGCTATTAGTGTATTCATGTTTGACCATTTTCAGCTTAGAGATCAAACAGGAAAAACTCAAATTGTTAAGTCAGTGTCTCACCCTTCCTATGAGAATGTATCATATTGTTGGGCAAGGATTTCTCTGTTGTTTGCTAAGACCTCGTCTGTTCCACCAAATTGTTCTTCAATGCATTCCAGAGGTCATGAGCAGTTTCATGATGCATAAGCCCAGAATAGATTTCATTTGGTAGTGCCATGGCTAGAATTCCAAGAGCTTTAGCATCAATCTCAAACATTTTTCGATCCTCATCTGAGTATTGTTCCTCTTCTTCGGACCATTTGGTTGGTTTCCAGATTGTTCACCATAGGCTGTGTGGACCATGTACCACAGATGTCCAACAACCTCAACTGTTAACAGACAGGTGATGGAGCATTCTTCGTTGCCATATGTTATACTCAGTCCTAACCAGCATCGGAGGCTTGGTTGAGGAGCCAGTATTGTGAGGGTCATTAGATGGAGTAGTCATTATGAGATTCAATCAAATTCACTTAACTTTTAACCAATTTCGTGCAAAACACAAGAAAGTCAATACAACCAAGAGAAGTCTCAAAGCAATTAACCGAGAGCACAGATATCAATCTCTATAACCAATTCTTGCAAATATGCTAATTCGATCAAACTTAGATATCGAAATAGCAGTTTCAATGATCAATTGTTAGATCGACCAATGATTAACCTGCTCTGATACCATTTGTTAGGATCAGCGATCTAAGTTTGATTGATTAGAGTAGATTTTAGCGGAATTCGATCAATGAATTAAACAATTTTGGCAACACAATTGATATTCAATGGAATAGTGCATGGTTATGGAAAAAGAGAGATTCCGCAAAAGGAATATTTCATTCAAATACTTTCGTGGTGGCTTAAAGTCAGACATTACAATTAGGTCAACATTCCTTATATAAGGAATGACGTCTGCTGATGTCACTTGATAGTGACATCTAACAGAATTATACAAACAACTAAAACTATGCAAACTACTGAGAATGTTCTCAACAACTGATCACATCTCAGAGAATGCTAAGTACAAAAACATAAAACTACTAAACTAAAACTACTGAAACTATAAACTACTGAAAGGTAAATTACAAGTACTGAAAGGAAAACCATCACAACTACTGAAGTTAATAACTTCAGCTGTTGTGACAACTACTGATCACTCTGGTCTTTAGCCTTTGTCTTCAGTCTTTGTCTTCAGACTTTGTCTTTAGTACTTTACTTTCAGACTTTGTAATCAGCTGATGTCTTCAGCTGTTGTAATCTTCTTTAGCAGTTGTAATGTCTATGGGACTTAAAGGTTTTTCTGATCAGGCTCATTGGTTCTTTTGGTCCAACATTGGTGAAGCCCGTAGAGAGTCTTATGCAGCTTATAAACTCTGTCTCGATGATATGGATCCTCAAATCCTTTGTGTTGACTGGCATACACCGTTTCTCAGATTTCACCATGAAGAAATGCACTCTTTACATCCAATTGATAGACTTTAATATTCATCTAAGAGGCATAGGCTACGAACATATGGATGGCTTCCATTCTCGCCACAGGTGCAAATACCTCATTGTAATCAATTCCCTCGACTTGTTGAAATCCTTAAACTACAAGTCGAGCCTTGTTCCTGATGATGACACCTTGGTCACCTTTCTTACATTTCAACACCCACTTGGTGCCAATGACTTTAGCACCTTTAGGTCTATCTACCAGTGTCCATACACCTAACTTCTTGAGCTGAAGAAGTTCTTCTTTCATGGCACTCACCCATGCCTCATCATTTAGGGCTTCACTAACGTATTTTGGCTCAAACTGAGACACAAAACAGCAGTAAGCACCATCGTGAAGATACCCCTTTTCCATTACCGAGGCATAATCAGCTGAATACAGCTAATTTCTTGTCTGAACTCCTGATCTAACATCCCCAATGACATTTTATAGAGGATGATAGACATTTAGGCGTGATCTAGGAGTGGTGGGAACAACTACCTTAGAATCTTGATTATGAACGTTTGGTTCCATATCTGAGGCAGTAGGAGTGTGAGGTTCCGAAGACTCAGAGGCATCAATATCAGATGCTTGTGGACCTGTAGTAGTAGGAACCTGTTGCTCCTGAGTGTCCTGATCATTTTCCATGGCTTCATCGTCAGAGGAAGAGTCACTTACCTCGAGTGCTCCCCCTGAGTGGGTAGGTGATTCACCTTGTGAGCCAGATGATGTAGAGTCCTGTGAAGGTGTGTTTAAGATATCATACATCATTTTGGCTACTAACTCATCATCAGAAGTGGAGAGATAGATGTTGAAGGACTTGAAGAATCCATCATAGTCGAAAAAGAAAGCGGGTCCTTTTCTAGCAGGAGGGGTGGTGTATCTCTGAACATCGACGTTACACCACACCTCTACTTGACCCGTTGAGTTGTTGTGAACTCTCTTATTCGGTATGTTGTATCCTAGAAAGATGCCCTCTTCAGCCTTCTCGCTAAACTTTCCTGCCTGAGTTTTCTTCAGCAACGTGCATGGTGCACCAAACGGTTCAAGATACTCCAGATTTGGTTTACATCGTTGAAGTAACTCGTAACACGTCTTGCCATGACGTTTTACCACTAGAACTCGATTTAACATGTAACACACTGGCATTGCCTCGTTCCAAAATTGGATAGGCAGTTTCGAGTCTGCTAGCATTGTGCGTGATGTCTCTATTAAGTTGTGATCTTTCTCTCAGCAACCCCGTTCATCTGAGCAATGTAGGTGGAAGTAAACTGGTGCACAATTCCCTTTTCTTTGCAGAACGCTTCCATCCATTGGTTCTTGAACTCGGTTCCGTTGTCTGAGCGTACTTGTCTTACCTTCAGCTTGTAAGACACTCCAATGTGGTTACCAATTCTTTGAATGACTCAAATGTTTCTGATTTTGATTTCAAAAACATCACCCAAGAGAATCTTGAGTAGTCATCTATAACTACATAGCAGTATAAGTTGCCTACGATGCTTCTTGTACTGACTGGACCAAACAGATCCATGTGAAGAAGCTCAAGAGGCAGTTCTATAGAATTAACTTTCTTTGCCTTATGAGACTTCTTTGTCTGTTTGCCTTTCTTGCAGGTGACACAAAAATCCGGGAGTTAGAAGTTCTTGACATTGACCCCTCGCACAAGATCATTATGGATCAAGTGGTTCATCTTCCGTGGATTGATGTGCCCCATTCTCCTATGCCAGGGGACAAAATCCTTCTCAGTAGCTTTTGACAAGAAGCACTGAACTTGATGATCCGTTGTGGAGGCCTTTGATAGATCCAAGACGTAAAGGTCATTATATCTTAACGCAGACATTAAGACTTGGTCCTTCTGAATCACATAGTCCTTTTTCAGGACATAACACTTCTTATTGTCGAAAACTACCTTAAATCCCTTGTCACATATTTGGGAAACAGAAAGCAAATTATTCTGAAGTTGTTGAACATAGTTTACCTTGTCAAACATAACTTTCTGGTTCCTTACTTCCCCTTGAGTTGTGATGTACCCTCCTTTGTTTCTAGCAAAAGAAACAAAGCCTCCTTTGATTTGTTTGACGTTTGATAGAGTGCTTGGTTTCCAGTCATGTGCCTTGATGCTCCGCTATCTACAATCCAAGTGTTTGTTTCAGCACTATAGCGAAGAGCCTACACATGCAATTGAAAACATTAATTAAGGTGAGGGACCCAAGCCTTAACCAGCTTGGGTGTCCCAGAGGCATCACACATCATAAATTCTACCCATTGTCCATTAGAGGGTGAGGTAAGATTATTTGTCTTCTTGTTCTCATTACCAGACATAGACTTTTCTTTCCATAAGCCAGCATTGTGTAAGGCCTGTTTGTGATAAACTAATGACTGGCTGATAGGTTGAACTTTAGGTTCACTAACTCTTTTTGGTGGAGTCATGCAGCTTCTTTTGGAAGAGCTTGCTTTAGTGTCACTAACTCTATGCCCATACATTCCATAGTTGTAGCATGATCTGCTTTCAACTTGACAATTTACCTGCTTCTGTGGAGATGTATGTGACACGCGAGTGACTTTATTCTGTTTGGGTTTTGACACTTGTTGTTTAGATGTTTTATCTTGTTTAACATAATTAATTGTTTGGACATTGTTAACATCTTTTCCATTTTGTGTATTTTGACTTAGACATGCAGCACGTGATAGGTTAATTTGTTTGGTATTTCTTGGTTTGGAATAGATTTTGTTGAACCAGACTTTATTTTAGCTTTTCAAATTGTTCATCCAAATTAACACATGGCATTTTACCTTTTGATTTTGATGTTGCATCCTTTTGTTTAACGACAAATTCATTTGGTTTACATGTGAAATCTTGATCACTTACAAGAGGAGTGGACACCACATGATCCTTGATTGGGTTATTATTTATTGGTTTACTTTTGGAATTCATCAGGTCTCATGTGGTGGTGGTACCACTTTATATCCCAAATCCTCCCCATTGTTGCGCTTTCTCACTAAGTGCTGGACAATATGAGAAGAACTTGTCCAACTATGTAGTTTTTGTTTTAATGAATTTACTTCTACTTCCAAAACTGCCTTTTGTTTCTTAGTGTCTTCTAGGGAGTTTAGATAGAACTTAATCTCATTAACTTGGTTAAAGGCTACAACTTCAGTTTCTCTAAGTTGTTTATTCAAGAGTTCTATCCTTTCTTTATAGTTGTGCTCATTTTGTTTTAAGACTCTATTGGCTTCAGTGCATAGTTGTAAGTCCTTTACTAAGTTATCATTATGGTCTAATAACCTAGAAAATTTCATATCAATGCTTTCCCTAAATTTATTACAATCCGAACAAGCATGATTATTGAAAAGTTAAGTATGGTACTTACCTGAGAGGGTGAGGTTGAATCAGCCATAAAAGCAGTGTCTGACTTCTCTGGTTCTGGTGATTTTAGACTTGTTGGACTTGTCCCTTCTTCAGGTAGTGATCAACTATAGTTGTAGTTACATTAACATTTGACATCGCGAGTTCCACTGCAATATCACCTTCGCTTGCTGAGTGGTCATCTAGATCCTCAACACTAGCGATGTTGGATTCTCCCAGAGACACAAATCGAAAGCTCCAATCTTATCCTTCGTCATCATGAGCTGTTAAGGCTTTAGGATCCTTGATCAACAAAGTAGGACTGTTTGTGGGCTTATCCTGATGAGTGAAAAATGAGAATGGATTCCCATTTCCCATCTTCTTCGGCTTCACACATTCACGTTTGAAGTGCCCATTTTCCCCACAGTGAAGCAGGTAACTTTTGTCTTGTCAAAACCAAAACTTGTGTCCTTAGTGGCAATCATATTCTGTCCGGTCTTTTTGACAAACTTCTTTGCTCTCCGAACAACACTTGCTATGGCCCACATGATGTCCATTCTTTCTAACTCTGTCTCATCTACCTCCTCGTAGTCCTCGTCTGCCAGATGGCAGTTCCCTATTTTCCCAGCAACTAGCCCGTCAAAGGAGTGGACAACAGATGCTAAGAGATCCATGTGCTCCTTTGCTACCTCTACTGTCACATTCATGAGATTTTCGGTCTTTAGTTTTGTAGCATTTGCTTCAGATGCTATGTATTGGGTACCCGACGACCCTGACATGTTAGATCCTGAAGTAGTTGCTTGTGATGGACCAGATGAACTCAACAAAAATGCCATTTGAAGTGCTGCTCCAGACGTTTTGGCTTGTGGAGTTGAGTTGTACAGTGTCGGATTCTGATGATATGAAGACTTTTGGGCCCTGTACTTCATCCTCAACTCTTCCTCTCACAGTTTCATAATGAAGTTGTTGATATTTAACTTCGCTAGCATATCATTCTATCTGAGGTTGGATACAAACGAACTCTACTTCTTGGGCAGCCCATCTGCAAAGTTTGAAACTTTTTCTTCCATAGACGTAGTGACTCCATGAGTGTGCAGCTCACTCATCAAGTTGTAGAATCGATTAATGACATCGTCCAAGCTCTCCTTTCCCATTGACGAGAAGTTTCAAACTCCTTCTTCAACACTTTAGCCTTCAGAGCTTTTAACGATGCATTTCCCTCATACCTCTTTTCCAATGCATCCCAAAGCTTCTTAGCTTGCTTGTTCTTAGAAAATTGATGGAGGATGTCCTTAGGAATTGACTGAGTTAGCAACACATATACTTTCTTCTCTGCATTGTACTTTACCTTTTGGCCATCAGTCATACCGCTTAAGGTGAGTTTGACTCCATCTGCACCTATAGGCATACTATATCCTGTCTCTATCGACTCCCACAGATTATGATCTACTCCATTTAAGTAAATCTCAAGTCTTTGCTTCCATTGTGGGTAATCATCTAACGTTATAAGCTTAGGGGGCTTGTTTTGATTTCTCACTTCATTTTCTAGAAGCAACAGATTTTGAATCCTCGAGTCCCTTCCTGCGGTGAACGCTGAATATTGATCCTCCATTACTATCAACTTTAAACTTGGAACAAACTATTTTACTTGTGCAAATGAAGGTGTGCGATTGGACAGCTAGTGTGATTGAACAAAGGGAATGGCTCAAACGTGCAAATGAACCAATGCGAATGAATCAATCGTGCGGATGAAAAGTGTGAATAGACAACTCAGTCGTGCGAATGGATGTACGAATGAGTCCAATCGTGCGTATGAATTCAGTCGTGCGATTGAGTCAATAGTGCGACTGAAGCAGTTGAATCTTGGAATTCGAAAGTTTAAGGTATTTTGACGCAAAACACGAATTTCTCAAGAACTCTAATTGTCGTATGCTGGAAAAACGTTAACTTTATGACCTGGAGACGTCCAAATCAACATTTGACACAAAAGATTGTGTTTTTGCATAAAAACACATGCAAGATCAGTGTTTGTCACTTAAACACAAGGTATTCTCTCAAACTCACCTAGAATCACACTCAGGTAAGAATCAATAAGAGTTGATCACAATATGAAAAATAACTAAGAACACAGAAAGATAATTTCAAGATACTTTTATATATTGATTCTCAACTCAAGATACAAAGACTCTTACAAGCAATTGTTATGTCTATGAGTTACAAGGAGAACCTATATATAATACTATCTACAGCCGATATACTTTGATACCAGCTGGGATCCTTTACCTAAAGCCTATACTACAGACTATAGTTCAGGTATCTTAGATAAAGTCTTATCTGAGATTTGGTAGTCAGGACATGTCCCTGACTTACCTTTTGCCACCAACTAAAGATGGAAACTGTACTATCATGAAAAGGTAAATAGTGGAATAAAGTATGGTCAACAACATGGTTCTTTAGGAAGAAGCCATGCTATATCAGAAGTCTGCAGCAGAGTGTCAGAGACCATACTTGTGTCCACTGGTTATAGCAGTGTCTTCCGTAGGTTAAATGGCTTTAGAAGAGTAAGTACTTCCGAAGCCACTTTTATACTTCGGAAGAGGCTGCTTCTTCCAAGGCTTGGAGACTTCTTCATTTCATCATACTTCGGAAGTGGTCTTCACTTTATTCTTCTAAGTCTTGAACTTCAGAAATATGCATTTGTCTTCGGAAGTAGAGTTCTGTCTTCGGAAGTTGGACTTTTCCTTTGTCTTCGGAAGAACTCTACAACCTTCGGAAGTTCCATGACAAGGTTCGGAAGCGTTTGCATGCAGCACCAAAATAACTTAAGTGATCTAGTTTTGGTTGCATTAGCCTTCTTCTTGATCCAACAAACTCCCCCTAGGCTGATGCTACCAAAACTTCACTTACCTCGACTTCTCAAAACTTTCAACACCAAGGAGAGCAAATATTTGTCTGTCTCCTTGTTCTTCCCTGATGTGGTGCTGAGAAACTTGTACAGATCCTTGGTAAACAGGAATCCAGTCTGTCACCTTGGATAACATGGACCCTTTGTTGTTTCCCTCTGAAAAGAGTTAGTTGATGGGAACTGTAATCATATTCCCATCAACTATAGGTTCCAATTCAGGACCTTCCACCATCTGTAGAAAGGTAGCACCTTTGGTGGGAGATCTTTCCTTGTCTTCCTGTCTTCTCAACTTCAACTCTTCTTCAATCTTTGCCTTTGCAGTTAGCTCAGCCAAATGAAGACTGCTGAGATGGTTTCTGAAGATCCGTCTACATAGGTAAGGTTAATGGAGTCTTCTACACAGTAGACTTCGCTCAAAGTGGTGCAATTAGTGAGCTTCATCTTGATTGCCTTAAACTCCTCAAGGGAGAGATGTTCAGAAGGCTGAAGGGATGGTTTGGATGGTAATTGGGTAGGTTTAGGTTCAGAGGTTCTGGCTAGTGTTTTGGGTTGGATGATGGGATGTTTAGGAGGTTGAGGTGAGGGAATAGTAGTGGGTAGTGATGTGGGTTCAGGGGTGAAGGGTTCAGGTTTAATGGTGAATGGTAAGGGTGAGGGTTCAAGTTGTGGTTGGGTAGAAGCAGTGAAGGTCATCCCTTTTACCCTTCTATACATCTCTTTCCTTTTCCCCAACTGGATGTCAGCCTTAATTTCACTGACAATCCGTTGGAGTCTCCTTTCAAACATAGGACCCACCGGCCTACCAGAGAAGCCATAAGCCCGAAGATAGTCCTTCATCCAGGCTTTCTCAGTAAGCTTCTTGGAGGCAGTGACCCTAGCCTCTTCTTCTTTCTTCTTCTTCTCTCTGGCCTTTTCTTTTGTAGCCTTCTTCCTTTCTTTCTCCATTTGATCCTGGTCTTTGTTGTAGAGCCAGAGGATCGTATCATCATTTTGTGGAGAGAGTTCGAAGATCAAAGCCTTTGGAGAGTAGGAAGTTTATCCTCTCTCTCCTCAGCTGCAGTTCATCCTCCTTCTGTTTCTTTTCCTTTTCCTCTAAGCCCAACCTGGCTTCTTCTTAAAGTCTCAGCCTGGTTGCCTTTTTCAGATCCACCAACTCCTTTAATGGTAGCAGGAGTGTTTCTTTATTGGCAGCTCCCATTCCAATGACCTGGTCAATGATCTGCTCTCTTCTTTTATTGATGACAACCTCCTGATTGGAAGAAGCTGCTTTTGTGCTGGCAGCTAGCAACTTCTCAGTCTGAAGTCTTCCTTTCTTCTTAAGTTTCTCAATATTCTTCTCTTCCTGAATCTCTGCCGCAGTCATCTTCCTTTTACCATTATCCTTTGAAGATCCTGACTATGGTGGTTCTTGGAGAGAGGTTTCTGATTGTGAGAGAGTCAGAGATGATGTCTGAGATGGAGGTGCAATTGGAATGTCCTCACTGCTCATTTCACATGCCATTTCCAGGATAGCATCTGTGATGATCAGTTCCTCGAACATTTTAAACAGTCCTTCTGCTGCTTCCATTTCAGCTTCGGAAGATTCAGCTTGTTCTTCCGAGGCTTTAACTTCCGCTTCAGAAGTTAAGGAGATGTAGATTCTGTCCCAACTATTTCAGTTGCTAGGCCATCAGTTCCTATTTCCCTTTCGAATTGAATCTTAGGTTCCATGAGGACCTTAGGTTGACCAACTTCTCCCACAGTGGTAGAAGGTGCAGTTAGCCTTTGAAGCTCTTCTGCTCCAAAGTAGATCATTACAGCATCATGACTTGGCTGCTCAAAGGAAGATCTTAACAGAAACTTGGTGAAGAGTCTGTAGAGATCACTGAGCATCCTTGGATCAATCTGAAGAGTGACCTGAGATGTTTCAGGCGCATAGATGATGGGAGACGAATATGTTGAAGTGGAAGGCCAGCTCTGTGGTTCCTTGTGTGTTTGTCTTTGAACATTCTCCCCTTTTTTGGTAGCATCATCTTGAGAGCTAGATGAGCTGGAGGAGGAAGTCAGGGAGACCTGAATAGGTACATGCCTAACAGACCTCTTTGTCTGTTTCTCAGCTAGTTGAGCCTTGAGATTGTCAATCTCAAGTTGCTGAGTGGCAGATCTTGCCTCTAAAGTCCTAAATTGAGATTCCAGGTTTGAGACTTTAGAAAGAAGATCTTGAATGAGGAGTTGCATGCTTCACTCATCTTCTTTTGAAGAATCACGGGGAGATGAGGTAACATACCTAGTATGCTCAGCCTCACCACCAGATGTGGTTTCTTGGCACCCTGGTTTCTCATGCTCAATGATGTCTCTTTCAGAGTCATCAATGGGCTTGGTTGTCGTAGATTCAGTCTGAGAAATGTTACCACTGTCCACAAGGTCCATTGAGGCACCTTCTATAGTGGCAGCTGAATCTACATAAGTCCCCTCCACATCAGTGGGACTCACCTTAGTTGGTTGCTGATGGAGGCTAGAGATAAGGGAATTCTCCAGGCTTTGTTGATCTTGAAGAGGGTGTTGTAGATCAACTTTATTGCCATGGAGAGATGTTATCTCTTCATCAGTTTTAAATAAAAGGCCAGTAAAAGATAGGATGGTTAAACCTACTGACCCGGGACTTTGGTCAATGTCTACAGGCATTGAGCCTCTGGTGGGGCTCTCCCTTGTTGGCTGCTCATGGGAGTATAGAGACTCACCCTGAGGCTTTCAGCTTGGGTTGTGGGCTCATGGGTCTTAGACTGAGGAGACTCAGGACCCATATTGAGGTCAATTGTGAAGGATGGTTGGACCTCAGGCTGAGTGGGAGCCCTTTGTTCCACTCTAGCCTTTTTGGGTTGAGCAGGAGGGGCTTGTGCAATCAGAGTAGATTGAACAAGGGTTCGTTTGGGGTGGCTCTGATAAGTGATGGTGATGGGTGGAGAAGGTAGTGTTGGCATAGTGGGGGTAGTTGCTGGTGTGGGTTCATCACCTGTGGGGTTAACAAGGATGTCACCAGGAGCCGTTGGCTAAGTCATACCTGGAAGAAGTGCAGTATCTCTTCCTGTGAAGTTAGTGGACACTCTCTTCAAAGTTTTGAAGATGGTTGGCCTCATCTGAGGAGCAGTCAGAGCAGCTGCATAGACAAGTGTGCTCTGGTCTAGCTCACAGTTGATTATATGCTGGAGAAACCTGGGATACATGAAGAATGTGTGCTTCTGAAGATTTCCCATGAGGTTAGTCAACACAAATCTTGAATAGTTGAAGCGGAGGCATTTTACCAACCCATGAACAAGGCACCCAAGTTCAAATGGGATTTGATCCCATCCCCTGGATTTATTCGACAAGCAGTGAAGGACCACGTGTAGAAGGAACTTCCATTTGTACGAGAAGTTAAATTTGTATACAGTTGACCTGCTAACGTCTCCTCCATATCCCATTTGGAGATAAGAATCGTCCAAGTCTGCTTTGGGGAATTCCGTTGGAGCTCTCTCATCATGAAGCTCTAAATGCTCCCTGATGAGCTGTTCAGAAATGACCAACTCCTGGCCACAAATGCTTGATAGAATAACACGAACCCTGTTTAGGGTTTCAATCTGACCATTTGCCCAAAATTCAGACATATGGTTTGAGTAAATTGTGGGGTTAACGATCAGAGCGGTGTAGTAAGAAGATTGGGTTAGGAAGGAGATGATATCTGAGAAGTTAGCATCTCTTGATGAATCAAGAAGTGCGACTTGGTTGTGCTGAGGGTTGAAGGCCATTTGGAAAGTTGAATGGGAATGATTTGAGCTGGGTAAAGATGAGTAGTAGAAATTTCTAGGGCTGTAAAGTTTGCAAGTAAGAGAGTGAATGTGAATAGTCGAGATTATTTAAAAGATTGTGGAGAGGCGGTAATGGGGGTTAAGATAAGGTGATGTGATGGTTTAGTGTATGAAATGACAGTGGCGGTAAGGTTAAAAATTAGTTAAATAATCCGACCTGATTAACAAAATCTTTGCTTTTTAGAGTGTGGGATCCAACAAATTTACGTTACATAGTGAAATCTCTTTTCCTAGTGTAAAACATTTCCGAAGGTAACTTGTCTTCCGAAGGCAATTCTTACTTCCGAAGCCAAATCTTCGCTTCCAAAGGTTAGAGTTGCTTCCGAACAGAGAATTTGTAAGTTTCGGAACTAGATCTGATATGCAATCAATCGCTTCTTCCAAGACCAAAAATTCTTCCGAGAAGAAAGTTATCCTTTAAGAAATTATGCTTCGGAATGAGAGTGTCTTCCGAAGGTTAATTTCTCTTCGGAAGGAATTTACACTTAGAAAATTTCAGAGAGAATTTCTTGTAACAGGGCTTAAATTGTATTGACACAAGACATACATATTAAAAAGGTTTTTCAAAAGAGATCAAATTAGTCAATGTTTATCATCCCAATAGTCGTTATGAGATACTTAAACCTTTGTTCATCAAAAGCTTTGGTAAACAGATCAACATATTGTTCATTTGAATCAACTTTGATTAACTTGATTAGATTTTTCTCATGAATATCTCTAATGAAATGATACCTAATGTCAATGTGCTTAGTCTTGGAGTGCTTCACCGGATTTTTAGTAATGGAGATAGCACTGTTGTTGTCAATATGGATATGAGTACTCATAAAGTTGAATCCATAGTCTAACATCTGATTTTGAATCCATAGCAGTTGAGCACAGCAGCTAGCAGCAGCAATGTATTCAGCTTCAGCAGTTGGTGTAGAGACACAGGATTGTTTCTTGCATTGCCATGAGATGATCATTCCACCAAGAAATTGACATCCTCCCAATGTTGATTTCTTGTCAATATTACAGCCGTCGTAGTCACTGTCAGTGTATCCATAAAGATTGAAATCCTTGTTTCTGGGATACCAGAGACCTAGTTTAGGTGCTCCTTTGAGTTATCGGAGGGTTCTCTTAACAGCCTGATATCTTGCACAAATGCAAGTAACAAACATGATATCAGGTCTACTTGCTGTAAGATACATCAGAGAACCAATAATTGCCCTATACTGATGTTGATCAGTATCCTCCCCCTCAAGGTCAGAACAAAGATTATGGTTTCTGGGCATGGGTGTCTTGGCAGGCTTGCAATCCTTCATCTCAAATCTTTCTAAGATGTCAGAGACATATTTAGATTGATTAATGAAGAACCCTTCCTTCAGTTGCTTTACCTGAATTCCAAGGAAAAAGTCCATTTTTCTCATGGAGCTCATCTCAAACTTCTTCTTCATAATGCTCTCAAAGTCGTTGGACATTGGTCATTTGACGAACCAAATATGATGTCATCGACATAGACTTGTACAAGCAAAATGCCCTTTCTAGACTTTCTAATGAAGAGAGTCTTGTCAATGGTACCTCTAATATAACCATTCTTCAAAAGAAACTGAGACAGAGTCTCATACCACAGCCTAGGTGTTTGTCACTTAAACACAAGGTTTTCTCTCAAACTCACCTAGAATCACACTCGGGTATGAATCAATAAGAGTTGATCACAATATGAAAAGTAACTAAGAACACAGAAAGATAATTTCAAGATACTTTTATATATTGATTCTCAACTCAAGATACAAAGACTCTTACAAGCAGATTGTTATGTCTACGAGTTAGAATGAGAACCTATATAATACTATCTACAGCCGGATATACTTTGATACTAGCTGGGATCCTTTAGTTAAAGCCTATACTACAATACTATTGTTAAGGTATCTTAGATAACATCTTATCTGAGATTTGGTAGTCAGGACATGTCCCTGACCTACCTTTTGTCACCAACTAAAGATGGCAACTATACTATCATGAAAAGGTAAACAGTGGAATAAAGTATGGTCAACAACATGGTTCTTTACGAAGAAGCCATGCTATATCAAAAGTTTGTAGCGGAGTGTCAGAGACCATACTTGTGTCCACTGGTTATAGCAGTGTCTTCCGAAGGTTAAATGGCTTCGGAAGAGTAAGTACTTCCGAAGCCACTTTTATACTTCGGAAGAGGCTGCTTCTTCCAAGGCTTGGAGACTTCTTCATTTCATCATACTTCGGAAGTGGTCTTCACTTTATTCTTCTAAGTCTTGAACTTTGGAAATATACATTTGTGTTCGAAAGTAGAGTTCTGTCTTCGGAAGTTGGACTTTTCATTTGTCTTCGGAAGAACTCTACAACCTTCGGAAGTTCCATGACAAGCTTCGGAAGCCTTTGCATGCAGAACCAAAATAACTTAAGTGACCTATTTTTGGTTGCATTAGCCTTCTTCTTGATCCAACAACACAATTTTTATATCAAAATCGATTGAATCACACGTAAATCAAGAGCCTTCGCTCTAATACCACTTGTTAGGGACCATTTACTAGACGAAGTACTAACTGATACGCGTGTATACCAAATCAAATAGTGCGGAATCCTATTTGATTGGCGATCCAATCGGTGAGAACGTTAACCCGATCGATACAAGATTAATCTAAACGTTAAGAACGAATAGGAATCGATCAAGAACGATCTATGAACTTGGACTGGCTTTCATGGACGCTCTGGATGATTAGGGTACGTGTAGGAGTTGAATTCTTCAAAGTGTTGTGTTTCTCCATGAATTAAGATGTATTTGTAGGTTAGGGTTACTCATTCGTGCGACTGAACCATTAGCATGGTTCAGTCATGTGACTGAGTCATGCAGTTGATCCATTCGCACGACTGAGTGTTCAGTCGTGCGACTAAGTCAATCTCATGTCACAATTGTGCGACTGATCCAGTCTCCTGGTTCAGTCATGCGACTGGTTCATTAGTATGAAGTTGTTCATGCGTATGGTCCATTGGCATGTTCTATTCACATGAGAACTTCACACGATTAAGTTTAAGCACGTTCCTCAATCATTATTTACTAAGAACTATGTAAACAACCACAAACCTATATAGTTAGTTCAATAAGCGTTAACACACAATAATCAATGAAATATTAAACATTTTAAGCGTAAACCACACATTGTATTTCATTCAAACAATCCAGTTACATATATGTAAGACATGAAAGACTTTTTACATTAAGCTTATAACTAGGTACATATGTATCTACAGTAGTCTAAGCAATAATAAAAGGAAATATGACAGTAAAGCTAGCTACTACTAAGGTAACACGGAGAAAGTAGACCTAGAGGTTGCTAGACCATTTGATGATGTGTCAGTAGATTCAACACAATAGATAAGTAGACCTCGTTGGTGATGTCAAGTTCAAACTAAGTTGTTCAACAAGCTATGGGTTATCATCTTATCCCTGGTAAACACAATCAACAAAGTTCCAATAAGGGGTGACGAGGAAACTAAACGCCACAAATGTATACGGATGACCATAAAATTTGCAAAGCACATGAAAAAAAGCAAAAGTCAATCAAGCTAATAACCTATGTTGTTGGTGTGATCTGTGAAAAAAGAATAAAATTGCTCAAACAAGAAGATAGATTGTGTGCCTCTTTGTTGTGTGATGGCACTGACCTGAGGATAAACATAACCTAAATATTCTAGAATTCATTATTGTTTGTGCCTCTCTACTGTGCGGTGGCACAGATCTGAGGCTTAGCATCTCTTTAAAAGCCCTATAATAGTCTCTTCTTGAATTCTACCCGTAGACCACTCAAAAATCTCATGAGGAACGTTGATTACCATATAAGCGTGGGATCCACAAATGCTTATTGAAATAATGCAACCTTAAATCATCACCAATCTGTGTCAAAAGTCTGTGTATGGATTTAAGAGGACAAGTATACTGACAATCATAGTGGTTGCAACTCTTGAAAGTCAACACCATTGTGTGCATCTTGTGGCACTAGTATGATTTCCTAGACTTGCTAATGACTCTCGATGAAAACAAGAATCTAGCATCAAAAGGTTTTGGTAACATGTCCCGAATGATTTGATTTACCTGTATGATTCCATAATGAATCGTTCCACTTATGGTCAAAATAACTTGAAGCTGCCTGATCGAGAAATAAATCTGTTAGATATCTATCTTAGGATTTCCACCTCACACAAAAATTACAAAAATGTGTTTTAATTTTGTTGTTTAGTTCAAGTTGTTTCTTTTGTTTAATGTTGTCAGTTTAGTTGTTAAACGTTGGACTATGCATTGGAGTCTGTCTGGGATTTAATCACTAAAAAGGGTCATGTCTGAGGTGACCAAACGGGTTTTCTAATGTTTAAAGGATCACATATGAGGTGGTCAAAAGGTTCCGAAGTTAAAATGGTCATGTCTGGGATGATCGAATGCTCAAAATGTGTATAAATAGTTAAAAGGACTAAGTGTCAAATGTTCATAAAGTCAAAATCATAACTATGAAGCCCATTCGCACAAATGGACCATGAGTATGGACCAGCCGTACGATTGGACCATACGTATGAGCCCATTCGCACGACTGGACCATGAGTATGGATCAGCCATACGATTGGACCTTTTGTATTAGTCCAATTGCATGACTATACCACACGCATAGCCCAACATGCGATTGGACCATCAGCATGAGTAATCTCACACGATTAGTTCACAAAATGAACAAATCGCATGAATGGAGGTGATCGAATGACATAGTCGCACAACTGACATCTAGTCACACGACTAAAGGTGACCGACTGTGCCAGTTGCACGACTAATCCTCAGTCACACAAATTAAGTATCCAACTGGGCTCAGTCGCATGATTGAAGGAAACCCTAGTATAAAAGGAGAGGGAGTCGGTCGCAGTCGCTCATCACTCCCAAATCGCCCCCAAATCGCACGACTCTACCGTTACTCTGCCCGATTTTCATTTGACCATTATAGAATTCGATTCCAGTGAATATACAAGTACAGTGCGGTGAAATCTACTCAAATGTCAATCGATATCTGCCCTAAATGACTGAATTTAGCCCTAAATATAGATGAGACTTAGTTTGACTAATAAATTGATAAAACTAAGTATATTGTAAAATTAAAGGCTATTAGGTGTTATATTGGTCACTTGCGAAACTAATGAGCCAAACCACGACGTCTAACATTAAGTTTTGCTCAAAATTTGAATTTGAATTGAACAGACGTTCTGTCATGCGATTGGACACCCGGATGAACTTCAATTGCACGACTGAGCTGGGCGAATAGCTCAATCGCACGACTATACCATGCGTATGAGTTCAGTCGTATGACTGGTGTAACCACATGAGATAGCATCCGACAGATCCAAGTCGCATGCCCAGTCGTGCGTAAGAGCTCAATCGCATGACTAAATCTCAGTCGCATAGTTAATTCGCACGACATAACATAAAACTTCAAGTTCAAATGAATCAATTGTTACTCATCGACACACAATAAGGTTTATTTGCACTATGTGACACATGACGAGTCATTGGCCCATGAGCACTAAGCAAATATTTGTGCTCATCTAGATCTCACCTCCAGGAATGCTACAGATTTCTCAGGCATTATCACTTTCCTACGGAGATCAAGGATCTTTCGTGCCATATCTACTCCATGCACACCGTACCGATCACTTCTGCAGGCCTTTTAGGAAGGCGCGGTTGTCGATAGGACCGCAGAGCCCCACCGTATTAGGAGCTCTATCTTGTGTCATGCTATAGAGATCACAAAGGAGGATCTCAGGACTGTTTTAGAGTTTGGAGACGACGCCAACTGTCCGACCCGACTTCACCCACTAACAGTGCGCGGCTACTTCTACAAGCCAAGTACTCAGGGGACATCACTGCAGGTGTGCTTAACAAGAGCAACCTGTGCCCCCATTCAAGTACTTGGCACATGTGCTTCTTAAGTGCATGGCCTCCAGGAAGGGAGGCTTCGATGAGCGATCAGATCAGATTCAGAACGCCTACGTGGCATTGGTGCTGAACCATCCTTTCAGCTTCTCCAGGATGATCTTCACCTATCTGGTGGAGAACCTCGAGGCCAAGGGGAAGGAGGGATTTTGTATGAACTTGCGCTTCATGCAGATGATCATTGATCAGAAGCTCCCACAGCTACCAAAGGAAGGAGGATGCAGTGGTGCTCGAGGCGACGGACGATACCACCTTGGGCAGGATGAAAGTGTACAGGGGAAGCAGGTGAACCCCCTATCAGGAGGCTGTTCGGGGATCTGGCCTGTGAGGACTATGTGGCCCCATCACGAAGGAAGTGGCGCCACGACAACATCGACTCAGATACAGAGCAGATTATGCTCCCAACATGTGACAGATGATGATGACAGTGGTGATGGTGGAGACTCTTGCCCCGCTTCATCTAGGCCCCCACTACAGATGTTACACCTCCACCACCCACTCATGGAGAGGCTACCAAAGCAGGTTTCCATCAGGATTTCAGAACTGATGAGGAGAATGAGAGTGATGATGAGCCGTTGACGAGAAAGGTGGGCAACAGGTGGTTGCCACCGAATGTGGAATGGAGGCGGTTAGAGGACACCAAGCTTCATCTAGGGAGACTACTATAGATCCTACTTATACCCTAGACCACCCAAACATCCTAGGGGGAGCATCCTCCTCGAGGGGTTCGAGGAAGAAGTGGATGGCTTAGCCCCATGGGATGAAGCCGAAAAGACGGAGGTTCACGTTGATTCCAACCTCCACCACCACTGCCACCATATCTACCACCACCACTCACTTACCCACTACCACCGCTACCACCACCACTAATACCACCTCACCCACCATCACTACCATAGCCACTCCACCACCTATCTACACCACTTCCACCACCACTACAGCCTACCCATCACCACCCACACATATACCACCACCCAAATTCACCACAACCACCACCACTACACCATCCACCAGCCAAACCATCATCCCACCAGCCATTCACTACAGGATCCTCTCTACCTTCGGTTGGGGTAGAGGATCAGCTGGCAGCACTTAACAGGATGGTGTTGAAGCTGTGGGCTGTTGACGAGCAAAGAGTTGCACAAATCAGATAGCTTGTGGAGCAGAAAGCTACCCAAGCACAGCAGATCGCTCAGCAGGCCCAACTAATAGATGATCAAGCTCAACAAGTGGTTACTCAAAGTCAAGAGATTGCCCAACTCTAGGAGCATAAAGTTCTATCAACAAAGAAGATAGAGGAGTTGGAGGCTACCAAAAAGACCATCATGCTCAAGCTTAAAGGAACAACAAATGAGCCTCTAAAAATAAGAGAAATGGATGGTGATAATGATAGTGATGACGATGATGATGAGGATGATGATAAAGAGGATGATGATGTGGATGAAACAGAGGGAGGAGATGATGAAGGTGCAGGAGATGGAGGAGATGATGAAGAAGAAGGTGATGCATCTGCATCGTGTGCCACACAAGCTAGTGAGAGGCGGACCAAGAAGAATCAAGATTAGGATGCCTCGACCTCAGCCCCGACTGCAGAGGAGCACATGATTCAGGACAAACGTAATGCCTAGACGTTTATGTAATTTTAAATCATGTGTAATTGAATAATGTATTAAACTCATATACATAATGTTTATAATTAGTTAATGTTTACTGTCTTGATTATTGACTAATGGTAAAGGAATTTATGTGTTAAATCAAGCAGATCATTCATCTTAGCAAGATGAGTATGATATTGCTCCCCTTTAACAAATCAAGTCTCAACTGAGAATGATATTTGATTTGCAAGGGATTGTCTAGAGGTATGTGAGTTATACTCCTCAAGAAGGAGAAATAATTCATGACCTTACTCATGAGCAACTAGCTGAGATATTCTGACTGTATCCAGATGAAATATTGAAGGATGCTCCTACAGTTGACATGGATAGTGATGATGAGCTTAATGATGTGGACGAGATAGAGACTGAAGACATCACAGCCCAACATTATCCAGAGTATGCTGACAACAAGGGAAATGTAGTCCCCAATCCGGGTGACATGCTTGTTAGTGATACATTTGAAACACTTGATAAGATGGAGCAAGTGTCGAGAAGAATAAGGATCCAGCCCACGCCTCGAGCGCTGATGTCAATATCAAAAAGGCTGAATGGGAGGCATGTTTTGAGGAGATCTAAGCCCAACGTGCTACAACAAGCTATACAAAGTGAAGAAGCATCACAAGGTGGCAGGCAAGATTATCGCGTGGGCCTATTTTGAAGATCTAAATGTATATGCCATCAAGAGGGAGAAGGGAATTGAGAACTTCAGATTCCCACATGATCTGAAGACTCTCCCTAGTTTTGAACTCAACCAGCTGGCCAAACTGAAGTTGTTATATGCTGACCCAAGAAAGATGTCAGGTTGGTTTGAAGCTGCTTTGAGAAGAGAGTACCACACCAAGTGGGTCCACTTCAAACCTCAACAACGGACGACGTATATCAAAAGGTCTGAAGTTGATGCCATTACTGGAAAGCCAAAAATAGTGCTGAAGTGGAGTCCTCCGCGCACGATGTCTAGAATCCCTCTAAGGGAAATGCCACAGGACTTCACTCCACAATTCTAATGGTGGTACTATGACTGGAGAATAGGTGAGGCGGTATAGTTCTTAACAGACATGGAAATATGGAAACTATCAAGGTATTTGACCCAATATGGCCAACTAACTTGTCTTCTGATGATGTCTACACTTTATACAAGTGGCCATTGTTCTATGACGCGCAAGACATTGTACAAGCCCTCCAGTTCCAAAACGTGATAAGACCCTGCTTTGTATTCGAAATACATGCAGGAGTTACAGGGTAGGAGAAGTACAAGAAGTATGAAGAGCTAGTGAAGAATGTTAGACAATAGACTAAGGTAGGTCCAAAGGAGAGTTGTAGATACATATGTACCTAGTTTATGAGCTTAATGTAAAATGTCTTTCATGTCTTACATATATGTAACATAATGGGTATGAATGAATATAATGTGTTTGTGATGCTTATAATGTTTTATATTTCATTGATTATTGTGTGTTAACACTTATTGAACTAACTATATAGGTTTATGGTTGTTTACATAGTTCTTAGTCAATAATGATTGAGAAACGTGCTTAAACTTAATCATGTGAAGTTCTTATGTGAATGGAACATATGCATGAAAATTTCTTGCTAATGAACCAGTCGCACGACTAAACCAGGAGACTGGATCAGTCACACGATTGTAACTTGAGATTGACTCAATCGCACGACTGAATCTTCAGTCGCATGGATGGATCAACCGCATGCTGCAGTCGCAAGATTGAACCATGCGAATGGTTCAATCGCACGAATGGAAAACCCTAACCTATAAATACCACTTAATTCCTGGAAAAACGTAACAATTCAAATCCCTAGGCACTAAATCGTATCCTAGCCGTCTAGATAGAACACATGTTCCAAGTTCATATATCGCAGTAAATCATCCTACTATCGTTCTTAACATTTAGTTTCATTCTTGGATGGATTATACTCGTGTTTTCACTGATTGGATCGCCAATCAAATAGGATTCCGCACTACTTGGTTTGTACACATGTAAATCAATTAGTACTCCGTACCAAAAACGGTCCTAACATGTATGAGCCCAATTGCACGATTAAACCACACGCATGGCCCAAACATGCGATTGGTCCATCAGCATCAGTAAACTCACACGACGGTTCACAAAATGAACCAATCACATGAATGGAGGTGACCGAATGACATAGTCGCACGACTGACATCTAGTCTCACAACTAAAGGTGACCGACTGTGCCAGTCGCACGATTGATTCTCAGTCGCACGATTCAAGTGTATGACTGGGCTCAGTCGCACGACTGAAGGAAACCCTAGTATTAAAGGAGGGGGAGTCGGTCGCAGTCATTCATCACTCCCAAATTGCCCCCAAATCGCACGACTCTACCATTACTCTGCCCGATTTTCATTTGACCATTCTAGACTACAAATTGTTGTGTTCTGACGATTACTAGTGATTATACAGGTAAAGTGCGGTGCAATCCACTCAAATGTCCATCGGTTTGTGCCCTAAATGATTGAATTTAAGCCCTAAATAGAACCAGGACTTAGCTTGCCAAAGAAACTAATAAACAAAATACATTGTGAAATTAAAGGTTATTAGGTGTTCTGTCGGTCACTTGCGAGACTAATGAGCCAAACCACGACGTCTAACTTTAAGTTTTGCTGAAAATTTGAATTTAAAATGAACAAACAGTCTATCATGCAAATGGACACCCTGATGAACTTCAATCGCATGACTGAGCTGCGCAAATGGCTCAATCGCACGACTGTACCATGCGTATGAGTTCAGTTGCACGACTGGTGTAACTGCATGAGATAGCATACCACTGATTCCAGTCGCATGCTCAGTCATACGTAAGAGCTCAATCACATGACTAAATCTCAGTCGCACAGTTCATTCGCATGGCAGAACATAAAATTTCAAGTTCAAATGTATCAAATGGTTACTCATTGACACACCCTAACATTTATTTGCATTGTGTAACAGATGGCCAGTCGTTGGACTATGAGCATGAAGCACAACATCTGTGCTCATCTGGATCTGACCTCCCGGAACACAGCTGATTTCTCGAGCATTATTACTTTCCTACGGAGATCGAGGATCTTCCATGCCATATCGACTCCATGCACACCATACCACTCAGTTCAACAGGCCTTCTAGGAAGGCGCGGTGTTGACAAGACCTTAGAGCCCCAGCGTAGCAGGAGCTCTATCTTTGCTTAGGCTATAGAGATCACTAAGGATGATCTCAGGACAGTATTAGAGTTTGGGGATGATGCTGACTGCCCTACTCGACTACACCCACTGACAGTACGAGGCTGTTTTCTGTGGGCCAAGTACTCGGGGGATATCACCGTAGGTGTGCTCAACAAGAGCAACATGTGCCCCCAGTTAAGTACTTGGCCTATGTGCTGCTCAAGTGCATTGCCTCCAGGAAGGGAGGTTTCGATGAGCTATCAGATCAGATTCAGAATGCCTACATGGTGTTGGTGCTGAACCATCCATTCAGCTTCTCCAGGCTAATATTCACCTACCTGGTGGAGAACATCGAGGTGAAGGGCAAGGAGGGATTTTGCATGTAGCCTCGCTTTATGCAGATGATTATAGGCCAAAAGCTCCCTTCACTACCAAAGGAGAAGGAGGACGTCATGGTGCCCGAGGTGATGGATGATACCACCTTGGGCAGGTTGAAGGTGTACATCGGGAAGTAGGTGAAACCCCCTGTCAGGCGGCTGTTTGGGCATCTGGCCCGAGAGGACTATGTGGCGCCGTCCCGAAGGAAGTGGCGCCATGATGACAACGATACAGATACTGAGCAGATTGCGCTCCCCACTGATGGGTCAGACGATGATGACAGTGGTGATGGTGGAGACTCTGGCCCCGCTTCATCTAGGGCCACTACTACATATATTACACCTCCACCACCCACTCATGGAGATGCTGCTACAGCCGGTTTCCATATGGATTCTTGTCCTCTTGAGGAAGAGGAGGAGGATGAGGAGCCACTGACTCATACGGTGGGCAGCAAGGTTGTTGCCACCCAAAGAGGGATTCGGGCTGTTAGTAGACGCCCAGGCGAGTTTGGGGAGTGACTGATCCTACCTACACCCCAGTTTGGTCCAACATCCGAAAGGGAGCATTCTCCTCGAGGGGTTCGAGGATAAACAGGATGGCTTAGCCCCACGGGATGAAGCCCAAGAGACGGAGGTACACGATGATCACAGCCTCTTCCCCCACTACCACCACAGCTACCACCACCACCATTACTACTACTACACCCATCTTTACAACCATACCTCCACCTACCACTACACCACCCACCACCACTACTACCACTCCACCCACTCACATACCACCACCTATATTCACCACTTCCACTACTACCACCACAACCCACCAAGCAATGACCATCATTCCACTCATCATTCCCCACAGGATCATCTCTGCCTCCCATTGGGGTAGAGGAACAGCTGTCAGCACTGAATCGTATGGTGTTGAAGCTGTTGGCTGTTGATGACAAGAAAACTGCTCAGCTATGACAGCTAGTGGAGCTAACTGCTGCCCAAGCACAGCAGATCTCGCAGCAGGCTTAAGAAATTGCCCAACTCAAGAAGCATAAAGTCCAATGAGCAAAGAAGATTAAGGAGTTGGAAACATCTAACAGGTCTATCATGCTCAAGCTAAAGGGATCAAAAGATGAGCCTCTGAAGATCAGAGAAGATGATGATGATGATGGTGAGGATGAGGATGATGAAGATGATGAGGATGAGTCAGACGAAGGAGGTGATGAAGGAAAGGATGAGGATGATAAGGATGATGATGAGGAAGGAGGCGATGCGGCTGCTTCAGAAGCCACACATGCTAGAGAAAGACACTCCAAAAAGTAATGTTTAGATGTTTATGTAACTTTAAATCTTGTGTAATTGAATCATGTATTAAACTTATGTACTTAATGTTTATATATATATTTGCTATTTATATATCTTCATTATTGACAAATGATTGATGTGTTAAATGTTTAAATCAACCAGATAAACCATCATAGCAAGACCAGTATGATGTTGCTCCCTTACAGCAAATGAAGTCTCAATTCACTATGATACTTGATTTGAGGGATTGCTAGGAGGTCTGTGAGTTATACTCCTGAAGAAGGAGAAATAATTCACGACCTTACTGATGAGCAACTGGCGGAGATGTTCCAGATCAAACTGGACGAGATTATCAAGGATGCTCCAACTTTTGAAGTTACCAATGACAATGAGCTAAATGACATTGATGAGATCGAGATCGACGACGTCACTGCAGAGCATTATCCAGAGTATGCTGACAAAGAGGGAAATGTAGTCCCCAATCTGGGTGACACTCTTGTCAGCGATACATTCGAGAAACTGGATTAGATGGAGCAAGAGTCAGAGAAGAATCCGGATCAAGCCCATGCCTCGGATGCTGATGTCAACATCAAAAAGGCTGAATGGGCAGCTTGTTTTGCAATGATCCGAGCCCAACACGCTGCTCCAAAGCCGAGTGCCTACACCAAGCTCTATAAAGTGAAGAAGCATCTCTAGGAAAGATTATAGTGTGGGCATATTTTGAGGATCTAAATGTATATGTTGTCAAGGGGAGAAGGGAATAGAGTACTTTAGATTCCTACATGATCTGAAGACTCTCCCTGGTTTTGAGCTCAACCAGCTAGCTAAACTGAAGTTGCTATATGCTAAGCCAAGGCAAATGTCTGGCTAGTTTGAGGCGGCATTACAGAATGAGTACCACACTAGGTGGGTCAACTCAACCTCAACAACCGATGAGGTATATCAGACAGTTTGAATTTGATGCCATTACTGGAAAGCCAAAGATAGTGCTGAAGTGGAGTCCTCCGTGCACGATGTCAAGAATCCCTCTAAGGGAAATGCCACAAGACTTCACTCCACATTTTAAGTGGTGGTACTATGACCGGAGAACAGGTGAAGCTGTTATAATCTTGCAAAAAGAGGGTAAAATGGATACTATTTGGGTATTTGACCCAATGTGGCTAACTAACTTGTCAGCTGATGATGTATACAGATGTACAAGTGGCCACTATTTTATTATTTGCAAGATATTGTTCAAGCCCTCCAATTCCAAAATGCTATAAGGCTCTGTTTTGCATTGAAATACATGCTGGAGCTACAAGAGATGAGAAGTACAAGAAGTTTGAGGAGCTGATGAAGAATGTTATACAATAGAGTAAACTAGGTCCAATGGGGAGTTTGTAGATACATATGTACCTAGTTTAGGAGCTCAAATGTAAAATGTCTTTCATGTCTTACATATATGTAACATAATGGGTATGAATGAAATGTAATGTGTTGATGATGCTTATAATGTTTAATATTTCATTGATTATTGTGTGATTAAGCATATTGAAGTAACTATATAGGTTTGTGGTTGTTTACATAGTTCTTTTTCAATAATGATTGAGAAACGTGATTAAACTTAATTGTGTGAAGTTCTCTTGTGAATGGACCATGCTAATGGACCATACGCATGAATACTTCACGCTAATGAACCAGTCGCACGACTGGACGAGGAGACTGGATCAGTCGCACCAGGTAACATGAGATTGATTAAGTCGCACCACTGGACCTTTAGTCGTGCGGATGGATCAACCACTTACTTCAGTCGCACGAATGGAAAACCCTAACCTATAAATACCACTTAATTCGTGGAAAAACATAACTATTCGAATCCCTACACACTAAATCGTACCCTAGCCGTCTAGAGACCTAAGATAACTTGTTCCAAGTTCAAAGATCCCAGTTAATCATCCTACAATCATTCTTAACGTTTATATTCATTCCTAGATTGATTATACTTGTGTTCTCAGTGATTGGATCGCCAATCAAATAGGATTCCAATCTATTTGGTTTGGTATACACGTAAATCAGTTAGTACTCCGTACCGAAACGGTCCTAACAAGCTTTCTTTTTAGCATTATACAGAGGCTTCTAGGATTCACTCATTCCTCCCAAAGTCAATTTAACTCCATTAGCACTGACAGGTACCATGTAACCAGTCTCAATGGATGTCCAAAGGTTTGGGTCAACTCCATTCAAGTATATTTCAAACCGTAGTTTCCACTGTGGGTATTCATCCAAAGTTAACAACTTTGGCGGTTTGTTGTGGTTTCGAATCTCATTCTCTAGAAGTAGAAGGTTCTGGATATGCGAGTCCTTTCCAGCAGTGAATGCAGCAACTGGTTTTCCATTGTTTAAACTTGGTAAACTTAGAACATGACAAATTCACTCGTGCAAAGGAGCTATGCGAATGGGTCACTCGTGCGAATGAAAGATATGAATGAATTCAATTGGGCGGTTGGATTTAGTCATGTGAATGAACAGGCCAATTGTAATCAACCGACTGGAATTGCTTAACCATGCGAATGAGAGATACGACTGAGTTTAGTCGTACTAATGAGAGTATACGAATGGGTTCAGTCGTATGAATGGTCCAATCGTGTGACTGAAGGCTGCTGTGTTTGAAAAATCGAATATCTGAACACTTTAACACATGCAATCGTCAAAACACTTTTTGAAGCAAAAGGTGACTCTTTTGGAAACAAAAAGGTGACCCTTTTGATTGAAATCATTATTTTAAACACCAAAACCAATTGAATCCACGCAAAATCGCGAGCCAAAGCTCTGATACCACTTGTTAGGACCGTTTGCGTACGGAGTACTAACAGATTCTACGTGAGACCAGATCAAATAATGCGGAATCCTATTTGATAGGTGATCCAATCAGTGAGAACGACAACCTGATAGATCTAACGATGAAACAAATGTTAAGAATCGAGTAGAAGTCGATCAGGAACAAACTATGAAGTTGGATTGGCTGCTTAGGGCGCTCTGGACTGCTAGGGTTTGTGAATATTCGAAGTCTTAGTTTTTCCATGAATTATGTGGTATTTATAGGTTTTCAGTTTCATTCGTATGAGTGAACCATTAGCATGGTTTAGTCGTGCGACTGACTCATGCGGTTGATTCATACGCACAGTTGAGGTTGAGTCGCTTGACTGAATCAACCACGTGTCTCGGTCATACGACTGATCCAATCACCTGGTTTAGTCATGCGACTAGTCCATAAGTATGATGCATTCGTGCGTATGGTCCATAAGTATGGTCCATTAGCATAAATAACCACCCGACTAAGTTGAACACATTTCACAATCATTATTGACTTAGAACTATGTACAACAACCTCAAACCTATATATGATGTTCATACATGTGAATTATACTGAATACAATAATAATATGAAATACTCAAAGTCAAATAAACATCAAGATGCATATCATATTTCATTAAGTAGTCACATTACATATGTGTAAGAAATGAAAGACTTTTACACTTAAGAACATAAACTAGGAACATGATGTATCAACAATGGTTGGGACAGAAAATGCATTCTCACAGACTTCCGAAGCACAGGTCAAAGCCTAGGGAAAATAACGTCAATCTTATGAAGCTGAGATTGTAGCTGCGAAAGGACTATTCTCTTTATCCGATGATCTAATAGTCACAGATGCAATCTTAGAACTTTCATATGAGGTTAATAGGGATGATTTTCTCTCCCGACCCTAGCTCAAACTTCAACATTGACTCCAGCTCCCATTACCACTACTCAACCTGATCCTTCCATTCGAGAACCCCCAAAGTCTAGCACTTCCAAAAATGTCAAATGAAAGAGGAATATGACTGAGGAAGTGCTTCAGGAGGAAGCAAGGTTAGAAAAGCTCAAAATAAAAGGTAGACTTCCAAATGGGAAGTGGCTAGCTGCTAGTAGTAAATCTGACTATAGCCAACCAGGAGGCTGTCAACAACAAAAGAAGAGTAGAAATCATCGACAAACTTGTCTGTTTAGGAGATGCGAATGAGGATGTACTGCTACCATTAGAGGAGTTGGTTGAGTTAGAAAAGGCAACTATGTTGCAAATCCAGCAAAAGGAAGAAGCAGCAATGTCGGCCTTAGAGGAAGAAAGGAAGAAAAAGAAAAGAGAAGGTGATCAACAACTTAGGAGGGAAAGGATAAACTTCCTAACCTCCAGGGGTTTCTCTCTAGAAGAACTATCTCCACATAAAAAGGATACGATCTTATGGCTCTTCAACAAAGAGCAAGATCAAATGGCAAATGAGAAACATAGCTGCTAAGGAAAGCTGAGGTTGAAGAAGAAGAAGGAAGAGGAAGTAGGACTCGCTGCTACTAGAAAGATAGGTGAAAAGGCCTAGATGAAAGACTATCTCCGAGCTCATGGCTTCTCTCTTAGCAGGTGGGTCCTATCTCTGAGAAGACCCTCCAGCAACATCTTAGTGACATAAAGGCTGGCATTCATTTGAAGAAAGAGGAAGGAGATGTATAGAAGGGGACAGGTGATGATCTTAAAACCAACCACTCAACCCCAACCACAACCTAAACCAATTCCTTTTCCATTCCCTATCAAGACTGAACCAACCACTAAACCTTACACACCTAAACCTACACGATCAACTATACCAACTTCCTTACCTCAACCACCTAAACTACCCATCGTCTAACCCAAAACACTCTCTAGAACCCTAACACCACAACCTACCCAACAACCTCCCTAACCATCCCCTTAGCCTTCCAAACATCTCTCCTTAGAGGAGTTCAAGCAATCAAGACAAAGCTTATAAACTATATAACCCTGAGCGATATCTATTATGAGGAAGACTCTATCAACTGACTTCTGTTGATAGATCCTCATGTACCCTCACTAGAAATCAATTTCTTGATCTGCTCGGAGGAACATTGACCAACCTACAAAGCTCCTTGGCCTGAACTCAGATGCTCTGAATGAGGAAGGAATGAAGTTAAGGAGAAGGCTGGTGACTCTGCTGGATACGAAGAAAGGAGACAAGCTACCAAGTCAACCCCTTGTGCCAAGGAATAAGGTTATCTAGTGGAGGTTCGAAGACTCTTCTCACAACTTTGTTGTTAAGAGAGAGAGAGTGGACAGCTAAATAGGCTAAATGCTTCATCTGTGTTACACTTAAGCAGATTTGATATTGTTGAGTTAGCAGAGAAGCCACTCTCCAACCCCTCAAACTCTGAAGTAGCTACTCACATCAGAAATCACCTGAGCAGTCTTCATCTGGCCGAGCTAACTGCTAGGACCAAGTTTGAAGAAGAGTTGAAACTAAGAGAGGAGGAGAAAAGGAAAGGATCAGCAACCAAAGGAAAAGTATTCCTTCAAATGGTTGAGGGTCCTGAACTTGAATCCATAGTTCGATGGGAGTATGCCTATAACTCCCATCAATTAACTCTCTTCAAGGGGGCACAACAAAGGGTACATATCATTCAAAGTGACAGACTGGATCTCCTCTCCACGAATGATTTGTACAAACTTCTCAGCACCACTTCCAGGAAGAACAAACAAGTAGATAAGTATTTGCTTTCCCTGGTGTTGAAAGTTTTGAGAAGCAGGAACAAGTGAGGTTTTGGTAGCATCAACCTAGGGGAGTTTGTTGGATAAAAAAAGGCTGGTGCTACCAAAACCAAATCACTTAGACTATTTTGGTACAATTAATAAAGGACTTCTGAAGCTAAGTGTGGAACTTCCAAAGCTAAGTGTGGAACTTCCGAAGGAAAAGGAGTTCTTCTGAAAAGTGTAAGATCAACTTCCGAAGGAAAACTCCAACTTCCGAAGAGAAAGTATTCAGTTTCGAAGATCAAGACATAGAAGAAAAGATAAGAAGTCAACTTCTAAAGTGTGAAGAAAAGAAGAATTCCTCAAGCCTCGGAAGAAGTAGCCTCTTCCGAAGAATAAGTGGCTTCGGAAGAACTTGTTCTTCTGAAGCCAACTAACCTTCGGAAGACACTACTATGAAATAATAGACATAAGCATGCTCTCTCTAACACTGCACTGCAGATCTTTGATATACTGCATGGCGTTTTCTTAAAAGCCATGTAGTTGACCATACTTTATTCCACTGTTCACCTTTATCACTTAGTACAGATGCAAACTTTAGTTGGTGACAAAAGGTAAGTCGTGGACATGTCATGACTACCATATCTTAGATAATACTTTATCTAAGATACCTTCACTTTAGCATTGTAGTACATGCTTTATTCGTAGGTTTCCAGCTGGTATTAAAGTATATCCAGCTGTAGGTAGTAGTATATATAGTTTCTTATTGTAACTCATGTAATATGCTTGTAAGAGTCTTGTAATACTTTGAGTTGAGAAGTAATATATACAAATGCCTTAAAAATTATTACTTTGTGTTCTTTGCTACTTATTATATTACTATCAACTCTTTGAAGAGATTCTTCTTCATCTAATCTGAGTGTAGTATAAATGAGTTTGAGAGAAATCTAAGTGTTAAGTGACAAACCCGATCCTGCAATGTATATATACATATATGCATATATAGATATATATGCATATACATATGTATGTATATATATATATATAAATATCTATGTATACATATATATATTTATATATATATACATATGTATATATATACACATATGTGTATATATGTACATATATATATATATACACATACATATGTATACATATGTATGTATATATATATACACACACATACATATGTATATATATATACATATGTTTACATGTGTATACATATGTATACATATGTATATACACATACATATTTATATATATACTTATGCGTATACATATATACATATGTATATAAATATATACATACATACATATATATATATATATAATCTATATGTGTGTGTGTGTATATATATACATATGTATATATTGTAAGGCCCCGTTCACAGGACGCATACAGTTGGATTCTCATCGCACATAAAAGATATGATTACATTTAACTTTCATAAAACGTTACAGCGGAAACATTAAACAACATTACATTTCTTCATAAAAACTTTTACAACAGGATAAATCATTGCCCAATCACAAAATATTTGTTTCATTACATTACAAAAGCTTTAAACAAGGAATTCCATCCAAAATACCCTGAGTAGCCGCCCCGTGCCATCCTCAGCAACATACCTGCCAACTGGAAACACATCAAAGTTAGCGTTGCCGAGTGAGTTCTAGTTTTAAAACCATACTATGCTTTACATTCGTTCGTTGCCACACATCATACGTACATACAGATAATATCATTATTATCTTCATCATTGCGTTCATTAACTTCGTTCATTCAACGTATTACATTATTGTTAACTTCTCTTTCTAGATCCGGTCAGACTTTACCCTCTTCGTGGCAATCAGCCACAATTACTGAGGTCGAATTACAAGGATCCTATTCAGTACATTATTACGATAATTCATTAACGTTCATTTCATACGTTCGTTCTTTCCATCATTATCTCTCTCATTCATCCACTCACGCCATACTCCCGACTCATGTCTGAAGATGGATACTGTGCTGGGGTCTGTACACAAACCCCCGACTCATGTCCTAAGACTGACATAGTACCGGAGTACGCGAGAAGGACCTCTATCGAGTCTGTTGCGACACAGAGTCACTCACCTCAAAGGCAATCTCAATGATTGCATGCTATCCGAGTCTGTTGCAACAACAGGGTTGCTCACCTCATACATATGCTTGGCTTTATGCTACACCCCTGAAGTTATGCGTAACTTGGGTAACCATCGTATATATCACCCCCAACATTATGGTACTACACCCCCATCGAAATGGGTACATCACCCCTATCAACATGGGTACTACACCCCTATCGAAATTGGTACATCACCCCCATCAACATAGGTACTACACCCCCATCGAAATGGGTACATCACCCCCATCAACATGGGTACTACACCCCCATCAAAATGGGTACATGATCCCCATCAAAATGGGTACTACACCCCCATCGAAATGGGTACATCACCCCCATCAACATGGGTACTACACCCCCATCGAAATGGGTACATCACCGAAGATCAGCCACGAAGACTGGAACCCTTGTGTGCACACTTTAGGATTAGCTGAACCTCACGCGGTTGAGCTTAAGGCATTTAGAGCCGTGCACTTCGCTACACTTCGCTTGCAAGCCTCCCATGTTCTCATTCGTTCATTAATGCATGCATGCATTCATTACGTTCCTCTTTTCATTATCTTCCACTTTACGTTACATAATACTTTCATTACATTCATTAACGTTCAACGCAAAGCCAAGGGAAGACATACATACATAATAAGGAACATACACATAATTATATACACACATCATGACCATACAGGCATCATCATACATACATAACACACATCATGCAACGTCATCACACGAATCACGCACATCACATCATACCATATGTCATCGCACATCATCATGCATCACATCATCATCATCATCAGCTCATCATCATACGTCATCTTATACCGTCCATGCCCATCACACCATTGAGGAGTTCCATCTCGACCATCACCTCTCTAAGTCCATCAAAACTCCTGGGCGCATAAACCCTATTCGGGGGCACCAACACTTAGGCGTATGGAGCTCCAGCCACATGACCTCCATGCGTATGAACGCTCCAGTCGCATGGTCCCCATGCGTATGAGCTCTCCAGTCACATGACTTAAGGCGTATGAGGAATGTTTAGGCGCATCACCTCCAATCGTATACTTTCATGCGTATGGACCTTAATCGCATGACATCCGGGCGTATGGACTCCATTCGCATGACCTTCATATGAATGGCCTTCAGTCATACACCTTTCGTGCAAATGGACCTCAATTTCACGACTCACATGCGTATGGGCTCCAGTCACATGGCCTTCAGTCGCATGAACTTCATCCGCATTTCCTTCAGTCGCATGACTCGCATCCGCATTTCCTTCAGTCGCATAGCCCTCATGTGTATGACCCTCAGTCGCACGAATGAACCTTAGTCGCACCTCTTTCATGCGTGCGGCCCCCAGTCGCATGCCATTTGGTTGCATGGACCTCCAGTCGCATAGCCCTAGCTCTGCGCAGAATGCAGTTCATCCCAAACTGCAGCCGCACCATTCGGCCTCCAAACTCTTCTAAACCTCATTTGAACTCAAATCAACCCTTCTAAACTTTAGGGAAACATACTACGACATCATTGAAGCATCCCTAAGCTTGAAATCAAGCCTCAAACGAGCCATACACATGCACAAATGCATAAAAACGGGTTTACACCCAAAAACTCGAAAAAGGGTTTTCAGATGCGTTCCAGCCCCAAAATCATTCAAAAACGTATAAAAGAGGGGTCCTAGAACTCTCCTTAACGATCCTGTCGAGTAGAGCTTCAATTTGACCCGCTACACATCGATTTTCATGCTCGGATCAACCCGAACCAAGCTTTTCTCCTCTTTTCTCCTTTTCTCCTCTCCTTTCTTCTTGGCTGAAAACTTGTAAGAATGGGGAGTCTCCCCCTATTTATACTCCCATTCATCAAAGTTTCTCTTGTTGGCGAGTTTGATCCCTCGACTTTGGACTTTATTTCTTTTTCTTCTTTCGTCGGCTTCAAAGAAAATTTCAAGGCGTTACATATATATACATATGTATACATGTATATATATACATATGTATATATATATATATATATATGTATATATATATATACATATATATATATATATATATATATTATATATATATGTATATATACATGTATATATATATACATATACATATATATGCATATGTATATATATATACATATGTATATATATACAATACATATCTATATATACATGTATATATATACATATATATGTACATACATATATATATATACGTATGTGTATATATATACACATACATATATACATATATATATACATACATATATACATATATATAGGGAAAGTTTCTATTGAGAACCCTACTATTTGTGCTAACCCATTAACTAAATATGGACCATTGATTTGATGCTTTATTTTGATCTAATGGACAAGATTTTTTGAAGAATATTATATTCTTTTTGTTGATACAGTTATGTACCTAGATCCTGATCTCAATATAATATGTCTTGAATGTCTGGCACTTATGTAATATTGGGTACTTAATGAAATGATAATGTTTGGTTGTGATTTATAATATTTAATATTTCATTAGTGAGTTGAGTAATGTTTAATGACTATATTATATAGGTTTGAGATTGTTTGAATTGATATACATAATGTTATAATAATGAATACATTCAAACTTTGGTTAAGGGAAGTTCACATGCGTCCGACTAGACCATGCGCCAAAACAGTGGTCATGCGTCCGAATGGCCATCCGACTAAGTGTCCATGCGCCTAAATAGTCCATACGCCTGAACAGCTTCATGCGTCTGACTCAGTCGCACGACTGAACATTTAGTCGTGCGAATGGATCAACCGCATGGCTCAATCGCACGAATGAACCAAGCTCATGGTTCAGTTGCCCGAATGATCAACCATAACCTATAAATACCACTTAATTTGTGGAAAACGTAACAACTAAGAACAATTGAGAAGCATTGAATAAACTTCGACTCCAGACGTACCCTAGCCGTCCAGAAGCCTCTAAGTTCATACTCCAAGTTCATAGAACGCTGTAGACCGATTCCTAATCGATTCTTGACGTTAGATTCAATTCTTTATTGTGTCTACGTGCATTCTCACAGATTGGATCGCCAATCAAATAGGATTCCACACTATTTGGTTTGTTTAACACGTTAATCAGTTGATGTTTCGTTCAAATAGTAGATCCTAACAAGTGGTATCAGAGCTTTGGCTCTTGATTACGTGTTGATTCAATAGTTTTGATACAAAAGTTGTGTTTCTTCATCAAAAATGCAATCTTTTTGTGTCTCATGGAGTATAGACGTTTCCTGACCTAAAAGTTTACTTTTTCCAGCATACGGCGATTAGGGTTTGGTAAAATTCGAGTTCTTACTGCCAAAACACGTTTAACCTACGAATTATCAAACTTCAGCAAGTTTAGTCGCACGATTGGCTCAATCGCACGATTGAGTTCATTCGCATTCTTCAACCGCACGATTGGACTCATTCGTACGCTCATTCATACGATTGAGAACCTCATTCGGACTGTTCAACTGTATTAGTTCATTCGGCCGACTGACTCATCCGCATTTGCTCAGTCGCACGATTGAACCATCCGCATTTGTTCAATCGCCCGACTAAGTCCAATCGCATACCTTCATTCGCATACATTAGCAGTTTGTTAAATAGTAAAGTTAAGTGAAATGGAGGACCAGTTTTCAGCATACACAACAAGTAGAGGTACTCATATCCAGAATCTACTGTTGTTGGAGAATGAAGTGGGAATTCACAATAAACCCCGAAGCTTATAACGTTAGATGACTACCCACAATGGAAGAAACGTGTTGAAATCTACTTAAATGGAGTATATACAAATCTGTGGGAGGCAATAGAGTCAAGGTACAGCATGCCGTTGGAGCAGATGGAGTTAAACTTACTCTAAATGGAATGTCGGATGCGCAGAAGGTAAAATACAACGCTGAGAAGAAAGTATACGCTTTGCTCACTCAGTCTATTCCGAAAGATATCTTCCATCAGTATTCGGAGTATAATCAAGCAAAGAAACTATGGGATGCGTTGGAGAAGAGGTATGACGAAAATGCCTCACTCAAGGCCATTAAGGCCAAAGCTTTGAAGAAGGAGTTCGACAACTTCTCTTCATTAGGAAAGGAAGGTTTGGATGATGTGATCGACAGATTCTACCACTTGATGAGTGTGATGCACACTCATGGTGTAACTACGTCGATAGAGGATAAGGTATCCAATTTTGCAGATGGTCTACCGGAGATGGGCTTCCTTCGTTTCAAATCTCAGACAGAATGGGATGCTCTTGAAGTTAGACATAAATGACTTCATTCTTACATTGAGGGAAGAGGAGCTAAGGATGAAGTACAGAGCCCAAAAGGCCAACTACAATCAGAATCCTGCACTCTACAATGCAACTCCTCCAGCCAAGACATCTGCAGCACCACTGCAAACCGCCTTCGTCTCAAGCGCAGCAATTCCAGCACAACTGTCAACTTCAGGGTCCGAGACGTCAGGGTCATCTAGCACCAGTATATGATACCTGAAGCCAATGCAGCAAAATTGAAAACAGACAACTTCAAGAATGTGACTGTTGAGGTGGCCAAAGAACACATGGACCTTTTAGTTGCTGTAGTCCACTCCTATGATGGACTAGTGGCTAGAAAGATACGAAATTTTCACCTGGTAGATGAAGATTATGAACAGTGGACGAAATGGGGTTGGAACGTATGGACATAATGTGGGCTTTGACAAGTGTTGTACGACGAGCTAAAAAGTTTGTTAAAAAGACCGGACAGAACTTGGTTGCTACCAAAGACACAACCTTTGGCTTCGAAAAGTCAAAGGTTACTTGTTTCAACTGTGGCGAGAAGGGACACTTCAAAAAGGAGTGTGTAAAGCCAAAGAAGACTGGGAACAGTAATCCTTCTTGTCATTCAATAGTATGGACAAAGCCACATCTAGCAGTTCTACTTTATCAAGCAAGGACCCCAAAGCCTTGACTGCTAATGAGGATGAAGGACATGACTGGAGCTTTCGGTTCGTGTCACCGGGAGAGTGCAACATAGCTAATATGGAGAACATTGATGACGATTCTGCCAGTGAGGGAGACATAGCAGTAGAGCTTGCGATGTCAAATTCTGAAGACACTGCACCTGTGGTCAACCACTTGCCTGAAAAAGAAAAATCTGCATCAACGTCAAAATCGCTAGAACAGGAGACAACATATTATGTTCTTATGGCTGATTCATCTTCAACATCTCAGGTAAGTAATACTGTCCAGTTATTTAATAACCATGCTTGTTTAGATTGTAATAAATTTAGAGAAAGTATAGATTTAAAATTTGCTAGGTTATTAAATCATAATAATAACTTAGTAAAGGACCTGGAACTGTGCACTGAGGCAAATAGAGTGTTAAAACAAAACAAGCACAGTTATAAGGAAAAGATAGACCTACTAAATAAACAGCTTAGGGAAATAGAGGTAGTCGCCTTTAACCAAGCAAATGACATTAGGTACTATCTGAACTCCCTAGAGGACACTAAGAAGCATAAAGCAGTTTTAGAAGTAGACATCAACTCTTTAAAACAGAAACTGCATAGCTGGACAAGCTCATCACACATTGTCCAACACTTAGTGAGAGAGAGAAATATTGGGGAGGGGCTGGGATACAAAGTGGTTCCACCACCACATGAGACCTTGATGAACACCAAAAGTAAACCGATTAATAATAACCCCATCAAGGATCACGTGGTATCCACTCCTCTTGTTAGTGATCCAGATTCCGTAAGTAAATCACATGAATCTGACTCTAAACAAAAGGAGGCCACTTCAAAGGCAAAAGGAAAGATGCCTTGTGTTAACCTGGAAATTGAGTATGAAAAGGTAAATTTGAAGTGTGGGTCAAACCAAGTCAAACCAGAACCCAAAAAGACTATAAAACCTAATCTATCACGAACGTCATGTCAAAGTCCAGGTAAACAAGAGCTAAAAGATGTAAAACCAGGTAAAGCAATTAAGTTTGTAAAACCAAATCAAACATCTAATAAAGAAGTGTCTCAATCTAACGATAATAAGGTCAACTGCGTGACTTTTACATCTCCACCAAAACATATAAACTGTAAAGTTGAAAGCAGATCCTGCTATAATTGTGGAGAGTGTGGTCACATAGCGGCTCAGTGTCCTTATTATCAGACACCGAGAAGGAAAGTAGAACTTTCTGTATCTACACCTAGATCTTTTAAGAGGAACTCAGTGACGCCTCCAAAAAGGGCTAGTGAACCAAAAGTTCAATCCATCAGCCAGTCGTCTATCTATCACAAATAGGCCTTACACAAAGTTGGTTTATGGAAAGAAAAATCTGCCTCCGCGTCTGAAAATGAGAACAAACAGAAATCTGAGCTTCCCTCAACTTCAAATGGTCAATGGGTTGAATTTATGATGTGTCATTCCTCAGGGAAACCCAAGCCAGTGAAGGCTTAGGTTCCTAACATGAACTAATGTTTTCATTGAATGTGCAGGGTGTACGCTATAGTGCTGAGACTAACACGTGGATTGTAGATAGCGGAGCATCGAGGCACATGACAGGGAACCGAGCTCTCTTTTAAAACGTCGGACAAATCAAAGGAGGGCATGATTCATTTGCTGGAAACAAAGGTGGGTACATCACAACCCAAGGGGAAGTGGGAAATGAGAAGGTTAAGTTTGATAAGGTAAACTACGTCCAACAACTACAAAATAACCTGCTTTCAGTCTCTCAAATTTGTGATAAAGGATTCAAGGTAGTCTTTGACAACAAGAAGTGCTACGTTCTAAAGAAGGACTACGTGATTTCAAAGGACCAAATTCTAATGTCAGCTTCAAGATATAATGATCTTTATGTTTTGGATCTCTCAAAGGCCTCTACAACGGATCATGAAGTTCAGTGCTTCTTGTTCAAAGCTACTGAGAAGGACTCAATCTCCTGGCATAGGAGAATGGGACACATAAATCCAAGGAAGATGAATCACTTGGTCCAGAATGATCTCGTGAGAGGAGTAAATGTCAAAAACTTCCAACTCCCAGATTGCTGTGTTGCATACAAAAAGGGCAAACAGACGAAGAAGTCTCATAAGGAAAAGAAAGTCCACTCTATAGAACTCCCTCTTGAGCTCCTTCACATGGATATGTTTGGTCCAATCAGTACAAGAAGCATCGACTTGTATTGCTATGTAGTTACTGATGACTACTCAAGATTCTCTTGGGTAGTAATTCTGAAATCCAAATCAGAAACATTTGAATCCTTCAAGGAATTAGTAACGACACTGGAATCCCTATTTATGCTGAAGGTACGACAGGTACGCCGAGACAACGGAACCGAGTTAAAGAATTAGTGGATGGGCGCCTATTGCAAGGAAAAGGGAATTGTGCATCAATTCACCTCTGCCTACACTCCTCAAATGAACGGGGTTGCTGAACGAAAGAATCACAGCTTGATAGAGACGGCACGCACTATGCTGGCAGACTCGAAACTGCCTATTCAATTCTGGAATAAAGCAGTAGCAAATGCATGTTACACGCTTAATCAAGTTCTGGTAGTGAAACGCCATGGAAAAACATGCTATGAGTTACTACAACAACGTAAACCTAACTTAGAGTATCTTGAGCCGTTTGGTGCTCCACGTACCCTACTGAAGAAGACTCAGGAAGGGAAATTTAGTGAGAAGATTGATGAAGGGATTTTTCTAGGATACAACATACCGAACAAGAGAGTTTACAACAACTCAACAGGTCAAGTAGAGGTGTGGTGTAACGTTGATGTTCAGAGATACATCACACCGCCTGCTGGAAAAGGACCTGCTTACTTTTTCGACTGTGATGGATTCTTCAAATCCTTCAATATTCCTTTTTCTACTTCAGAAGACGAGTTGGCAAACAATATGATGTATGATGTCTTAAACACACCGTCTCAAGACTCAACACCATCCAGTTCACAAAGTTCATCATCTACCAATTCAGAGGGGGCACTTGAGGTGAGTGACTCCTCCTCTGATGAAGAAAATGTGGAAAATGATCAGAACAACCAGGATGCACATGTTCCTCTTACCTCAACTCCACAAGCATCTCATAATGATGCTTCTGAGATGTCAAAACCTCAGAATCCTATTGCCTCAGATTCAGAACCAATGTTCACAAGCTTGATTCTGAGGTAGTTGTTCCAACAACTCTCGGCTCACGTCTAAACATTTATCATTCTTTGGATAATGTTATAGGAGATGTGAGATCAGGGGTTCAGACTAGAAATCAGCTGTACTCAGCTGATTATGCCTCTATGATGGAAAAGGGATACGTTTACGATGGTGCCTACTGCTGCTATGTGTCTCAGTTTGAGCCAAAGTATGTAAGTGAAGCACTGAATGATAAGGCTTGGGTGAGTGCCATGTAGGAAGAACTTCTTCAGTTTTAGAAGTTAGGTGTATGGACTCTAGTAGATAGACCTAAAGGTGCAAAAGTCATCGGTACCAATGGGTCTTGAAATGCAAGAAAGATGATCAGGGAGTGATCATAAGAAACAAAGCTCGACTTGTTGTTCAGGGTTTTTGACAAGTTGAGGGTATCAATTACAATGAAGTGTTTGCACTAGTGGCACGGATGGAAGCAATCCTCATCTTCCTTGCCTATGCATCGTATATGAAAATCAAAGTTAATCAACTTGATGTGAAGAGTGCGTTCCTTCATGGTGAGATTCGAGAGACAGTGTATGTCAGTCAACCCGAGGGATTTGAGGATCAATATCATCGGGACAGAGTTTACAAACTCGACAAGGCACTATATGGGCTTCATCAAGTTCCGAGGGCCTGGTATGAGAAACTCTCTACTCATCTTGTGAAACACGGTTTTCGTAAGGGAGTCATTGACTGTACATTGTTTATCAAAGAAAAGTATGGAGATTTACTGCTGGTACAAATCTATGTCGATGATATAATCTTCGGTTCAAAGAATGAAGATTATGCAAAGAGTTTGAAGCGGCAATGAAGGCTAAGTTTGAGATGAGTGCAATGGGGGAGATGAAGTTCTTTCTCGGGTTACAAGTGGATCAGACACCAAACGGGATCTTCCTACATCAGACCAAGTATGTGAGGGATATTCTTAGTCGGTTTGACATGGAGAATGTTTCTACAACTGGCACTCCACTTGCTACAAACCATGATGTAGCACCCGATGAGAATGGTGTTCTGGTAGATGCCACTATGTACAAAGGGATGATCGGATCTCTCATGTATCTCACTGCCTCATGACCTGATATCATGTATGCTACATGTTTATGCTCACGATATCAGGCAAAGCCTAAGGTGAACCATCTAATGGGGTCAAAAGGATTTTTCGTTATGAGAAGGGCACTCCCACACTTGGGTTGTGGTACCCTCATGATGATGACTTTGTGCTCACAGCGTATAGCCACTCAGATTACGGCGGCTGCAAGATGAACTACAAGTCTACATCAGCAGGGTGTCAGTTCTTTGGAAGAAGATTAGTAACCTGGCAGTGTAAGAAGCAGATCTCAGTTGCATTGTCAACTTGTAAAGCTGAATACGTTGCTGCTGCAAGCTGCTATTCTCAAATCATATGGATTCAACAGCAAATGCAGAATTATGGTTTGAACTTCTCTTCTACTCCTATATTTGTTGATAACTCTGCTGTAATTGTAGTCACTAAGAACCTGGTCCAACATCCTAAGACCAAACACATCGGTATTAAATATCACTTTATACGTGATTGCTTTGAAAAGAACTTAATCGATGTGATAAAATTAAATTACGGATTTTCAACACGCTGACCTCTATACAAAGGCATTTGACAAACCACGTTTTTTATATTTGTTAGAGGTCAACGACGTTAAAAAGAAAAGTGAGATCATTCCTGAGGATGACCATGTATAGTCTTATGCGTCATGTCTGTTTCTTTTATTTTTTAAAAATTTTTAATTCTATTTTATTCTCTTGTCGTTGTTTGATTTTAATTAGTTTAATTCCAATTGGTTTATTTCCTTTCCTATTAAAATCCTAAAACGCTACTCCGTGGTGGTTTTATAATTTTAGGGGGAGAATAGGTTTAGGCAATATAAAAAAGGAGGGAAAAGGAGAGGCAAGCTGATAATAATAAGATCGTATGTGTGATACCGATTCAATTTTTGGAATATGATAGTACACAGGTACAAACCATTTGGGACTTTAAAAATTCAAAATTGATAAAGATGCAAAGCTTATGTATAAGTCTGTGTAGTCGGAGCAAGATAAAAGGAAATATGATAGATAAGCTAGCTACCACTAAGGTAACACAAAGAGAGTAGACCTAAAGGTTGCTAGACCACATATGATATATCGGTAGATTCAACACAATAGATGACTAGACCTTTTGGTGATCCCAAGATTAAACTAAAATGTTTGACTAGCTGTGGGTAACACCTTATCCCTGGTTAACACAATCAACAAGATTCCAATAAGGGGTGACGAGCAAAATAAATGCCACAAATGTGTGCGTAAGACCAAAGCATGAGCAAAAGCACTTAAAACAACGTAATCAAACTAATAACTTATGTTGTTGGTGAGATCTGTGCAAAAAGAATGAAAATGCTCAAACAAGAAGATTGGTTATGTGCCTCTCTGCTGTGCGGTGGCACTGACCTGAGGATTGGCTTCTCTTTGAAAGTTCTAAGAATAGTCTCTTCTTGAACACTACCCTTAGACCGTTCAAAAATCTCCTGAGGAATGTTGATTACCATATAAGTGTGGGATCCACAAATGCTGGTTGAAATAAACAAACCTTAAACTGTCACCAAACTATGTTGAAAGTCTGTGTATGAATTTAAGAGGACAAATATACTAACAATCATTGTGGCTACAATTCTTGAAAGTTCAAATCAATATGGGGACCTGAGAGTACTAGCATGATTTCCTAGATTTGCTAACTGACTTCAGACAAAATAAAATAATAGAGCATCAAAGGTTTTAAATATCTTATCCTGAATGATTTGTATATCCAGTATGATTCCAACTTGAATTAGTCCATGTATGGTTTAAATAATTGAGGCTGCTCTCTCAGAAAAATTATTCCTTAGAATTACGTCTTACGAATTAACCCTTACAAAAACACAAAAACATGTCCTAGTTTTAAGTTTCAGTATTATTTCTTTTATTTCTATACAAAGTCTGTAAATTTTAGTTTTGTGTAGTATCAAAGTATGTCATGGAAGTTGATAAGGGACCTTATTATTCAAAAGGTCACAACTGAGGTGACCACACGTGCTTTCAAATAAAATTGCGTCACGTCTGAGGTGACAAAATGTTTTAAAAGGATCACGTCTGAGGTGATCAAAGGCTTTTCAAGATAAAATGATCATGTCTGAGATGATCAAGGGCACATAATGTTTATTCAAAAGTTAAAAGGGTGTAATTTGTAAAATGGTCATAAAGTCAAATTCATGAGTCTGACCCATTCGCATGAATGGACCATGAGTATGGACCAATCATAAGAATGAACCATACTCATGCATTAAACAACCAAATGGACATGAGTATTAACCATTCACCTGAATGGCTTATCAGAATGACTCATTCGACCGAATGAGAGTGTGCGAATGAGTCAGTCGACCGACTGAGCACTAGTCGGCCGACTGAAAGTGCACAACTAAGCCAATTTCCCGACTGAGTTCCATTTGCCCGAATGAACCAAGTGAATGAATCTAGTCGGCCGATTAAGCTCTGATTCAGAATAAATAGGGCCATAGTCAATCGCATTCAGCTCATCACTTCCAATCGCCCTTATATCGCACATCCTACCGTTACGCTGCCCAAATTTCTTTAGACCTCAATTATACATTCGTATTGATCTTCTAACAAGTGTGTGCATTTATACAGGTATAATGTGATGAAATTAACAGAAATCAGAAGATATGGTGCCCCGAGTAGTGATTCGCGATTGACACAAGAACCGAACATCTCTATGGATTAATGACCTACTGAAACCAAGTAAAATGTTAAAAATAATGTTATTAGGTTATTAGTTAAGTGATTGCGCGTCTAAAGAATCTATACACAACATTGAATTTCATGAATTGATCAAGATTCAAACCTAAGTCGACCGAACAGTAGGTCATGCGACTGGTCGTCTGGATGAACTCCAATCGCACGATTGAGCTGGCCGAATAGCTCAATCAGCCGAATGAATCATACGAATGAGCTCAGTCAGACGACTGAACCAATCGCAAGATCAGTCAACCGGTGAACTCAGTCGCATGTTCATTCACCCAAATGAGTCCAGTCGCATGATAGGACAATCGACTGAACACTGTCGCATGATTCATTCACACAAATGAATCAGAAGGAATTCTATCAAGTTACTTAGAACTGATTTGTGGTAGGTGAGTATCTAACATTTATGTATCTTGTGTTACAGATCGATGGCTCATAGATGGTCTATCAATCCCAAGCACAACATCTGTGCTCATTTAGACCACACAACTCGGAATGGTGCCGAGTTTGTTGAGATCATCGCTTCTCTCAAGAGATCAAGGATACACAAAGCCATCTCTACTCCATGCACTCCCTATAGGTCTATACACTAGGCCATCTAGGAGAATGCATCAGCGGATAGATCACGAGAGCCAAACAGCATTTGGAGCTCCATCTTTGGTTTGGACATAGAGATTACAGCTGAAGACATTCATGTGTACTTGGGTTGGGAGATGATGCTGATACCCCACCAAGCTACACCCGCTGACAGTGAGAGGCTGCTTTCTGAGGATTAAGTACGCTGGGGACATCAACTCAGGTGTGCTCAACAAGAGCAACCTGTGCCCCCAGTATAAGTACTTGGCACATGTTATTCTGAAGTGTATAGCTTCCAGAAGGGCTGGGTTGACAACCTATCAGACCAGATACAAAATGCGTATGTGGCACTGGTGCTGAACTACCCCTTCAGCTTCTCTACCATGATCTTGTCTGACCTCGTAGAGAATCTGGAGGCAAAGGAAAAGAGGGCTTTTGTATGTACCCCAGGTTCTTGCAGCTGATTTTTGATGAGAAGTTGTCCTCGCTTCCAAAGGAGCACCATGATGCAATGGCTTTGGAGATCATGGATGATACGACTCTGGGTCGTATGAGAGTTTACTGGGGTAAGCAGGTAAAGCCCCAGGTAAAGAGGCTTATAGGCCATCTGGCCAAGGAGAACTACGTGGTGCCAGGCAGGCGTAAGTGGCGTCACGTAGACAGCGACTCAGATGATGAGCAGCTACAGCTCCCAGAGCACGACTCTGATGATGATGATAGCGGAGATGCTGGAGATGAAGGGCTCACTCAACCAAGAGGCCCCACTACTGCTAGTGCATCTTTAGCATCTGCCCCCACTAGAGATGTAGCAGAGACTGTTGGATTCCATTGGCAATTCATACCTGGTGAAGAAGAGGACGAGTCAGATTAGTAGCCACTGACCCATACTGTAGGAAGCAAAGTCGTTGCCACAGAACGGGGGCTCACGGCGGTTGGTGAACGCCCCGGCGGATCGTGAGAGGATGATACTGATCCCACGTATGTTGCCGATCAGTCGAGTCGTGCCTTAGGGGGAGCATCCTCCTCGACTGGATCAAGGAAGAAGAGGATGGCTCAGCCCCATGGCAGGAAGAAGAAGAAAAGAAGACTCACCTTCATTACCACTTCTACCACCACTACTTCTGCCACCACTACCACCACCATAGCTACCACCACTACTATACCACTCACCTTAACTGCTACACCTCCACCCTCCACTACTACAGCCACACCTCCACCAGTTATTCCGTCCCCAATCCACATCACATCCACCACCACTTCTACTTACCCATCACCACCCATACACATACCACCTCCAATATTCACCACTGCCAACACCACCACCTCTAGCCACTAGACAGGACCATCAGATCCCCCATCCTTTCCCTCAGGATCATCTCTACCTCCCAGTGGGGTAGAGGAACAGCTTTCAACACTAAATCGTATGGTGCTGAAGCTGTTAGTAGCTGATGACGAGAATACTGCTTAACTCAAACAGTTAGTGGAGCTCACTGCTGCACAATCACAGCAGATCTCTCAACAGGCACACTTGATTAAAGAGTAGGCTCAGTAAATGGTTGCCTAGAGTCAAGAGATTTCCCAACTCAAGGTGCAAAATGTGTTATCTACTAGGAATATTAAGGAGTTGGAGGACCCTAAAAGGACCATCCTGCTCAAACTCAAGGGCACAAAGGATGAGCCTCTGAAGATCAGAGAGGGAGACAGTGATGTTAGTGATGATGATCAGAGTGATGATGGTGATGATGAAGCTGATGTTGAAGGTGATGATAAGGATGGAGGAGACATTGAAGGAGGAGGAGAGTCATCTACTTCGGGTGCACAGGAAGCTAGTGAGAGGCGGACCAAAAAGACTCAAGATTCAGGTGCCTCGACATCAGCCCCGACAGCAGAAGAACACAGGATCCAAGACAAGAATCTAGATTTTCAACGAGATGAATATGACATTGCTCCACTCAAATAGATCAAGACTCAACTGACGTTGATTCTTGATCTGCAAGGTATTGTAAGGAGATCTGTGATATATACTCCTGAAGAAGGAGAAATCATTCACAATCTCACTGATGAGCAACTAGTTGAAATGTTCAAGCTGAATGCTGAAGAGATTGTGAAAGATGCCCCTACTGTAAATATAGAGAGTGACGATGATCTTCAGGATGTCGATGAGATTGAGATAGAAGATGTCACTACTCAACACTATCCCCAGTACACCGACAAGGAAGGAACTGCCATTCCCAATTTGGAAGAGACTCTTGTCAGTGACACTTTTGAGACTCTGGACAGGATAGAACAAGAGTCTAGAAAAGATAAAGATAAGGCCCAAGCCACAGATGCTGAAGTGAACATCAAAAAGGCAGAATGGGCAGCAGGTTTTGAGGAGATAAGAGCCCAATGCAGCGCTTCAACATCAACTGTCTACACCAAATTGTATAAGGTCAAGAAACATCAAAAAGTGGCAGACAGGATCATAGCATGGGCACATTTTGATGACCTTAATGCTTACGCTGTTAAACGTGAGAAGGGAATTGAGTATTTCAGGTTTCCACATGACCTGAATACTCTTCCAAGTTTCGAGCTTAACCAGTTAGCAAAGTTAAAATTGCTATATGTTGACCCTCGTAAGATGTCGGGCTGGTTTGAAGCAGCTCTAAAGAGGGCGTACCACACCAGATGGGTCAACTTCAAACCTAAACAGCCAACGAGGTACATCAGAAGATCTAAGTTTGATGCCCTAACTGGCAAACCAAAAGTCGTGTTGAAGTGGAGTCCACCACATACCATGTCAAAGATCCCACTACGTGAGATGCGTCAGGACTTCACTCCATATTTCAAATGGTGGTACTACGATTGGAGAACGGGAGAGGCCGTGATAGTCTTGAACAGAAATGGTAAAATGGAAACCATAAGGGTGTTTGACCCAATGTGGCTTACCAACTTGTCAGCTAATGATGTTTATACATTATACAAGTGGCCAATCTTCTATGACTCATGAGATATAGTACAAGCTTTACAATTTCAGAATGTAATACGACTCTGTTTTGCTTTCGAGATAAATACAGGAGTCACCAAAGAAGCTAAGTACAAGAAATTAAGGAAATTATGAAAGATGTAAGACAATAGATAATCTAGGTCCAAGGGGGAGTTTGTTGATACACTTATGTACCTAGATCCTGATCTCAATGTAATATGTGTTGAATGTCTTGCACTTATGTAATATTGGGTACTTAATGAAATGATAATGTTTGCTTGTGATTATAATGTTTAATATTTGATTAATGAGTTGAGTAATGTTTAATGACTAGATTATATAGGTTTGAGATTGTTTGAATTGATATACATAATGTTATAGTAACGAATACATTCAAACTTTGGTTAAGTGAAGTTCACATGCGTTCGATTGGACCATGGGCCCAAACGGTGGTCATGCATCCGAATGGCCATGCGACTGAGTGTCCATGCGCCTAAATAGTCCATACACCTGAACAGCTTCGTGCATCTGACTCAATCGCACGACTGAACATTCAGTCGTGCAAATGGATCAACCGCATGGCTCAATCACACGATGAACCAAGCTCATGGTTCAGTCGCCCGAATGAGCAACCCTAACCTATAAATACCACTTAATTGGTGGAAAAACATACCAACTAACAATGATTGAGAAGCATTGAATACACTTCGACTCTAGATGTACCCTAGCCGTCCAAAAGTCTCTAAGTTCGTACTCCAAGTTCATAGAACGCTGTAGATCGATTCCTAATCATTTCTTGACGTTAGATTCAATTCTTTATTGTGTCTACGTGCTTTCTCACTGATTGGATCGCCAATCAAATAGGATTCCACATTATTTGGTTTGGTTTAACACGTTAATCAGTTGTGTTTCGTTCAAATACTAGATCCTAACATTTTGCAAATCATTTATTAACATCAGAAGGCATTTTGGTAAATCTACCATCATCATTAATTGACCTACAACTATCCCATCAAAGAACATATAAACTTCTTTTCATATTAATATTCTTAAGAAAAATATGTATATGTTATATCGTGTGGATTTATCATAATAAAAAAATATGTGTATGTTTTTTATTAGCATTAAATTAATAATTTAATGTTACTAAGCCACAATGTAGTTAAATTAACATGTGTATATCGTACTACCATTAATATTAAGTAAAGTAACAAAATAACTCTTAATGTAAACTTATAGTAACATTAATTAACACCAACCATTACGTAATATGTCATATGGTTATATACTTATATTGATTTATTTGATACCAAGTATTACATTGCATGACACTATTTGTACAATTGAATATAAATGTAACTTTTTTTTGTTTTGTAATATAATAACTTTTAATGTATATGAATGTAAATGTAATATAATTGACATGTGATGTAGAAAATATAAGATAATGTAATAATTCGATATACTACACTTATGTTAGTAACAACTTATGTTATTAGTTAATGTACTAATTACATTATATTAACTACAACATTGTCATGTCTAGTTAGTAATAAAAACTATGTAACCACAATACATTAAGATAGTATATATTATTTGTAACCACAATAATATAATTTTTAACCATTGTTATCATTTAAACAGTATGTTTGTGTGCTCATATACAAGCTAGATTGGTTCAGTCTTTCAAAAAAATCCTAACATCATTATCCGACAACATCAAACAAACATCAATAGTATATATTCTCAACAGCATCAAGTTCCACCATCACCACACCAGCAACACCTTAAATACTATATGCTTGCAACTTAATTTATAATATTGTACTAAAATTTTCACCACACATGTATGTTATTGTAATGCGGTGTAAAATATTGTAATATAATAACCTAATGTAACTAAATTCATGTTAGTAAAGTATTGTAATACGATGTAAAATACTGTAATATAATGACTTAGTGTTACTAAATAAAGCAACTTATGTTCTTTGTTAATATAACAAATTAGGATGTTACAAACTAAAATATCTCAAAGGGGATAGAACCTCAAATAAGCATCTATAGTATATATTCTCGACACATCAAGTTCCACCATCACCATACTATCAACAACTTAAAATACGATATGCTTGCAACTTAATTTTAAATTAGTGTACTAATATTTTCCACCACACATGTATGTCATTGTAATGTGATGTAAATTACTGTAATATAATAACTTAATGTAACTAAATTTATGTTAGTAAAGTATTGTAATACGATGTAAAATGCTATAACATAGTAACTTAATGTAACTAAATTCAAGTTAGTAAAGTATCACGAGATTATACGAAGGGCTTTATGTCTATGTGATAACCAAAAGGAGCCATTAATTGCACACCAATATGCTCTTTAAACGAATGCTCATAATACCTCTAACCTCATACATTCAATCCATCATCATCCATTGATATGATGCAAAAGAAACATTATTAAATAAATTAACATTAAACCTTGCATTACATTATATCATATTACATTACATTACCCTACATTAGCGTAATGTATTAATCCAATGTAACTAATACAATGCTACATTTACATTAACAAAAAGTGAAATGTATTGTAAATACAATGTAATGTACTATAATAACTTAATAACAAAATGTTGCAATGTAATGTACTATAATAACTTAATAACAAAATGTTGCATCATTGTAACTAGTAATATTGGAGAGGGGCAAAATGTTGCATCATAGTAACTTAATAACAAAATGTTGCATAATGTAATGTAATCGAATTTTACATTATGTATTGTAACTTTAATTACAATATAGTCTCGAAAATTTTTAAATTTATGTTTCAGATATTACTATTACATTACTGTAACTTATAGACAAATGTATGGTATGGATGTAATTTCTATGTTACAATGATGTAACAGGATGCAACATACTTAGTTACAATTAATTACATATGTTTATTTGAATGTATAATGATTTACATTTTTATAATTCCTTATAGTGAATTACATAAAGAAACATGTATAAAAAACAATAAAAATAAAACCTTATAAATTGGGTTCAAATCCTTTTGTTTTAGAAACATTTATAGCTTTTTATACATTTTTTTATTTTTTTTATAAAGATTCCACAATTAATTTATCATAATTTTCTCTTTACTTCTTATATAATCTTTCCACATTTGTAATTTTTAAATTGGGTTCAAGTTTATAGTGATGCAACATAATGTAATAGACTTAGTTGTAATGCAAATCCTAATATTTACAGTGAATTACATCAGATTGTAATTCGTGATCACATCGAAAAAACAAATATTAAAACCAATAAAAACAATTCTTGACCAGGTGCACCATTGTTTTCATCCCACTCGTGCAAAAAACATAATCAGTTAACCTAAAAAAGATTTAAATTTCGGGATTACAATGATAATAACATAGTATATTAATAGATGAAAAACCTAAGATTAAACATAAAAAACATACTTGAATTCTATGCACTATCTGTTAAGTAATGGAATCAAACTACAACAATGTATTTGTTTCATTAACAAATACTATAAGTTATGCTACTAACATTACTTTACCTACATAAAAATATTACAATACATTACATTATATTATTTTACATATATTACAATAACATAACATTACATTTAGATACATTAAACCAATTTAAATTGATTTAAACCAAATGACATTAAACCATTTAACTACACTGCTTTGATTTTAACAACCAAACAACATCAAACCATATAACTACACCATCATGATTTCAACATCCTAACAAGCAAACAATATTAAACCACTTTGGGGCTATGAATAACCACAACTTCATCCATTTATCAGAGTACAAATTTGAGTCTTCAATTGTTATAAAAAACACCACTATAATTACACTATCGTAAAGTAATTAAAGCAAAATAGAAAACTACATCACTGTAGTTACAATACTGTATCAAAATTACACAATTATATGAATACCTGTTGAGATGTGAATGCCCATAAACATTTTTAAATTTACACTGATGAATTAATCCTCATGTCATACAAAATTACTGACTGGGTTTGAGTAAGAGTGATATTCTTACTGAGAATCAAATATGATAATTAAATCAATGATTGAGTGGCGGAAACAAACAATCAAAGAACATTCAAGCGAGAAAACTACTCATAAATGCTGTTTGTATTGATATATGAAAGTTGATAAGTTACAGAGAATAATTACAACAAAATTCTCTATCTATCAGCTGTCACCTCAGTACGAGGTTAACTATTCTATTTATAGACAAGACAAGATGCCTTTACAAAATGACTAAACTACCGTAACCTATTACATCAGAAACTAGTCTAAGTCTTGATCCGCATCTCTGCTTGTTCATCCGCATTGACAAATGCAGATGTGATAATCTTGATCAACATTTCCACTTGATCATCAGCATTAGTAAGTTGGTCATCCGCATTGGTTAATGCGGATGAACAAATACTTGTGCGCATTTGGTTGGTCATCCGCATTTGTCAATGCGGATGATCAAAGTCTTGTCCGCATCTTCTTTTGTTCTTCTGCATTAGTCAATGCGGAAGAGTAACTTGTTCTTCGCATAAGTATTATGTCTTCCGCATTACTTAATGCGGAAGAGTAAACACTTGTCCACATCAGATTTTTGTCTTCCGCATTGACTAATGTGGAAGATAACACTTGTTATTTTCTTGCAGATCTTCATCCGCATTGCATCTTGGACTTGTGGGATTCTAGTTGAACAATCATCAATTCACCCATTGAGTTGGCATGTATGATCCTTTCAGGGTGCAACAATACTCCCCCTAAGGATTATACATCTTGTTTTCCTTAATGTTTAGGAGGTGATTGATATTATGAAGATTCAGTTGGGTCTTCAGGAGGTAGTATGAATGCAGCTTTGGTAGGATCCAAAATGGCCTTGATCATGTTTACAAAATCAGTTGCTTCTGACATCCTGTCTCTACTAGCACATGTATTTCATTCTACTCATGTTATAGATGGCTTCCATTGGTAACTTTTTCAAAGAGAGGTTCCCATATGGAGATTGTGGAAAGACCATCTCTATGAATCAACAAACTCCCCCTCCCACATCCACTTCAAGCTTAACAATGTTTCCAAGTTGCAGTGGTGTTTTCTTCTTCTTTTTGTTGTCTCTTTTAATATTTATTCTATCATAGGCCAGTTTCAACAATTGATGCATTTCAGAACGAAGTGCTTGTCTTATTCGCCCAATTTGTTGTTTAATTCCCTGAAGTGCCTGTATAAATGTAGTGGATGTATGATTTATCAAGTATCTTACTTCATATCCACTAAAAGTCTGATATCAGCTCCTTCTTTTCCTCCCCACTTCCTTTCTATCACTAGCTCATAGGTTTTCTCATCATAGTACACATTTGAGATGAGAGTGGAAGAATGAGTACCAGACACTACTTTCCTTTTTAATGACTCAGTTGGCTTTACCTTCAACTCTGGGAATACAATTTCTTTTGCTTCCACCTTTTTCTTCTTATCCAAAGGATTGACAAAATTTTATCTTTTCTTAAGCAAATTCTCTTTAATGAATTGAAGTTGTTTGTCCTTCTGAACATCTTAAGCATATTCTCAAATTCATATCCCATGAACATAGCTGCATGATTGATCGGTTCAAGTTGAGCAAGCTCCTTCAAATCATGAATCTCAAGGGCATTTACTAGAGCTGAATACTCTGTAAAGAATTGGACTAGCCCTAAGATTCTCTTCACCATGAACATGTTCCATGTGCTATCATACTTCCTTGCTATTATCTTCTGATCTATCTTCCCTTGGGAGTAGACACCCCTCAATCAGTTCAGCAGTAGTCAGTCCTTCTTGCAGCTTCAACTGAGATGGTTCTGCAAACCATTCAGGGTATTTGTGGAGTACTGGGGCAAGTAGTTCTTGTCTTTTATGTTCAACAGCATGTCTTCAGTTGACACTCTACTTCTAGGTTTGGTCCTTGTTAATTCTTCTTCCAATTTCTTGAGTTTATCTTCTTTTCGTTGATCAATTGAAGTGTTGCAGCCCTTAAGAATTTGTCTTCATGTTGGCAATCTTTCTTTTTGTGAATCCCTGACTTGAGAGATATTCCTTCATTTCCTTATCAGACATGTTATAAGGATCAGAAATAATGATTCATGGGAAGAGGTTGACTTCTTCATTTGTGACAGCTTTTGTAGAGGACCCCTTCTTGCAGTGGAATTTCATACCTTGTGATTTCTTCAAGGATGAGTCTTTGTGTTTTGGAGTGTCCTTTGTCATTGTCTTCTCATATTCAGTGTCTATTGTTGGATCAAGCAACAATTCACTTTCTCTTTCTCTTATTTCATTCTCTCATAAGTCATTGCAAACACTTCATCACGATCATAGCCTTGATTATCAAAAACATGGCTTTAATCATCAAGTCATCAGTTTGAGCTTTAGTGACCATGTCTTCTACTGACTATTCTTCTTTAATAGGACTGTCCATGAGAACATCCTTTTTAACTTCATATTCATCAACAATTTCTCTCTCTTCTTCTAAATCAATTGCTCTAGCCAACTTTTCAACTGAGCTTCTGCCTGCTCATGTTCTTCAAAAATTCAGCAATTGCTGCTAAACTTGTTAGGTCATCTTTTTCTTTCTTTGATGGTTCTTCTTCAGTATTGGTTCTCTTGCCTTTAGCTTTTTCAACCCAATACTTCCTTTTTCATGAGTAAGTTTGAAGTTGAGGGCTAGAGTTTCAGTTTGATCTTCTGGTTCAGGGACCTTTTCAGGTGACTTGGCTCTTGATCCTTATTTCACTTTGTTCAGTTATAGTTTCTTCTTTCTTTCTTGTTCATATCTTTCTTTAGTTCTTCTTTTTGTTCTTCAGTTAATGATATGGCAAAGACAATTTGCAGAGTTAATTCCTTTCCAATGCACTGGTGATTTGGGAATAAAGACAATAGGCTCTGCCTCAGTTCTTTGATTGTTTATAATTCCTAGAAATCATCATCAATGCTGAATTGTTCAGAAGCAAAACTATCCAAATCACTGAAGAGTTCTTCAAATTCACCCTTTTTTGATTTGAATAGCCAGTGTTTCGGAATACACTACCATGTCTAGGCTCTGTTTTTGATCTCAGTTTGACCTTCATCATCTACTTGTTTTTCTTTCTCATCATCATCCTTCACATCAGTTGATCATCATTTCAAGCTTGGATATTCTTTTGTTCTTGCTCTTAACTTCCTTTTCCAGCTTTGAGATGATATCAGCTTGTTCTTCTATGATGTTTTCTTGTTCCCCTATTGCAATAGTTTGTATTTCAAGAGTGTCTATATGTCCACTCCTTCTCTTGAGTGTTTCAGTGCAGCTTTTAAATTTTTTATCTCTTTGTCTTGTTCTTTCTTTCAACAACATATTTTTCTTTGAGATCTTTCAATTCACATTCTTTTTCATCCGTTCCAGGATTCTGTCATTGATGATTCCTGCTCTCTTGTTTAAAGTTTTTCCATCCTTTCTACATTGAGTAACAACTCAGTCATTATTCATTTTTTTCATCAGGCCTATTGATGTTTGATTCAGCATAGCTCTTTGAAGGAGCAGCCTCAGGGTTCATTCACAGCTTTTGGTTTGATCATGATGATCCTCCTCATCAGAAGATGATTTGGATGATTTGGATGCACTTGTTGATCCTTCTAGTTCAGCAGGGTGATCAAGTGATGATGGTAAAGGTTGGTAAGGAGAATAGGTGATTAGTGTGGTGATATTGGAGATTGATGATGTGGTGATATAGGTGTAGGTTGAGTGGTCATTGGTGGTGTTTGTTGTGGTGATGGAAGTGATGATGGTTGAGGTAATGTTTGAAGAGATGGTTGTGTAGAAGGTTGTGGTATTTGTTATGGTGATGGCATTGGTGATGATATTGGTGATGGTTGTGGAGTTGGTTGAGCTATTGGTTGTGGAGGTGGTTGTGCTATTGGTTGTGGAGGCAGTTGTGCTTGACCTGCTTGGTGTATTTGTTGAAGCATCCAAGGAAGAAGGGGTGAAGGGGCACCACTGTAGAAGTTCCTTGGGTCCTTCTTCTTGATGTACTTATAGGATCTTGCATCATAATGAGGAATGTTAAGTACTGCGTTCATTAACAATGTCATGAAATGATTCATTGATTAGGCATTGAATGAATTTGGGTACATTAGAAACTTGTATCTCAACGCTTCTTGAATGTTGGAGATTAGGCCATTAAATACATATGCAGACATGTTAAACCATCTGTTGGTGCAGAGAGCACAGATTGCAGAAGATGTGAGGACTGGAATGTCATTCCATCCTGTTTTCCTTTTAGACAGACAATGTTGGAACATATGATATAGGAATCTTCAAGACAGATCCACTAATCCTTTGACTATCTGATTGGCTTCATAGCTCCCTTCATAACCAATTTAGAGAAAAATGTGGTTATCTCCTCATCATCCAATTCAAGAGGATCATCTGCATTATCATTGAATTGCAGACATCTTCTAACTGATTCTTCTATGATCCTCAGAGTGAGTTCAGTGTTGATCTTGCCAGTTAGAGTTTTCACTCCATCCTCCTCAACCACTTCAGTTGATTCCTAGAATGACCTAATGGGATTCTCGTAGATTGTTGGTCTTACTGTTCATGGCATATGCTACCCTTGGGTAGATAGAATCTTATCATATCTCTGAGACCTTCGGCTTCAGGCACATCAGGGTTTAGATAACCGCTGACGTTATGGAGCTTGCTCCATGTAAGGTTTGCCATGTAATCTGCATAAGAGACATGTGTTTTAGTTAAATTTTGACTTTAACTTTGCTTTGATTTGTTAATGTGACTTTGATTTGTTTCACAATTTTCTTTTTCACATTGCTCTGTTTTTCTCAGTAAACATGGTTATCATGGTTTTCAATATTAGTTGAATTCCTATCAATTTACATGTTTATTGACATTGAAAATATGTATTACATCACATTAATGAGTTTGATTTTGGTGTTCTTCAATAATTTTTCTAGTTCATTGTTTGATTTAGGGTAACAGTTCGAGACTTAGGTTTTGGTTTCAAAATCTGTTGAAGTTATACCTTATCTTCGAAACGACTGTTGTTCTGAATCAATGATAAGAATGTTTAAAGATGAAACACAACAAAATCTTTGAATGTTTGTGATGATGATGATTGATGGTGGTGTACTGTAGTTTTGCGCTCGTCTCACTATAAGTTCTCTCAAATTTGAAAAGTATTAAATGACCTGTTCGAATTCCTTTAAATAGTCAAATAATACAATTTGAGAAATTTTATAAGTTTACCAGCACATACAGTCAACACTGTAGCAAATGCTGAAGGTTAATTTGTTTAATTTTGATCATCCGCATTTGTTGGCTGTAGCAAATGCGGAAGACAAACTTTTGACATGGACAGTCCGCATTTGACTTCTTTTGGTCATCCGCATTGTGACTGTAGCTAATGCGGAAGGCTTAATTAATTTGTTTTTTTGACTGTCCGCATTACTCTACTGTTACAAATGCGGAAGTTTTGTTTCTATCCGCATTTGTTACTGTACAATACGGGAGTTAAACTTGAAATTTTGGCTGTCCGCAGTTGTGTACTGTTGCAAATGGGGAAGTTAAACTTGAATTTTGGCTGTCCGCATTTGAGTTGTAGTAAATGCGGAAAACATTGTAACAAATGTGGTTGAATGGCTTTACCATATCCGAATATGTACAGTAACAAATGCGATAGAACAAATCCGTGTGTACAACTACAAATGCGGTTGACAAGTCAACACATCACTGTATCAAATGCGATAGAGACCTGTTCATATGCATTTGTTAACTGTATCAAATGCGGTAGAGTAAACTTCACATTCACTTCACACCTAATGCGGTAGAGTAAAATCATTGTCCGTATTAGTTGCACTTCAAAAATTATTGTTACCGCATTAGTTACATGTATGGGTACCTTCACACCCATATAACTAATGCACTTACCTGCATTACCTTTTGAACATAATCAAAAGTTAATTTGAACTTAATCAAAAGTTAATTGATTGAATTGATTATTCAACTTATGAAGAGGTGTCCTTGATTGATTTTTCTTATGAAGTTGGTTGTTGAAGTTTAATTTTTGCTTGGATTGACTTGTATGTTACAACTAATACAAGTTTCCTAGTTTGACAGATCTTGGGCTTATCATGCTTCTAAGAATCTGCATAAGCTGAGATATAATGGTTTGACTTATTGCAACAACACCCACTAAAATTCTTTTGTTTTGTTTTTCAAAATTGAGTTATAAACAAAATTTGAACTTACTAAAAATTTTAAATTACTCCCCTAAAGTTTATGTCCACATTTGGAGAAACTTTAAAGATTTTAAAGTTTTGAATATTATTTTGATTAATATTACTAATGAAGAGAAAAATCTCTTTGTAGGGATCATATCAATCTTTCATTACACATGTGCATCTTTATGATTAAATGGACATGATTATGAACTTGAAGATTGAAGGTATGTTTGTCCTCTTAAGCTCATACCTGGTTGATATTTTGATGCAAATGACTTTTATCATGTTTTGGTTGATTTATTATTCAATGTGTACCTCACACACATAAGCATGAAATGATCAACCCTCCTTATACAATGCATGGTAGAACTTTGTCACAACTTTTCTTACCAGGTTACTTAAGTCATGAAATCTCATTTTCACTGATCCTCATTGGGATTCTTTTAATTTGATCCTTTTTCATGTTGATCCTCATTGGGATTCTTTTCACTTCACTTTGGAGGTGATCCATGATAGGATTCTTTTGTTCATTCACTTGGAATGTATTACTTTGTTGAATCATCCAATTTTGGATGTGTTCCACATTGGGAATCTTTTGGATCATGACATCTGCACTATGTGCAAGTTTCATCAGGTCTTTGCTTAGCAAAACAAAGATGAAACATGATGTGGTGAAAGAGATTCATAAAGTATCATTACCTGGTGTGTTTAGGTTACTACACACACATGCATTCAGATAAGCCAATACATACCTGTACTTTGTGATGAGTGTTTCACAATTGAATATGTCTTTAATTCATCACTGCATGTATCTTTTCTTCCAAGTTGAACCTACCAACATATCTGGTAAGTCATTTCAGTCTTTTACATTTTGAAATTAAGCACAGTGAATGATATAACAACTGTAATTATATCATTCCCATGATTTTTCTTTCTTCATAAGACTTGATTTCTTTTTGTGGTTTTTCTGATGTTTTAAATATTTTTGATGTTTTTCATATTTTTTTTTTTTTTACTCAAGGTTAATCATGCCATTGACTGAACCAGAATTCAAACCTACTAGGTTCAAATGCCTTGGTAAACAAATCAGCTAATTGATTTTCTGTTGGTACTTGAATCAATTTGATTAAACCATTTTCAGCACAGTCTCTCAAAAATGATATCTAATTTCAATATGTTTTGTTTTTGAGTGCTGAACTGGATTATTAGTTATAAAGACAGCAGCTGTGTTGTCAATAGAAATTGGTGTATGCAAAAAGTTAAAACCATAATCAAGCATCTGGTTTTGAATCCAGAGAACTTGAGAGCAACATGCTGAAGCAGCAATATACTCAGCTTCGGCTGTGGACACAGACACATTTGTCTGCTTCTTGCATTGCCAGGATACTAGTCTGGGACCAAGAAATTGACAACCGCCAGAAGTGGATTTTCTGTTGAAGTTGCATCCTCCATAATCACTGTCTGTGTAGGCATAGAGATTAAATTCTCCTTCCTTTGGATACCATAATCCGAGAGCTGGTTTGCCCTTCAGATATCTGAATATCCTCTTGACTGCGTTCACATGTGATTCTTTTGGATCAGCTTGATATCTAGCACACACACAAACACCAAACATAATGTCAGGCTACTGGTTGTTAGATACATAAGTGAACCTATCATTGATCGATAGTGAGTTTGATCCACTGATTTGCCTTCAGGGTCAGGTCCAATCTTCACTTTAGTATCTATAGGAGTTCTCATAGATTGACAGTCAGCAAAGTGGAATTTCTTCAGCATGGTTTCTACATATTTTGATTGATTGATGAAGATTCCATCTGCTGTTTGCTGGACTTGCACCCCCAGAAAGAATGTGAGTTCCCCCATAGCACTCATTTGAAACTTTGAATGCACAGGATCTTTACATTCTTTGCAGAGTTGTTTGTTTGTCGAGCCAAATAAATGTCATCCACGTAGATCTGGACTAACAGCATGTCTTTTCCTCTTATTCTTCTGAAGAGAGTCTGATCAATCTTTCCTTTTCATACCCATGTTCAAGAAGAAAGGATGATAGAGTCTCATACCACTTTCTTGGAGCTTGATGAAGACCATACAGAGCTTTGTCAAGCTTGTACACTCTGTGAGGGAAATCTGGATCTTCAAAGCCAGGTGGTTGACTTACATAGACTTCTTCAGCAATCTTTCCATACAAGAAGGCACACTTTACATCCATTTGATAAACAGTAAATTTCATGGACGCAGAATATGCAGAAAGATTCTGATTGCTTCTAGTCTGGCAACAGGAGCAACACCTCGTCGTAGTCAATTCCTTCTTCCTGAGTGTATCCCTGTGCCACTAGTCTTGCTTTATTTCTGATGACTATCCCTCTATCATCAGTCTTGTTCCTGTACAACCATCTGGTACCGATAGGGTATTGTCCTTCGGGAAGATCTACCAGCTGCCATACTTCTTGTTTCTTGAATTGGAGCAATTCTTCCTTCATTGCTGCATTGCTTCAATCCAACTATTGTCTTGAAGCGCCTCTTTGATGTTTTTGGGTACTGTTTGACATTGAAAGCATGAGAACAAACAGATGTTTGCAATACTTGACTTGCTTCTTGTCACCCTCTCATTAAGATCACCAATAATGGTTTCAACTGGATGATTCTTGTGTATTCTTGTGGTGGAATGGTGTCACCCCAATAGTTACATCAAGATTGGAGACATTCAGTTCATTATGGTCAGAGGCACAATCATCTTGTATTGTTGTTGAATTATGAAGATTGTCAATTTCTGTTTCAGTAACTGCTACATCTTCAGCAGCACTGAGGTTGCTTGCATCATTTGAAGTACCTTGAGTTTCTTCTGGATGAAAGCCTGTTTTTGATTTCTGATCTCATGTGACAAGTCATCTGAGTGAGATGGTACCAGGCTGGGACCTTCTTCAGAAGAAACACTAAGGTTTTGTGACAAGTGTCTGATGGGATCGCTTGAAGAGGAACATCTTCATTCATATGTTCATCAGATGTAGGTGGGATCAATGGATAATTTTCTCTTCTTTCTACAGTTGATGAAGTATCACCTGAATGTATATTTCCTGCATCAGACAAGTGAAATTGGTCAAATGATTTAGTAAAAGTGTCAATATCAAACAACCAATCAGGACCATTTGTAGATTTGGAAACGAATGTTCTTTGAATTGAACATTTTGATTCATCAATAATGTTCAGATTGATTAAACACTCTATAAGCCTTTGAGACGGAGAATAACCTACAAAAAATCCTTCATCAGACTTAGATAAAAATTTTCCCAAATGATCACAGGTGTTTAATATTGAGACTGGACAACCAAATGATTTGAGAATCCAATAAATGGTTTCCTATGAAATATCAGTTCATAAGGTGTCATGTTACTTTCTTTAACAATCAGAGTTCGATTTTGCACAAAGCACATGTGTTAACTGCTTCTGCCCAGAAGGTGATTGGCAGTTTAGCATCGGCTAGCATAGTTCTTGCTGCTTCAATCAGTGTTCTATTTGCCTTTCAGCTACCCCATTTTGTTGAGGAGTTCTAGCTGCACTGAATTGATGAGCAATGCCTTTGGTTGCACAAAAGGAACTCATATTTTCATTTTTGAACTCTGTACCATTATCACTTCTTATTATTTTGACTTTGAGATCAAGTTGATTTTCATTTTAGTGATAAATTCTTGAATGATTTGGGATGCTTCATTTTTATGAAGTAGGAAGAACACCCATGTGAATCGAGAAAAGTCATCAATGATCACTAAACAATATTGTTTCTTTCCCATACTCATTACATGAGTTGGTCCAAACAGATCCATGTGAAGTAACTTCAATGGAGTATTGTTAGTGTTCACCAGCTTGGTTTTGTGAGACGATTTATGTTGTTTTCCTTTGAGGCACGCTGAGCATTGATCAATAAAATTGAATTCTTTTTGAGGAAGACCAATTACATGGTTTCCTTTGACTAACTTGTTCATATTTTTAAAGTTAGTGTGCCCCAAACGTCTATGCCAAAGCTGTGACTCATCAAATGATGCTTTAGACAAAAGACATGTTTCTTCCTTAGGTGATGCAGAACACAGGTTTAAGACATGTATTATTCTTCCTCGGAGTCTTTAAGACAACCCATTCTTCAGGAATCTGAAATCCAGGTTTCAGAATGTAGCAGTGAGTGTCTGTAAAGTGAGTGGAATATTTTTGTCGCAGATCTGAGACACGCTTAGCAGATTGAAATTCAGTTGTTCACAGTAATTCACTCTGTCAAAGCTCAGCATCCCATTTGTCACAGATCCTTCTCCTGTAATCCTGCCACCTTCTGAATCTCCACCGAATGCCACAGTAGTTCCTTGTATGTACTTGAAATCATGAAGGAGGGAACGATCTCCAGTCATGTGTCGGGAGCATCCACTGTCTACATACCATAGGCTATTAGACCTGTGTGGATGAACCTACAAACAAAAAGAACTAATTAGAATAAGGAACCCAAGCCATGATGGTCTTGGGTTTCCCGTTCCTATTCATGATAGTCACCTCCTGGTATTTCCCTCTGAATGGTGATTTAGATGAAGGTGATTTGGGAGATTTTTGGTAATGAATTGGTTGAGTCATCTCATCTACATCTACTGAGGATTCAGATGAATAATGAAATCGTTGGTCTCTATTTCTTTGTAAAAATTTAGCCCGAGTTTCATTATCAAAAGTTGGTTTTGCTTAGGAAGGTCAAGTTTGTGTTTCATGTGAGATGATTTCTTTGACCCTTCCTTAAATCCTTCGAGTTATTTCTGTCATTTGTTGATCTAGGAGTCCTAGATTGAGTATTATGAAGATGAGGTTTGACAGAATGCATCACAGTAGATGTTTTTGAGATGGGCTTGTGTTGTGGAATTCTCAACCCCTTCTGATTGAAGTAACAATCAGATGTATTGTGATTGTTCATGTCACAGATTGAACAATACTTGTTGAAATAGCAATTTTTGGTGGAGTGATTGTTCATATCACAGATAGAACAATATTGTTGAAGAAGCATTTATCTGTCTTGTGATTGAACATGTCACAAATATCACAATACATGTTTGTTTCTCGAATCAGATTTTTCTTTGAGTGACTCATGATACTTTCTTTTGATGAGTCACTTTCTTTTCTTTAGGTGATGAATCAGAATCAGCCCTTTTTGTAGATTGTTTCACAATACTACTTGTTCAGTTGTCTGGGCTGTTTCTGTTTCTTCAACCTACTTCTCACCTCTTTCTCAAACTGGTCAACATGTTCTTTGTTACAGATATCAAACCCACTCCCTGCCTTAATTTGATGACTGAGGGTCTGATGAAGTTTTATGTGTTGAACTCAGTTTTACAGTTGGTTTCTTTTTCAGTGAAACCTTTTCTGATTTGCTTGAATTTTGTGGAGATACAATCTCATTATCAGAACTACTCTCAGTAGTGGGTTTCACTGTTTTGACATATTTCTTTTCCCTTGTAAAACAGATGGTATGAATTTTATAAAAGGTACAATTGTTTTACAGGGCTTGATGGTTTTTTGACATTCACTGTCTTGTCAGAGCACTCTTTGATTTTGATTGGGTGTCCTAACTTGATTTTGTCCTCATTGGTTTCAAAATAACACATCAGGTTTGTTTTGAGGATTTGTCACTTGTTTCACTACTGATTTAGGTTCCACAATTTAGGTTCGATTGATTCAGAGAGTGATACAGAGTCAGGCATGACAGTGTAATTGTCATTGTATGGTGGAGGACATGAATTGTACCCAATCCCTAACATGTCCTTTGGATCCTTTTGTGAATCCAGCATTTCTTGCAGCTTGACTGAAGACATTTGAAACTTTTCAAGTTTCACTTCAGTCATAGATTGTTGAGCTTTAGCTTGAGCTAACTTTTCAGTAAGTAGCTCATTTTCAGCTGCAAGATTGTATTTCTCACCATGCAATTTTTCTATGTCAGAAATGAGAGATTTGATTTTGATTTCAAAACTTTTTAGTTCTCTCTTCATCATTTCTGACTTCACTTTTCTTCTTTATTTTATCTGCCAGTTTATGATTGTGTTCTCTATACTCTTGTAATTCATTTATGCATTTCTCACTACAAAGGTTAGTTTTTACCTCAGTAGGCATTGCAGATGGTCCATCATTGATA